>CM055127.1:176058968-176645662 GCA_029206835.1 Rana muscosa
GGAGCAGCAGCCAAAGACATACATCATCCCAAGCTGTGGTACTCCATCAACCTTCAATTTCTGGATGAGCAGCTCGAGACCAGGGAATCACCTCCTGCTCTTCCTTGTAGCCTTCCTTCCACGCCTCTCTGCAGCGTTCTCTCCACGGCCCCGTCCACGCACCCTTGCAGGCTGGGCCACTGTGGGTGGTGATGTGGCAGGAGGAGGAGCAGAAGGAGGAGAGGGATTGGGCTGATGGGATATATGGGTGGCCTCAGTCAGCAGCCCCCTCGCCCCCATGTGGACGGCCATGTAGATTATATGTTCACAGAGGGCCCGTTGTCCCGCCTCCATTCTCAGCAGCTTATCAGCAAGATATGCGCTGAACCCCTCCGTAGGGTTGATGGGGGCCCTCATAATGGCAGCAGCCTCCTGTATCATCTTGAGTGACTCCTCCTCCACTTGTGTCACCCGCCGTTGTTTTGGTGGTCTGACGTGGAGGGGAGCCACTTGGGAGACGGTGCTGCCACTAGGCCTGGGGACCTGCTGCGTCCCACTGGGCCCTGCATCCTCCTGCCTGTCACACTCCTGACCCTCTTCCTCCTGGCTTGCCTCATCCTGTTTATAAAATAAAATGCAATTTTCTATTATTTGAGGAATCGATCACAGACAATTTTGATTTCATTACTGCCTTTTTTTGAGGGGGGTGGGGGGTGGGATCATTTATGGCTAATCAAAACAGTTCAACACAATATTACATAGTGGACAATAATTAGCATACAAAATACTATACCTGGCTGAAGATACGCAAATCTGGCTCTTCAAGCTCAGGAGGCTCCTCCTCCGCCTCTGCAGGGGTGGAGGGAAGGGTGGAAGGAACGCTGGAGGGAAGGGTGGAAGGAAGGGTTGAGGGAAGGCTGGAAATAGATTCCCTGGCCTCGATCTGGTCATCCAGAAATTGGAGGTGTCTGTAGTACCACAGCCTGGGCTTTAGTACATCGTCGGCTGCTGCTCCTGATCTCTTGGACTGGCGCACTTCATTGAATTTTTTTTTTGTAACAATTGCGCATGTTGTTGATTTTATTATTGATCATTGTGTAGTCTGCATCTGGGATCCATGGCTTCAGATCCTC
The DNA here is from genome assembly GCA_029206835.1 of Rana muscosa. NCBI lineage: Eukaryota > Metazoa > Chordata > Amphibia > Anura > Ranidae > Rana > Rana muscosa. The sequence goes on from CM055127.1 coordinate 176,060,081, forward strand.
GGCTAATTTTGTAATCGTTGCCCGTCGGACATCACTTCTGTGATAGGCCGGGTGTTTGAGCTCCCAAAGGTTGGGGAGTTCCTTGTATTTCTCGATAAATACCATCATCACCTCCGGCTCTCTTAGTTTATGCATCTATTTGGATCAGCAAGTAACAAAAAAAAGGGAAAAAAAAGGATCAGAATTGTTTGTCATCAACTTATCACAATATAGCCCTTTACAATCATGACCCATTAATATGCCACTGCAGGCCCGAGTTCCCTTCTTACCTTAGTTCACTTCGTGTGTTCACTTCCGGTCGTCCTTACTCCGCGCATCCCTAATAACTTCTTTCCCCTTTTTATACCCTGCGCATGCGTGTAACTCCGCCCTCGTCGCCCGCCCATGACGGACCTTTTCAGCATTTCCCCGCCCCTTAACGATCGGCGCACAGTGTGAGACGGCGACATGTCGCAGACACAGGTGGCTTCTTTCCTCGAAATTACCGACGAGGAAAGCCCGGAGGCGGAAACGTCCCGATCCGGGAAAAAAAGATACAAGGCGACTAATATGTCTTTTTCTGAGATGGCGGAGATGGTGGACATTCTGTGGAGGAAGGATTACGACGGCAAGCATGGCCCATACGACACCCCTAATCTCCGGAAGTCACAAATTATGGACAAAGTGGCGAAGACTCTTTATAAAAAATATGGGGTCAGGAGATCCAAGGAACAACTACGTAAAAGGTGGTCAGACCTGAAGCTCAGGGAGCCGGAGCAGTATAAGAAGCTTGTAAAAAGCATTGAAAAAAGTAAGTATATTTTACTGTGTTCTTTCACATTGTAATATGTATTCTTCCATGTTTTGAAACATGTGCTTGGCTTGACAGGATGCACATTTTATAAACTCATATTTTGGGCTAATAAAAGTGTAGAGTCCATTATTTGCAAAATGTGTTGACAAAAAACTTGCTGCTCTTCCCCCAAACATGTTTGGCACATATCCACGTAAACTACATGTGGGCATGCCTCATTTTACTTCAACAATGTTTATCTACACATTGTTGGCTAGATGATGTGTTGGAAGGAAAATTAGAATGTGAATGAAAGGATAAACTGTATTCTGGGTAAAGGAGATGACACTCCAGCAGTTGTGTACTCTTTTTTGTTCTTCATCAAGATACTACACTCTGGGCCACATGACCACATTTCTTAACGGTGTCACACACAGGTGGTCCAGTGGATACCTTGGTGGTTATCCAACAAGTGTATTTGTGAGTGTCCACAAAAATAACATGTTGCTATGTTGAGTGTGCAAGATCTCATATGTTCATGTTGGAACTCAGGGCCAAATATCATTGTACCCCACTTCAAAACATTGTGAGAATGTCTTTTTAGGCCTTAAAAAAGTCTGTGTGCTAAAGTATACATTTTGGTGTCAATTCCCATAGGGGACAGGAGACTGGGAGAACACCATGCTCAGGAGACGAGGAACCCAACACCACAGAAACTCCCCGAAGCTCCCAAAGCAGACCAAGTTCAGCAGGTTCTGGAAGCGGAGGTGGAGGAAGCGGAGGTGGAGGAAGGAGAGGTGGAGGAAGGAGAGGTGGAGGAAGGAGAGGTGGAGCTTATCAGCACAACAGGTCAGTGTCTGTCACCACAACTTCAAGGTAAATACAGATGTAGGCCTGCCTAGTGTAAAACCTTTTTTTTTGTTTTAGGGACTGAACGTGGGGGTGTGTCAGGAAGTCCAAATCCGCCATTCTCGAGTGCCAGCGCCAAAATACTCATTCAGGAAATCATGGAATGCAGTAGCGAAATGGACATTATGCGAAAGAGAATGATTTTGATTGAGCAAAAATATAAAAATATGATAGATATGATAGATATTTTGGGGAGAATAGTGTGAACCCCCCCCCCTTTTTTGTGTATTTTGTTATGCGTCTGCAATTATCTCAGGTATTTCCACCATCCCAAATGTGAAGATGCACACACTGACTCAACATGTGCTATCTGCTATCACAGGATATCTATGTCCGTGTTTTGGGGGTGCAACCTCTTCCCTCCCTCCTCAAGTAGGGGAGAGGAAGGGTTTTCACCCCCAAAGCACGACCATTGATCCCCCATGATGGCAGATAGCACATGTTTACCTTAGCCATGGGATCATGTTATAGATACCCATTTGAGCCCAAAAAGAAAGTGTGTTTCTTCACATTTGGGATGGATCTGGGGTAACATCACCCCCTCTCCTGTTCGTATTTTTCACAGTTTATTTTCTTACTTTTTCAGAAAAAAAAAAAAAAGGCTTGCGACCCATGCATGTTTCTGCCAAAAAAGCCGCAGCCCCAAAAAAATAAAATAAAAATTAAATTCCCCAAATAAAGGCGGTGCACTCAATAAAAAGATTTGGGAAGTCTAAAAAAGGTGTGCCTTGTTCTTTCTATGCTCAAGAGCATTTCTGAATATGCAAAAACAGTGTTTTTCCCTCTGAGTTTTGAGGCTATTTACTAAGGATAAATACACTTGGCACTACTAGAACCTGGGAGACACATAAACCCAAAATACAAGAATGACAACACAAGTTTGTATGAATTCAATGTTTTTTTTTATTTTGAAAAGGTAAAATCATTTGTCAGATGTGGTCTGGCATTGCGATGGCCCCCCTACCCGTGAAGTACTCTACGTATTTCTGACGTACTTCACGGGCACTTTGGGGGGCCAAGCCAGTACGGGCAGTTCTGAGGCCGGTCAAGGTAATCAGGTCAGATGGACCGGCCTCAGGCCCAAACGATGAGACATAGTTCAAAGCATATTTGCGTAGAAAATTGTGCAATATGCAGCAGCAGTATACAATGTGGTTGAGTTTATAATCCGCCAAATGTATCGATGTCTGGAACAGGCGGAACCGGCTGGCCATTATCCCGAAGGCATTCTCCACAACTCTCCGGGCTCTGGCCAGCCGGTAATTAAAAACCCTCCTCTCCGGGGTGAGGGTGCGTTGGGGAAACGGCCGCATCAGGTGTGGTCCCAGTCCAAACGCCTCATCAGCAATGAAGTCGAACGGGAGCCCTTCAACGTTGTCTGCATCTGGAGGCAGTGCAAGACCCCCAGCCTGCAGACGGTGAGCGAACTCCGTCTCCGCGAATGATCCGCCATCGGACATCCGGCCGTTCTTCCCCACGTCCACATACAGGAACTCGTACCGTGCTGACACCACCGCCATTAACACAATACTATTGAAACCTTTATAATTAAAATAGTATGACCCCGAACGGGGTGGCGGCACTATGCGGACGTGCTTCCCATCAATTGCCCCTCCGCAGTTGGGGAAATCCCACCGCTGGGCAAATTGGGAGGCCACAGTCAGCCATTCCTGTGGTGTGCTAGGGAACTGTGGAGTCAAACAAAAAGAAGACATTAGTATGGTTTATGTTTACAGTGCAAGCAGATTACACACAAAAACATTTGTGACCAACATCATTCTAACATTATTATTTAAGGGAGTTTTTCCTAGCAATAAACCAAGTCCCACTTAGCAGATGGCTCACCCTCGCTGAGTGGACATTCTAAAATAATCTAAGGAGGGGGGGGCCTGAGGTGATTGTGGGGGATCCCAAAAATGGCTCAAACACTCTGCTGAGCTTGATTGAGAACGAAAAAAAAATTCACATCTTTTTAGGGGGGGGGGGGGGGGAGGGAGGGTTGTCAAACTACGAGGGCAATGACACCAAAAATCTGAAAAGGAAAATAGAAGGCTAGCTGGGTTTGCGCCCACGATAGCATGCTGGAGAGGTTAGTGAAGGGAAATAGACATGTAGGGCCCAAAGAGGGATTTACTGGTCAAAAAAGGCATGGAGAAAATGGGGACATTACAAGAATATTACAAACAGGCATATTTGGGGTAGGAGAAAAAAAAAAAATATATACAATGAGCTAATGTGAGGTTAAAGGAGCATAATTACCTTCATAAAGTCCGTCTGCAGGACCTGGATGATGGCTGAACACGTTTCAGGGATAATGATCCCGAGAGCCTGGGGGGAGATGCCTGTTGAGAACTTGAGGTCCTGCAAGCTTCTCCCAGTCGCCAGGTATCTCAACGTGGCAATAAGCCTCTGCTCTCTGCTCGGCAGTGATCGCCTGGCGCATCACAGTGTCCTGCCTCGTAATATAGGGGGACAGCAACTCCAACAGACGGTGAAATACGGGGTCCGTCATCCTGAGATAATTCCTGAAATCATCAGGGTTATTCTCATGGATTTCCCGCAGCAGAGGCATATGAGAGAATTGGTCCCGCTGGAGCAACCAATTCTTAGTCCATGAACTCCTCCTCACCCTGTTCACAGACTGAACTCGGTTTACAGTGTTAACTGCAACAGCAAGTCCAAAGCCAGCACGAGCTCGAGAATGAGAACGCACTTCAAACATGGTTTTAAACCGGTCGGCTGGTCAGAAAGGCACTCAAACAGAACGCACCGTGGATCAGCAGGGCCTGAGAAGAACGACCTGAAAAACAGTAAACGAACGCCCAAGAAGGCACTGCAAGGCAGTAACGACCTGACTGCATGCACTGAATCACAAATACAAACCCACAAGCACAAACTGAACAACAGGAAACGATCTGCAAAGCACGGAGACTGAAAAGCGCGAATCGGCTCTCACCAAACTTTTACTAACACGCGGTAACACGAAATCAGCAAAAGCAGCCCAAGGGGTGGCGCCATTAGATTTGTTCGGCCCTTTTATAGCGCGTCGTACGTTTTGAACGTGCCGTCGTTTTCTTGCCGTCGGTTTTTAGACTGATGGTGTGTGGCCCAGACTGATGAAAAACAGTTTCATCGGACGAAAATCCATAGGTTATCCGATCGTGTGTATGCGGCATTACTCTCACCAAACTGTGCCACTTCTGACTGAGAACCAGCCATTACCAGGTTGGCAGTCACCTCGTAAGGGCACAACTCTAGACCAGCTTTCCAGTCATTCTTCACCTCAGATGTAGCTTCCTCAGCCAGCGACGTAGAAGATTGGGAGAGCTCACTGTTGATCTTCCTAGAGCACAATGACTGGGGCCTCCAGTCCACCATTGCAAGGGGGAGCTTTTGCCAAATCATGTTCATATATGGGTTGTGACAGACAGTGCAGGTTTCATCCTCTGCTGAAAACTTCTGGAGATCCAGCAGGTGAGCTCTGGTCTGCTTCATGGTCACAATATCAAAACCTTGACCAAGAAGATTATGCCCCGGGACAAAATCAAGTTCATCGCATTCTGGTTTCTTGGCAGGTTGGCAGGCGTAGGTGAGTGGGGGGTGAGTTTGGCAGGAGACAGAAGTGGCAAAGCTTAGAAGAACTAAGATGAGCCACATATTCAGTTGCGTGGAATATAAACCCTGCAGAAAAGGGATAAAAACAAGACCAAATTTAAATATGCTCTTTATTACTTACGATACATAATTATGTTATTTTTTTTTTTTTTTCGTTTATATTGTCAAGCATTCCTTTAAAAAATCCACTGGAGGCTGGTAACAGGTCTACTGCCCCAATAACACTTTCTCTGACGTAATATATGGAGAATCAACTCCGCAGAGGGAAAACAGGAAGCAAGCTTATGCCGCGTACACACGATCGGAAATTCCGACAGCAAAAGTCCGATGTGAGCTTTTGGTCGGAAATTCCGACCGTGTGTAGCTCCATCGGACTTCTGCTGTCGGAACTTCCGCCAGCAAAAGATTGAGAGCAGGTTCTCAATTTTTCCAATTTTTCCGAAATTCCGATCGTCTGTAGCAATTCCGACGCGCAAAATTCATACGCCTGCTCGGAAACAATTTGACGCATACTCGGAAGCATTGAACTTCATTTTCTCGGCTCGTCGTGGTGTTGTACGTCACCGCGTTCTTGGTGGTCGAAAGTTCAGAGAACCTGTGTGTGACCGTGTGTATGCAAGCCAAGCTTGAGCGGAATTCCGTCGGAAAAACCATCCAAGGTTTTTTCCGATGGAAATTCCGATCGTGTGTACGCGGTATTAGTGTAGAGAAGAAGGGCCACTTCCCTACAACCCTGGCCTGGTGGTTGTGGGGAGTCTATCAGAAGAGGCAATATACCGCCTCCTCACCACCTTCAGAGAGGACCACAAGTGTAAACGAGGCCTTATAGGAGATTAATGTCTTGAAACGGATACATAAAGTAACAATAGATTAACAAATATTTACAACTTTATTAAGACCCTTTTCACACTGAGGAGTTTTTCAGGCGGTTTAGCGCTAAAAATAGCGCCTTAATACCGCCTGAAAACTCCTGCCCCTGCAGTCTCAATGTGAAAGCCCGAGGGCTTTAACACTGAGGCGGCGCACTAGCATGACCGCTCCAAAAGTCCTGCTAGCAGCATCTTTGGAGCGGTGAGAGGAGCGGTGTGTTTACCGCTCCTTCCCATTGAAAGTAATGGGAAACCGCGGTAATACCGCCGGCAATGCGCCTCTGCAGAGGCGCATTGCCGGCGGTATTAACCCTTTTTCGGGCCGTTAGCGGGGGTTAATACCGCACCGCTAGTGGCCGAATACCGCCGCAATTCTGCGGCAATTCCGACGGTATAGCGTCGCTAAAAATAGCGCCACTATACCCCCAATGCCCCCACCGCCCCAGTGTGAAAGGGGCCTAAGGAAAAGGACTCTACATGGGTTGAATTTCGAAAAACGTCTTCTTTTGAAAATCTTATCTAAGAATTTTTGTTCGTGTTTCGCACCATTATTGGGCTGCAGCAACAGCTGATTTTCTTGCGGCCATGGAATTTGAATAATCAGACATGTTTGAAATTTTTGGAAAAACAAACCATTTTCTAATTAATGATGGGAGAATCGGGCAAGAAATGTAATCGAAAAAGAAATTCCCGGAAAGAAAAGAAGGTTCCCAGCCACGAAAATTATTTTCTGTAGCAACATGAGGTTGAATTGAAGGCTTGGTTGGTCGAATTTCGGAATCAATGGTGGCGCCTTCGGATTCCAAAACACACAAAATAAATTTTTTTTCAAAAGAAAAATTATTCGACCATGTATGGCCACAGCCTTAATGCCCCATACACACGATCGTTTTTCTTGCCATTTTTTTTCTTGCCGTTTTTCACGTCGTTTTTTTCATGTTTCCTCTCAAGCCTGTCTTGCGTACACACGATCATTTAAAAAAACGATCAAGCAAAGCACGGTGACGTACAACACGTACGACGGCACTATAAAGGGGAAGTTCCGTTCGAATGGCGCCACCCTTCATGTTAGTAAAGTTTGTTGAGCGACGATTCGCTCTTTTCAGTCTCGTGCTTTTCAGTCCGTGACTGCGTGACGAATGTGCTATCTCCATTATGAACGCTAGTTTTACCAGAACGAGCGCTCCTGTCTCATACTTGATTCTGAGCATGCGTGTTTTTTTTCACGTCGTTAAAGCATACACACTATCGTTTTTCACGTCGTTAAAAAAAACGACATGAAAAACGACGTGAAAAAAGAGAGCATGTTCGAAATTTTTAATGCCCGTTTTTCACGTCGTTAAAAATGCTCTGGAGCCTACACACGATCATTTTTAATGGCCATTTTTGTTAATGGCATTTTTAACGGCATGAAAAACGATCGTGTGTATGGGGCATTAGGCTGCATTCACACCTGAGCGTTTCAAAGTAGCACGTTTTTACAGCGATTTTACAACGATTTTGCCGCATTTTCCCCCGATTCTACCGTGTTTTTTTCTGCGATTTGTTCTTTTTTGAGCTTAGGGCGTTTTTCAGGCGTTTTGCTTCAGGTGACAAAACGCTCAGATGTGAACAGGTGCCTTTGAAATGAATGGGATTTTGTTTGTTGGGCGTTATTCCAGGCATTTCTCTGGCGTTTTACGAGCTGAAAACGCTCAGGTGTGAAAGTTGTAGCCTTACAATATTATGAGATGGGATATAAGCCTGGGAAACTTTTGGAAGGAGCACTGAAATCCACAAAACTGGCAAACTACATAGCAAAAATCAAAGACTGAACGAAGCGACTGACGCATTTCACTAAAGATATAAGGAAGGTGTTCTGTGAGCACTATTAGCAACTACAGTATATGGAGGAGGATAAAACGAAGGATAAAATAGAGATGGCAGTCAAAAATACCAACGTGAGAAAAAGTCCAGGATCCGTCAGTACCTTCTTTTTGAACATATTTGAATTTGAATGGAAAGGAAATAGAAATAAGAGTTCTTATTGGCTTATAATACAGTCATCCCAAAAGAGGAAAAGGACCCCACCCAATTGTTCAAGCCGATACTGATAATGAATGTAGACACAATAATATATTTAGCGCACCCACCTTAAGGGCCACAGAGGAACTGGTATCCCCCACCCTGCACAGCCAGGCACACCAAATTTTCAGTCACTTCAAAGTCAGAATACAGTCCAGCACATTGTTTTTGTTTTTTTGTTTTATTGAGGGATATAACTTGGATGAGAATTGGGAATTTTAGGATGGCCACTTGGCTTCAGAATAATTCCAGGGACAACTTTTCCTATATACAGTCTATACACACTCCTCTACTTTCTCCAGCACTCACTTGCTTGCAGTACTGATAATGGATCTGACAGCACTCAGTCAGATTTTTGAGCAACAGCCTGTTATAGGCAAGAACCTGAGGCCCCTTTGGTGAGGAAAATGTCCAGCATACATCCCTGTGGCTACTGATACCAGCACCACCTCTTCAGGCACTGCCAACCCACCCGGCTGCAGCTGCCCCTTTCACTAGCCCTATTGGATGACCCCTCCACAGTCCCCCCAGACTGACACTCACCAGCCCACCTGGCTAACTTCTCAGGAGATCTCCCAGACATGCGGACCTGCTCCTGCTGTCCTCTCCTTGCTCCCATGCCTCCAGGAAGGGGTTCCTCCATTTGTTGCGGGGGATCCTTCCAGCACCCATGCCCCAGGCCCAAGATCACCCCCCCCCTAGATTAGGGGGCATCATCAAGAGCCACCAACTGCCTCCTCAGCACTCCATCTCCATATTTCACTCCACTGCCCCTGCTGGCATGACTCATGCCTATGTATGAAATGCCTACCCCCTTCCAGACCAGTTTTACTGGGGGTTGGTCGGGGACATCATAAATATGCTAAACAGCTCCTTCTAGCTTCCACCTACTACATATAGAACCTTCTCCAAGGTTCCAGAAAACAGGGGGAGACAACAGAAGAGCTGTCTGCTGAGTCATCCTGCCTCCCTGAGTCACTCATCCCTGACCCAGATTAAACCCAGGCCTGGCTCTCAGCCAAGCCAAATTTACCTACATTAACATAACCTATTTACATCTAGCACACTAGCAAGAGGTCGCTACATATACGACAAGGTATTGACAACAAGATTAAAGTGGTTGTAAACCCTTACAGACCACTTGGCCCTACAAGTAAGCCTAAATTAAGGCTTACCTGTAGGTACAAGAAATATCTCCTTAACCTACACGATTAAGGCAGAAAAGACTGCACCGATGTCTACGACGCATGCGCAATGAGCGTGCCATTAATGAATGGGATTGCGCGGTCCCTGACGGCTCCCGCGCGCATGCGAAACCCGGAAGTCACTCGGGTATCATGGCAGCGGGGGAGGAGAGGAACGAGGGTCGCTGCGGGGGCTTCAATCTCAGGTAAGTAATTCATAATGAGCTAGTATGCTATGCATACTAGCTCATTATGCCTTTCTCTTGCAGGGTTTTTTTTTTTAGGAAAAGTTTTAGAAGGTTTACTTCCTCTTTAAAATCATACTGTATATGTCCTATTGGATAAATACAGAACAGGTGGGGTTTGTCTCTTGGAGGGAGGCAAGGGATAATGAGTTGAAAACCATACTTTTGAACCATATGGTGAAGGGGAGGAAGACCTAGTTCTCTACCAGGAAGAGCATTTGACAGGGTGGACTGGGAGTACTTATTTACGACTATACAATATTTTGGGAATAAAAATGTTAGAGGTGGGATGTTGATGTAGGTGTATTAATAGTACCATAGGAGGTATCACCCCCAAAAAATCAACATACAAAACATCATACAAAATAAAGGGCACTTTTAATGTACCTCCAATAGTAACTCAAACACAGACTATTAGACAACATTTGATTTTTGAATTTGATCCAATATTCGGTGTTTGAGGTATTATTGGAGGTACATTGAAAGTCCCCTTTTGTTGGTATGATACAATATTTGAGGATAGGCCCACATATGTGTAATCCGATTAGGACATTATATAGTGGCCCAAAGGCACAGGTGTGTGCCAATGAGATGCTTTCACAGGCATTTTTTTTTTTTGCTGTCTATCGTTTGTACTGTCCTTGTAACCCCTCCTAGCAGAAACTCACCTGAATCCAGAAATTCAGGGCATAGAGAGAAGAACAGGGAACATAAGATATGCTGATGCCCTAAGGGGCCAAGCCCAACCCCTGAAAAACAACCCCACACCATAATCCCCCTTTCACCAAATGATTTGGATCAGTGCACAAAGCAAGGCATGGAGACATGGATGAGTGAGTTTTTGGGTGGAGGAACTTGACTGGCCTTCACATAGTCCTAACCTAAACCCGGTAGAACACCTTAAGGATGAATTAGAGCAGAGACTGCGAGCCAGGCCTTCTCGTCCAACATCAGTGCCTGACCTCACAATTGCGCTTCTGGAAGAATGGTCAAACATTCCCATAGACACTTCTAAGGCTGGGTTCACACCTACCTGAGGTTTCCCCGCATCAAATTTGCATAGTAGGAGAATGTGAGAGGTTCTCTATGGAGCAGGTTCACATATCTCTGGGGCCGCACTGCACTGTGCGTCTTTGGCTCCATTTCAGGGCCGAATTTAGGCAAAGATTTGTCTCTGAAACGGAGAACAGGGACGCAAAGCGTTCCTGTGCGTTCCGCGTCCAGTTTAGGTGTGAACCGAGCCTAAACCTTGTGGATGGCCTTCCCAGAAGAGTTGAAGCTGTTATAGCTGCAAATGGTGGGCCAACTCAATATGGAACCCTTCAAACTAAGACTGGGATGCTGTTAAAATTCATGTGTGTAAAGGCAGATGTCCCAATACTTTTGGTAATATAGTTTATATCACCCTAAACTGAGAAATTGGCAAATGTGGGCCATGAAACCCGTCTTTTAGGTGAAATAAATCTTCATGTCATTCACCATATACTACAACTCTAGTCCATCCTTTGACACACAACAATCCTATCAAACACTCCAATGGGTGCCTCTGCTATTCGAACCTATGGGTTGTTTGACCTTCTCCTATGCCATGGGTTTGCATTTATAAACGTTTAAAGTGGCAATACAATTCCCCATTCACACCACCTACGAGTACTGACTATTTTCCTCCTGGTAAAAAAGACCTTCTTTAAGTGAACTACGACAAATAATTGGAGATTAAAGGACATATTAAAGGACAGTGAGATGTATTCCTCACAGGAATTGAGAGCAATGTGGGGCATGTTTAGCCTGGATTCATGGGAATATAGGTAACTACAATATTTCTGGAGGAACTTACCAAAACTGCCTCGTTTCCGTAAAATAATTAAATGTAACAGAAGGGCATCTGGGTTTTGGGAATACCCTTAAACGTTGTATCTCCTACCGTGTTTCCCCGAAAATAAGACCTACCCTGAAAATAAAACCTAGCGTTATTTTCCAGGAGGGCTGCAATATAAGCCCTACCCCGAAAATAAGCCCTAGTTTAAAATGCTTGTAAAATCCTATAATCCACTCTATTACAGTATTATATAATGTACAATGTGTGTGTTTCTGTAATATAATTGCGGTGAAGAGCGCTTTGGCGGGTCACAGAAGCGCAGAGCAGCGTTATATAACGTAGGTTTTTGGCACAATTATATTACAGAAACACACACATTGTTCATTATATAATACTGTAATAGAGTGGATTATAGGATTTTACAAGCATTTTAACTCAGTTCACACCGGGGATTCCTGACAGGCAGGGAGGGAGAGGGGGAGAGAAGACAGCATATTACATGGGAAGACCTACCCTGAAAATAAGCCCTACTGTGTCTTTTGTTGCCAAAATTAATATAAGACCCGGGCTTATTTTCAGGGATACATGGTATATCTACAGAATGTTATCTTTTTTTGGAATCTGGAAATCCCAATTATTGGATCAAGAGGGAGGAGAGGAAATTTACACTATAAGAATACGAAATATAAGTCCATGTGAAAAAAAAAATACCCTGTGTGTCTGTCTTCCCTTATGTATCCTGTCTATGTGTGAGAATATAGAGATGTATTCATGATACATTGGGGGTTATTTACTAAATCCGGTACAGCTCTGCATAGAAACCAATCAGCTTCCAGGTTTTATTTTCAAAGCAAAGCTTAATTGAACAAACTGAAGTTAGAAGCTGATTGACTACCATTCACAGTAAATCAACCCCATTGATGTATTAATGATAATAATCATCAGGCAATCATCATCAGGCAATAATTTTTTGTAATGATATTTGCAAAAACAAAAACAAAAATTTGCAAATGACATGCAATAAAAGCCAAAAACACCCCAATAGAAATGAAAAACCCCAAAATACCAGCCAACAAAAGCTTGTTTTATAAGGAAAATCTTGCAGCAAAATATAACCTAAAAAAGGCCCTACCAACATCAATAAAAAAAAGAAAAAAACAAAAAAACACCTGAAATAAATATAACAAAATACCACAGCCAGAAACAAAAAACAATTTTTAACTGTTTGCCGATCGCCTCCTGTATATATACATCGGCAGAATGGCATGGCTACGCAAAGCAACGTACAGGTACGTTGCTTTGAATTTGCCCCTGCCGCGAGCTCCATTACCGTGCCCGCAGGACCCGCGGACTCGATGTCCGCCGGTGTCCCGCAATCATGTCACGGAGTTGCAGAACAGGGAGATGCCTGTGTAAACAAGGCATATCCCTGTTCTGCCTAGTAACAGGACACTGATCTACTGCTCCCTGTGATTGTGAGCAGTGATCAGTGTTGTGTCACAGTAAGCCCCGCCCCCACACAGTTAGAATCACTCCCTAGGACACACTTAACCCCTTCCTCGCCCCCTAGTGGTTAACCCCTTCCCTGCCAGTGTCATTTACACAGTAATCAGTGCATTTTTATAGCACCGATCGCTGTATAAATGACAATGGTCCCAAAATAGCGTCAAAAGTGTCCGATGTGTCCGCCATAATGTCCCAGTCATGATAAAAATCGCAGATCGCCGCCGTTACTAATAAAAAAAAAATTATAATAAAAACGCCATAAAACGATCCCCTATTTTGTAGACGCTATAACTTTTGCGCAAACCAATCACTATACGCTTATTGTGATTTTTTTACCAAAAATATGTAGAAGAATACGTATCTGCCTAAACTGAGAAAAATAAAAAATATATATATATTTTTTGGGGGATATTTATTATAGCAAAAAGTAAAAAATATTGCTTTTTTTTCAAAATTGTTGCTCTTTTTTTTGTTTATAGCACAAAAAATAAAAACCGCAGAGGTGATCAAATACCACCAAAAGAAAGCTCTATTTGTGGGAAAAAAAGGACATCAATTTTGTTTGGGTGCCACGTCGCACGACCGCGCAATTGTCAGTTAAAACCACACAGTGCCGAATCGCAAAAAAAGTGCTCTGGTCAGGAAGGGGGTAAATTCTTTCGGGGCTGAAGTGGTTAAAGGAAGACTTGCAGCAAAAAAAAAAAAAATTAAAAATGCTATGAATGATACGAAAAGTGACCACTGACCTCGATTGAACAAAAAAAAAAGATAAGCCTCCAATAGTATTGGATACAAAGGGCAGTAAAAGGGTTGGTTGCTCTAAAGAGCTAGCAGTCAGAAATAAAATACAGTTTCCTAACAGCACTTAAAGCGGTTGAATACCTTTTTTTTTTTTACTTTTACCTACAGGTAAGTCTATAATAAGGTTTACTTGTAGTTAAAAAGAATATCTCCAAAACCTGTTCGGTTTAGGAGATATTCCCCTTTCAATGAGCCGCTGACTTCAGTGGCGCATGCGCTCCAGAGATTCTCGGCGGAAAGTCCGGCAGACGCCGGACCTTGCCGGAAAGAAGTCTCCCGCGCGCATGCGCAGGAGTGACGATATTGTGGCTCCGGCCACTCACAACGCCGGAGCCACGATACCCGGAAGACACGCCGAGGGAAAATGTCCGCTCCCTTGGCGTGGACCGGGATCATCTGCCGACGCCTCGTTCTAAGGTAAGTATTTCATAATGAACTAGTATGCGGTGCCTACTAGCTCATTATGCCTTTTGCCTTACAGGTTAGAAAAAAAATATTAATAATTGGCGGGTATACAACCGCTTTAATCTGTCCCTATGCAGTTTGTCAGCTTTGCCTGTCCATTCCCTGTAACGGCTTCCAATACAAGGACACTATGGTGGCTCTGTGCTCCCTTTTATAGAGGAGGGGGGGCTGGTACATAACAGAACCCCCATTATTGGCCAGTATAAGCCTACCAGCCATAGTTCTGTGTTCTTTGCAGGGCATTCGATTACAAGAAATGTGATCAGGCAATGCTCTGCCCAGAAAACAAACCTTCAACAGGCAGGATCCACATCCAACCCATGGTAGAACCAAACCCCGAACCTCATCCCTAATGGTCACTAATAGGTGTGAATAGGAGGACAGAAGGACTTACCCAAAGTGAAGATTCTGGGTGTCAGTTCTCTGATATGATCTCAGTGCTGAGCACACCGACACTGGAGGACTGGAGGAGTCTAGATGGTTTAAATGTGTGTGTGTGTGTGTGGGGGGGGGGGGGCACATCTTCTCACCTTCTGAAGTGGGGAACAAATCAGCCTTCTGTGTTGCAAAACCTCCAACACCCAGCCAGGGCTGCTAAAGATCAATTCTCAGTACCTGTTCTTCTGTATGTATGAAGATTTTTATTTGTAAAAACAAACAAGATACATAATAACAGACTAAGGGCAGCCATATACGGTTCGAATTTCGAAAGAATTTTCTTTCGAAAATCGTATCAAAGAATTTTCGTACGAATTTCGTACCGTTAGTGGGCTGCAGCAACAGCCGATTTTCGTGCGGCAATCGAATTTGAGGAATCCAACGTGTTGGAAATTTTTTGAAAAACGAACGATTTTCTGATCAATGATGGGAGAATCGTGCGAGAAATGTAATAGAAAAAAAAAATCTGCATGTGCAAGAAAAGAATAATCCCGGAGAGAAACGAATATTCCCGGAGAAAAACGAATATTCCTGGAGATAAACTAATATTCCCGGAGAGAAAAGAATATTCCCTGCAATTGGTCGGCCGAATTTCGAAAATCAATGGTGGCATCATCGGATCACAACAAAAAAAAAAACTTTCTGATTTTGAAAAGAAAATTTGTTCAAAATTCGACCCGTGTATGGCCTGCTTAACCGTCTGAAAATAACATAAATACAACAATTACTGACATGGTCAAAAACCTAGCAGTTAAAAAAGGGCATTAATAGGAAAATAAATGTCATGATACAATAAGACTCCTTCCCATAAGTCTAAACTTCTCCAGCATTTCCTAATCTCCAAACACTTAATCCATCGTAACGCAGATAACACTAAACCTGCAATTTTACTAGAGATAAACTGTTCATTATTCATGGCAACTTTAGTCCTGGCATGCCATTGGTAGTACTTGACTACGGTAATGATGATGTACATTGTCCCTCTGTCTACACCAGGGCCGGACTGGCCTACTGGGATACCGGGACATTTCCCGGTAGGCCGCCTGCCCTGGGGCCGCTTTGAGCTAAGCCGTGGCTGTGGGTGGCTGCAGCGCTCCTCTCCCTCCTCCTGTCACACACAGCAGGCACGGAGTTCAGTGTGAAATGTTTGGCCCACGCTGCCTGTGACAAAGGTCCCGCCCTCCTCCTAGACCAGCTCGTGTGATAGATGCGGTGTACTGTCTATCACACGAGCTGGTCTAGGAGGAGGGCAGGACCTTTGTCACAGGCAGCGTGGCCTGAACATTTCACACTGAACTCCGTGACACAGCCGGAGATGGATGCCTGCTGTGTGTAATCCAGCCAGGGACTGACTGTAGTGAGGCTGCAATGATGAGCATGGTAAGGCTGTAATGGGCATGGTAAGGCTGTAATGGGCATGGTAAGGCTGCAATGAGCATGGTAAGGCTGCAATGGGCATGGAAAGGCTGTAATGGGCATGGTAAGGCTGCAATGGGCATGGTAAGGCTGCAATGGGCATGGTAAGGCTGCAATTGTGGGCACGGTAAGGCTGCAATTGTGGGCACGGTAAGACTGCATTTTTCATGGTAAGGCTGCAATGATGGGCACGGTGAGGCTGAAATGATGGGCACTGTGAGGCTGCATTGATGGGTACAGTGAGGCTGCAATGATGGGCACAGTAAGGCTGCAATGGTGGGCACAGTGAGGCTGCATTTATGGGCACAGTGAGGCTGCATTGATGGGCACAGTGAGGCTGCAATGATGGGCACAGTGAGGCTGCATTGATGGGTACAATGAGGCTGATGGGCAGTGAGGCTGTATTATTGGGTACAGTGAGGCTGCATTGATGGGCAGTGAAGCTGCATTGATGGGTACAATGAGGCTGAAATGATGGGTATAGTGAGGCTACATTAATGGGTACAGTGAGGCTGCAATGATGGGCACAGTGAGGCTGCCACAATGGGCACTGTGAGGCTGCAATTATGGGTACAGTGAGGCTGCATTGATGGGCACAGCGAGGCTGCATGGATGGGCACAGTGAGGCTGCATGGACTGACAGAGAGGCTGCATTGGTGGGCACAGTGAGGCTGCATTGATGAGCACAGTGAGGCTGCATTGATGGGCACTGGTGAGGCTGCATTGATCTCCTGTACCATGCCCGCAGCCTCTGACATCTCCTGGACCATGCCCGCAGCCTATGACATCTTAACATCTTCTGTACCATGCCCATAGCCTCTGACATCTCCTGTACCATGCCCGCAGCCTCTGACATCTTGACATCTCCTTTACCATGCCCGCAGCCTCAGACATCTCCTGTACCATGACCACAGCCTCTGACATCTCCTATATCATGTCTGCAACCTCTGACCATCTCCTGTACCACATGCCCGCCGCCTCTAACCATCTCTTGTATCATGTCCATAATCTCTGATCATCTCTTGTCTTATATCATGTCTGCAGTCTCTGAGGGAGTCTGGAGAGGAGTCAAGAGTGAGAGTGCCGCTGGGTTGGGGGTCATGGGAGAAGTCAGACTTGTGTGAACTGTGGAGAGGAGACTATAGGAAAACCAGAGCCACCAAGCTGGAGCCGACTGATTGAGCCCTGCAAGGTGCACCTGAAAGGAGGTCAGTGACAGCACCGCTAGGCCAGTCTGAGGGGGGGTCACTGATGTAAGGGGGGAGTGAACACAATAATGTAAGGGGGGACTGAAATAAAGGTTTCCCCCCTTATATCAGTAACCCACCCCCCTTACCTTAGTGTATTCTTTCTGCGGAAGGTCGTCTCTGATCATCAGAGACCCCCCACATTCCCAGAGTCCCAGGTGTCCCCCTTGATAATTGCTCCACTTTTACCACTTTTAACTGGAATTTGCTGTTTTATATATATATATATATATCCCTATGTGCTTTTATATCTGTCTTATCTATATCATACGCTCTTCAAATGTGTTTTAAAATGCATGGTTTTCCCTTTTATGAACAAGAAAATAATGACGTTATGCTGTTGGGCTGGTATAATAATGCTATGGGGCTGGTATGACATTTTTTTCAGAGCTGATTTTTATTCCCAGTCCGGCCCTGGTCTACACTGTGTATTGTTGGGGGGACACCATAAAGCCTGTCTGAGCAACTTAGGTTTTCCAACCTTTGGATCCCAACTCCGACATCTACTTCCTTCCAGACTTCTGGGCTTCCCCAACAATCCACCAAGAAATGCTCCATGGACTCCTCCTGATTACAGCCCAAAGGGCAGATCCTTTCAGATGCGGCCAGACCTTTCATGTTCCCCCTCACATACATCTTCCCATGGAGAGACAGCCAGGCAATATCATGAAACTTTAAGGATAATCTGGAGCTATTCAGCAACTTTAAGCTTTCCTCCATAAGAGCCGTAGTGCAGTCTCTGAGTACAAGTGGAGAACAGAAAAAGATCCTCTGGTATAACAATTTCCTTGAGTTATTTTCAAGGTAGGATTTCTCAATCCCCCACCTCCTCAGAGACTTCAGAGCTGAGTCCAGATATATTGGGAGATAACCCTGAGTACATCTCTTCCTCTTGAGAGAACCGCCCCGCATCCAGGACTCTGCACGAGGCAATATCCAGGCCCTAATACTGTTTGCCCATGGAATGCCGACATTGATACTCTCATGGATGGAGGAATTAGGCATTTCTCCAAATAACTTTTAAACACATCCACCAGAATCAGAACTAGGAACTCTTTGAATTTCTTATAAAATTCAAGGTCCTGGTGCCTTCTTTGGACCTAATTTATCAAAAGCCTCCCTTATCCTCCTCCACCATTATATCTGCTGTCAAAGGGGAAAAATCCAAGTTATCAACATCAGGACCTGGAACGACCTCTAAGAACTGTGCCATCTTCTCCTTATCCAAACCCTTTTCCTGAAATAAGTCATCATAGTATGATCTTACCACTCCTAGAATATCTTCCCGAGACTCCTGCAAAATCCCCTGGGAATCCTTCAGGCCTGTTTTTAACGTCCTAGTAACCTTATCCCAACAACTCTCAAAGAGATCAGGTCCATAATCTCATTCAAATACTAGGGAGTTGATTCTGCTATACTGATACTGATTTATCTCAGATTTTACTTGAATAATTTTCCTCCCTGAAAAAGGAGTTTGTCAGGTGATGGGTACAATTGTTGGTTTGCCTCAACTTAACCAGAGCCATCCAACCACCAGTCTAGAACCCATCACTGTCTTTAGATTTTGTCAAATCAAAAACCGTTTCACAATGTCTTCTAAGCCAGATTACAATATCCTGGGGGGGCACAGACTCATTCCAGAAAATTATATTTACACTTTATGTGTCAGGTTTAGAGATGGGAATGAAGATGATAGCTTCTCTGCTCAGATAGAATCTGCAACAGATATTGCTACCTTGCATGGTATCCAAACATATTCTTTCTGCAAAAACTAATGGTTGGCAGATTCTGAAGTGAGGAAATCTTAAATTTCACTCCTTTTGTACTTCCTCTTTTGTGGTCAGGGCAGCATTGACTGCTGCAAACTCTGCAACAACCTAAACTGGTTTGAACCTGACCAGACTAAGCTCTGGGTGAGCATCGAATGGCATACCTCTCCACTGCCCTTACATTTTTATGGGTTAAAAGTGGATTTGACCTGCGTTCCGTTCACCCCCCCACCCCCCGGGACTCCACCAGAGGCGTTGCTAGGCGGGTGCGGGCCGCTCCTGGGTGACACCCGCCAGAGGGGTGACACCCGTGGGTAGCAGCACCTCTAACAACGCTGCCCTGATTAGCTGTGCCTCACACCGCTGTGTACCTCAGTGGCGCGGACCGAAGCCGCCTCCCCCTTTCTGTTTACATCCACAGAGGAGGAGGAGCCTGTGCTCGAGGGACACACAGTGTGTGTATCTGTCAGCGCTGTTCTGAGGTATGTAAGGGGGGGATATACTGCTGCGGGGGTCTATACTGAGGCGGGGGTCTGTAATGCTGGGGGGGTCTGTACTGTCGGGTCTGTAATTCTGGGGGGTCTGTACTGGGGGGGGTCTGTAATGCTGGGGGTCTGCACTAGGGGGGTGTCTGTACTGAGGGGGGTGTCTGCACTTAGGGGGGTGTCTGACGTGAGGGGGGTGTCTGTATTGCTGGGGGTTTCTGCACTGAGGTGGGGGTGTATGTACTGATGGGGGGTTCTGCACTGAGGTGGGGGTGTCTATACTGATGGGGGGTTCTGCACTGAGGTGGGGGTGTCTGTACTGATGGGGGTCTGCACTGCGGGGGTGTCTGTACTGATGGGGGGTCTGCACTTGGGTGGGGGGGTTTGTACTGATGGGGGGTCTGTACTGATGGGGGGTCTGTACTGAGGGAGGGGGTCTGTACTTAGGGAGGTGGTCTGTACTGAGGGAGGGGGTCTGTACTGAGGGAGGGGGTGTGACACCATTTTTTTTTTGCACCGGGTGACACCAACCCAAGTGACGCCACTGGGCTCCACAATCAACCTACCCCATATCCTCATACATTGGCCCACTCACACCACCCCTGAAGGCACCCCTCCCCCATTCCTAGGCATGATCTGCTCCTGCTTTCTGTGCTGGCAGAACCCACTCCTATCCCCTGCTATACAAGCACTAGGGACCTTAGGGTCCAAACTGCTTGGGGAACTTTTAACCTCCCTGCAATGGGGGGGGGGGGTGACTACATTAACTCCAACTACACCATTTTCTCAATAAATGTCAGACTAGGACAATTGTGTAGAACTCAGAAACCTTTTGAGGCTTTATGTTTGAATGACTTGGACTTCTCACGTGTTATTTCCCAGTGATATAATGTCCTTCTCTCTGGGGCATTTTCCTATCCTCCATTCTACACTCAAGACTGGAAGAGAGCACTGGACCATAGTATCTCCAAAAAGAATTGGGATAAAGCCTTTACAGACGGTCCCCGGGTTACAAACAAGATCGGTTTGTAGGTTAGTTTTTAAGTTGAACCTGTTTGTAAGTTGGAACAGGTACATTTTTTAAATGTAGCTCCAGCCAAAAAAAAATATTTTTAAGCTTTTTGGAAAGCATAGGGAAGGGTTATCACCCCTGTAACATTTGTTTTGCTGTCTGTGCCCCTGTTCAGAACATTTCACCTCGCTTTCCGTCCCAATGACAAATGGATTTTGAAAATATTGGGTTGTTGTGGAAACAAGTATTGGTGATAAAACATCAGAGGAGACACCTTTTTCCCATAATAACTCTTACAGGAGTGAATTTCCCTTCCTAGGGGTAGATTTCCTCTCACTTCCTGTTGTCTTCCTTCGTTTGTAAGTAGGAGTCGTTTGTAAGTCAGATGTTTGAAACTAGGGGACCGCCTGTATTCTTACATTTAAATCCAGCATCTCTTCTCACACCCAAGAGAGGAACTACAAGTTCCTCACACGTTGGTAGATAAATCTTTCAATATTTGAAAAATTCATTCTATCTGTACCTGATCGATGCTAGTGCTGTGACACTCCAAATAGCACCCTCCTTCATATCTGGTGGAGCTGTCCTTGTATTCGACCCTTCCAGCGCTCTTTAAGCTCATCACAGGCCGCACCTGGCTGGAAACGTCAAAAGTCGCCCTCTTGTCTATCATCCCCGGATAAATACCAAAGAGCAAAAAAGGCCTGTAATGCCGCGTACACACGATCGGAAATTCCGACAACAAATGTTCGATGTGAGCTTTTGGTCAGAAATTCTGACCTTGTGTAGGCTCCATCGGACATTTGCTGTCGGAATTTCCGACAATAAAAATTGGAGAGCTGGTTCTTAAACTTTCCGACAAGAAAACTTCATGTCGGAAATTCTGATCGTCTGTATGCAATTTCGACGCACAAAAAAAACACGCATGCTTAGAATCAAGCAGAAGAGCCGAACTGCCTATTGAACTTCATTGATCTCGGCTCGTCATATGTCTTGTACTTCACCGCGTTCTTGATGTTCGGAATTTCCGACAAGATTTGTGTGACCGTGTGTATGCAACACAAGTTTGAGCCGACATTCTGTCGGAAAAAAAATCCACGGTTTTGTTGTCGGAATTTCCGATCGTGTGTACGCGGCATTACACGTCCTTTTTTTCTTTAGCTTGAGCGTTGAAACCCAAGCTTTTGAAATTGACAACTCTCTCCACAATCGGGGAGTGAATGGCAGAGCAGAACACTATCATGAGAATGGAAATGTCTACTACTTTTCTTCACAAAAGTCATGGCAAGTTTATGAGTAAAAATTGGGGATATGGGGGACAGGTGGGGAAGGAGAGGGGGGGGGGGAAAGGGAGATCGGGACTTTAATTGAAACATGTGGGCTACAAAATAAATAGATATATAAAATTGAGTACAGGGTACTTAATAGTTCATAGCCGGCCCAGGGTACATTATGGTAATAATAGATCAGGACCCAATTAGATTCATACATGGTAATGATACGAACTCGAACAATAACCATAATTAAACACAAATATTACAATCAGCCAATATAATCCGGGGCCTCGCTTAATCCCCAACAAGGATAATGAACAGTATAATACAGGCAGTAATACATAGTCCAATGGATCACATATATACACATTAGGGATGAGCCGAACACCCCCCTGTTCGGTTCGCACCAGAACCTGCGAACAGCCAGAATGTTCGTGTGAACTTTAGAACCCTATTAAATACAATGGACTCGAACGTTCAAAATCAAAAGTGCTAATTATAAAGGCTAATTCGCAAGTTATTGTCCTAAAAAGTGTTTGGGGACCCGGGTCCTGCCCCAGGGGACATGTATCAATGCAAAAAACAGTTTTAAAAACTGCAGTTTTTTTCCGGAGCAGTGATTTTAATAATGCTTAAAGTGAAACAATAAAAGTGAAATATTCCTTTACATTTCGTACCTGGGGGGTGTGTATAGTATGCCTGTAAAGTGGCGCATGTTTCCCGTGCTTAGAACTGTCCCTGCACAAAGTGTCATTTCTGAAGGAAAAAAAGTAATTTAAAACAAATTCAATTACCAGGCCCTTCAGGTCTGGTATGGATATTAAGGGGAACCCTGCTGCAAATTTTAAAAAAAAAATGCGTGAAGTTCCCCCAAATATCCATACCAGGCCCTTCAGGTCTGGTATGGATTTTAAGGGGAACTCCACCCCAAATTTAAAAAAAAAATGGTGTGGAGTTACCCCAAAAATCCATACCAGACCCTTTATCCAAGCACGTTTCGTGTGGACAGCGCTGGACATCGGATCGCCGTGGGACACTGGATTTCATCGCTGGAATGGGTTTTTTCTTTTTTTCTTTTTAATAAAGGACTTTTCCAAGGTGTCTGTGTGTTTTTTTTTACATTTTTTACATATTTGGGGGAACTCCGCGCATTTTTTTTTTAAATTTGCGGCAGGGTTCCCCTTAATATCCATACCAGATCTGAAGGGCCTGGTAATTGAATTTGGGGGGACCCCCACGCTTTATTTTTTATTTTTATCAATGACTTTTCTATGTATTGCCGGGAGCCGACAATTCATTAATAGCCGCGAATGAGTTTTAAATGACTTTTTTTCCTTCAGAAATGACACTTTGTGCAGGGACAGTTCTAAGCACGGGAAACATGCGCCACTTTACATGCATATTATAGACACCCCCCAGGTACGAAATTTAAAGGAATATTTCACTTTTATTGTTTCACTTTAAGCATTATTAAAATCACTGCTCCTGAAAAAACTGCAGTTTTTAAAACTTTTTTTTGCATTGATACATGTCCCCTGGGGCAGGACCCGGGTCCCCAAACACTTTTTATGACAATAACTTGCATATAAGCCTTTATAATTAGCACTTTAGATTTCTCCCATAGACTTTTCGAATTTGCCGCGAACACCCCAAATTGTTCGCTGTTCGGCGAATGGGCGAACAGGCAATGTTCGAGTCGAACATGAGTTTGACTCGAACTCGAAGCTCATCCCTAATACACATTTACAATAGCGCCCAATTATAGGGCCCAATGGATCCTTAACCTAAATATTTATTGTTTCATCCCATGGGGCGTCGAGCTACAGATGCCGTGTACTTTGCTATGCCCATTCTAATTATTGTATGACTACTACCACAGATGATTGGTTTCATGGGTGTTTATATCTACTCCCCATAGGATGAAACAATGAATATTTAGGTTAGGGATCCATTGGGCCCTAAAATTGGGTGCTATTGTGTATGTGTATATTTGTGATCCATTGGACTATGTATTACTGCCTGTATTAAACTGTTCATTATCCTTGTTGGGGATTAAGAGAGGCCTCGGATTATATTGGCTAACTGTAATATTTGTGTTTGATTAAGGTTATTGTTCGAGTTCGTATGATTACCATGTATGAATCGAATTGAGTTGAGTTGAGTTGAGTTGAGTTGAGAGGTATCTTAATATAGCGCGGTCTTACCCCGAAGGGTCCCGACGCGCAAAGCAGAGTTCCTGGGAAAAGAGGACCCAGGAACCAGAAGCAGCACAGAGCGGCAGAAAGGATGGAATAGAAAGGCTACGCAGGGAAGGCTTGCGTGAAAAGCCAAGTCTTCAGTAACCCGCGGATGACCGGGATAGTAGGGGCCTCCTGGAGCTCGACAAGGGAGGCTATTCCACAAAACGGCACCCTGGTGGGAGAAGGCCCGACCACCACGCCGAATCTTCTTGGGCACCGAGATGTGGAAGAGATCTTTGCCGGTAGATCTGAGTGATCTAATAAAAGCTTGTTTATGAAAACGAGAGCAGAGATAGCTTGGGGCCAGGCCTCTCATTATCTTAAACATGTTACATCCTGCCTTAAATAAGGTGCGATAGTGGACCGGCAGCCAGTGCAAGGCGCAGAGGACAGGGGTGATATGATCCCTCAGCAGGACATCCACGAGTAACCTTGCCGCAGCATTTTGAATGAGTTGAAGCTTCTGCACAAACATCTTTGGCAATCCCAGATAAAGAGAGTTGCAGTAGTCTAGGCAACTACCTATCGTGGCGCAGATGAATTGGGTGCTGATGTATTATTACCATAATGTACCCTGGCTATGAACTATTAAGTACCTTGTACTCAATTTTATATATCTATTTATTTCGTACCCACATGTTTCAATTAAAGTCCCAATTTCCCTTTTCCTTTTCCCTCCCCTCCCTTCCCTTCCCCTCCCCTCCCTTCCCTCCCCTTCCCTCCCCTCCCCTCCCCTTCCCCTCCCCTCCCTTCCCTCCCCTTCCCCTCCCCTCAATTTTTATTCACAGGGATGGAGGTACTCGACCTTACCAGGCCATTTCCTCAATTAAAGTCCCAATCTAAAACCCCTCTCCGTCCTTATAATATTTAGTACATGGCAAGTTTATGGTACACCTTGATCAAATTTTCATCCTCTCCTAAATGACAGTCCATTGTAGCATCCTCTTGCCAATTGGGTGGACCCCCCACCCCACCCCTTTACTCTTTCCCCCCCATCTTTCTTTTTCTATCTCCTCGACTCCATCTCTGGATTCTTTCTTTCATTTCTTTTCTTTTCACACAGTGTGACCCTACTATTTTGACTGATGCATGATGGACTTACCGTGTCATTTGGGAAAAAACTATTCTTAAAACTAGTCCAGACCCAGATTAGTTTATGGATTTCTGATGGGTATATCGTCTGTTTGTTCGTTTTTCAGGTTCCTTATTTTGTTTGAACTTTTTGACACCATAGTGTTAATGTGTGAATAACTGATTATGTGATGAGCCATGGAACATGTACTGAGAAACCGTGATGTGAATGGTGTTTAAGATTATTTATACTGTGACTCTGTAACATAATGTTTGAAAACTTAAAGTGTTACTAAATCCACAGCATTAAAATCTGTCTGTCAATGCAGAATAGCATGCTTGTTATACTCACTGTGGAACTTAAAGCGGAGCTCCACATTTTTATTTTTTTTTCAAAGTCACCAGCTACTAACAGTGTAGCTGCTGACTTTTAATAAGGACACTTACCTGTCCTACTCGCCCGCGCTGATGCCCCCGATGCCGATCCCTCGATCGGTGCAGCTCCCGGCGGCGCCATCCACACTAAGGGAAACAGGCAGTGAAGCCTTACGGCTTCACTGCCCGTTTCCTACTGCGCACGCGCGAGTCTCGCGCCGATTTGTGAATGAGCGGCTGCTCTCTGGGATTACAGGATGGGGAAGAAAACAGACCGCGGTTACGGAAGAGGCAGACTACGGACTTTCGCATAGAAACAGGTATTTCGGGTGAGTATAAAAAAACATTTTTTTTATATTTTTTTTAGGATCTCGGTCCTCCCCGCAAGAGCTAACCCCCTTCATGGGAAGCTCTCTCCCTAGGGGGTTAGCTTGCGGGCGCGCTCCCGTGATACAGCTGCCGGCTATAGCCGTTGACTGTATAACTCGGCCCCACGGTGCGCCACCCCCCCCCGGTGCGCCGCATCATTGGATGTGATTGACAGCAGTGCGAGCCAATGGCTGTGCTGCTACCAATGAATCTACCCAATCTAGCCAATCAATGGCCAGACTCCATGGAGAAGAGGACGCCGGGGGAGAGCACAGCAGGTGAACGGGCTCAGGTAAGTAAAACAGGGGGGCTGGTGGGCTGTCATTGCCATTTTTTTTTTCACTTTAATGCATAGGATGCATTAAGGTGAAAAAACACGAACCATTACAACCCCTTTAAAGTATAACTGAATGCAAAACATTTTTTAGCTTTGAATGGAGTGGAGAGGGATTAGAACCCCTGTCAGTTTATTTTGCTGTCTGTGCCCCCATTAGGGAGATTCACCCTCTCTATTAGTCCTGTTTACCATTATCATTGAAATAAAAGAAAATCCCACGTTTTGGGTTGCCCCCTGAACAGTAACAGAGGGGAAATCTTCCAATGGGGACACTTGTTCTGGTGACCAGGGGAGCCCCAAGGGATTCCTTTTTATTTGTGGGGATTTCCTCTCACTTCCTGTTTTTGCTATGGGACAGGAAGTGAAGATAAATCACCCCAATGGCACACATATGGCAAAAAAAAAAACTGACTGGTGATTATATCCCTCCCTTGCTCTAGCGAACGGAAAAAAAAAAGATCTCTCTCTCTCTATTTTTATAGCTTTTGATTTCCTGTTTCCTGTTGCAGATTTACTTCTTGCCTGGCAAAAGTTGTCCACAGAACAGGAAATGAGGGGAAATCTCGCTAGGGGAGCCCCCAGCGCTAAACCTGACAGGGTTTTTTCTTTTAAAGAAATAATAATAAATGTTGGACTCCACCATGTTGAGTGGTCACAGACACATGGTTGCACCATATCTCTCCTCTCTACCTGTTCCTACATGAAGACAACTGTAAAGGGGAGTTAATAATTTCTATCATACAATCACATCGGACACACAGAAAGAATACGCCTTATATTGCACAAGCAGTTTTATTTTTAGTTTACACTTTATACCTAAATCATTTTCATTGGCAAAGCAAGAAAGAGAAATGATGATCCTCCAAAGAATCCTCATGTAAGTCCACATGTGATACAAGTACGTGTGTCTGGTGTTCAGATACATCGATAGCTTCAGATTCAATGGAGACTTTTTATTATAAAATTCTCATTTCATGATACAAAATCCTAGTTTTACAAACAAACATTTAATACACAGAGCACTAAACAGAGAGCACAGCAGCTGTTTACTTTCAGACTATCTTTATCTCTATCTGTCACATAGCAGCCGCCCTGCTCCAATATATCTACGAAGGGTGGACCGCAAGTGGTTAATGTCCATAGCCTGGCCACAGTTCTACTTCAGCTGCTCTGATTTATTTGCTTTGGGTTTATAAATGTTAACTTGAGCTACTGAGCTCGGTAAAATAGCTTTTTTTTTGTTTTGTTTTTTAACAAAGCAGATAAGGATAAACAAGTCAACATATGAAAGTGAGACTAAAGTTCCACCTGCAAAATATTCATATCTAATGTTTTATTAATAGCTGGCTAAATAATGAAAAAAGAAAGACCAAAATACATTTACAGTATATACCAAACAACTCTCTATTTCTTTAAAGCAAAATTCCAGGCAGGTTCTGTATAAGAGACACAAAGGCAATTAATGAATCAATAAATGTATTTTATTAAATGCAGCCAGTGTATTTAAATTACTACTTGGCATCTTCTTCCTTCCATCCCCTGCACAGCATCACATGACAGAATAGCAAAGGGAGGAGCAGGACTGGGAGCCAATCAGGTTGCTGCGTGCAAATGCACTGTCAATGAACATTACTGAGGCTGCGTACACACGACCGGTTTTCTCTGCAAAAAACGACAAGAAAACTGCCGGGAGAGTTTTCTTGCCGAGAAAACCGGCCGTGTGTACATGGGTTTCAGTGTTCTCTTCGAGAAAACTGCCCAGATTCCCCGACGAGAAAAAAGACGACCTGCGGTCTTTTTTCTCATCGAGAATCTCGTCGGCCTGTTTCTCTACGAGAAACCCGAGCGTGTGTACACTTACCTGTCGCCGTGGAAACCCTTGCATGCTCAAAATGACTTTGACGCATGCGCGGTATCTTCCTAGGCATAAGTAGGGTGTAGCAAGATGGCGGCGACGGCATTGAATGTGACGAGCGCACGCTCGTCGTAGTCGATGACGTCACCGCGCGTGTGCCATTCAAAAGAACGGCGGTTCTTTTGAATCGTACGTGTGTACCCTCGGCCGGGACAAGTTTCTTGTCAAGATTCTCGTCAGGAAAAACAACGGGTTTTTTCTGACGAGAATCTCGGCCGTGTGTATGAGGCTTGAGAGGAAACAGCAGAATGAGTGGAGTGATGACCTCTTAAGTCTTCTGCTTTTCCTTTTTTTTATCCAGTTTGCAGGTTGGAGGTTGATAGAGGATATTTATGTTAACTTTAAGTGTTCTCAACTGGCTAACTGTTCTGTGTGACAGAGCTGTGTTAATATCAAGGTTGAATGGACAGAAATACAAACATTTTGGGGGGTAAAACATCTACCCTTTTTTGTATTTCATCTGTGTATATGGCTGTTTGCCCGGAGTTCAGCTTTAGAAACAAGCAAACTTTACAATGGCAAAACTAAAATAAAAAGCAAAGCAAAAGCACAAAAAACAATCACAAAGCAAATAATAAAGTAAAGGCAATACATTTTAGGGCCCTGCTGTTGGGAAAAAAATACATTTCAGTAAATAGTTTAGATGGTCAGTAAATCCTTTTATTGCTGAAATTGATAACTAGCTTCTTCTTATCCCTTTTAATAACTTGCCTACAGGGCCAATTCTGACACTTCTTTTATATACTGTGTGTAAAAAATCTGTGTTATTTTGCTAGAAAATTACTTAGAATCCCCAAAACATTTTCTATATTTTTTAGCAGAGACCCTAGAGAATAAAATAGCGATCGTTGTAATTTTTTTTAATGTCACACAGTATTTGCGCAGCGGTTTTCCAAATGCAATTCTTTTGGAAAAAATACACTTTAATGAATTAAAAACAAAAAACAAAAAAAAAAACACAATATATGAGCCAATTGTTTTGGAAAATATGAAAGATGATGGTAGGCCAAGTAAATAGATACCCAACATGTCATGCTTGAAAAATTGTGCATGCTCGCGGAATGGCGGAACACCATGATACTTAAAAATCTCCATAGGCGACATCTTAGAAATTCCTACAGGTTACCAGTTTAGAGTTATAGAGAAGGTCTAGCGCTAGAATTATTGCTCTCACTCTGACGTTCGCAGTTACACCTCCACATGTGTGGTTTGAACACTGTTTCCATATGTGGGCATGACCTACGTATGCGTTCAACACTGCGAGCAAGCTGGCTGGACAGGGGCGCTTTAATTTTTTTTAATTATTTTTTAATTACTTTTTTTTTTTTTTTTACTGTTTTATTAGCTTTTTTATCAACGAATTACATTAGGAACAGTACACACTTAATCCACAATCCAAAATATTTTTTGTTTATTTTTACACTCTTTAAAAATAAAAAAAATGATCACTTT
The DNA here is from genome assembly GCA_029206835.1 of Rana muscosa. Classification (NCBI taxonomy): domain Eukaryota; kingdom Metazoa; phylum Chordata; class Amphibia; order Anura; family Ranidae; genus Rana; species Rana muscosa. The sequence continues at coordinate 176,089,730 of CM055127.1, forward strand.
TATTCCTATCACAAGGAATGTAAACATCCCATGTGATAGAAATAAGCAGTGACAGGTCCTCTTTTTGGAGAGATTTGGGTCAATAAGACTCCACATCTCTCCTCTACAATGTAAAGCATCAGATAAAAAAAAAAAAACATTGTTCTAATGTTTTAAAAAACAAATGGCCTTGTTTACATTGGGCCAAAACTGGAAGTGACGTCATGCTGTCGCTCCGGTCCTCTTAAAGTGACACTAAAGGTTCATTTAAAAAAATAAAAATAAATAACAAACATGTCATACTTACCTCCAATGTGCAGTTGGTTTTGCACAGAGTGGCCCCGATCCTCCTGTTCTGGGGTCCCACGGTGGCTCTCGCGGCTCCCCCCTGCAATAGATAAACTCCTCTGGGAAGCGCTCTCCCAAGGGGGTTACCTTGCGGGCGCGCTCCCGTGTCATACACCCGGCGTCCATAGCCGCCGAGTGTATGACTCGGCCCCGCCCCCCGGCGCCTGCGTCATTGGATTTGATTGACAGCAGCAGGAGCCAATGGCTGCGCTGCTATCAATCTATCCAATGAAGAGCTAAGAAGCAGTGGAGAGAGCGACGCGGGATCGCGCCCACGGGAATTCGGGGCTCAGGTAGGTAAAACGGGGGGACTGGGCGGGCCGAAAAGTGCAAGGTGTTTTTTCACCTTAATGCATAGGATGCATTAAGGTGAACAAACACGAAGGTTTACAACCCCTTTAAGCTGTAGAGATGAGCAGAGGCCACCTTTCCTTTGCTCATCTCTGTTACCAGCTGCCACAACCACCGTATCAGTTCTCGGGGCTACTGATCATCCAGGTTATCCACACTGGGATGTGGCGGGGGAGGACCCCTCCCACCATTTCTAAAAGTGATCCAGCAGCGAACCCGCCACTTGGTTGACTTTTATTGGTTAGAGAATCGCCGGCTGAAAAAAACAATACTGTGTTTATGGCATATTGCTGGAACCATAACCCTGGTATTTCACTTCCGACCGAGGATGTCATTTGTCTATGGCCCGGTCGGCAACTGGTTAAAGGGTCACCTTTATCAACGTATTTTGGGTGTAACATGTTGGTAATCACCACCCCCCTCACCCCCAGGACCCCTCCCCCTGTTATAGTGGACGTGGGTTCTTCTCCCTGCAGCTGCTGTCACATTTAAAAATTAGTAGCTACTTGGTGGGGCTCCTCCCACACAGTTGTGTCATTCGTTCACAGGGATCTGTAAATGAGTAAACAACAAGTCCCATCTTCCACTGCCGCAGCCGGATTTGTAGTTCTCTCAGTGGGTTACGAGTGCACTGATCAGCACTCTCGTAGTCCATTGACACTTCCTGCAGCTCAGTAACGGTCTGCCTGTACCCAGGTGCAGTACATGCAGAGAGCTGTAGGCAGCGTATGCAGGAGCCTGACATTGCAACTGCAATACACTGATCATGGGTGCAATGCTTTTCAGGCTTCGGGGGAAAAAATAATAAATGTACATTCACCTGCAAAAATAAGTGCATGTATTTTTTTTATTTTGTTTTTATTCTTATTTTTTTTATACATATGTTTTTTTGCCTTATTATTAACCTTAAATCATATTGCTAATTGCATATTGTATTTGTTTGTAGCCTAAATACTCAAATTTGGACTTAAAACTGTAATTTTGTAACTTTTGGAAATGCCAGTAAAAACTTGGCTGTGCCAGTAAGTTTTGGGTGTTGTGTCAGTAAATTTCAATCTGGTAGGTTGGCAACACTGCCTGGGAGTGAGACAAGAAGTTGTGAATATGAAGTATGGATGAAATAAAGTAACCTTATTCAGGCATCATCCCTATAAAAAGTACAGAAAAGAAAATTGTTCCCTGTCCCACCTCAGGGAGGGAAGAAGATGAAAGGGTCTTCTTGACGTATTCAAAAACAAAAAAAAGTGATTTGAAAAAAAATTACATCTTTGTTACAAACAAAAAACAATAAAAAATGAACAAGCATATCTAAAACCAACATGTGCAGAGCCATATAATAATAATCATCGAACAACAGATGAGAAAGTGTTAATTATTATTGGTTGCTTCTACACAAACATGATGAATAAGAAGGCATACAGGATCAACGTGTTTCACTAACACTGCTTCATCAGGATCCAACAGGAGGAAGGGTAACGGCTTTAGCCTGAGCTGGGCCCTTTGTCCCACCCACCTTGTCCCCCTATGACTCTCCCCAGCTGCAACCCACACCACAATCTATTCTCCCCCGGCACTTTTTTTTTCTACTCTCCACTATCCTCATGTGCAGTTTTTCTTAGAATAACAATGTTACAAATATTATATATTTGGAATTTTATTGTATTTCAATATATACAGCAATTACACTTCTTCCTGTTGGCTTGGATCCTGATGAAGCAGTGTTAGCGAAACACGTTGACCCTTTATGCAATCTTATTTATCATGTTTGGATAGAAGCAACCAATACTTATGTGTATTGTTAAAGTTTCTCATGTGTTGTTCGATGATTAATGTTATATGGCTCCACACATGTTGATTTTAGATACACATGTACAAATTTTATTGATGTTTGTATTGAAGGTGTCATTATTAATTTTTAAATCCCCCTTTTTTTTGTTTTTGAATATGGCACATCAAAAGTCCCTTTCATCCTCTTCCCTCCCTGGCACAGCACTGTATACTATACGTAGCTGGGGCTGGCTACAGTTTATACAGTGCTCCCAGCCGCTCACCTGTTGGTGAAGGTAATAGTTCGTTTGAACCAGCTTTGTCCAAACGATCACTAAAAGGTGGAGATGAGCTTTAAGCAAGTGGCTGGACTATAGAAGACATGTCTAACTGGCGGAAGAAGCATAGTTTCTACAGAGGGGCCCAGTCAGGTGGGGGAGGCATTGTACAGTCACTGTAAAAGTCACACTACCATGTTGAAGGTAACAAATCTCTTCCTTCACTCCACCGTTGACTGGTTTTTCACATTCTCCCAGCAGGTCATCATCATATTTATTATCCTCATCCCAAACCTCCACCTTCAAGCTAAGCCCTAGACTAAGTTCCAAAACTCCGAGGTCATACCGTGAGCCCCAGATTGGATTATTATTGTTCCATATGGTCTTTGTCCGAATAGAATTCGGTCCAACACGTATTACTACAAAGGTATCAGCCCTTGAGACGTAGTCACCCCAAATGTCTGAGGCACTTTGTACAGTGACCACCACTTTGGCAAGTCCTCTTTTTAAGGGGCAACAGTTTATATTTTTGCCTTGACCACTAGGACAAATGCAGTTGCACTTTCTACCAAGACTCGGCTGTGAACCCGATGGGCAAGAGCAGTTCTTACTCAGGGCCTTCTCCAAGATGTAATCACTGATGGCTTCCTGTAGGCTCTCCCTCTGAGGCCTGTTGGCTTCAACCAGGTTGTGGATGGGCTCCAGAGAGTAGGATACAATATCGGGGTCAGTCTTCAGGCTTTCCATCCAGGTCTTGAAAGATGCTGCACCTTCTCCATTCTTTACATCAAAGGAGAGCTGTTCAAATGTGATCTTTCCTCCTCTTGCCTAAAATTCATGAAGAAATATTATTTTGTTTATTGTCAGTAAGACATTCTCATGTATAACAAAGAGTTCCAGGCTGCCGCCGGAGAAATTTTATTGAGTCCCACATGTTGCTTCATTGGTGGAGCATTATACTATGGACTTACAGCCCCCCCCCATTCAGGCTCTGCATACCTACAAATGAAATGCTAGAAAAATAAGTGGTCATTTGTCCTTCTCCTCTGGAAGATTGTTCTAGGTGTACTGAAGTACAGTTGGCACATTGGGGGAGATATGGTGCACACACCGATCAACTTCTAACTTCAGCTTGTTCAATTAAGGCTCCATTCATGCTTGTGCAACTTGTCATGCAACTTTGTACATCAAAGTCACACCACAAGTCGTTCCCCATGTTTTCCAATAATAAATTCCTTTTCATGACTAAAGCCTCGTACACACGGTCGGTTTTCCATCGGACTTTTCCGTGGATTTTTGTCCGAACGGAGTTGGTCGGGAACACCCATAGCATACACACGCTCTGACTTTTCTGCAAACTTTCCCAAAACTTCTTACAACATCTCGTGGTTTTTCTGCTCTTTTCTGCTCTTTACCGCCACCCTTTGGTCAACTTCTGCTATTGTTGGTTGATTTTAACATGATTTTTTTTGTTCATCGGACAAAAGTCCAATGGTTTTCTGTACACACGGTCGGACTTTGCTCCATCGGACTTTTGTTGGGCAAAAGTTTGTCCGATGAAATCCAAAACCAAACGAAAAAAGTTTGTCCGATGGAGTGTACACACGGTCGGATTGTTGGTCCAACTTGCTCAAAATGAATTTTGTTGGCCAAAAGTCCAACCGTGTGTACGGGGCTTTAGCCTATTTCTGACATTTGGTGCTTACAAGTTAAAATCCATATTTTTTGCTAGAAAATTACTTAGAACCCCCAAATATTATATATATATATATTTTTAGCAGAGACCCTAGAGAATAAAATGGAGATTGTTGCAGTATTTTATGTCGCAAGGTATTTGTGCAGCGGTGTTTTAAACTTAACTTTTTGGGAAAAAATGAATTTTAAAAGAATGAAAAAGTAAAGTTAGCCCAATTTTTTCATATATTGTGAAAGATGATGTTATGCCGAGTAAAAAGATACCAAACATGTCACGCTTTATAATTGCACGCACTCGTGGAATGGCGACAAACTACGGTACCTAAAAATCTCCATAGGCGATGCTTTAAAAAAAAAATACGGTTACCAGGTTAGAGTTACAGAGGTAGTCTAGTGCTAGAATTATTGCTCTCGTTCTGACGATCGCAGCGATACCTCACATGTGTGATTTGAACACCGTTTACATATGAGGGCGCAATTTCCGTATGCGTTTTCTTTGCTGCGCAAGCTCGCGGGGACGGGGGCACTTTTAAAAAAAAAAATTCTTATTTATTTTGTTTATTTTGACATTATTATGATGTGTTTATATAATTTTTATTGCTGTCACAAGGAATGTAAACATCCCTTGTGACAGTAATAGGTGGTGACAGGTACTCTTTATGGAGAGATCGGAGGTCTAAAAGACCCACAATCCCTCCTTTGCACTTTAAAATATTCAGTTCGCCGAAAACGGCGATTCTGAATACTGTTTATTTTTTTTTTATCCGGTGCCATTGGCAGCCGAGTAAACCGGAAGTGACGTTGTGACGTCGCTTCCGTGTTTACATTCAGGAGACTAGAAGGAAGCCATTTACGGCCCCATGCCAGTCTCTCTCTAGGCGCCGGAGGTGGCGCATCGTGGATCGGGTCTCCCGGTGGGACGGGAGGACTGGTAAGAGCAGTGGAGGCAGCGGGAGGGGGGATGTCCCCTCACGCTCCTCCTGGATAACAACCGAGCGGCTTTTAGCCGCATCGGTTGTTATCACCGGAAAGCCGATCGCGCGCTCTAAAAAATTATGCTGGGATGATGCCTGCAGCTGCGGGCATCATCCCAGTATAACCCCCGAAAGCCAAGGCCGCATATGTGCGTACGCTCGGCGGCAAGGGGTCAACCATTCATACGGTATATGTGTGACTTCAAGTTGCAGCGACTTCAAAGTAGTTCATGCACTACTTTGGTCCGACTTTCATGTAACTTGAGGACCATAGACTACAATGTTAACCCTCAAAAGTTGCATGAAAGTCATAACTGAATGTTTTACAAGGCAACAGTTGTCCGTTATCACTGGTCAAAGCCAAAGTTGTATCCAAGTCGCACCCATCCAAAGTTGCGTCAAAGTTGCCTTCCATAATTAGTTACTATGCACAGCTGTACCAGACTCTGTGTGCACCAGTTTTAGTAAATCTCTCCCATTGTCTCCTTCATTCTTCACAGGCTTGTAGGTCTATGACGTCTCATCCTAGTTAGTTAGTGGGATACTAAGCCTAGCCAGTTGGGGAGCAAAGGGATGCCACAAGAAATTGATTTAAATAGATAAAACCCTAATAATATGTAATCTAAACATACAAAAAACAATATATAGCATGTGTATATATATATATATATATATATATATATATACAGTATATGCCAACCAACTTATTCCTGTTGTACAACTCACCTCCCAACTCTTCTCGTTGAACATCTGATGGAAACTCTCCCCCTTGTTGGATTTTTGCCTTAGTTCCTCGCAGGCGCGAGCTGTGGCATTTGCTTCACTTTTTCCAGTGACAGAAACCGAGGCCTCAATGTTAAGACAATCCTTCAACTCCTCCATTGAGATGCTATCCATGGTGACTTGGCAGGTCTTGATGGCGTTGACCTCCACCACTTGGCCTCCTACATCTGCTTGGCTGATATAATGAGTGCCGTAGATGCTAATTAGTCGTCTGTATTGAACTTTAGTGTTGGCATCATAAGTCGGTGGCAGAGACTCCAAGGCCTGTTTTAGATCTTTGCTCATCGGTAGTGTGAGGGTTGAAAGCCGGAAGCTGGTAAAGGGACACATTTAGAAAGACTTTCAAAAATAAAAACCATGAACTAATTTTTTCTTATCATTTTAACAATTGTATCAGGAGTATGCTTTCCATGGAGATGGCATTTTGGATTATTCAACTATATCTGCTTTAAGTAGTTCAGTTCTTTGGACATAGTACGTACTCCACTTTAATCACAATCTAATGGCTTAGCAGTAGCTTGTGCAGGTTTTCTTCAGCCAGCTCCTGGCTTCAAAGTGAAAGTGATGCAGAAGCTGTATAGCCGGTGTTCTGTCAAGTTCCCCAACTTGTCAAAAAATCCAACCGCTTAACTTCCGGTTTCTTGTAACCAGCAGTAATTGGAGTTTTTGACAAAATGGTGGTTGGATACAACACTGGCAACTAAATAGAGTCTGGTGCAGGATATTATGAGTGGAGATTCTTACTATGCTCCGATTCTAGCCAACAAAATGAATGCCTCAGAGGCAGCGACAACTTTGTCCTAGTTAGCCGCTGTGCTGTCAAAACTGCTCAGTCTTCCTGTACAGGACTCTATTTGGTTGTCGGTGTTGTGTCCAACCACCAATTCATTGAAATTTCTGATTACTAAGGTTTTAAAAAAAAAACGGAAGTGACGTGGTTGGAGTTTCTGATAGGTTGGAGAAATTGACAGAACACAGCAATCATTCCACAGAGCAGACGGCGCGGCCTGCGACGGCACCCCCACCCTCTGTGGTTTCTGGGCTCTCCCGCTCTTACCGAGAGCTGGGGATTGGGGACCACAACCGCCAGCTTCAGGGTGGAGAGCCGTGTGAGAGCGAGGATATGGATATGCCTCGATATCCCATGTAAACAAAGAAACTGGAAGCCACAATGATTTCATCACTTTCGGGTTCAGATCCACCATTTCCTGGTCGGTATATCCAGGGAACACAATTAACCGAGTCGATCTGTGCTGGGTTAGATGGTGTGAAGGGCATGGGAGACATTGGGGTTTATTAGACCACAAATTTCTCCAAAAAGAGTACCTGCTACCTGCCCAGTGCTATCACATAGGGGTTTATTAACCCCTTCCTATAGCAATCAAGTAAAAATTAATAAATTAAATAAAAGAAAAAAGTTAAAAAAATATATAATTAAAATGTATTAATTTTTTTATACAATTGCAGTAACCTCCTATTGCCCGGCACACACAGGGTGCGCATGTGTATGTAAACTTCAGTTGCACCATAAGTGTGGCATATCCCGACGTATAGCAGAGTCAGAGCAAAAATTCGAGCACAAGAGCTTCTGTGTAACTCTAAACTGATGGGCTGTAATGGCTTTTAGAATGTCACCTATAAAGATTTTTAAGTACTGTAGTTTTTTGTGATGTCACGGGCGGATATAATTTTAAGGTTTGGTTTCTATTTACTTGGCACAATCTCATCTTTTTTTTGTTTGACCAAAAATGGCTATTGTGTGTGTTTGCACTAAAATGTATTTCATTATATTTTTCCTGAAAATATGCATTTAATAAACAGTTACGCAAATATCATGTGACATAAAAATTTGCAGTTATCATCTTTTTATTCTATGGGGTCTCTGCTTTCAGAAAATACATCATGTTCCGAGAGTTTAAAGCGATGTTCCAGCTGCAAATTTTTTTTTTTTTTTAAAAGTCAGCAGTAGGGATGAGCTTCGAGTTCGAGTCGAACATTGCCTGTTCGCCCTTTCGCCGAACAGCGAACAATTTGGGGTGTTCGTGGCAAATTCGAAAAGCCGCGGAACACCTTGTAAAAGTCTATGGGAGAAATCTAAAGTGCTAATTTTAAAGGCTTATATGCAAGTTATTGTCATAAAAAGTGCAACTTTTTTTTGCATTGATACATCTCCCCTGGGGCAGGACTCGGGTCCCCAAACACTTTTTATGACAATAACTTGCATATTAGCCTTTAAAATTAGCACATGGGGGGGCCTCTCTCTCGTCTCCCCCTCTTTTCCTGCGGCCTGCCAGGTTGCGTGCTCGGATAAAGGGTCTGGTATGGATTTTTGGGGGAACCTCCATGCCATTTTTTTTTTATTTGGAGTGGAGTTCCCCTTAAAATCCATACCAGACCTGAAGGGTCTGGTATGGATATTTGGGGGGAACCCCACGTAATTTTTTTTTAAATTTGACGCAGGGTTCCCCTTAACCTCCCTGGCGGTATGATTCTTTCTGGAATTATGTACCAAAAGCGGTACAATTATTTTGCATGAAAATTTGGTGTTATGTATTATAGGCCTGCGATTCTTAGTAATTACTTACTTAAACCTAAGCAAACCAGAGTCTAGTAGACATCCCGGGTATGATAAATATGAAACACAAAATTATAAATTATAATATAATAAATAACTATAAATAATTATAAAAAATAGTAATCTAATTATAATAAAAATTATTCAATAATGTAATCAAATCAAAAACACTGAAATTTGCTCAGTTGCAGAATTGTCGCTGTCATTAGATTTAGTGTTTGATGACGAATTTCCCCACAAATCGCTATCGCTCAATTCTGCGAGTGATTCTAATTTATTATCGCTGCTTTCTAGTTGGTCTAAAACCACTTTTGACATAAAGGGACACTTTTTGGTTGCTATGGACAATCTCCATTTTCCAGGCAGAAAGAACGATTTTTATTATATAAAAGTGCATGCAGGACACTGGACAGACCACTAGGGACCAAGGGGGTGTGTAATTATTACATACAGTACTGTAATCAGTAAGATTACAGTATACTGTATGTATACTATGTGTTTCACTTTTTGAATTTGGCGCCCAGTTCCGCTCCCTTGCGACGCTGCGGCTCGCAGGGAACGGAACTAGGAAGTCAGATGGGGACGAAAGTGCCGACACTCGCCGGAGATCTCGCTGGCGATCACAGCAGAGGACATCATCGCTGGATCGCCAGGAGAAGGTAGGGAAACTCCGCTGCGAGCTCTGCAATGTCTACCCCGAGCGTGACTCGGGGTTACCGATCCTAGCATAAAAAAACAACCCCGAGTCACGCTCGGGATTACCGCTAGGGAGGTTAATATCCATACCAGACCTGAAGGGCCTGGTAATGGATTTTGGGGGGACCCCCACGCATTTTTTATTTTTTTTTATCAGTTACTTTTCTCTGTATTGCCGGGAGCCGACAATTCATTAATAGCTGCGAGTGCTTTTAAATGACTTTTTTTCCTTCAGAAATGACACTTTGTGCAGGGACAGTTCTAAGCACGGGAAACATGCGCCACTTTACATGCATATCATACACACCCCCCAGGTACGAAATTTAAAGGAATATTTCACTTTTATTGTTTTACTTTAAGCATTATTAAAATCACTGCTCCCCAAAAAACGGCCGTTTTAAAAAAAAAATTTGCATTGATACATGTCCCCTGGGGCAGGACCCGGGTCCCCAAACACTTTTTAGGACAATAACTTGCTTATTAGCCTTTATAATTAGCACTTTAGATTTCGAATTTTCGAGTCCATTGTATTTAATAGGGTTCTAAATTTTGCGCGAACTTTAGGTCTGTTCGCAGGTTCTGGTGCGAACCGAACAGGGCGGTGTTCGGCTCATCCCTAGTCAGCAGCTACAAACACTGTAGCTGCTGACTTTTAATAAGGACACTTACCTGTCCTGGGCTTCGCGATGTCGGCCCCCCGAGGCCGATCCGTCCTACGCCATCCTCACTAAGAGAAACAGTCAGTGGAGCCTTGCGGCTTCACTGCCCGTTTCCTACTGCGCATGCGGGAGTCGCGCGGCGCTTTGTGAATGGGTGGCTGTCTTCTGGGACACACACAGGTCCCAGAAGACAGCGCACCCAAATTTCCCAGAAGACAACGCGATGAGGAGAAGAATGGAGACCACCGCGGAATAGGAAGTGGCAGATTAGGAAGATCTGCCTAGCAACCGCCATTTCTGGTAAGTAAACATTTTCTATTTTTTTTTTTTATGTTTTAGGAGCCTTTTTATGTTTTTTTTTTTAGGGTGGACCTCCGCTTTAAGTCGTTTTATTGACAAAAATTAAGATTTTTACATGTGTGCAAAACATGAAAAAATGTACTCTAGAGACAAACTGGTTAATAGGTAATACTGGGACAGTTGAGCGACTGACTAGGTAACTCATTGCCGTACTGATCAAATTAGAAAAATCTGTTTTATTTGGAAGCAAAAAAAAATTGCAAACAGTGAACAGGTCTTTCAAAGTAGTGAATGCAGTAACTTTTGACTTTTCTGTTTTTTTTTATTATAATATATTACAGTTGAAGACGTACCTGTAATAGACACAGCTCAGGTGGTGCTTGATGAAGGTGTAATGGTCTGTGCTGGTCTTACTCTCACCAAACTGTGCCACTTCTGACTGAGAACCAGCCATTACCAGGTTGGCAATCACCTCGTTAGGGCCGAGCACTAGACCAGCTTTCCAGTCATTCTTCACCTCCGATGCAGATTCCTCAGCCAGCGACGTAGAAGATTGGGAGAGCTCACTGTTGATCTTGTTAGAGCAGAATGACTGGGGCCTCCAGTCCACCATTGCAAGGGGGAGCTTTTGCCAAGCCTTGTCCATATATGGGTTGTGACAGACCGAGCAGTTTTTGTCCTCTGTAGAAAACTTCTGGAGATCCAGCAGGTGAGCTCTGGTCTGCTTCATGGTCACAATATCAAAACCTTGACCAAGAAGATTATGCCCCGGGACAAAATCGAGTTCATCGCATTCTGGCTTCTTGGTAGGTCGGCAGGAATAGGTGGGGTGAGTTTGGCAGGAGACAGAAGTGGCAAAGCTTAGAAGAACCAAGATGAGCCACATATTCAGTTGCATTGAATATAAACCCTGCAGGAAAGGGATAAAAACAAGACCAACGTTAGATTCCCTATTGATATGCTCTTTATAATTAACTATACATTATTATTTTACAGTTTTTTTGTGTCATCCCAACAAATCAACATACAAAATATCATACAAAATAAAGGGAACATTCATTGTACCTCCAATAGTAACTCAAACACAGACTATTGGATTGTATCTCTCTCTGTCCAAGCACAGAAAAAAAACTACCGTATATACTCGAGTATAAGCCGACCCGAATATAAGCCGAAACACCTAATTTTACCACAAAAAACTGGGAAAACTTATTGACTCGAGTATAAGCCTAGGGTGTCCATCTGCATGCCTCACTGTGCCTCACTTTGCCTCACTGTGCCCATGTGCATGCCTCACTGTGCCTATGCCTCACTGTGTCCATCTGCATGCCTCACTGTGCCTATGCCTCACTGTGTCCATGCCCATGCCTCACTGTGCCTATGCCTCACTGTGTCCATGTGCATGCCTCACTGTGCCTATGCCTCACTGTGTCCATCTGCATGCCTCACTGTGTCCATGCCCATGCCTCACTGTGCCTATGCCTCACTGTGTCCATGTGCATGCCTCACTGTGCCTATGCCTCACTGTGTCCATGTGCATGCCTCACTGTGCCTATGCCTCACTGTGTCCATGTGCATGCCTCACTGTGCCTATGCCTCACTGTGTCCATGTGCATGCCTCACTGTGCCTATGCCTCACTTTGTCCATCTGCATGCCTCACTGTGTCCATGTCCATGCCTCACTGTGCCCATGACTAGACTGAAGTTTAACATAGGAGTCTATGGAAGGGGTGTCCAGTTTTGAAAAATCGGTGCTCCACGGCCGTAGGTCCCCCGGACAAAAAACTTTGCACACTTGTAGAAGAGAAATGGGGCTACATTTGTGCCAAGTTTCGGGTCCAGGGGACCTACGACCGGCCAATACCGGGTCCCCAAAGTCACCAGAGAAATTACCATTTAACATGGGAGTCAATGGAAGGGGTGCCCGGGTTTGAAAAATCGGTGCTCCCTGGCCGTAGGTCCCCCGGACAAGAAGCTTTGTACACTTGTAGATGAAGAGTGGGGCTACATGTGTGCCAAATTTAGGGTCCAGAGGACCTAGGGACGGCCGGTACCGGGTCCCCAGATTTCGGGAGATCAGGCGCAAAAAGGTGACTCGAGTATAAGCCGAGGGGGGCATTTTCAGCACAAAAAAAGTGCTGAAAAACTCGGCTTATACTCGAGTATATACGGTATGTGTTAAAAAAATAAATGAATTAAATAATAATAATAAAAAAATACAAAAAATACCTGGATCAAGGTTTCATCTAGGTCAGTGCCAATATTAGTGTTTGGGTCAAGGTCAGGGCCAAAGGTAAGTATTTTTTTTGAGGGGGCACAGAATTCTTTTTTTAAATTAATATCAGTGTCAGATAGTGTCAGTGTGTTTTAGGTAGGATAAAAAAAGCAAAATGCACACTATCGTTTCTGGGCTGTACTACGGGTACAAACAACAAGTAACATACACATATGTGGTATCGCTGCAATTGTTAGGAGAAGGAGAATTTATTTTGGGTTGTTTTTTGGTGGTAGGTTATGGTAATACCAAGAAATATACAGGCAAATAATTTTTTTTTTTTTTTACTATTTTGGGCCAGATTTTCTTTGATAATAATAATAATAATAATAATAAAAAAAAAAAAGCAGGAGCTATCCATTACCATTTTCCACCAAATGAAAGCCCAATGTGTCCTGAAAAAACAAGGTATAATCCACCTGGATGTACAAAGTAGTTGTGATGATATGTATGGTTTTACTAACACATACCAAAATCACAAAACTAAGCTTAGGCATTTAGAATTGTTTTAACCTCAGGCACAAAGGGGTTAAATGGACTACAGAAAATCATTTGAGATTAAAGGACATATTAAAGGACAGTGAGATGTATTCCTCACAGGAATTGAGAGCAAAGTGGGGCATGTTTAGCCTTATGGGTTAGGGTGTTAGGGTGTTAGGGTTAGGGCTTTCCCTTAAAGAATAAGGCTAGGATTTAGGAATTGGAACAGGGACCTCCCCCAGAGGTCAAAGGTCAGAAGACAGATTCTCAGAGGTGAAAGGTCACGGGGCGTGGCTGACCCACCCCCACCAAAGTGTACCGCCTACCCCAACTAAGTCAGGGAATGAACAAGTCGGGGGAACTAAACATTGTATCTCCTGTAAGGGCTTTTTCACCTCATATCAGCCCTTTCCCACATAAATGGATGTAGGTCGCCCTTTGTGGCATTTTCTTACAGGGTAAGCGTTGGATTGATATTTCTGGCATGTTTCTTAAATATCTTTTATTATTATTATCTCTCAGGTATTTTTAACCTTCTAAATAATTTTATGTCTGCTCACCACATGGTTGTTGCCAATCCTTGATGTGCAATTGTCCTAGGTAATTATTACTTACTTTTTAGTATCAAGGAGGCTTATTACATTGCAATATGTTGTGATTGGTACATTTGTTGTACCAACAATGATTTTTATTTTTGAATATAATTTTATTTATCAGACCTCCATGCTGGGAATCTCTTAATTGGCTCCATATTTCCCCCACAGGCAGCCTAGAGCTTGATTGGGATCTTACACCCTACCTGCTCATGTGAATAACACCATCTTTGGTATCCTCGAGGTGATTTAGAATTATTATTATTATTATTTAGGTACTTATATAGCGCCTTCAATCAGGGCTGCCATCAGGGGGGTACAGGCAGTACACCTGTAAGGGGCCCGGATGGCCCCCCTTTTTTTTATTTTTTTTATTGTTTTTATTTTTTTTTGTTTTTTTGTAAGGGACCCAAAGGTCCCCAGGGGCCCGGAGTTCCCCAGGGCCCCGAATGTCCACTCCCCTTTTTTTAATTTATTTTTTATTTTAAAAAAATTATATATTACTCTTTCGTCCATGGACCGACACAGCTTCTCTATTGACAAAGTGGGTATTATCCGTTAATTAGGAGTGACTAGGCAGAAAAACTTGTAAAAAGTGTTGCATCACACCTTCTACAGTACCGCCCAGGGGGCGGACCCTCTGGGTATACCCTCTCAGTCTGCACATCGCAGATCAGTTTTTTTCTGTCTAGCAAGGAGTAGGACATGGCTCCCTTCGGGCTCATTGGTCCGGGGAAAAAAGATATATATATTTTTTTATTTTTTTGCTACATTTGTTGTTTCCTGCGATCTTCGATCAACTGCCGACTGGGTGACAGGCTGGATCCTCGATCCTTGTAGTCTCCCCAGTTTCGGCCATCGAGCGTGTGCCGACCCTAGCTACGCGCTGGGTTTTCCACGACATGCCCGTCGCTCCACGGGTGGCCGGTGAGCCTATGCTCCAGGGCCTGCATCGGACCGCTCAGCTTCGGCTGACCTTACGGCCGAGTCGCAGCAGCCTGGCCGGTGAGCTTACGCTCCAAGGCTTGCATCGGACCGCTCAGCTTTGGCTGACCTTACGGCCGAGTCGCAGCAGCCTGGCCGGTGAGCTTACGCTCCAAGGCTTGCATCGGACCGCTCAGCTTCGGCTGACCTTACGGCCGAGTCGCAGCAGCCTGTCCGGTGAGCGTCATGCTCCAGGGCATACATATGATCGTCCCTTCTGGGTCCAATCACAGCATGCCTGGCCAACAGTCACCTTCCGTGCGCGGACGATGATCTGTTTGGAATGTCTTCCAGCAGAATACATGCAGGATAGGTAAGTAAAACTCCCCTGCCTCGGCTGGGTGATTTAGCTGGACATTCCTGGAGAGATCAAGTAAGTGGTTGTGGCCCCTTTCTTCCCTCTCTCCCTGCCTTTCCCTCCTCCCTGGGCTTCTAGCTAAAGGTTGCTGGGTGCTGGGGGTCACCTAGGGGGTCCCACTGGAGCGGGGCTGGCTGTAACTAACATTTAAAAGAAATGTCATTTTTGCTTACCTGTGTTTCTGTGTCTCCATGCTGTCGGCGGCCATTTTGAGGTGGTCCATGCCAAGTTTGGCCTCTTGTAACTGCCTGGCGGCCATCTTCCTGTAGTTCGGCCACATCCACTGGCCCCTATCAGGTGATCGGCGGCCATGTTTGTCCACCCTGTATGCAGATATTGCCGTTCGGCGGCCATCTTTTTTGTGGGCTATGGCTGCCTGACCTCTATCTTCTGTCGGCGGCCATTTTCTTAGAGCCCACATTATCTTCCATACAGACGGTTTTGGCAACCATTTTGCGAGAGCCTCCGGCCTCTAGGGTGCATTACACTGGCGCGAAAATTCACACAGGAAGTGCTGATAAAAGAAGCAGACTGACACAGCAACAAGGGGACAGCATCATAGGCGCAGCATAGCAGTACCTATCCAGGGTGGTGAGTCCTCTGGGTAACCCAGCATCTCTGCAGCGCAGGAGGGTGGCCTATTGATATCTTGCCTGGAGCCCTGTGAGTGTCAGCGTGTGGTCAGCATGGCATCTGAGCCAGATGTCTTCTCCCCTGAAACACCAGATTTAGCAGCTGGTGTCCCTGAGGTGTCTATGGACGCTATGTCGGCAATCCTAGAGGCGTTTGCTGCCAGGGTGGAAGCAGCACACGGGAATACAGGGGGTAATAAACGCCCCCGTCCCCTGCAATCTTCTGGGGATATTTCTGATGCAGAACCAGGTCCAGCTACGGCTCATGGCCCAGATTCTGATGCATCAGAGACTGCAGACCGTGACCGATCGGACAGTGAGGAGGACTCCAAGTCCAGGTCAGTACGCGAGACGGCTTTGGTATCTGACCTTATTACTGCAGTGCGGGATACGCTAAAGTTGGAAAGGACTGAAGAAGTAGCAGATACTCCAGTCCCCTTTGGGTTTCGTAAACCTGCCCGCACTGCTAAGGTGTTCCCTTGTGTGTCTTATTTTGACAAACTCTTATACAAGGAATGGGAGAACCCACTGAGGGTCTTTACAGCCCCAAAGAGGTTTGCAGCACGGTACCCCTTTGAGGAGAGTTTTCTGAAGATATGGACCTCTCCCCCTATAGTGGACCCTTCGGTGTCCAGACTTAATAGAGCCACCACTATTCCAGTAGAAGGGGCTCCTGTTTTCAAGGACCCTGTGGATAAGAAGGCTGAAGCACTCGCTCGCTACCTATACTCAGTGGTAGGCTCAGCAGTACGCCCGGCATTGGCGGGGGCCCTAGTGTCTCAGACACTTACTGAATGGGCAAAATTGCTACTCCAGGGGTTAAAGGAGCGAGATGCTCCTCCTAATGAGATAACTTTGGCCGACCAGTTGGTCCAGGGCCTTAAGTTTGTCTGCGAGTCAGACATGGATACTATTCCCCTGCTGTCAAGAGCTTCGGTTTATGCAGTAGCAATACGCCGCCTGATCTGGCTAAAGGGCTGGTCTGCGGACCAGACTTCCAAGAAAGCCCTATTGGATCTGCCTTTTAAGGGCGACAGACTTTTTGGGGCTTCTCTGGATGACATCATCAAGGATGCTACAGGAGGTAAAAGCACTTTGCTTCCCCAAACTAGCAAGGGTAGGGGACCACGCCAAGGGCAAGGGCCCTCCTTTACTGCACGTAAGCGTTTTTTTCGCCCTCTTAAGGCGACAGGGAAAAGACCCCAGGCCGATAAAGCGCCTGCCCAAGGACAAAAGCGTCCTTGGTCCCGCAGACCCAACAAGCCTGTGGACAAATCTGCGTCCACATGAAGGTCCGCCCCCACCCAGCTCTCGGGTGGGGGGACGTCTTCGCAAATTCGCGACTCAGTGGACTGCTCTAGTCTCCGACAGGTGGGTTTGCGAAGTAATCTCCTCAGGCTACAAGATAGAATTTCTCTCTTGTCCACCAGACAGATTCATCACCTCCAATCTCCAGCTACTACCGACCCGTCGGGAGGCCCTGTATGGGGCGGTCCAGGGTCTACTGGAACGCGGGGTAGTTATTCCAGTTCCAGAACAGGAACGGGGTCAGGGTTTTTACTCAAATCTGTTCATTGTGCCAAAGAAGGAGGGGGTTCGTCCAATCTTGGATCTCAGAGCCCTCAATTGCTTTGTGAAGGTACAAAGATTTCGGATGGAGTCGGTTCGATCCGTAGTCACGGCTCTCCATCCGGGGGACTTTCTGGCCTCCTTGGACATCAAGGACGCATACCTGCATGTCCCCATATACTCCAGACACCAGAGGTTTCTGCGATTTTCTATCGGGAAGAACCACTACCAGTTTGTGGCCCTCCCGTTTGGCCTTGCCTCAGCACCCAGGACGTTCACCAAGGTGCTCGCTCCGATTCTGGCACTTCTAAGACAGCGGGGTATCGCTATCACAGGTTACTTGGACGACCTTCTGCTGAAGGGCCCTTCAAGCTCAGAATTAGAGGTAAGCGTGTCCATTACCTGTCAGACTCTTCGAGACTGTGGTTGGATACTAAACACGCAAAAGTCAGTATTGGTGCCCACTCAACGCCTAGTGTACCTGGGGTTGATTCTGGATTCCTCAGAGGCAAAGGTATTCCTCCCTGTGGAGAAGTTGCAGACCCTCCGGGCTGCAGTATGGCAGCTGACTTCCAGGAATTGGTCGTCACTCCGTTTTTGCATGCGAGTGTTGGGCCTCATGGTAGCCTCCTTCGAGGCGGTCCCATATGCTCAATACCACACTCGAGTGTTACAGAGGGAAGTTCTGTCCAGATGGAACAGATGCCCTTCATCTCTGGATTATCAAATCCGAGTGAGCCACCTAGTCAGGAGATCCCTGGTATGGTGGCTGACAGCACCGGCTCTAATGGCCGGGAAGTCATTTCTTCCGGTTTACTGGATAGTGATCACGACGGACGCCAGCCTTACAGGTTGGGGGGGAGTCTGGGGTGTCCAGTCGGCGCAAGGTCGCTGGACCCCAGAGGAAGCCCTCCTGCCGATCAATGTCCTGGAGATCCGGGCGATCAAGCTGTGCCTCTTCAAATGGTCTCAGAGACTGCAAGGGCGTCCAGTCAGGATCCAGTCAGACAACGCCACAGCAGTGGCATATGTCAATCATCAAGGAGGAACAAGAAGCTCAGCTGCAGCATCGGAGATCGCTCGCATCCTGAAGTGGGCAGAGAGGAGCGTACCGGCACTGTCGGCCGTGTACATTCCGGGTGTGGAAAACTGGCAGGCGGACTACCTGAGCCGCCAGATGCTGGACCAGGGAGAATGGTCCTTACACCCGGAGGTGTTCCAACTCCTCTGCCAAAGATGGGGCACACCAGACGTAGATCTTCTGGCTTCCCGACTCAATCGGAAGGTATTGAGGTTTGTGGCCCGGTCAAGAGACCCATGGGCAGACGCAACGGACGCGTTGGTAGCATCGTGGGGCCAGTATCGGCTAATCTATGCCTTCCCTCTCTTAAGGCTTCTTCCTCTTCTGCTCCGCAGAGTGGAGGCAGAGGGAATTCCAATGATCCTAATCGCTCCAGATTGGCCTCAGCGTCCTTGGTACGCCGATCTAGTACGTCTGGTAGCAGACGTCCCCTGGCGCCTACCACTACGGAAGGACCTGCTGTCGCAAGGTCCCATATTCCATCCTGCTTTACAGTCATTGGCTTTAACGGCATGGCTGTTGAGAACCAGGTACTGAGAGACCGGGGCCTGTCAGACTCAGTAATTTCTACTATGAGAAGTGCTCGGAAACCGTCCTCTAGGAAGGTCTATCACCGCACTTGGAGGGCCTACATCTCCATGTGTGAGGAAATGAAATGGCATCCGCGTACCTATTTGGTTTCCAGAATCCTGCTGTTTTTACAGCATGGGGTAGACCAAAGGCTTGCCCTAAGTACGATTAAGGGACAGATATCTGCCCTGGCTGTCTTTTTTCAGTGACCCCTGGCGACTCACTCTCTCGTGAGTACATTTGTGCAGGGGGTTCGACATGTGGCCCCTCCGGTCCGCCCCCCGTTACCTCCGTGGGACTTGAACCTGGTCCTCTCGGTGCTTCAGAAGGCACCGTTTGAGAATATTAGAGATATTCCCCTGTTGACACTTTCTCAGAAGGTGGTCTTTTTGGTGGCTGTTACGTCAGTTAGACGAGTCTCTGAGCTGGCAGCCTTGTCCTGCAAGGCTCCCTATTTGATTTTCCACAAGGATAAGGTGGTGCTGCGGCCGCAGCCTTCCTTTCTTCCGAAGGTCGTTTCGGCTTTTCATCTCAACGAAGACATTGTACTTCCATCCTTGTGTCCTCAGCCGTCGAATCCTAAGGAGTCGGCGTTGCATTCCTTGGACGTTGTCCGAGCTTTGAGAGTATACATATCTGCTACTTCCCTGTTCCGGAAGTCAGACTCACTGTTTGTTTCGGTGGCTGGTCCCAAGAAGGGCCAAGCAGTCTCATCGGCCACCATCTCTAGGTGGATCCGACAGATAGTAATCCAGGCTTACGCCTTAAAGGGTCAGGCGCCCCCCTTTCCTGTCACGGCGCATTCGACCAGGGCAATAGGTGCCTCTTGGGCTTTCCGACATCAAGCGTCTGTTTCCCAACTATGTAAAGCGGCGACTTGGTCGTCCGCTCACACTTTCACAAAATTCTACAAAGTTGATGTAGGTGCATCTTCGGATGCCTCTTTCGGCCGCAAGGTTTTGCAGGCGGCTGTTTAGAGTTGCAACTCCTCCGTTGGAGGAGTGCTGTTTTGTGTTTTGGGGTGAAGTTTGTTTTTATGCTGTTACCACCCTTCGTTTTTTCTCTGACACTGCTTTGGGACGTCCCACTTTGTCAATAGAGAAGCTGTGTCGGTCCATGGACGAAAGAGTAAATAGGATTTTTTACTCACCGTAAAATCCTTTTCTCTGAGTCCATGGACCGACACAGCACCCACCCCTCCTTTTAAGTTTGTACTGCTTTTTGACGAACTGATCTGCGATGTGCAGACTGAGAGGGTATACCCAGAGGGTCCGCCCCCTGGGCGGTACTGTAGAAGGTGTGATGCAACACTTTTTACAAGTTTTTCTGCCTAGTCACTCCTAATTAACGGATAATACCCACTTTGTCAATAGAGAAGCTGTGTCGGTCCATGGACTCAGAGAAAAGGATTTTACGGTGAGTAAAAAATCCTATTTTTTTTATTTAATAATTTTTTTTATCTATTTATGTTATTTATTTAATTTATTTAATTTTTTTTTTATTTTGTAAGGGGCCCAGAGGTCCCCAGGGCCCCGGATGGCAACCTCCATTTTTTTTTTTTTTATAATTTTTTTTTATTTTTTATTTATCATTTTTTTTTTTGTAAGGGGCTCAGAGGTCCCCAGAGGCCCGGAGGTCCCCAGGGCCCCGGATGACAACCCCCCTTCTTTTTTTTTTGTGTTCGTCAGCACCCAAAGCCTCCTCCAGGGGGCCCATGCCTGAAGCTGTGTAAGGGGCCCCAAAATTCGTGATGGCGGCCCTGCCGTCAATTTACGCAGCGCTTTACATATACATTGTACATTCACATCGGTCCCTACCCTCAAGGAGCTTACAATCTAAGATCCCCAACTCACATTCATATATTGGGGCCAATTTAGACAGAAGCCAATTAAGATACAAGCATAATAATTTAATCTTAAATTTTTTTTGCTTGCTTGCTTATTTTTATATTAATACATATATGTGTATATATAGATTTTATATATATAGATATATATCTATATATATATCTATATATAGATATATATATATATATATCTATATATCGTTTTTCTTTTGTTCGTTGTTTTCCCGTGAGGTGCTACTTTGACGTATAATTACTTCTATTAGTATTATGTAAAAATGATTATATATATATTTTTTATTTAATTTACAAATATTTTTACTTTGTTTTCTATTTTCGGCATCTTTTTTGGCATTATCATGATATTAGAATACAGCATCTACGAGGTCTGTAATGTCCTGAGGTGGGGGGGGGGGGGGCTGTCCTGTGAAACGCATAGACTTTGTTAAAGCAACCGCCTTGACACCCTATCTGGGTTTTTCAGGACGTGGTACCGTAGTTGATACATCTATGACCTCTACTATGTATTTTAATATGTGTTTATATGTTTTTAATGTATGCCAATACAATTGAATTGTTATTCTTTGAATTGAGTTTTGAGTTACTATTGGAGGCATATGTAAAGTCCCATTACTTTCCTTTTGGTGCTTTGTTAATGTGGAGGTATGATACCTTCTTTGTTAAATAGTTGTTCTATATGAAGATCACCACATACATCTTTGTTTTGTATCTCCTATATCTACAGAATGTTATCTTTTTTTGGAATCTAGAAATCCTATTGGTCTAAAACAGTGGTCTTCAAACTGCGGCCCTGGGGCCAGATGTGGCCCTTTGCTTGTCTTTATCTGGCCCTTGAGGCATTATTCCTGCCACTGACACCAACAATGGGACATAATTCCTGCCACTGACACCAACAATGGGACATTATTCCTGCCACTGACACCGACAATGGGACATAATTCCTGCCACTGACACCAACAATGGGACATTATTCCTGCCACTGACAGCAACAATGGGGCATGATTCCTGCCACTGACAACAACAATGGGACGCAATTCCTGCCACAGACACCAACAATGGGACACAATTCCTGCCACTGACACCAACAATGGGACATAATTCCTGCTACTGACACCAACAATGGGACATAATTCCTGCCACTGACACCAACAATGGGACATGATTCCTGCCACTGACACCAACAATGGGACATATTTCCTGCCACTGACACCAACAATGGGACATGATTCCTGCCACTGACACCAACAATGGGACATAATTCCTGCCACTGACACCAACAATGGGACATGATTCCTGCCACTGACACCAACAATAGGACATGATTCCTGCCACTAACACCAACAATGGGGCATAATTCCTGCTACTGACACCAACAATGAGGCATGATTCCTGCCACTGACACCAACAATGGGACATAATTCCTGCCACTGACACCAACAATAGGACATGATTCCTGCCAATGACACCAACAATGGGACATGATTCCTGCCACTGACACCAACAATGGGACATGATTGCTGCCACTGACACCAACAATAGGACATGATTCCTGCCACTGACACCAACAATAGGACATGATTCCTGCCACTGACACCAACAATGGGGCATAATTTCTGCTACTGACACCAGCAATGGGACATAATTCCTGCCACTGACACCAACAATGGGACATGATTCCTGCCACTGACACCAACAATAGGACATGATTCCTGCCACTAACACCAACAATGGGGCATAATTCCTGCTACTGACACCAACAATGGGACATAATTCCTGCCACTGACACCAACAATAGGACATGATTCCTGCCAATGACACCAACAATAGGACATGATTCCTGCCACTGACACCAACAATGGGGCATAATTTATGCTACTGACACCAGCAATGGGACATAATTCCTGCCACTGACACCAACAATGGGACATAATTCCTGCCACTGACACCAACAATGGGACATGATTCCTGCCACTGACACCAACAATGGGACATGATTCCTGCCACTGACACCAACAATGAGGCATAATTCCTGCCACTGACACCAACAATGAGGCATAATTCCTTCCAGTGGCAACAAAAATAGGGCACTATTCCACCCAGTGACACCAACTTTCTCCCCCTAATACCAAAGATCGGGCATTGTTTACTCCTATTGGAGGACAGTAAACCGGCACTTTCTTTAGAAAGTTTGGAGACCACTGGTCTAAAAACAACAAGGGGGGGGGGGGAATTCACACTATAAAAATATGAAACACAAGTACCTTGTATCCGTCTTCCCTTTTGTGTCATGTCTATGTGTGAGAATATAGAGATGTATTAATGATGCATTGGGGGATATTTAATAAAACTGGAGAGTGCAAAATCTGGTGCAGCTCTGCAAATTAACCAATCGGCTTCCAGGTTTATCAAAGCCTAATGGAACAAGCTGAAGTTAGAAGCTGATTGGCTATCGTGCACAGCAGAACCAGATTCTGAGTGCTCCAGTTTTAGTAAATCAACCCCCATTGATATATTAATGAAAATAATAACAATCATCAGACAATCATTTAGGTAATGATATGTGCAAAAGCAATAAAAATTTGGAAATGACAAACACTAAAATCCAAAAATACCCCCAATAGAAATGAAAACCTCAAAATGACACCCGAGAAACAAAAGCTTGTTTAATACGGGAAATCTTGTAGCATAAATAAACAATTTAAACATAAAAAGGCCCTACCTACCAACATCAATAAAAAAATAAAATAAATTGAAAAATAAAACACCCAAAATACCACATTCAGAGACAAAAGACCATTTTGAAAGAAAATTGCTATGGATGATAGAGCAGCTAATAGTAACCGCTAAACCCCAAAAAAAAAAAAAAGACAAAAATCCGATAATAGTATGGGATATAAAGGGCAAGTAAAGGGGTTGGCTGCCCAAAGAGCTAGCAATCAGAATTAATGGACAGTTTCCTAACAGCCCCTAATCAGCTTGTCAGCTCTGCCTGTCCTTTCCCTGGAACGGCTTCCAATACAAGGACACTATGGTGGCTCTGTGCTCCCTTTTATAGAGGAGGGGGGGGGCTGGTACATAACAGAACCCCCATTATTGGCCAGTATAAGCCTACCAGCCATAGTTCTGGGTCCTTTGCAGGGCATTAGGTTACAAGAAATGTGATCGGCTGAATTAGAGCAATGCTCTGCCCAGAAAAGAAACCTTGAACCTGGAACAGGCAGGATCCACATCTAACCCATGGCAGAACCAAACCCAAACCTCATCCCTAATGGTCACTAATAGGTGTGAATAGGAGAACAGAAGGACTTACCCAGAGTGGAGGTTCTGGGTGTCCTCTGGAGGTTCTCTGATGAGATCTCAGTGATGAGCACACTGACACTGGAGGACTGGAGGAGTCTGGATGTGTTATATGTGAGTGTTTGGGGGGGGGGGTGTGGGGGGGGGTCACATCTTCTCACCTTCTGAAATAAGGAACAAATCATCTGACAGTCCGACAGAGAAAACCCACCACAGATCTACACCCTTCTGTACTGCAACACCTCCAACACCCAGCCAGGGCTGCTAAAGATCAATTTTCAATGCCTATTTTTATTCTGTATGTATGGACTCTGCAAAGTGCCACTTCTCTTGCCATTTGTGGCACTAATGTCAGTGTTTAGGGATGGGCTATATGCTCCCCCCAGTTCGATTCACACCAGAACATCTCAAATAGGCAAAAAGTTCTAGCAAACATGCGAACCCTATTAAAGTCTATGGTACATAAACATGAAAAATAAAAAGTCCTCATTTTAAAGGCTTACCGTATATACTCGAGTATAAGCCGACCCGAATATAAGCCGAGGCACCTAATTTTACCACCAAAAACTGGGAAAACTTATTGACTCGAGTATAAGCCTAGGGTGTCCATCTGCATGCCTCACTTTGCCTCACTGTGTCCATGTGCATGCCTCACTGTGTCCATGTGCATGCCTCACTGTGTCCATGTGCATGCCTCACTTTGCCTTACTGTGTCCATGCCTCACTGTGTCCATGCCTCACTGTGTCCATGCCTCACTGTGTCCATGCCTCACTGTGTCCGTGCCTCACTGTGCCCATGCCTCACTGTGCCCATGCCTCACTGTGTCCATGCCTCACTGTGCCCATGCCTCACTGTGTCCATGCCTCACTGTGTCCATGCCTCACTGTGTCCATGCCTCACTGTGCCCATGCCTCACTGTGTCCATGCCTCATTGTGTCCATGCCTCACTGTGTCCATGCCTCACTGTGTCCATGCTCTCACTGTGTCCATGCCTCACTGTGTCCATGCCTCACTGTGCCCATGACTAGACTGACGTTTAACATGGGAGTCAATGGAAGGGGTGCCCAGCTTTGAAAAATCGGTACTCCCCGGCCATAGGTCCCCCAGACAACAAACTTTGCACACTTGTAGAAGAGAAATGGGGCTACATGTGTGCCAAGCTTTTGGTCCAGAGGACCTAAGACCAGTTGGTACCGGGTCCTCAAAGTCACCAAAGAAATGACCATTTAACATGGGAGTCTATGGAAGGGGTGCCCGGGTTTGAAAACTCTGTGCTCACCGGCCGTAGGTCCTCTGGACAACAAACTTTGCACACTTGTAGAAGAAGAGTGGAGCTACATGTGTGCCAAGTTTGGCCCAAAATCCGGGAGATCAGGTGCAAAAAGGTGACTCAAGTATAAGCCGAGGGGGGCATTTTCAGCACAAAAAAATGTGCTGAAAAACTCGGCTTATACTCGAGTATATACGGTATATGCAAGTTATTGCCATAAAAAGTGTATGGGGACCCAGGTCCTATCAATGCGGAAAAAAGTTTTTAAAACAATCGTTTTTAAAGGTGCAGTGATTTTAATGAAACGATAAAAATGAAATATTCCTTTAACCACTTCCCTACCCGCCCATAGTCATATGACGTCCTGGCTTTGTAGGGGGATATCTGAATGATGGGTGCAGCTAGAGGCATCATTCAGATATACTTTTCTTCTGCCGGCGATTCTGCGCACCATAAGAATGATCATAGCGGCAGTTCCGCCGCTTGATCGTTCTTATAGGCGGCGGGAGGGGACATCCCCCTCCCTCCCGCCGCCATCCGGTGCTTCTCCGGGCTCTCCCGTGCCATCGGGGGGCCCAGAGAAAGAATCGTCCGGCGCCGGTGTCTGGTCACATGACGAGCATAGAGATGACTGGTCACCAGTCATCTCTATGACCGTCGGAGGCCCGGGCGCGATGTCATGACGTCACGCCCGGGTTCCCAAAAGTAAACAAAGCCGCGATAGCGGCTGAAAGTATGAGATCAGATCAGTGATTTATTTTTCCCGATCTCATGCTTTCCAGCCTGGAGAAGAGATGTGGAGTCTTATTGACCCCGCATCTCTCCATAAAGAGGACCTGTCACACACCATTCCTATTACAAGGTAAGTATTACCTTGTAATAGGAATAAAAGTGATCAAAAAAAAGTGTAAAAATAAAAAAAATTAAGTAAAATATATATATATATATATATATATATATATATATATATATATATATATTTTTAAATGCGCCTGTCCCCGGTAGCTCGCGCTGAGAAGTGAAAGCACACGTAAGTCCCGCCCACATCTGTAAACGCCGTTCAAACCACATATGTGAGGTATCGCCGCGTGCGTTAGAGCGCGTGCAACAATTCTAGCACTAGACATCCTCTGTAACTCTAAACTGGTAACCTTTAAAAAATTTCAGAGCGTCGCCTATGGAGATTTTTAAGTACCGAAGTTTGGCGCCATTCCTTGAGTGTGTGCAATTTTAAAGCGTGACATGTTAGGTATTTATTTACTTGGCGTAACAACATCTTTCAAATTTTACAAAAAAATTGGGCTAACTTTACTGTTTTTTTAATTCATGAAACCATTTTTTTTCCCCAAAAAAAGGCGTTTGAAAAATTATTGCGCAAATACCGTGCAAGATAAAAAGTTGCAATGACCGTCATTTTATTCCCTAGGGTGTCTGCTAAAAAAACATATATAATGTTTGGGGGTTCTGAGTAATTTTCTAGCAAAAGAATGATGATTTGTACATGTAGGAGAGGAGTGCCAGAATAGGCCCGGTATGGAAGTGGTATAAAAAGCCCGGTGTTGAAGTGGTTAAATATCATGCATGTGGGGTCCCCTTAGTCTGCCTGTAAAGTGGAGCATCTGTGCAATGTATAGAATATGCAGCAGCAATAATGACATTTCAAAAGGAAAAAATGTAATTTAAACTTGCTCGCAGCTGCAATGTATTGCCAGCTCTCGGCAATACAGATTAAAAAATTTTAAAAACA
Organism: Rana muscosa; assembly: GCA_029206835.1. Classification (NCBI taxonomy): domain Eukaryota; kingdom Metazoa; phylum Chordata; class Amphibia; order Anura; family Ranidae; genus Rana; species Rana muscosa. Next base: position 176,116,856 of record CM055127.1, read on the forward strand.
CGATGTGGGGTCCCCCCCAGTCCATACCAGGCCCTTCGGGTCTGGTATGAATTTTAAAGAGAACCCCAACCCAAAATGTAATAAACATCGTGGGGTCCCCCCCTCAAAATCCATACCAGACCCTTATCCGAGCATGCAGCCTGGCAGGTTAGGAAAAGATCGGGACGAGTGAGCGCTTCCCCCCTTAAACTTTACCAGGCCACATGCCCTCAACATGCCCTCAACGTGCATTCGGAACAAGGGCCTCTTCCCGACAACCCTGGGCTGTGGTTGTTGGGGTCTGTGGGCGGGGGGATTACCGGAATCTGGAAGACCCCACATCGTACCCCTACCCATTCACCAAAAAAGTGTCAAAAAGTGAAAAACCACAAGATACAGTTTTTGAAAAATCCTTTATTAAAAACAAAAATTAAAAAAGTGACCCACCACATAAATCCACCTTCAATCACGCTGCCCGACGGACCTGAAAAATAGCAAAAATTGAAAATGATGTGCCTCCATGGGAGGCTACTTGCTGTATCTCTTCATTTTGAAAGCTCTTATATTGGCAAGGGCGGGGCCGCCGGGTTTTTACTTTTTGTCACTTTTTTGGTGAATGGGTAGGGGTACAATGTACCCAATACCCATTCACATAGGGGGGGTCGGAATCTGGGGGCCTCCTTGTTAATGGGGGCTTCCAGATTCTGATAAGCTCCCCGCAGACCCCGACAACCACAGCCCAGGGTTGTCAGGAAGAGGCCCTTGTCCCCATCAACATGGGTACAAGGTGCTTTGGGGGAAATCCCAAAGCATCCTTCCAACATTGAGGGCATGTGGCCTGGTATGGTTCAGAAGGGGGGGTGCTCGCTCTCCCCCCCTTTCCTGGCCTGCCAGGCTGCATGCTCAGATAAGGGCCTGGTATGGTTTTTAGGGGGGCCCCAATGCTGTTTTTTTTCTTAACTCTGTCAAAGGGTTCACCTTAACCACTTTGTGATATACTCTGCACTACATACTCTGCACTGTATTATATACAATACACTGACTGCACGCTTAATCAAAAAAACGACCCTGTCTAATCTCTCTCTATTAAAGGAGAAGTCCAGCCTGAGCTCCTTTGTCTGGACTTCTCCTATGGGTCACAGGAGTGCAATTCATTTTGCACTCCTGTGACCCGTTTTCAACAGAGAGTGTTTTGAAGTCCGCTCTCTGCTGATGACACTGCCATCAGTCCAGGCACTGCGTCATCACGACAATAAAGTCTGGATCCGCCAGGTACCTGGACTGACACCCGTCTCAGCCTCTCAGGGATCCGCTCCCTTCCCCTCCACAGCTCAGTGCACCAGTGAGCATGAGGGATGGGGGGGGGCAGAGCGGAGAGGAGCCTTATATAGTGTGGGGTATTGACTTAGCCCCTGAGCCATGATTGGCCATGATTGGCTAAAGGCACCCAACGTGGGAAGGGGCGGGTCTTTTTATTACACTGCGGAGGACGTTCCCCATCAGGTCCGCTCAGCCAATGACGTAGGCGGGGTCTGACATACGAGGGGGCGGGTCACCCGTTCCTGCGCTCAACGAGAGTGTCTGTGAGGGGTCACCCGCCCCCTCGTATGTCAGACCCCGCCTACGTCATTGGCTGAGCGGACCTGATGGGGAACTTCCTCCGCAGTGTAATAAATGAATAGACCCGCCCCTTCTCACGTTCCGCATCTGGTCCGCTTAGCCTTACACCTACGTCATTGGCTGAGCGGACCTGATGGGGAACTTTAGAAGGGGCGGGTCTATTCATTTATTACACTGCGGAGGAAGTTCCCCATCAGGTCCGCTCAGGCTCAGCCAATGACGTTTCATGTGGACATCGCTGGACATCGGATCACCGCGGGACACTGGATTTCATCGCTGAAATGTTTTTTTTTTTTTTATAGAAGACTTTACCAACGGTGTCTGTGTTTTTTTTACAATTTGTTACACTTTCTTTGTGAAATGGTAGGGGTACAATGTACCCCATTACCAATTCACATGGGGGGGCCGGGATCTGGGGGTCCCCTTTGTTAAAGGGGTCTTCCAGATTCCGATAAGCCCCCTGCCCGCAGACCCCCACAACCACCGGGCAAGGGTTGTGGGGATGAGGCCCTTGTCCCCATCAACATGGGGACATGGTGCTTTGAGGGGTCACAGACCCCCAAAGCATCCTCCCAATGTTGAGGGCATGTGGCCTGGAACAATTCAGGAGGGGGGGCACTCTCTCATCCCCCCCTCTTTTCCTGCGGCCTGCCAGGTTGCGTGCTCGGATAAAGGGTCTGGTATGGATTTTTGGGGGAACCCCACGCCATTTTTTTTATTTGGGGTGGAGTTCCCCTTAAAATCCATACCAGACCTGAAGGGCCTGGTATGGATATTTGGGGGAAACCCCACGCATTTTTTTTTAAATTTGCGGCAGGGTTTCCCTTAATATCCATACCAGATCTGAAGGGCCTCGTAATTGAATTTGGGGGGACCCCCACGCATTTTTTTTTTTTTTATCAATCACTTTTCCATGTATTGCCGGGAGCCGACAATTCATTATTAGCCACGAGTGAGTTTTAAATTACTTTTTTTCCTTCAGAAATGACACTTTGTGCAGGGACAGTTCTAAGCACGGGAAACAAGCGCCACTTTACATGTATACTATACACACACCTTAGGTACGAAATTTTAAGGAACATTTCACTTTTATTGTTTCACTTTAAGCATTATTAAAATCACTGCTCCCGAAAAAACGACAGTTTTTAAAACTTTTGTTTGCATTGATACATGTCCCCTGGGGCAGGACCCGGGTCCCCAAACCCTTTTTAGGACAATAACTTGCATATTAGCTGTTATAATTAGCACTTTTGATTTCGAACGTTCAAGTCCATTGTATTTAATAGGGTTCTAAAGTTCGCGCAAACTTTCTGTCTGTTCGCAGGTTCTGGTGCGAACCGAACAGGGGGGTGTTCGGCTCATCCCTAATTCTCAGTATCTGTTCTTATTCTGTATGTATGGACTCTGCACAGTACCACTTCTCTTGTCCTGTATGTCGGGTGTAATTCTCAGTATCTGTTCTTCTTCTGTGTGTTAGCACATAGGTGCAATGGGTTAAATTATGTAAACACCATATTATGGCCACTAGATGGAGCTCCATCTACATATGTCTTTATAGCAAAAGATAGGGTGTAACCATTTTTCGAGAAAGCTAAAGGGAATTAGACATTAAAGTAACCATTTGTTAGTATTCTCTAGAATTGTTACATTGTATCTCTTGTTACAATGATGGGTGTCTGTGTGCTCCATCTGTAAGGGGGATGTGGAGGCAGAAAGATGAAACAAGCCAACAGCTACATTGAAACCAGTGCGCCCCTGGGGACCATCCAAGTGAGTGAGCACTGACCAGACTCTGCCCCCTTCTCTTTGGGTGCCCCCTTCTCTCTCTCCCTGCCCCCCTTTCTCTCTCTCTCTCCCTGCCCCCCTCTCTCTCCCTGCCCCCCTCTCCTTTGCCCCCTTCTCTCTCTCTGCCCTCTCTTTTTCTCTCTCCCTGCCTCCTCTCTCTCTCTCTCCCTGCCCCCTCTCTCTCTCCCTGCCCCCCTCTCCTTTGCCCCCTTCTCTCTCTCTGCCCCCTCTTTTTCTCTCTCCCTGCCTCCTCTCTCTCTCCCTGCCCCCCTCTCTCTCTCTCTCTCCTTGCCCCCCCTCTCTCTCTCCCTGCCCCCTCTCTCCTTTGCCCTCTCTCTCCCTGTCTCCTCTCTCTCTCCCTGCCCCCCTCTCTCTCCCTGCCCCCTCTCTCTCTCCCTGCCCCCCTCTCTCTATCTGCCTTCTCTCTCTCTCCCATCCCTCATTCCCCCAGATTTTAAAAATGATTGTGGGGGGGGGGCACACCATGTTTTTCTGCACCAGGTGACACCAACCTTAGTGACGTCACTGCATGCCTCTATGGGTCAGGCCTGCTTTGGTGGCAAAAGGGGGACCTACTCAATATTAGGTGGGTAGTCATAAGGCTATGGCTGATTAGTTCATTTTGATAAGTAAATAAGTAATGATAAAGGGTTATTTTATTTCTTTGGTATTTTCAATTAGTGTTAGAGAGTGAAAGATCTGAAGTTTCGATCATTGTTTCCCAAGTACAGTATATGATATTTTTACAGCTTTTGTATTGTGTGTTGCAGATTTTCCTTCACTTCCTGTCTAGTAAAAAATTGTCCACAGAACAGGAAGTAATGGGAAATCTCTCCTGGGGATCCCCAGATAGTAAAGCTGAAAAAGGGTTCTAAAAAAAAAAAAAAAAAAAAAATTGGGCTTCTTATGGACTTTGGGTAGTCCGACACTTTGCAGCACCCCCCCCCTCCCCCCGTGTTACTGCATTCAGAGAGATATAAAGGGGAGTCAGTAATTGATATCATATGATTATATCAGACACAGAGAAGGAAGACGCCTTACATTGCACAGGCAGTTTTATTTTTTAATAACTTTCTTTGGCAAAGCTATAGGGACAAATTCTGGTCACTCAATCACTCAAAGCACACAGATTTCAAAGAATATGTCCAAATGTGATACAAGTTCATGTATATGATGCTCAGATACATTGATATCTTCAAATCCAATGGACAATTTTCATTATATAATTTTCATTTTTGTAATACAAAAGCTTTGCTTTACAAGTAAACATTTAATACAAGGTGATGTCACAAAGCACTAAAGAGAAAGCACAGCAGCTGTTTACCTTCAGACTATTTCTCTGACTAAAACTCTGCATAGCCAATATCTACAGAACAGGACATATAATTATTAGGCCTCATGCCCACGGACGTTTTTACAGCCGCGTTTTTAAGCGTTTTTTACAGCTTAAAAACGCCTGTCCATGTTAGTGTATAAATTTTTCGAACGTATTTTTTTCGAAAAAAAAAACGGCGGAGCTCAAAAACGCGTTTTTGCACGTTTTTTAGCGCTTCGCGTTTTTTTTTTTATGCCTAACGCCGACGCTGCGGAACGCACTGGTCCTGGTTTTTTTTTTTTTTACAGCTTAAAAACGCCTATGTTATTTGCAGCTCAAAAACGCCTAGGTGGGCATGAAGCTATAGACTAACATGGACAGGCGTTTTTAAGCTGTAAAAAACGCTCAAAAACGCGGCTGTAAAAACGTCCGTGGGCATGAGGCCTTAACATACACAATATAGTACCAAAAGTATTGTGACACCTACCTTTAAACACACATGACCTTTAATAGCATCCCAGTCTTAGTCTGTAGGGTTCAATATTGAGTTGCCCCCCCCCCCCCCTTTTCAGCTATAACAGCTTCAACTCTTCTGGAAAGGCCGTCCACAAGGTTTAGGAGAGTCTATGGGAATGTTTGACCATTCTACCAGAAGAGCATTTATGAGGTCAGGCACTGATGTTGGATGAGAAGGCCTGGCTCGCAGGGGGGGTGGTAAAACATCTACCTTTTTATGCATTTCATTTATGTATATGGTTTACCTGGAGTTCAGCTTTAAAAAAGAGAAAACTATACAATAACAAAGCTAAAATATATCTAAAGCCCAAAAAATCATAAAGCAGATAAAAAGTAAAGCAAATAAACTTTAGGGCCCTTCTGTTGGAACACAAAATAAATTTCAATGAATGGTTTAGATTAGGGGTGCCCAACCAGTGGCCTGTGGGCAACATGTGGCCCGCGGAGCCCTCTGATGTGGCCCGCGACCTCCTGCTCTGGGATGGAATAGAATAGAATACTGTTATTAAAGGTCAGTTTTATTACTAAAATCACAGCGTATATATGGGCAGATCTTTTCTGCAGTGGTTACTGAGCTGCTTTCAAACTAATCTGTAGGTGCAGAGCGGTGTACCTGCGGGTTACCTGCACTGAGTCATAGACTTCTGTTACTACCTGCGAGTTTGGTGAGTTTTCTGAAAGTTCACCAAACCTGCAGAATATAATAGAAGTCTATTGCAAAGTGCAGGAAAGCCAAAGGTAAACTGCGTTGCACCAGCGGTGCCGGTAAACTGCAGCGCATCAGTGTGAAAGCAGCCTTGGGCCCCTTTCACATGGTCAGTCTGACCCAATTGGACCCTCCATTCACCTCTAAGGAGTGGCAGATGTAAACCGACTTGTGTCCTACCTCCAATCCAATCCACAAAAAAAAAAAAAAAGAGTATAGTGGGCTGTGTCCGTGTCCGCTCTGCATATGCAGAGCGGACACGGACATGCCATCTGCCCACTCTGCTCATTGTGGCCCCGCGACCGGTTACCAAGTCGCTTAAGTGGCCCTTGCTCTTCAAAAGGTTGGGCACCCCTGGTTTAGATGGTCGGTAAATCCTTTTATTGCTGAAAATAATAACTAGCTCTCCAGGAGCCTGGCACTGAAACCCATTATACAGATTGTAGGTACAATACAGGCTCCTGGGGGGGAAATAATAAATGCACCTTTTTTTACCTACAAAAATATGTAGATTTAATTTATTCAATTTATTTTAAACTGCTTATGGACCGCCCACCATCGTTATACGCTGGCACGTTGAAGAGAAATATTGTTGTTATGGCAGCAGCTAGCTGCCATAACCCCGGTATCTTCTTCTTCAGCGGGTGTGATAAAAGTGGTCTCTGCGGCGGATTCGCCGCAAGATCACTTTTATCGATGGCGGGAGATGCCCCCCTCCCACCAAGGTGCCCTCAGTCGCTTGCGTCCTCTCCCCTCTGTGGTATGGAGACAAGTGCGGGGAAGATGGCCCCCACCCGGCTCCATACCATTGCAGAGTGGAAGCGACGTCAAAACGTCACTTCCGCCTATAGCTCTTAAAGCTATTTATTTATTTATTTTTCAAACGACACTTTTTTTTCTTTTTTATTTCATTTTAGTGTAAATATGAGATGTGAGGTCTTTTTGACCCCCCAGATCTCATATTTAAGAGGTCCTGTCATGCTTTTTTTTCTATTACAAGAGATGTTTACATTCCTTGTAATAGGAATAAAGTTAACACATTTTTTTTTAACAGAACAGTGTAAAAAGAAAAAAGAAAGGGCAAAATAAATAATAATAAAAACATTTTTTAACACGCCCTGTCCCGCCGAGCTCACGTGCAGAAGCAAACGCATACGTGAGCAGCCCCCGCATGTGAAAACGCTGTTCAAACCACGCATGTGATGTATCGCCGCGATCGTTAGAGCGAGAGCAATAATTCTAGACCTAGACCTCCTCTGCAACTCAAAACATGCAACCTGTAGAATTTTTTAAACATCCTATGGAGATTTTTTAAGGGTAAAATGTTGTCGCTATTCCACGAGCGAGAGCAGTTTTGAAGCGTGACATGTTGGGTATCAATTTACATTATCTTTCACAATATAAAATAAATTGAGCTAACTTTACTGTTGTCTTATTTTTTAATTCAAAAAATATTTATTTTTTCCCAAAAAAGTGCGCTTGTAAGACCGCTGCGCAAATACGATGTGACAAAAAGCATTGCAACGACAGCCATTTTATTCTCTAGGGTGTTAGAAAAAATATATATAATATTTGGGGGTTCTAAGTAATTTTCTAGCAAAAAAGAAATAAATATTTTAACTTGTAAACAACAAGATTGAAAAATAGGCCAAGTCCTTACGTGGTTAAGGTGAACTTAGCCTTTAAAACCTTTTGGAACGTGTTACACCTACATTTACAGTGTAACAGCTGCTCAGCCATTCAGAAGGAGCTTTCTGTTCTATGAATGAATACAAAGCTTCTTCTGAGTTGGAGATCCTGACATCATCTGCCCGCCTCCCTGCCTTAGCCAATAAAAGGAAGCTTTGTATTCATTCATAGAATAAAAAAGTCCCTGTCAGTGGCGGCTGGTGCTCAATATTTGGGGGGGGGGGGCGGCAAACAAAAACAAACTTCCCCCTCACTCACATCGAAGCCACCACCCGGGTATGGACGGGAAGGCGGCCTTACCTTAGGAGATGATGAGGATCGAGGACGAGGGGTAGGTCTGCTTCACCTCGCTCCAGCCGAGGGAAGAGCTGGGGCTTCTCCTCCCGGCTGAGCAGGAATCCTCCCTGGCCAATCGGGTCTCAGGACCGGGTACCTGAATTGGGGGGGGGGGCGGTGCCCCTGTGCCCCTTATGGATGGACTGCCACTGGTCCCTGTGAATGGCTGAGCAGTGCTCAGCCTGACTCAGTTTTGTTCTGAGAATGGGACAGAAAGTTCCCATCCCGCTGTCAAAATGCAGCGCTATATACTGTATGTAATTCTGTGCCAGATTTGGACCTTTTGGGGCCCGGGGCAATTCAGGTTCGGGGGCCCCCTTATACACAGAGTTGGTTTACATTCTCAATGAGAGTCACACATTTTCAAAATGCATGACACATCGTCATTCTGAGGTCACGCATGCACACACACACACATGCAGTCATAGGCCACCTTCCTTAACTACTTCAAGACTAAGCCTGTTTCTGACATTTTTTGCTTACAAGTTACCATATATACTCAAGTATAAGCCGAGTTTTTCAGCCCTTTTTTTAGGGCTGAAAATGCCCCCTCGGCTTATACTCGAGTCAGTACCTGAATTCTTGACAGGCGTCCATTTTTTTAAAAGTCGAGGCTTCCTCCTGGCGTTCCGTTCCATGATAGGCATTTGACACTGTGTTCTCCCTATCACGGAGGTCCTCTCATCCTCAGACAGTTTCCCAGCAGACACTGTGTTCAGTGTTCCGCCAATCACGGACGTCCTCTGAAAGAATGTCAGTGATTGGCGGAACACTGAACACAGTGTCTGCTGGGAAACTGAGTCGGAGGACGAGAGGACCTCCGTGATGGGCGGAACACAGTGTCAAATGCCTATTATGGAACGGAACGCCAGGAGGAAGCTGCGACTTTTAAAAAAATGGACGCCTGTCAAGAATTCAGGTACTCGGGCACAGTGAGACTGCAATGGGCACAGCGAGGTATGGCACAGTGTGAGGTATGGCACAGTGAGACTGCAATGGGCACAGTGATGTTGCAATGGGCACAGTAAGACTGCAATGGGCACAGTGATGTTGCAATGGGCACAGTAAGACTGCAATGGGCACAGTGATGTTGCAATGGGCACAGTGATGTTGCAATGGGCACAGTGAAGCATGCAAATGGGCACAGTGAGACTGCAATGGGCACAGTGAGGTTGCAAATGGCCATTGTTGACCCTCTTTTCCGCTTACAGTAGCTGCTGCATTCTCACCCTAGGCTTATACTCGAGTCAATAAGTTTTCCCAGGTTTTTGTGGTAAAATTAGGTCCTCGGCTTATACTCGGGTTGGCTTATACTCGTGTATATACGATATAATCAGTATTTTTTGCTGCAAAATTACTTAGAACCCCTAAATGTTTCATATATATATATATATATATATATATATATATATATATATATATATATATATATATGTGTGTAGTGGGTGGTTACATTTAGGGGGAGGCATCTGAGTGGTAACTAGGCTCAGATGTACTAATTGTTAGGTCTTATGGACCATTTCTATCCCTGGGAGATAGTACTGGTGTGTAAGTTCCCTGGGACCTATAGGTAGCGCTGTTGTCATGGGCCCGGGTTGAACCGCAGTACAGGGATGTGTCCTTTTTTGTCCCCTCTCGGCAGCAGTACGGCGGGGCCTGGAACCTGCTGTGCCTGTCGGAAGAGGATATAAAAGGGGGCAGCCATCTTCCAGAGGGGTTCGGTTCCGCGCTCAGGCACCTTAGGCCTGGGTGCGTGTGTGTTGCCTCCGGGTGCCCTAGGCCCGGAGGCCTGGTCGGGTTGTTTCTGGGAGCCCTAGGCCCAGAGACGGAGCTGCTGTGCCATCTCAGACACCTTCAGTCTGGGGTGAGGTACTTTGGAGAAAGGCCCGGAGCCCAGCAACCTTCGGCTGGGGTCCGCCGGGGACCGAGACTCCCAGGGATCTGCCTTGCGAGGGGACCCGTATCCAGGATGAGGAGGCCAGGGAGGTGACCCTTTCTGAAGACCCAGCGCAGAGTTGTGGTGACAGATGGAGCCTCTGGTAACTCTCCGGAGGGATGTTCTTGTTCTATAAGGGCTAGTTCACTAACGGAAGGAAGTGTGTGTTCTTTAAATCACAGTGGCAGTGATACTACGCACCCAAGGTCAGTAACAGTGGCTTTCATATTTTTTCACCTGGTCAGTGGCAGTGACCAACCTCATGGTCTGTGGCAGAGACCGTGCGCCAAGCCTGTTCATGCTAATCAGAGCAGGAGAAACCCAAATTTAAGTTTGTGCCTGGACCTCCTCCCACCTTATCTGACCTGTGTCTTGTCCCAACCTGTCTGCTCTCAAAGAGACTGTTTATTGTGCTAAAGAGAATAAATAAGAGTTGGACCTTTCAGTTGGTGTGGACAGTTGCTTACTGGGGAGAACTAAAGGCTTGTTTCTTACTACTGCAGAAACGAGGTCAGCACTGGAGGTTTTTCGACACTGGCTGCAAGCAGGCCCGAGAAACTAACACTGCTCAACCTCCCCATTCAGGAGGGTACGGGCTTGTGGTGCAGTGTGCCCCATTCTTTCCTGCGGAGGAGCCAAGCAGAAGAAAAGCAGGTAAAGTCTGGGGTTGGTGCGCTACATATATATATTTTTAGGAGAGACTCTAGAGAATAAAATGGCGGCCGTTGCAATATTTTATGTCACACTGTATTTGCACAGCGATCTTTCAAACGCAATTCTTTTGAAAAAAATACACTTCAATGAATTTCAAAAAATAAAACAGTAGTTAGCCCAATTTTTTTTGATATTGTGAAAGATAATGTTATGCTGAGTAAAATAGATACCCAACATATCACGCTTTTAAATTGTGCATGCTCGTGGAATGTCGAAAAACTACGGTATTTAAAAATCTCCATTGTCGCTTCTGTTTAGAGCTACAGAGGAGGTCTAGTGCTAGAATTATTGCTCTAACAATCGTGGTAATACCTCACATGTGTGATTTGAACATTGTTTTAATTTTCGAGTGCGACTTGCGTATGCGTTCGCTTTGGCGCGCAAGCTTGGAGGTATGGGGTGCTCCTCTTTACAGAGAGATCTGGGGTCTATAAGACCCCAAATCCCTCCTCTGCACTTGAAAGCATTCAAAATGCCAAAATCTGTGTCTTTGAATATTTTCAATTTTTGAAAACTGGCGCCGTTGGCTCCCGAGTAAACCGGAAGTGACATTGTTGCGTCGCTTCCGGGTTACTATATCTGAGACACGATTAAACCCGGTTTCAGGCTTTGTTCGGTTTTCTGACCAGCCAGCGGACATGCTGGCTGGTCACTCGGGTCCGCCAGGGGGATGGGAGAGCCCGGGTGAGTGGCAGGGGGGGACGATGGTTGTTGTTACTAGAGAGCCGATCGTCAGCTGTAAAAAAACAGTACCGGGGTGATAGGCATCACTCTAGTACAACCACTTGAAGCCAATGACGTACAGGTACATGATATGGCGGCAACTGCAAGTGGTTAAGAGTGTAAGAACTCTAGGTGTGGTTTGCTTGAGCTACCAAAATTTGTTTTTAGAAATTATACAATATACCAGTCCAGAGCAAAATATTACTTCCCAAGATTAATTTAATAAAAGAGAGACATTTTTATTATATATTTTATATGTTTTTTTTATATTATTTTTGTATAGAGGCGGGCCCCTTCTTTCAAAGGGGCCCGGGGCAGTTGTCCCTTTTGCCCCTAATAAATCTGGCACTGATGTAACTGAGTCTGCCTTCAGTTTATACAGCGCTAGGAACCACGATCTGTAATTTCCTCTAGGTCAGTCCCCTCCCCCCACAGTTAGAACACACCTAGGGAACACACTTAACCCCTTGATTGCCCCCTAGTGTTAACCCCTCCCTTGTGAACAAGCAAGCCATCACTTGTGAAATGCATCAACTGCTGTAACTGCTGTTCCTGTGTTTGTCTGACATTTGTGACAATAAAGATTTATCAATCGGTTTTGGAGTTCCAGTGTGCAGCCACTTCTTTGTTCTGTTCTTAAAGCGGTTGTATACCCTATTTTTTTACTTTTACAGTAGGTGCCTCCAATTTTGTATATCCAGCGCAATGGGATCGCGCTGGATATCGCCGCTGGGGGCTGTGCTTCTCGCGCTCGCTGCCCCCCAAGAGATGTCGCACATCCATAGGAATCCATTGGGGGCGGCGAGCGGGAGGAGCGACATAGCTCGACGCTGTCTCCCGCGACGGGGATCGCGGGTGGTCAATCTCGCCGCTAGCAGAGGCGAGATTGACACAAAATCGGCGGCACTTACTGTACCTACAGGTAAGCCTATAATAAGGTTTACCTGTAGGTAAAAAGAATATCTCCTAAACCTATACGGTTTAGGAAATATTCCCCTCGGAATGAGCCGCTGACTGCAGGGGCGCATGCGCAGTGGGGATTCTCTGCTAAAGACCGGCAGCCGCCGGACCTTGCAGATGCGCTGGAGTGACGACATCGCCGCTCCAGCCACTCACAGTGCTGGAGCAGCGATACCCGGAAGACACGTCGAGGCAAGATGACATCTCCCTCGGCGTGGACCAGGTAAGTTACCGACGCCTCGTTCTAAGGTAAGTATTTCATAATGAGCTAGTATGCGGTGCAAAAAAAAGCAGCAGCGGGTATACAACCGCTTTAACCCCTTCCCTGCCAGTGACATTTATACCGTAATCAGTGCATTTTTATAGCACTGATCGCTGTATAAATGCCAATGGTCCCAAAAAATGTGTCAAAAGTGTCCAATGTGTCGGCCATAATGTCGCAGTCCCGCCATTACTAGTAAAAAAATATAATATTAATAAAAATGCTATAAATCTATCCGCTATATTGTAGACGCTATAACTTTTGCGCAAACCAATCAATATACGCTTATTGTGATTTTTATTACCAAAAATATGTAGAAGAAATCATATCGGACTAAAATAAGAAAAAAAGTTGCTTTTGTGGGATATTTATTATAGCAAAAAGTACAAAATGTGTTTTTTTTTCAAAATTGACGCTTTTTTTTATTTATAGCGCAAAAAAATTAAATTGCAGAGATGATCAAATACCACCAAAGGAAAGCTCTATTTCTGGGAAAAAAAGGACGTCAATTTTGTTTGGCTACATCGTCGCACGACCGCGCAATTGTCAGTTAAAGCGACGCAGTGTCGAATCGCAAAAAATGGCCCGGTCATTGGGCAGCCAATTCTTCCGGGGCTGAAGTGGTTAAACATCACTGAAAGCTGGATATCAGCTTTAAAGAAGAGCTCCATCTTTCAAAACAATTTACATAGTTTGTTTGGGCCAAGTTTGGGTCCCTTACTAACCTGTGAGGCCTCTGGATGTGCGGTATAAACTGTATGTAGCTGAGGCCACATAGAGCATTCCGCACTGTGTTTCCGGGTGTGAGCCAAGACTTCCTGTCTCATACCCAGAACACAGATCAGTCAACAGCAGTGGCGCTCAGCCGCTCAGAGCAATCCACATATTCTATCAATGGATACAAAGCTTCCTCTAAATGGCTGAGTCAGAGGTTGTGACATCATCAGCCCGCCAGAAGTCTCGGTTCGCACCCAGAACACAGTGCGGTATGCTGTGTGTGGCCGCAGCTACATACAGTTTATACCGCACATCCAGTGACCTCACAAGTTAGTTTGGGCCAGCTTGGAAATGAAAAGTGTTTTTGGAGTTTGGAGTTCTTCCTAAAGTAAGTGGGTGGACTATAGAAGACATGTCTAACTGGTGGAAGGAGCATAGTCCTTACAAAGGGGTCCAGTCAGGTGGGGGAGGCATTGTACACTCACTGTAAAAGTCACACTACCATCGTCAAGGTAACAAACCTCCTCCTTCACACCACTGTTGACTTTTTTTTCACATTTTCCAAGCAGGTCATCATCATATTTATTATCCTCATCCCAAACCTCCACCTTCACGCTAAACCCTGGACTTAGCTCCAAAACTCCGAGATCAATCCGTGTGTTCCATTTTGGATTATCATTGTTCCATTTGGTCGCTGTCCGAGCAGAACTCGGCCCAGCACTTATTTTTACATAGGCATCAGTCCTCGAACCGTAGTCACCCCAAAGGTCTGAGGCACGTTGTACAGTGACCACTACTTTGGAAAATCCCCTTTTTGCTGGGCAACAGTTTATATTTTGGCCTGCACCAGTAGGACAAACGCAGTTGCACTCTTTACCAGGACTCAGCTGGGAACCCGATGGGCAAGAACAGCTCTTATGCAGGGCTTTCTCCAAGATGTACAAGCTGATGGCTTTCTGTAGGCTTTGTCTCTGAGGTCTGTTGGCTTCAACCAGGTTGTGGATGGGCTCCAGAGAGTAGGATACGATATCCGGGTCAGTCTTTAGGCTTTCCATCCAGGTCCCAAAAATCGCTGCACCTTCTCCATTCTTTACATCAAAGGAGAGCTGCTCAAATGTGATCTTCCCTCCTCTTACCTAAAATTCATGAAGAAACATTATTTTTCTTATTGCTTGTAAGACATTCTAATGTATAACTAAGGGTTTTAGGCTGCTGCCCCCCTGCCGGAACAATTGTATTGAGTCCCACATTGTTGCTTTATTGATGGAATATTCTACTCTTTGTGGGCAGATTTAAATAGGATATTCTGTACACATAAATATATTGTAAAAATATATTGTGAAAAAAAAATATCTATTGTATTTATTATATACTGTATAATTGGTAGATCATAAGCTCAATAATGGCATGCAATGCCAAGCTGCGGTTTCCAAAGCGAGCAAAGTCCTTTCTTGTATTAGGAGAGGTATGGACTCCAGAGAGAGAGATATAATTTTGCCCCCCTGTACAAATCATTAGTAAGACCTCATCTGGAATATGCAGTTCAGTTTTGGGCCCCAGTTCTCAAAAAGGATATTGGGGAACTGGAGAAAGTGCAGAGAAGGGCAACCAAACTGATAAGAGGCATGGAGGAGCTCAGCTATGAGGAAAGATTAGAGGAACTGAATATATTCACTCTTGAGAAGAGGAGAATAAGGGGGGATATGATCAACATGTACAAATATATAAGGGGTCCATATAGTGACCTTGGTGTTGAGTTATTCACTTTACGGTCATCACAAAGACAAGGGGGCACTCTTTACGTCTAGAGGAAAAGAGATTTCATCTCCAAATACGGAAAGGTTTCTTCACAGTAAGAGCTGTGAAAATGTGGAATAGACTCGCTGCAGAGGTGGTTCTGGCCAGCTCAGTAGATTGCTTTAAGAAAGGTCTGGATACTTTCCTAAATGTACATAATATAACTGAGTACTGACATTTATAGGTAAAGTTGATCCGGGGAATATCCGATTGCCTCTCGGGGGATCAGGAAGGAATGTTTTCCCCTGCTGTAGCAAATTGGATCATGCTCTGCTGGGGTTTTAAGCCTTCCTCTGGATCAACTGTGGGTATAGAATTAGGTATATGGGATTGTATGATATTATTATTTTTTTTTATGGTTGAACTGGATGGACTTTTGTCTTTTTTCAACCTGACTAACTATGTAACTATGTAATTGTAGGACTGACATATTGAGGCACATAGTTGACCTAAAGCTGCATTTTACACATCAAAAGGATAGAGCAATGAGGCCGATTTATGTAGGATATTTTGTACATATAAATACTGTATATTGTATTTAATATAGCTGCATTTTCCACATCAAAATGGTAACGTAATGACTCTTAACTGGGGGCGAGCTAATGCAATTTAGTAAGAATGCAATTTGGCCGTAAGCAATACAAGAAGTATCTAATGATAACATAAATGAGGTCTTAAGTATTTACTGAGTATTTTTTTATGGTGAATAGCAATATCAATAAAAAAAAAGCTCATCCTCCATGCTGATTGGATAATTTACTGTCAATTTAAAACTTGCTTAGTACGGCTTTCAAGGGGGAACCCCATGCATAGCATCCTGTCCCCTTGTTGATGAGAAGAAGGGCCTCCTCCCCACAACCCTGGCCCGGTGGTTGTGGGGAGTCTATAGGAATCGGAAAGCTCACTTTAAGAATCAGGGGACACACAGATACCACCCCTAACGTGAATGAGTAAGGGGGAACATAATACCCCTACTCATTCACCAAAAAAGTAAACAGTAAATAAAAACACAAAATTTCACACAATAAATCCTTTTATTTAAAAAAAATGTCCTACAATGTAAATCCATCATGATGTAGATCGTTGTAAATCACGTTGATCGATATAAGCCAAAGAAAGAAAATCAGGCAACCCTAACGCGATGGTGGGCGCACGCAATATAAGGGAAGAGGCGGAGACAATAGTGACATCATCGTCTAAATATGGTCATGCCAATATTTGGGCAATGTTATTGCCCAAATATGGCCGTGTGACCATATTTGGGCAATAATGTCAGCCCCTCATCCATGCCTCTTTTGCCTGTGTGGCTATGTAAGCAAATGGGGCCATATGAAGTCACTGATTGCTGAGGATGCAACGGGTTCCTGCCCCCCGATTCGTTCTTAGCAACCAATCATGTTGCTCTTGCCCTCCTAATTACATGGCCATGTGACACTTTCCCAAATTTCCTGTTGGGGAAAGCCACATGTTACATCACTACTAATACCCTGACTCACTCAGCAGGACTACTAGTTCTACTGTGTCTTGCTCACGCATGCTGATAAGGCAGTACAGTCAGCCCTCCTGTACAGGGCCCATCAGTTCAAAAGGGGGGCTTGGGCACCTGCTGAGCAGGAGGGTCGGCTGTACTGACTTATTGCAGTACATTGTAAATTCATTTTACAATAAAAATTATGTCATCGTCCCTATATTTGACAACACTATGTACTTACAGTTCCCCTACTCAGGCTCTGTATACCTAGAACTGAACTGCTAGGAAAATAAGTGATAATTTGTCTTTCTCCTCTGAATCTTTGTTCTAGGTGTACTGAAGTAGAGTTGGCACAATGCATCCTTTATTCTCCACAATCTTGTGTTTCTATGACATCTCATCTTTTAGTGGGATACTAAGCCTAGCCAGTTGAGGAGCAAGGGGATGTCATAAGAAATTGACCTATGGAGCAAGAAGTATAGATCCAGCCCTAATAATATGTATCATAAACATACGAAAAAACAATATCTACAGTATATATATATATATATATATATATATATATATATATATACCAAGTTGTCAACTATACTTATTCCTGTTGTACAACTCACCTCCCAACTCTTTTCATTAAACGTCTGATGGAAACTCTCCCCCCTGTTGGATTTTTGGCTTAGTTCCTTGCAGGCGCTGGCTTTGGCATTTGCTTCACCTGTCCCAATGACAGAAACTGAGGCCTCCATGTTAAGACAATCCTTTAGCTCGTCCACGGACATGCCATCCATGGTGACTTGACAGGTCTTGATGGCGTTCACCTCTAGCACTTTGCCTCCTACATCTGCCTGGGTGATATAATGAGTGCCGTAGGTGCTAATTAGACGTCTGTAGTTTGCTTTAGTGTTGGCATCATAAGTCGGTGGCAGAGACTCCAAGGCCTGTTTTAGATCTTTGCTCAGTGGAGAGAGGTCTGAAAGTCGGAAGCTGATGAAAGGGACAAATTTAGAGCTTCAAGAAAAAAACACAAACAAATGTTTCCAATCATTTTAACACTTGTATCAGGAGTATCCTGTTGCTTTGTACAGACATAGCATTTTGGATGATGCCCACTGAGTTTTTCAACTCGGCCATACCTGCTTTAATTAGGTACTGGGACAGTTGAGTTACTGACTCAATATATTATGTGACAGCAGGAAGGTAAAGTCACCTGGTTGCATCCAGGGGGGTAGATATATTTCTCCCAGATTCAGGCTTTATGCCGACTTATACAACTAGGGAGGGAGTTGATGAAGCCCAGCTGAGGCTAGTGGGCTCATGGATGACTCATACCTCTAGGGAGAGTGCTGGGCGTCGTGCAGGCAGGGAGTTGATGAGACCAGCTGAAGCTTGTCAGCTCGTTTAAGGCCTCTATAAAAACTCCCAGCTTCATTAGGTGTTTGCTCATGCCTGGACCCAGACCTGTGTGGACTGTCTAGGGAGAGTGAACCCCTGTGCGGTGAGACAAAGCCTGTGTGGCTATTTGTTTGGACATTTACTAAACCAGGGACTTAGGGACTAGGACAGCACCAGGCTGATCCCAGTTGTTAGTTAGGAAACCTGCATGTTTAGTCAGAGGTCAAGCTGACCAGGATTTATTTTGTTTATGTTTCTTTTTGGCTTTGCTGTGTTTTGTCACTGTACATAGAGAAATAAACCGCACCTTTTGATTTTGAAAACCACAACCTCCGTCTGCTGGGCCTGTTTTTGTGTGGGGAGCCCAACCAGGGGGTCACACACACCCGCTACCGAGTTAACCCCCTCACAGTTGGTGGAGAACCAGTGGCAGTTTTTTTTTAAGCCAGCATGGAGGAGATACTGAAACAGCTGGCTCTAGCAAATGCCAATCAACAGCAGACAAATGCAGGTTTGCAAAGGAGCCTTGCAGCCCAGCAGCAAGCTCACCAACAGAGTCTGGAAGCTCAGCAACAAGCCCAGCAGCAATCTGAGGCCCGCTTCATAGACCTGTTACAGAAGCAAGAGCAGAGACTACAACAAATGGAAGCAGTAGTGCAGCAACGTCCGCAGACCAGTGAGGAAAGCCGTCCCACTAATACCGCGTCCTTTGGGGTGAGTCGTTTATTGACAAAAATGACTGGAGAGGATGATCCAGAGGTATTTTTGACCACATTTGAAAGGACTGCTGAAAGAGAAAAGTGGCCTGAGGAGCAGTGGGCGGGACTGGTGGCTCCTCTGTTAACTGGTGAATCACAGAAGGCTTACTATGACCTAGAGCCTGACCAAGCAAAAGACTATGTGATGCTAAAAGCTGAAATATTGGCAAGGCTGGGTGTCACCCTGGCTGTCCGGGCTCAGCGTGTGCATAACTGGACTTTCCAGCTTGGAAAACCCCCCAGGTCTCAAATGTATGATCTCATTCACCTGAGCAGGAAGTGGCTACAGCCAGAGACTTTGTCCGCACCAGAGATTGTGGAACGTGTTGTAATGGATCGGTTTTTGAGAGCTCTTCCTACTGCCATCCAAAAGTGGGTAAGCCATGGAGACCCAGAGACGGCCGGTGGTCTTGTGGATCGTGTAGAGAAATACTTGGCTACAGAGAACCTGACGGCCTCTTCCAGAGACTCTCGGACTTTCCACCCTAAGACCAGACCATCCCCAGGGGCGGATAAGAGGATTCCAAGGGGTGAGGGTGGAGAGAGTGAGAGGGTGGGAGCTCTACCCAAAGTTTGGCGAGAACAGCCTGGGAAGTCAGGGGCTCAAGAGGCAGCCAAATGGATTGTTTGCTACCGCTGCCGGCAAGCGGGACATATTGCAGCAAATTGCCCGGTTGTGGAGGAACCCATGCAATGTGACTTTCTGACGGACCGACGTCAGTCGCTGTGTGCGACAGTCGCATGCACTGCCATTCGGGGAACTGAGAAACATTTATGCAAAATGTGTATTAATGGTAGAAATGTTGTGGTATTACTGGATTCAGGTAGCCTTGTGACCCTGATAAAGGCTGAATTAGTTAAAACAGAGGTCTCTGGGAATAGCAAGGTAGCTGTTATTTGTGTGCATGGGGACACCCGAGAGTATCCAGTGACTACAGTGTGTTTCGAGACCCCCAAAGGTACCCTCTCTCATCCAGTGGGCTTAGTATCTCAATTACCGCATGATGCCATTGTGGGAAGGGATTTTCCGAAGTTCTGGGAACTGTGGGATGATCCTGAGCCCCCCACTGGTGCCCCTATGTACCAGGAATGTGATAGCCAGAACTCCTCTGAGAGTGGTGAGGACTCTCCAGAATTTCCCTTGTCAGTATTGGCAGGGGAGACTCAAGAAACTGGAGAGGAGCCCACCTCCTCAGACGAAAACCTACCGTCTGTGGAGTTTTCTGATCTGGAGGTTCACAGGGAAAATTTTGCCACAGAACAGTTAAAAGACCCCGCCCTAATAAAGGCACGGGAAAACGTAGTGGAAATAGATGGCGAGTTAGTGAACCCAGATAATACCTGCACTTACCCATACTTCAGCGTAGAGAAGGACCTACTGTATCGGGTGGCAAAAAGGGCAGAAGAAACCGTTGAGCAGCTTGTGGTGCCCAAACCTTACAGGAAGTTGGTGTTGGAGTTGGCCCATGGGCACATTCTTGGAGGTCATCTGGGGACAGAGAAAACCCGAGAGAGGGTATTACAGAGATTCTATTGGCCTAGGGTGATGAAGGACATAGAAAATTATTGTTCCTCCTGCCCTGTGTGTCAGAGGTCGGCCCCGATGCCACATTTCCGTAGCCCGCTGGTCCCTCTACCCATCATTGAGGTCCCGTTTGAGAGAATCGCAATGGATTTGGTAGGTCCTATAATCAAGTCCGCTAGGGGGCACCAGTACATATTGGTTATAATGGACTATGCCACCCGTTATCCAGAAGCGATCCCTCTCAGAAATACCTCGGCCAAAACCATAGCCAAAGAGCTATCTCGTGTTTTTAGCCGGGTGGGTATTTGTAAAGAACTGCTTACGGACCAAGGTACACCCTTTATGTCCCGGGTTATGAAAGAGCTGTGTAAATTGTTCAAAGTGACGCAATTGCGTACATCTGTGTATCACCCCCAAACCGATGGGCTGGTTGAAAGATTCAACAAAACCCTAAAACAAATGTTGAAGAAAGTGGTGGATAGAGATGGAAAGGATTGGGACTGTCTACTTCCTTATTTGATGTTTGCTATTAGGGAGGTGCCCCAATCCTCTACGGGATTCTCCCCCTTTGAGTTACTGTATGGGAGACACCCAAGAGGGCTGTTGGATATTGCCAAGGAAACTTGGGAAAGTGAGAGTTCTCCCCACAGGAGTGTGATTGAGCATGTCGCCCTGATGCAAGATCGAATTGCACAGGTAATGCCCATCGTGAAGGAACATTTGGCCCAAGCGCAGTTGGCACAGCAGAGAGTGTACAACCGTGGAGCCAAGACCCGTACCTTTTCCCCGGGGGATAGGATATTGGTACTTGTCCCTACGGTTGAAAGTAAATTCCTTGCCAAATGGCAAGGCCCCTACGAGATAATGGAAAAAGTGAGCGAAGTGAATTACAAGGTCAGACAACCAGGAAGGCGAAAGCCCGAACAGATATATCACGTTAATCTGTTGAAAGCCTGGAGGGATAGAGAGTCCCTAGTCGCAGAAACTTGGTCACCAGCTCAAACTGGTTGCGTGATTCCGGAGGTTGGAATAGCAGCCACCTTGTCACAACCCCAACAACAGGAGGTTAAGGAGTTTGTGCTTCGCAACAAGGAGGTGTTCTCTGAGCTGCCGGGACAAACATCTGGGGTAGAGCATGATATTATTACCCCGCCCGGTGAAAGGGTGAAGTTAAAACCCTATCGGATCCCAGAGGCCCGACGGGAGGCAATACGGGAGGAAGTACAGAAAATGCTGAACTTAGGGGTGATAGAGGAGTCCCAAAGTGATTGGTCTAGTCCCATTGTGTTGGTGCCTAAACCGGATGGGAGCTGGCGATTTTGTAACGATTTTCGTCAGTTGAACAAAGTTACAAAATTTGACACCTACCCCATGCCACGTATAGATGAGTTGATCGACCGGCTGGGAACAGCCCGATACATGACGACTCTTGACCTCACAAAAGGGTATTGGCAAATTCCCCTGGCCAAGTCGGCCAAAGAGAAAACCGCATTTGTAACCCCAGACGGGGCGTTCCAATATAAGAGAATGCCGTTCGGGTTACAGAATGCGCCGGCCACATTCCAGCGGAAAATGGACCAGATACTGAGGCCTCATCGGAAGTATGCTGCGGCTTACCTGGATGACGTAATTGTCCATAGCACAGATTGGGCCTCACATCTGCCAAAAGTGCAAGCAGTCCTAGACTCTATCCGGGAAGCGGGGTTTACGGCTAACCCCAAGAAATGTACCATTGGGCAGGAGGAGGCCAAATATCTTGGGTACACCATTGGCAGGGGAGTGATAAAACCCCAACTCAACAAAGTCGAGGCCATCCAGAGTTGGCCACGTCCCAACAGCAAGAAGCAGGTACGGGCCTTTCTGGGAATCGCGAGTTATTATCGGCGCTTCATTCCCCACTTTGCTTCTAAGGCTGTGCCCCTAACCAACCTGACGAAAGGGAAAGGGTCGGTCATGATTAAATGGACCCCCGAGGCTGAGGCAGCATTCCAATTCTTGAAACAAGCCTTATGTAGCCAGCCAGTGTTGTACTCACCCGACTTCTCTAAAGACTTTGTCGTACAAAGTGATGCGTCAGATGTGGGGTTAGGAGCAGTATTGTCCCAGGTCTGGAACGGGGAAGAGCACCCAGTCATTTACCTCAGCAGGAAGTTGAAGTCCCATGAGGTAAATTACGCCACGGTTGAAAAGGAGTGTTTAGCGGTGAAGTGGGCTCTAGATTCCCTTCGGTACTATCTGCTAGGTAGGCACTTTGACATGGTTACGGATCACGCTCCGTTAAAGTGGATGGCTCAAAACAAGGAGACAAATAGAAGAGTGAATAGGTGGTTCCTGGCCCTACAGGAATTCAACTTCACAGTAAAGCATCGCCCTGGCGTTCAAATGGGGAATGTGGATGCTTTGTCTCGAGTACATGAATGCCTGGTTGCTGGTGTTCCAACCCCAAGGTTAAAACAAGAGGGGGGGGTATGTGACAGCAGGAAGGTAAAGTCACCTGGTTGCATCCAGGGGGGTAGATATATTTCTCCCAGATTCAGGCTTTATGCCGACTTATACAACTAGGGAGGGAGTTGATGAAGCCCAGCTGAGGCTAGTGGGCTCATGGATGACTCATACCTCTAGGGAGAGTGCTGGGCGTCGTGCAGGCAGGGAGTTGATGAGACCAGCTGAAGCTTGTCAGCTCGTTTAAGGCCTCTATAAAAACTCCCAGCTTCATTAGGTGTTTGCTCATGCCTGGACCCAGACCTGTGTGGACTGTCTAGGGAGAGTGAACCCCTGTGCGGTGAGACAAAGCCTGTGTGGCTATTTGTTTGGACATTTACTAAACCAGGGACTTAGGGACTAGGACAGCACCAGGCTGATCCCAGTTGTTAGTTAGGAAACCTGCATGTTTAGTCAGAGGTCAAGCTGACCAGGATTTATTTTGTTTATGTTTCTTTTTGGCTTTGCTGTGTTTTGTCACTGTACATAGAGAAATAAACCGCACCTTTTGATTTTGAAAACCACAACCTCCGTCTGCTGGGCCTGTTTTTGTGTGGGGAGCCCAACCAGGGGGTCACACACACCCGCTACCGAGTTAACCCCCTCACAATTAGTATATTACTATGTAGCGGACCCCCACATTTGGGGTCACTATGCTTGAAATTTAGGGGATAGCATGAGCAATAGTTTGGCTCAGGCTGTTTGATTTTACTTGAAGTGGACTCTGCTCTGCTGAGGTGTTGCGTGGTTGTACAGTTCCCTTTGGCCTGTGGGTGGCACTGTTGCCCAGGTCTTGGGTCGAACCACAGGTTGCACTGCGGCGTTATTGGGTGTCCTCTCTCGGCAGCTGTGTGGTGGGCGTGGTCTGCCAGCTGTGCATGCCGGGAGAGGGTACTTAAGGAGCAGACACCATTGGTTCTGGGTCTTCATCCTCAGCACGTACCCCACCTTCGGTGGCCCTCATGGCCAGGGTTGCATGTGAATGTGCTGGGTCCCGGGCACCTTTAGCCCGAGGCCCCATCGTTCCAGGTAGGCCCAATACCTTTAACTGAGGCCTACAACTAAACCGAATCACAGAAGTCCCAGGGTACCCGTGGGAGGGTGACCCGCTCTGAAGGAAAGGAAACCAGGGGAGGACCTGTCCAGAGAATCGGTGAAGGAAGTCACTGTCTTGGGAGAGGCCTGGTTGCCTGTCAGAGGGAAGGACTCTGTGATCATTGAAACAGCCCCTGTAACGTGCCCCATTGGCACCTATGGTCTCTAAAAGTTACGGGTGCTAAAGAGTTCTGGATTCAAGGACCAAAAGATTCTGTGGCAGAGGATCTCTTGAACCTGTCCTTGAAGGGGACAAAAATTCTAAAGTAAATGTTCGTGTTTCACTTCGGCTGCTAGAACCGTGAGAGGGATCTATCCGGGTGAGCAATACCCACTCAGGCTTCAGTGGCGAGGAGGGTAAATAAGTGCCGCGTGCCTGAACCTACCTCCCTACCCTACTCTATCTCTATCTTCAACTTTCCTACTACCGTGTTTCCCTGAAAGTAAGACCAGGTCTTATATTAATTTTGGCTACAAAAAACACACTAGGGCTTATTTATTTACTGTATTAATACCGTATAAACATAAAGTGTGCAATAAGTCTCAAGTCTGTCTGGCTGACAGTCTTAAAGTGGTTGTAACCCTTAAAAAAAAATCCTGTTCCTTTAAAGCATGAAATAAATCAATAAAATATTTTATAAAAATCTCCTATGTCCTCTGTCTTCTCCTCCCCTGCCCCCTCCCTCATTGCCAGTTCAGGAGAAAGTTTTTCTCATCATTATGACATTATGTAATCCGTTTTACTGGTATATCGTGCATTGTGCCCACAGTTTTATATAAAGTACCTTTATAACACCTTTATACCGGTAACAGCTCCCTCGTCTTCTCTGAGATCTCTGAGGAGAGGAGGAAAGAGACAAGCCGGGTGTCGCTGACGTCAGCCCGCTCCGTGAACTGAAGAGGGAGGGGCGGGCGACATCAGCGGGGAGGAAAGAGAAGAGCCGAGATCCCCTCTGACGTCAGCCCGCTCCGTGAACTTAAGAGGGAGGGGCGGGCGACATCAGCGGGGGGGAGGGGAGGAAAGAGAAGAGCCGAGATCCCCCCTGACGTCAGCCCGCTCCGTGAACTGAAGAGGGAGGGGCGGCCAACATCAGCGGGGAGGAGGGGAGGAAAGAGAAGAGCCGAGATCCCCTCTGACGTCAGCCCGCTCCGTGAACTGAAGAGGGAGGGGCGGCCAACATCAGCGGGGAGGAGGGGAGGAAAGAGAAGAGCCGAGATCCCCCCTGACGTCAGCCCGCTCCGTGAACTGAAGAGGGAGGGGCGGCCGACATCAGCGGAGAGGAGGGGAGGAAAGAGAAGAGCCGAGATCCCCTCTGACGTCAGCCCACTCCGTGAACTGAAGAGGGAGGGGCGGCCAACATCAGCGGGGAGGAGGGGAGGAAAGAGAAGAGCCGAGATCCCCCCTGACGTCAGCCCGCTCCGTGAATTGAAGAGGGAGGGGCGGCCGACATCAGCGGGGAGGAGGGGAGGAAAGAGAAGAGCCGAGATCCCCTCTGACGTCAGCCTGCTCCGTGAATTGAAGAGGGAGGGGCGGCCGACATCAGCGGGGAGGAGGGGAGGAAAGAGAAGAGCCGAGATCCCCTCTGACGTCAGCCCGCTCCGTGAATTGAAGAGGGAGGGGCGGCCGACATCAGCGGGGAGGAGGGGAGGAAAGAGAAGAGCCGAGATCCCCTCTGACGTCAGCCTGCTCTGTGCACAGAAGAGGAAGGGGCAGTAGACATTAGCCGGGAGGAGAGAAGAGGACCTCCGGCGGGTCAGCGGTGGGTGTAAACATGCCATTTTTAATACAGCAACAAACAGAAACACTGCCCCAGTTTTACAAAACAGATTACAGGATTTTTTATGAAATTTACTAGGGCTTATTTTCAGGGTAGGGCTTATTTTGCAGCCCGCCCTGATAATCACGCTAAGTCTTACTTTCGGGGTAGGGCTTATTTTCGGGGAAACACGGTAAGTTACGAGCAAGAGAAAAATAAACTCGTCTGTTGGAGTTTAACACTGTCTGGACATTGACCTTCTTTGAGAGAGAAAATAGACTTTTCCCTACACTCTAGGGACGAGAACCAGCGGAAGGAGGTAACTCGCTGCATGACCCAAAAACTGTTAACACCGCTCACTCCATATACAACATGGAGGATACTGGGCATGTGGCATGGTGTGTCCTGTCCTGCAAGTGGAGGTAAGCGGGTAAAGGATGTGTGTGCTACAACCATATAGCAAAATCTGTTTCATTGGAAGCAAAATAACTTTGCAGCTGGTAATCAGGTCTTTTAAAATAGTGAGAGCTTTTTGTCATAAATTTTACCGGTTTAATAATGAAAATATATGTTACATTCAAAGACTTACCTGTAAAAGACACAACTCATATGGTGCTTGATGAAGGTGTAACGGTCTGTGCTGGTCTTACTCTCACCAAACTTTGCTAATTGGGAATGAGAACCACCCATTACCAGTTTGCCTTTTACCCCATTATGGGTGATGTCTAGACCAGTTTGCCAGTCATTCTTCACATCAGATGTAGAATCCTCAGCCAGCGATGCAGAAGATCGGGAGACCTCACTGCTGATCTTCCGAGAGCACGATGACTGGGGCCTCCAGTCCACCATTGCAAGGGGCAGCTTTTGCCAATTTTTGTTCATATATGGGTTGCGACAGACATTGCAGGTGTTGTTCTGTGTAGAAAACTTCTGGAGATCTAGCAGGTGAGCCCTGGTCTGCTTCATGGTCACAATATCAAAGCCTTGACCAAGAAGATTATGCCCGGGGACAAAATGGAGTTTATCGCATTCCAGTTTCTTGGCAGGTTGGCAGGCGTAGGTGAGTGGGGGGTGAGTTTGGCAGGAGGTAGAGGCAGTAAGGCTTAGAAGAACCAAGATGAACCACATATTCAGTTGCATTGAAAATGAACCCTGCAGAAAACAGATTAAAACAAGACCAAAGTTAGATTCCCCATTGATATGCTCTTTATCATTTACTATAGATAATTATTTTACAGGTTGTTTTTTCTTTTATATTCCCGAATATTCCTTTAAAAAATCCACTGGAAACTGGTAATAGGGCTACCGCCCCCTAATGCCGCGTACACACGGTCGGAATTTCCGACAACAAATGTTCGATGTGAGCTTGTTGTCGGAAAATCCGACCGTGTGTATGCTTCATCGGACATTTGCTGATGGAATTTCCGACAAAAAAAATTTGAGAGCTGGTTCTCAGATTTTCCGACAACAAAACTTGTTGTCGGAAATTCCGATCGCGTGTAGCCAATTCCGACGCACAAAAATACTACGCATGCTCGTAATCAATTCGATGCATGCTCGGAATCAGTGAACTTCATTTTTCTCGGCTCGTCGTAGTGTTGTACGTCACCGCGTTCTTGACGTTCGGAATTTCCGAGCAACATTTGTGTGACCGTGTGTATGCAAGACAAGTTTGAGCCAACATCCGTCGGAAAAAAATCCATGGTTTTGTTGTCGGAATGTCTGATCGTGTGTACGCGGCATAACAGTTTCCTTGAAGTAATATATGGAGAAGCAACTCCACAGAGGGAAAACAGGAAGATAGCTTATTGCATTGCTCCGGGCTTCACTCAAAATTGAACTTTGGGAGAATCTCTCCAGTGAGGTCAAATATATTAATCATAAAAGCTCATCCAAGCCAGGTCTTATGGACCAGAAATTCAAAGAATTAAGGCGGCGGGGAATTAGTAGGATAATACATTTTTCGATAGATAACCATGTAATGTCTAAAGGGGAGGTTGAACGAACGTTTTCGGAAGAGCTAAACCCTTTCAGACAAATGCAGCTCAATGCCTTTCTACGGTCAATTATGCAACGAGTACCAGAAGTAAGAACACCATCTAGGTTTGAACAAATATGCTTAAAAGAGGAACCATTTAGACATACACTATCAGCTATGTATGCCCTGCTGATAGAATCAGAAGCCCCACAAGAACTGGCCTTTTTACAAGCATGGGAGAGGGATCTGGGAGTCACCTTCTCTGAGATACAGAAAAAGAAAATACTCTTGTTTACGCATAAAGCGTCGATGGCAACCCGATATCAAGAAGGGGGGTACAAAATTCTGACTAGGTGGTACAGAACCCCGGCAGTATTAAATTGGATATTCCCACAAGTATCTAATCAGTGTTGGCGATGTCAAGGTGCTGAGGGCACTATGATACACATATTATGGGAATGTCCCAGATTGAAAGAATTCTGGAAGATGGTCTCTGAAACTGTTAAAGAAATGACAGATGTGTCTCTTGGAGAAAACCGGCAGCCTTTTTGCTGCATGATACTCCGTTATCTATAGAAAAACAGAAAAACTCCCTTTTAAGGCATTTGCTCACGGCGGCAAAGGCCTGCATCCCGATTCTTTGGAAAAGTACGGTAGCTCCAACTAAAATACAATGGATGTGCAGAGTAACTGAGATCCAACAAATGGAAAATCTTTCTATTGTAGCGACCTCATCTCTCTCACCCCTTCTCAGTCACGGCTTGTCTGTCTCGTCTAGGGGTTAACACTAAGGGGAGGGATGAGATGCACCACGGCCCATGTCCTCCAAGGTGTAGAGGTGAAGGCCAGAACTATCGGGTTTGTGTATGTGTCCCAGAGTCAAATCCTCTCCTCGGATTGACTCCCCTTTGCTCCTAGTAACCAGAGTTCCACACACTAAAAAGGTCCAACTCGTATTTATTCTTCTCAATAAATAGTCATACAGCACAGACAGGTTGAGAGCCATGTAACACTTCAGTATTTGTGGGGAGTAGGCCAAGGCACAATTCTTCTAGATAGAGCTAACCACTGTGGTGTCACCAGTGGCGAATAGTCACTGCCACTGACTATATAGAACAGAACATGAATTACCTTCACTAACGTAGCCCCTATCAGGGGAAGGACATCCGTCCAAGACAGTTACCGGAGGCCTTTCCATCACCAGCAATGCTGCGCTGGACTCTCCGGAGAAGTTCTGATCACCGGCCTCCTCGTCTCAGACACGGGCACCCAAGGAGTTAGGGCCCCCTCGGATTCCTCCACCCTCGCGGAACTCAGTCGAAGGTACTGAGCTCCAGGCTTCCGCCATAGTACCTCACCCCAGGCTAAAGGTGCCTGAGATGGACTCCATCTCCCGCTTCGGCCAAGACAAGGGCACCTGGGCCTGGAACTCCGGAACGCCAGCCCCATGCTGAAGGTGCCTGGGCGCGGCTGCGTCCTCCGACTCTGAACCACGAGGTCAGGGCGTCCGTCCCCTTTTATCTCCTCTCCCTTTGAGTCACAGCAGGTTCCCCGCCCCGCTGTACCGGCGCAAGGAAAGGACAAAAAGGGAAGCAGTCTTGCGGTGAGTGTTCAACTCCGGCCCAGGGCGACAATGCCACCTGCAGGCCGCAGGGAACCTCACACCACCAGAGTCCTCCAAGAACCACAAAAGGGTCTCAGATTCCCTGACAATCAATGCATTTGGGCTACACTACCACCCAGATGCCTCCCCTAAATTCAAACACCCGCTACACTATGAAGATGAGAGAACAAGAAGAGAGGTACCGGGAGGTTTGGACTCCCTATATTTTATACAGGGAACAATTACTCTAAAGGTTTTGGGGGGTGGGGTGGTGGGGGAGGACATAAATACCATTCTATTTTTCCTTTTTTTTTTTTTCTCTCTCTCTTTCTTTCTTTTGTTTCTCGTCTGTTTTTGGTTGTAGGGGAGGAGAACCAGGGTCGCCCCTAGGTTAAGGAAAATAAAATTGCAACAAGTATATCAAAGGGTTGTATCAGAATTATGTGGAACTACGAACAAACGATGAAGTTAGGTTAAAGGATAATGCAACTGCAGGAGATATGTGGTAGTAATTGGAAAGATGGAAGGAAAATTAAGTTGTATCGGAATTTTGAAATGTTGTTGTACATATGCCTATTGCAATTGAAAAAATAAAGAATTTATAAAAATAAAATAAAAGCTTATCCTCCCTGCTGATTGGATAATTTACTGGCAATTTAAAAGTGCTTAGTACGGCTTTCAAGGGGGAACCTCGTGCATAGCACCTTGTCCCCATGTTCATGAGAAGAAGGGCCTCCTCCCTACAACCCTGGCCCGGTGGTTATGGGGAGTCTATAGAAATCTGATAACTCGCTTTAACAATAAGGGGACACACAGATACCACCCTTAACGTGAATGAGTAAGGGGGAACATAATACCCCTACTCATTCACCAAAAAAGTAAACAGTAAATAAAAACACTCAATTTCACACAATAAATACTTTTATTTAAAAACATTTCCTACAATGTAAATCCATCATGATGTAGATTGCTGTAAATCACATTGATCGACATAAGACAAAGAAAAGATCAGGTAAGCCTAACGTGATGATGGGCACACACAATATAAGGGAAGAGGTGGAGCCAATAGTGACATCATCGTCTAAATATGGCCATGAAACAAACAGGAGGACTAAGAGCCGGTTCACACAGGGGCAACACGACTTCCAGCACGACTTTGGGAGGCAACTTGGACAAGGCTTAAGTATGAATCACAGCGAGACATGAGGCAACTTACAAGGCAACTTCAAGTTGCCTCTTGGACAGGCGACTTTCCAGTGGCCAATCAAACAAGAATCAGCTCTGTGGGAGGGAGGGGGGAGGGAAGGGTTTGCCTGGAAATCTATTTTTACTTCCTGGAAAGTTGCTTCAGTTAAGACAGGGGATCCGACCTAGAGGCAACTTCCATTGAAATCAATGGGTACAAGTCGCCTAGAAGTCGGATTAAAGTCGTACAGGAACCTTTTCTGAAGTCGGAGCGACTGCAGTAGTGTACATTAAGACGGCTCCATTCACTTCCATTACTTTTCTAAACCGCGACTTGGGGGCGACTTGAAGTCGGATCCCAGGACGCCCCTGTGTGAACAGGCTCTAAGGGTTGGGACTTTGAATGAAGCAGGCAGGTGTAAGTAGTTTAAATTTATTGGAAATCAATGATAAGTTGCATGAGGTTAATCATGAGTAAACAAAGAAAACCAATATAATAGATTCAGTGGATAAACATACAGCGATCCTTGTTGAGTCCCGGTCTGTCATAACCACCTCAGCTCCCACCAGAGATACCCCCAGGGGGTTTTCTGATTTATGTTGGCGCCCTGCTATTGCATAGACACAGACAATGTAAGTACTTTTGAGAGTGGTTTTGGGGGGGGGGGGGGGTTCATCCTAGGCAAGATTACTTCTAATTATCTCATTTTAATCTCCTTCCCGTGACAGGGTCAGACCTTACAGATATTCTTCATATTATTATTATTATACTACAGCATTCAGTTTTCCACGTGCATGCTCCTGAAGAGTGGATGAATCCACGAAATGCATAGAGCTATTATATGGCAAGTTTTTATGCCAACTATATGTTTTACCTATTTAGTGATCACTTGTAACTTGTGATTTGTATTATTAAGTGGTTAATTGTTATTGCTGTATGTTTATCCACTGAATGAATTATATTGGTTTGTTTACTCATGATTACCCTCATGCAACTTATCATTGATTTCCAATAAATGTAAACTACTTACACCTGCCTGCTTCATTCAAAGTCCCAACCCTCAGTCCTCCTGTTTGTTTCAACTAGATAGGGATAGAGGCAATTGACCTTACCCGGTCACCGCCTCATTTAAAGTCCCAACAATTAATTTTTCTTCTAAATATGGCCATGGCAATATTTGGTCAATGTTATTGCCCAAATATGGCCGTGTGACCATATTTGGGCAATAATGTCAGCCCCTCATCCATGCTCCTTTGCCCGTGTGGCTATATAATAAATGTATGATTGCTGAGGATGCAACAGATTCCTGCACCTGATGCGTCCTTAGGAACCGATCATGTTGCCCTTGCCCTCCTAATTACATGGCCATGGACTCCTGTTGGGGAGAGTGCACACAATCAATCCCCTATCCCTCCTGTTTACTATGTATGCACCACTTCCCCAAACTTTGTGTTGGGGAAAGCCACACGTTACATCACTACTATTACCCTGACTCACTCAGCAGGACTACAAGTTCTACTGTGCCTTGCTCATACATGTACAGGGCAGCTGATAAGGCAGCACAGTCAGCCCTCCTGTACAGGGCCCAGGCCCCATCAGTTCAAAAGGGGGATCCGGGCACCTGCTGAGCAGGAGATGTGGCTGCACTGACTTATTGCAGACACCGATCCTCTTCTGCTTCCCATTACAGCGCTGCCAGCTTCTCCTCCTCTTTCTCCTTGCGGCTGTACTGCAGGGGGATTGGTCCTAGCACATGTGCACCTTCCATCTGCTGCCTGGGCCCCCCCCCCCCGTGTGCACTTTTCCCCCCCCACAGCGCTTCTGGCTTCCCTCCTCTCCTCTCCTCTCCTGACGGCAACTGATACAGGCACACATTGGGATGTTTCAGGATGGAGAGCAGGGGAAGGGGCCAATAAATATGTAATTTAATGGCCCCTTCAGTTGGTACCAATCACTCCTGTGTCCATTCATCACTGAAGCATAATAAACTGTGTTTGTGAATGAACAGGAAGCCTTATGCCCTGCACAGGCGGTCGGTTTTTCCGCTGAAAAAAGTCAGATGGACTCTTTTCAGCGGAAAAAAACGATCCTGTGTGGGCCCCATCGGACTTTTTTCCATCGGTGTTTAAAAATAGAACATGTTTTAAATTTGTCCAATGGAAAAAAAAAACGATAGGAAATTCTGATCGTCTGTGTGGAACTCCAATGGAGAAAAAACCCACGCATGCTCAGAATCAAGTCGACGCATGCTCAGAAGCATTGAACTTAATTTTTCTCGGCTCGTCGGAGTGTTTTACGTCACAGCGTTTTGGATGGTTGGAATTTTGTCTCATAGTGTGTAGGCAAGACTGATGGAAGTCAGCTTCATCGGAATTCCGACGGAAAATCGTGTGTACAGGGTATTAGAGTGCTTCCTATTTATTCATCTGTGCAGCTGAGGCTGCAGAGAAAATGATTAATAATTTTATATCCTCAGTAATTTTTGGACGGGTGGGGAACTGTCAAGTAGGCTGTATGGGGCCCCCCGTTATTTCTAACAGCAGCCCTGCACATGCATACCATATTTTTATTTTTATGTAGTAATCTCAGCTGCTGGGGCATGTAGGCACAGGTAGTATCAGCAGGTTCCTGTGTAGTCTGATCCCTGGAGAATGCACTAAAGGGTGACTCAAGAGGACACTGCATGGGAGCAGAACTTCCACAGCTGTCCCTCCATTGAAAATACATGTAAATTCATTCTGTGCGAATGGGGCAAAGAATATTTACAGACTATATTCGCTGCAATTCCAATGTGTGAATGCTGAAAATACCGCACTATGGCCTCTAGATGGCACTTACTATCATAGGAAATACGTAAGCTCCTTCTTGCCATCTAGTGGCCATAATATGGTATGGCCACTTGATGGTGCCAACTATCATAGGAAATTATAGACCCCCCTCATTAACACAGAACTAATTTACATGCAGTTTTGATGAACAGCTATCCAAATTTTATATTAATACAACCTTAACTGTACAGTTTTTATTTTGATGCACCAGGAATGTGTTTAGACGATTTCAACTGAAAGATCAGTTGGGCTTTAAAGTCCCCCTTAGTGGGGTACAGGTAACAGTGAGATCTGAGAGGGGGCTTTATCCCTTCCGTACTCAATCCAAAACTAAAAGAAAAATGGACATTTGACATTTGACATCCCAGATTAAAGGGGGATTCCACCCTCAATTTTTTTTTTTTTTTTAACCACTTAAGCCCCGGACCAATACGGGCCATAATGACCAGGCCCCTTTTTGCGATTCGGCACTGCGTCGATTTAACTGACAATTGCGCGGTCGTGCGACATGGCTCCCAAATAAAATTGGCGTCCTTTTTTTCCCACAAATAGAGATTTCTTTTGGTGGTATTTGATCACCTCTGCGGTTTTTATTTTTTGCGCTATAAACAAAAATAGAGCGAAAATTTTGAAAAAAATGACATATTTTTTACTTTTTGCTATAATAAATATCCCCAAAAATATCTAAAAAAACATTTTTTTTCCTCAGTTTAGGCCGATACGTATTCTTCTACATATTTTTGGAATAAAAAAAAAAAAATTGCAATCGTCGTTTATTGATTGGTTTGCGCAAAAATTATAGCGTTTACAAAATAGGGGATAGTTTTAAGGCATTTTTATTTATTTATTTTTTTTTTTACTAGTAATGGCGGCGATCAGCGATTTTTTTTCGTGACTGCAACATTATGGCGGACACATCGGACACTTTTGACACATTTTTGGGACCATTGTCATTTTCACAGCGATCAGTGCTATATAAATGCACTGGTTACTGTGAAAATGACACTGGCAGTGAAGGGGTTAACCACTAGGGGCGCTGGAGGGGTTAAGTGTGCCTAGGGGAGTGTTTACTACTGTGTGGGGGCGTGGCTACGAGTGACACGTCACCGATCTCCGCTCTGATTACACAGAGCGGAGATCGCTGACATTGTCAGTAGGGGAGCCGGGAGATGGTGTGTTTACACACACATCTCCCCGCTCCGAGCCTCCGTGAGACGATCGCGGGGATCCCTGCGGCGATCGAGTCCGCGGGACCCGCGGTCCCACTAACGGGGAAGGCAGGGGGGTCGTGCGCGCTCGACCCCGACGTCGGCAGTTAAAGGGCCACGTACAGGTATGTGATTGTGCCTGTACGAGCCATTCTGCCAACGTATATATAAAGTGCGCGGTCGTTAAGTGGTTAAAGTCAGCAGCTACAAACACTGTAGCTGCTGACTTTTATTAAGGATACCTGTCCTACTCGCCCACAATGATGGCCCCCCGATGCCGATCCCTCGATCACTGCAGGTTCCGCGCCGCCATCCTCACTAAGGGAAACAGGCAGTGAAGAGCCAGTCACATTCTCCTGCTATGCAAATTGGATGCGGGGAAACTCGCATTCGATCCGCATAGGTGTGAACTGAGCCTTATGGGTTCCTTTAGGGTTAAAAAAAAAAGGTTGAGAAATGCTGAGTAAGGGGTTCTCTTGGGAGAGTGAAGAACTGCCTTGGACCCTTTCCTTTAGTCCTAGAAAGACAGGAGCGGTCTTTATCTCACGTTAATCGTCCTCCTTATAGAAATACAGTCTAATATGGGCACTGTAATATAATTAGAAAAGTGTCATTAACCACTTAAGGACCAACCACTGAATCTATACGTCGGCAGAATGGCTCGTACAGGCACAATCACGTACCTGTACGTCCCCTTTATTTGCCCGCCACCGGCGGCGCGCTCGCGACCCCCCTGCCTTCCTCGTGAGTCGGACCGTGGATCCTGCGGACTCGATCGCCACGGGGATCCCCGCGATCGTCTCACGGAGAGGCATGGAGCGGGGAGATGTTAGTGTAAACACAACATCTCCCCGCTCCCCTACTGACACTGTCACCGATCTCCGCTCTGTGTATTCAGAGCGGAGATCGGTGATGTGTCACTCGTAGCCACGCCCCCACACAGTAGTAATCACTCCCCTAAGCACACTTAACCCCTCCAGCGCCCCTAGTGGTTAACCCCTTCACTGCCAGTGTCATTTTCACAGTAACCAGTGCATTTATATAGCACTGATCGAAAATGTGAATGGTCCCAAAAATGTGTCAAAAGTGTCTGCCATAATGTCGTAGTCACAAAAAAAAAAAAAATCGGTGATCGCCGCCATTACTAGTAAAAAAAAATATATATATATATAAAAATGCCATAAAACTACCCCCTATTTTTTAAACTCTATAACTTTTGCGCAAACCAATCAAATGCCGATTGCGTTTTTTTTTACCAAAAATATCTAGAAGAAGAATACGTATCAGCCTAAACTGAGGAAAAAAAATGTTTGTTTTTTTTATATATTTGTTGGGGATATTTATTATAGCAAAAAGTAAAAAATATAGAATTTTTTTCCAAATTGTCGCTCTATTGTTGTTTATAGCGCAAAAAATATAAACCGCAGAGGTGATCAAATACCACCAAAAGAAAGCTCTATTTGTGGGAAAAAAAGGAATGTCAATTTTGTTTGGGAGCCATGTCGCACGACCGCGCAATTGTCAGTTAAAGCGACGGAGTGCCGAATCGCAAAAAGGGGCCTGGTCTTTATGTTGCGTATTGGTCCGGGGCTTAAGTGGTTAACCAGTTGTCCACCGGCCGCCGTCAATTGATGGCGGCAGGAAGACACTGTTATCCTGGGAGGACGTCATATGAAGTCCCGCCTTTAAAATCCACTAGGGGGCGCGCGCGCCCGCCGCATCGCTGGGTACCCGATGCGCGAGCCGGCGGCCGCGCTGGCCGCCGGGCACCCGCGATTGCCCAGTAACAGAGCAGAAAAGTGGATCTGTGTGCATACCTCCCAACCGTCACGGATTGGGCGGGACTTTCCCGCATTGATATATTTTTCCCGCACTCCCGCAATACATTTAATTTTCCCGCACAATGCAGCACAGGAGGCGGAAGGAGGAAGAAGGAAGCAGTAGAGGTAAGAATCACCCGCCCTCCCTCGCTTAACAGCTTGCGAGGAAGAAGGAAGGAGACAAGCACCCGGCGCCTCCCCCGAGGTGAGTGTACAGATGCCGTCACCTAGACAGCTTGCGAGGAAGAAGGAAGGAGACGAGCACCCGGCGCCCCCCCCCCCCCCCCCGTCATCTTGAGTAAGCTGCCTCTCACCCCTGTAATTCTGTTACACAAACTTGCAGAGCTCGGAGCAAAATAGATCTGTAACGGGAGTGAAGGGGAGACGAGCACCTGCGGCCCCCCCGGCAGTCTGCGATAGCACCCCTCCCCTTAGTCACGTTAAAATCGGAAGTCATGTTCAGTGGTCGGTTGGAGACCACCCCCCCCCCCCTGCTCAGCAACTTAAAAAAAATGTTCGGCTGCACCCGCGACTGACAGCACCCCCCTCCCCCCTCAACAACCTTTGTTAGCAGCCCCCCCGGCCCTGCTCCCCAAGTGTCCCGCAGCTCAATGTTGAAAAGTTGGGAGGTATGTGTGTAAACACAGAGATCCACGTCCTGTCAGGGAGAGGAGACCGATGTTGTGTCCCTTGTACATAGGGACAACCATCGGTCACCTCCCCCAGTCAGTCCCCTCCCCCCACAGTAGTAATCACTCCCAGGGCACACATTTAACCCCTTCCTCGCCCCCTAGTGTTAACCCCTTCCCTGCCAGTCACATTTATACAGTAATCAATGCATTTTTATAGCAGGGATCACTGTATAAATGTGAATGGTCCCAAAAATGTGTCAAAAGTGTCAGATGTGTCCGCCGCAATATCGCAGTCACAATAAAAATTGCAGATCGCCGCCATTACTAATAAAAAAATAAAATAAATATGCTATGAATCTATCCCCTATTTTGTATCTGCTATAACTTCTGCACAAACCAATCAATATACGCATATTGCGATTTTTTTTTTACCAAAAATATGTAGAAGAATACGTATCGGACTAAACTGAGGAAAATTACAAAAAAATGGGTATTTATTATAGCAAAAAGTAAAAAAAAGTTTGTTTTTTTTTCAAACTTGACGCTCTTCTTTTGTTTATGGCGCAAAAAAATAAAAACCGCAGAGGAGATAAAATACCACCAAAAGAAAGCTCTATTTGTGGGAAAAAAAGGACGCAAATTTTGTTTGGGAGCCACGTCGCACGACCGTGCAATTGTCATTCAAAGTGTGACAGCGCTGAAAGCTGAAAAATGGCTTGGGCAGGAAGGGGGTTTTCGTGCCCGGTAGGGAAGTGGTTAAGATTTGTATAAATTCATTTATAGAAATATAAGTAAAGTAATATATAAGTTTATAGTTCACTTTTTAATGGATTGGAGAACGGGCGGAACTTTGCGGGTTTAATGAGTTTTGTTTCTTTTAATGTGTGATAGAAAGCAGAAGAGGGAATTGACACTATAAGAAGTTGAAATATATATTGTATGACTGTCTTCCCTTATGTGTCATGTCTATGTGTGAGAATCTGGAGATGTATTCATGATGATAATAACAAGGCAATTCATTTTTGTAATTATATGTGCAGAAACAAAGATGACATGCAAAAAAAAAATCTAAATACAGTAAAACCTTGGATTGCGAGTATAATTCTGTACGAAAACATGCTTGTAATCCAAAGCACTCTTATATCAAAGCAAATATCCCCATAAGAAATAATGGAAACTCAAATAATTTGTTCCACAACCATTTATTCATAATTTTTTTACGTTTATAGTCCATAATAAAAAGATTATAGCAATGTGACCAGTTTGTGTAACCATAAAACGCCCATCCACAAATAGAAACCTGCACAAGGGGATTAGAAGCAAAATCCAGCAGGAGCTCCAGAGTATAAAAGAGAAGAGAGGCGCCTCTAAGTGTAGCAATATGTTGCTAAATGTTGTACCTTCATTAAATCTAACCATATTGCTACACTTAGAGGTGCCTCTCTTCTCTTTTATACTCAGTTGTGACGTGACGCTACTTGTATATCAAGACATCGCTTGTATATCAAGTCAAAATGTATTTAAAAATTTTGCTTGTCTTGCAAAACGCTCTTAAATCAAGTTACTCTCAAACCAAGGTTTTACTGTATACCATAACAGAAATGAAACCCAGACAAAAACACTGTAAAAGTGACTGCTGACCTGAAATCAAAATAAAAAATAAAGACGAATGGGCCTCCAATAATAAGGGACACAAAGGGCGGTAAATAGTTTGGTTGCCAGTAATCAGAATTAAAGTACAGCTTCCTAGCTGACCCTAATCTGTCCCTATGTCATTTGCCAGCATTGCCTGTCCTTTCTCTACAACAGCTTCCAATACACTATGGTGGCTCTTCGCTCCCTTTTATAGTGAAAGGGGGGACTGCTACATAACAGAACCCCCAGTATTGGTCAGTTTAAGCCTGCTGGCCATAGTTTTTAAACCCTTGCAGTGCATTATGGGTACAAGAGGCTGAATTACATCATTACTCTGCCGGGACAATGGAACTTAAACAGGCAGAATCCACCTCGAAAACCCATGGTGGAACCAAACCTGAACCCTATACCTAAAGGTCACTAATAGGTGTGAATAGGAGGACAGGTGGACTTACCCAATGTGGAGGTTCTGGATGTCAGTTCTCTGATCTCAGGGATGAGCACACCGACACTGGAGGACTGGAGGAGTCGGGATGTTTTATATGTGAGTGTTGGGGGGGGGGGGTTCACATCTTCTGAAATAAGGAACTAATCATCTGGCAGTCCAACGGAGAAAACCCACCACAGAGCTACACCCTTCTGTACTGCAAAACCTCCAACACCCAGCCAAGGTGTCTAACAATGTCTTCTCACGAACTGTTCTAATTCTGTATGTACAGTATGTCCTGTATGCCGGGTGTAATTCTCAGTATCTATGGAGATTTTTATTTGTAAAAACAAAACAAGATACATAATAACTGACTAACCTTCTGAAAATAAGATAAATACAACAATTACTGACATGTTGCTTAGGTCAAAAACTTAGCAGTTAAAAAGGGGCATCAGTAGGAAAATGTCACAATAAAGCCCCGTACACACGGTCGGACTTCCATCTGACTTTTCCCTGGATTTTTGTCCGAACGGAGTTGGCCGGGCACACCCATAGCATACACACCACAGGACTTTTCTGCAAACTTTCCCAAAACTTTTTTCAACATCACGTGGTTTTTCTGCTTTTTTCCGTCACCATTTGGTCAACTTCTGCTATTGTTGGTTGATTTTAACATTATTTGTGGAGCCGGTATTTGAATTATGTGAGGGCTCTGGTGTGAGGTTCCTTGGGGTCTCTGGGTGGCGCTGTTGCCTGGGGCCGGAGTTGAACTCACATTGCGAATCGTGCCTTTTTGTCCTCCCCTGGAGCTGGTACAGCGGGGCGGGGAACCCGCTGTGGCACGAAGGGAGAGGTCATAAAAGGGGCGGAGGCCCTGATTTGGGGGAGTCGGAGGAGGTGGCCGCGCCCAGGCACCTTCAGCTTGGGTGCTGGCGTTCCGGTGTTCCAGGCCTAGGCGCCCTTGGCCTAGCTGGAGCGGAGATGGAGTCCATCTCAGGCACCTTTAGCCTGGGGTGAGGTACTATGGCGGATGCCTGGGGCTCAGTACCTTCGACTGAGTTCGGCGAGGGTGGAGGAATCCGAGGGGGCCCTAATGCCTTGGGTGCCCGTGTCTGAGTTTGTGAGGACTGGTGCGCAGTAACTTCTCCGGAGAGTCCGGCGCAGCATCGCTGGTGACGGAGAGGCCTCCATTTCTCCCTTGGATGGATTTCTTCCCCTGACAGGGGCAAAGTGAGCGAAGGTAATTCACGTTCTATAGTACCTAGTCAGTGGCAGTGACTATTCACCACTGGTGACAGCACAGTGGGCAGCAGCAAGAAGGGAAAGGATTGTGCCTCGATCTGTCCCCCATTTCCAGAAAGAGAATGACTGTTTTATTGCTTGGCAAGAAGAATAAAACCAAGTTGTACCTATTCACTGTGTGGAACTTGGGTTACTAAGCAAAGGAGTCAGGGACGAAGGACTGGACCTGACTCTAGGACACCTACACAAAAGCCCAATCTTCTGGCCTTCACCTCTTGGCTATAGGAGGACATGGGCCGTGGTGTGTGTCGTCTCTCTCTCCCAGGTACCCCTAGACAACAGCCATATAACCGATATATGCAAGGGACAGGGGTGAGGCCGCTACATTTGTTTTGTCCATCGGACAAAAGTCCGATGGTTTTCTGTACACACGATCGGACTTTGCTCCATCAGACTTTTGTTGGGCAAAAGTTTTTCCGTTTGCAGACCCAACTTTTGTCTGATGAAAACAAAAAAAAAAAAAAGTTTGTCCGATGGAGCGTACACACGGTCAGATTGTTGGTCCATCTTGCTCAAAATGAAGTTTGTTGGCCAAAAGTCCGACCGTGTGTATGGGGCTTTAGACTCCTTTCCATAAGTCTAAACTTCTCCAACATTTCCTAATTTCCAAACACTTAATCCATTATAGCTCAGAGTACTTGACTACGGTATTGATGATGTACGTTGTCCCTCTGTCTATATTGTGTATTGTTGGGAAGACACCATAAAGCCTGTCTGAGCAACTTAGGTTTTCCAACCTTTGGATCCCAACTCCAGCAGCTACTTCCTTCCAGACTTCACTGCTTCCCCAACAATCCACCAAGAAATGCTCCATGGACTCCTCCTGATTACTGCCCAAAGGGCAGATCCTTTCAGATGCCCTGAGGTGTTCAAAAACTGCATGCCTTGTCCTTCTGATTTTAATGCTGCTCACATTGCTGGAGACAATGTTTAGAGAAAAACTTGCCATCACAGCAAAGAGGAGAAAAAATAAGACCCCCATCATTATAAGTCAGAATCGGAGTCACTCTGCCGACTACCAGTTTCCATATCAGATTCTGCAGATACAGGATCAGGGGGCAGGCGCCTTTTAGTGGGCGGGTCATCCTCGGAACCAGTCGCATACTCCTTTTCCACTCTTTTTAATTCCTGCTCCAGTTCATGGGCCTCTAGAGAATAGGAGTCGGCGTCCGAATCTGATAACGCTTCATACCTATTGGTAGAAACTGTCGTACCCACTTCTGGTGCCCCTTTCACTTTTTTAGCTGGCTTCTGCACTAATGTCCAGTCACTTTCGGGTTTACGGCTGGATTTATCTTTTTTATTCCTCCTCTTCTGACCAGTAATCTTCACAGAGACAGGAACAGAAGAAGAGTGTGCGGCCGGCTGCTCCTCAGCCTGCTGAACACTGTCCGCCCGCCCGGGGATAGTCTCCTGGACCTCTCTGCCCACCTCCTCCCTAGTCACTGCAGCCCCATTCATTAAGGCCTCCTCTTCTAGTTGTTCTGCTGCAGCCAACAATTCATTGTCTGCAGATTCCCCATCCATATTATGGAAGGCCTCCGGGCAATCCCTGTGGAAATGGCCAAACCTTCCACATAGATTGCACTTAACCGTCTCGCAGTTAGAACTGATGTGGCCGACCACCCCACAGAGATAACACTTCAAGATGGAGCAAACGCTCGCCACATGGCCAGATTTCCCACATTTGAAGCATAACCTGGGCTGACCTGCATAGAAGCAAACTCCTCTCTCCCGCCCAATGAAAAAGGAGTTTGGCAGGTGATGGGTAACATTGTTACTTTGCCTCAACTTGACAAGAACCCTCCAACCCCCCGTCCAGATCCCATCACTGTCTTTAGTTTTTGTCAACTCAGAAACCATCTCACAATGTCTTCTAAGCCAGATGACAATATCCTGAGGGGGCACAGACTCATTCCAGAAAATGATGCTAACATTTGCCGTGTCAGGTTTGGAGATGGGAATAAAGATGAAATTCCTCCAACCCTCTTTGTCCCGCAACCCACTGAAGCTGGCCCAAAATTTGTCTAAGTCAGACATGAGCTTAAAGCTGACATCATAACCTTGTCTGTCAGGGAGATTGATGACTGCCAGTATGTCTGCAGGCGCAAACCCCATCTGCTGACACAGCAACTCCCTTACTACAAACCTCCGATCAGGAAGCTCCTCTCTGGAACCCCTATGCTTAAATCTGACCACATTCCTCCTCTTAAAGGCCTGACCAGTATAATTGTTACTGGAAGAAAAAGAAGGGGCACCGCGGCTCCAGGCATTCCGAGGAGGGACATGACCAGATGGACCAGCATTCCCCTGTGGAGCAGGTGGTGGGTCCACCACAGGGGGGAGTCCTGAGGGTTATTCTGAGCTGACTCCTCCATCACTATATTCTCAGAGCCCTCTGACTGCTGATGACCCCATTCAGATATACCAGCATTAGTACCAATTATCAGAATTATTCACCACATCAATATAAGTGACATCATCACTGCACATCATGTCATTACTAGCAGCATTATTACTAGTTACCCCAGTATTACTCCCACCATGAACACCAGTCACCCCAGCATGGCTCCCACCATGAACACCAGTCCCCCCAGCATGGCTCCCACCATGAACACCAGTCCCCCCAGCATGGCTCCCACCGTGAACACCAGTTACCCCAGCATGGCTCCCATCATGAGTACTGGTGGCAGCAGCACTGTTCTCACAATCCATGTGCTGGGAGCCCACCATGTCACTCCTCTGAGTCTCCTGTACTATGAATGTCTGCTGGGTTGAACTGAAGCTCCCACGATCCCCCAGAGCTGGAAGTCCAGCAGGAAAATCTGCCCCAACCTGGTGTTGCTCCTCACTGTCCTCCAGAGGCTGCACAGTCTTCCCTTCAGGAGACACCTTTGGTGGCAGGGTGCGCTGGACTGGCTCCCCAGAGTCTGACTCTGTAGAGGATTCAATCCTCACACTCAATGCCGCCTCAAATTGGTCACAATTGCGGTACACCTCCCCCACTGGTCCCAGTTCTTCCAAAGTAGCATCAATGTTCTTTGATACACCGGCCAGTTCAATGCCCAGGCAGTTCAGTTTGCTGTCATATAACATTTCCTTCCTGGGGTTGGCAGCTTTAAGTCTATAGACAGAGTCAATCTGCTTCTGGATCCTAGTCTTGGCTTTTCTCAGGGTCTCTATTTGTTTTACCAGGGAAGGAATTTTATCAGCCAGGTGCAGCGCAGGTTCAGGCTTTAACCTTTTCTTCTTTGCAGTTGCAGGACGCTTGAAATTTTGATCCACCTTCCCATTACTGGTACTGGGCTGAGGGTTTCTACTGGGTGTAGATGGTTTCACTGGGGCAGATTGTGGAAAATTATTACCACCCTCCTCTTTATTCTGCTTCAGCTTAGAGCGCGATGAACGTCTCTGGCTGCTGCCCACCATTACACTCTGCTGTAAGTTCTCTTTGATTGTTTTCTGTTCTAAGGAAGTTCTGGAATTTTTGCGAGGAGTACTGGGAGAAACCAATGTCTCTGTTCCACTCTGCTGAGCTTGCTGTGGTTGTAATGGCTGACTGTCCTGGATCATGCTTCCAGAAACTGGACTAGACTGGGTGACATTAGTATGTTGCTGGACTGAATGAGCCCCACTCTGCGGGGTTTGCCTTGTCTGTAATGACTGGCTGGATTGGGTTGCCTTTC
The DNA here is from genome assembly GCA_029206835.1 of Rana muscosa. Classification (NCBI taxonomy): domain Eukaryota; kingdom Metazoa; phylum Chordata; class Amphibia; order Anura; family Ranidae; genus Rana; species Rana muscosa. The sequence continues at coordinate 176,160,695 of CM055127.1, forward strand.
CAGAGCTTGGACTGTGCTGTACAATAACATGTCGCTGTACTGACTGAGCTGCACTGTGCTGGGCTTGCTGGGCCTGCAATGGCTGGCTGGACTGAGAACTCTTTTGCTGAATAACATTACCAGACTTCCTCTTATCAGTATTATCGGTACTTTTCATACAAACATTTCCACGTCTACTTACAGTCTCTGCAAGTGTCTTTCCATTCCCAGAGCTCCGTCCTCCTGCTTCACCACCAACCACAGCTTCACCTGACAGTCCTTGTGTAGGCCCAAAAGCCTGGGACTCTCCTGGGAAATATCCCAGCCCAGGGGAGCCCAACCCTGGGCTTGTTCCAGACATCAGAGCAGCTCAGCACCACACAGGCTTCAGCTGCTGCACAACAAGCAGCCACACCCTCTGCACAGTACTACTTCTCTTGTCCTGTATGTCGGGTGTAATTCTCAGTATCTGTTCTTATTCTGTATGTATGGACTCTGCACAGTACTACTTCTCTTGTCCTGTATGCCGGGTGTAATTCTCAGTATCTGTTCTTATTCTGTATGTATGGACTCTGCACAGTACTACTTCTCTTGTCCTGTATGTCGGGTGTAATTCTCAGTATCTGTTCTTATTCTGTATGTATGGACTCTGCACAGTACTACTTCTCTTGTCCTGTATGCCGGGTGTAATTCTCAGTATCTGTTCTTATTCTGTATGTATGGACTCTGCACAGTACTACTTCTCTTGTCCTGTATGTCGGGTGTAATTCTCAGTATCTGTTCTTATTCTGTATGTATGGACTCTGCACAGTACTACTTCTCTTGTCCTGTATGCCGGGTGTAATTCTCAGTATCTGTTCTTATTCTGTATGTATGGACTCTGCACAGTACTACTTCTCTTGTCCTGTATGCCGGGTGTAATTCTCAGTATCTGTTCTTATTCTGTATGTATGGACTCTGCACAGTACTACTTCTCTTGTCCTGTATGCCGGGTGTAATTCTCAGTATCTGTTCTTATTCTGTATGTATGGACTCTGCACAGTACTACTTCTCTTGTCCTGTATGTCGGGTGTAATTCTCAGTATCTGTTCTTATTCTGTATGTATGGACTCTGCACAGTACTACTTCTCTTGTCCTGTATGTCGGGTGTAATTCTCAGTATCTGTTCTTATTCTGTATGTATGGACTCTGCACAGTACTACTTCTCTTGTCCTGTATGTCGGGTGTAATTCTCAGTATCTGTTCTTATTCTGTATGTACGGACTCTGCACAGTACTACTTCTCTTGTCCTGTATGCCGGGTGTAATTCTCAGTATCTGTTCTTATTCTGTATGTATGGACTCTGCACAGTACTACTTCTCTTGTCCTGTATGTTGGGTGTAATTCTCAGTATCTGTTCTTATTCTGTATGTATGGACTCTGCACAGTACTACTTCTCTTGTCCTGTATGCCGGGTGTAATTCTCAGTATCTGTTCTTATTCTGTATGTATGGACTCTGCACAGTACTACTTCTCTTGTCCTGTATGCCGGGTGTAATTCTCAGTATCTGTTCTTATTCTGTATGTATGGACTCTGCACAGTACTACTTCTCTTGTCCTGTATGTTGGGTGTAATTCTCAGTATCTGTTCTTATTCTGTATGTATGGACTCTGCACAGTACTACTTCTCTTGTCCTGTATGTCGGGTGTAATTCTCAGTATCTGTTCTTATTCTGTATGTATGGACTCTGCACAGTACTACTTCTCTTGTCCTGTATGCCGGGTGTAATTCTCAGTATATTTTCTTAATCTGTATGTAAGGACTCTGCATCGGTCCAGATGGGAGTATGTTGTAATTTTGTAAATTCCATATTATGGCCACTAGACGGAGCCGAGGAGCATATTAAATATTTTATTTTTTGAATTTATTTCAGGTACTTAACCACTTACAGCCCAGTCAATAGCATAGTGACGTCCAGCAGGATAAAATGCTTGCACGCGCCCCGAGGGCGCACAGCGCGGCGAACGCGAGTGTGGCATGTCAGTCTGACACGCCAAATTTCTGATTGTGATAAGAAGCCTCTGTCAGAGTCTTCCTACCACGTGATCAGCTGTGACCAATTTACAGCTGATCATTGTGTGAACCAGGAAGTGCCGGTAAATGGCATTCCTCGGTTTGCGCTGACAGGAAGAGCCGATCGGAGCCGATCGGCGGCTCTCCCTGTCAGAGGGGGGGGGGGTCTGTGCTGATAATCAGCACATTGATTATCAGCACAGCCCCATCAGAGGTACCTAAAAGCTGCCAATTGGTGCCCAGTCAGTGCCCCATCATAACCCCCTGCCAGTGCCCAATAAAGTGCCAATCAGAGCCCACTACAGTGCCAATCAGTGCCCATTACAGTGCCAATCAGTGCCCAGCAGTAACACCTGTCAGTAACTAATCAGTACCTGCCCATCGGTGCCACCTGTCAGTGCCACCCGTCAGTGCCAATCAGTGCCACCTGTCAGTACCCATCACAGGCGCATTTCAGTGCCCATCAGTGCTGCATATCAGTGCCACCTATTGGTGCCCATCAGTGCTGCATATCAGTGCCGCCTATCAGTGCCCATCAATTCTACATATCAGTGCCTCCTCATCAGTGCCCATCAGTGCCACCTTATCAGTGCCAACTCATCAGTGTCCATCAGTGCCGCCTCATCAGTGCCCATCAGTGAAGGAGAAAACAACATTTTATAACCAAAAACAAAGAAAAACTTTTTTTTTTCAAAAATGTTGGTCTTTTTTAGTTTGTTTAGCAAAAAACAAAAAACCGCAGTGGTGATTAAATACCACCAAAAGAAAGCTCTATTTGTGGGAAGAAAATGCAAAAAATTTGGTTTGGGTACAGTGTTGCATGACCGCGCAATTGTCATTTAAATTGCGACAGAGCAGAAAGCTGAAAATTGTCCTGGGCAGGAAGGGGCGAAAGTGCCCGGTATTGAAGTGGTTAAAGTGGTTGTACACCCTGTACAACCACTTGTACCTACAGGTAAGCCTATATTAAGGCTTACCTGTAGGTGTTGGAAATATCTCCTAAACCCCCAAGGTTTAGGAGATATTTACAATTCCCTGATTTCTTCTGCGCACACGCCGATGTATTCGGTGCATGCGCACTTTAGAAAGGGCACGCTGTGTCGTTTCTAGATAGGGTCATGCCGTGACTGGAGGCTCCCATGCGCATGCGCAGGAGTGACGGGACGCGACTCCTGCCAGTCACAGAGCTGGAGTCTGCGGCCCTGGAAGAAAGAGGGCTGAAGATGGACTCTTCCAGCCAGCGGGGACATCGGTGACATCGCAGGCTTCAGTTTCAGGTAAGTGACACATAATGGGCTACTATGCGATGCATAGCAGCCCATTATGCTTTACCTTTGCAGGGAAATAAAGAGGAAGTAAAACCCATCAGGGTTTACTTCCTCTTTAAGTAACACCATCAATTTACGCAGTGCTTTACATATATATTGTACATTCACATCAGTCCTTGCTCTCAAGGAGCTTACAATTTAAGGTTCCTAATCCACATTCATACACATATTAGGGTAAGGTGACCAGATTTGAAATCCGGGGACATGTTTTTTTTTTTTATACTAGTAATGGCGGCAATCAGCGACTCTCTGCCTGCCACAGCCGCCTCACAGCCTGTCAAGTCTTACTCTCCGGGCCCCGGCTACTACTGGGTGGGGAGCAGAGGAAGATCACTCTGCCAGGGAAGGCAAGGAGATAAGCAGGCGGCTGGCCGGGACTTAAGAACATGGAAGCGGAGCTAAATGGGCATGCACCCGAAACTGAAGAAATATTCCCTCGGCTCCGACCAGCACATGATCATCAGAAAGGGGCACAGATAATGGAAAAAAATACACCCCCATAAGCTAGTAGGAGCAGCGGAGCGGGGATGGGTAATTGTTTTTTTTTGTTTTTTTATTCTGCACTGACTGTCTTTGAAATTGCCCCAGCCCCTGTTCAAATCCAATCCGGGGACAAAACCAGGGACAGACTTGGTCCGGGGACAGTGTCCTCAATCCGGGGACTGTCCCCAGAAATCGGGGATGTCTGGTCACCCTATATTAGGGCCCATTTACACAGAAGCCAATAACCCTACCAGCATGTCTTTGGAGTGTGGGAGGAAACCAGAGTACAGGAAGGATCATATACTGTATGTCTTTGTTACAAGAGATACAATGTAACCAGAAGGTCACAATGACTACCAGACAACACACTGATAATGAAAGAAGAGAGAGAAAAAAACTAATTATTCTAATCTGATAAGTTCCTGCTAAAAATCTTCAATGCCTGGCTGTCTCTGGCTTCCATACTTTGTGTTATTGCCTGGAACAAGCATGCAGACAGTGAGGGCAAATTCAACTTCATATATGAATAATTGTTCTACGCCAGTGGCTGATTAATTGGAAAATACTGTTTTGTAGAATATTGCAATAAAAGGTCACAATTACCCCCAGGAAACACTTGCATTACATAAAAATTTCCAGCGGATGGCACTAGTACTCAGAGAGCGCACCCATGAAATTTTGAAATCAGAAAGTCATAACGACCAACAGGCAATACACAAAAAATGAAGCCCCTTGCATTACCTACAAATGGCCACTGGGTGGCTCCAGAGGAATCACACCAGAGAGATAGAGATTGAGAGAGAGAGAGAGAGAGAGAGAGAGAGAGAGAGAGAGAGAGAAGATCAAGACTCGAGTCCTGCGGAAACGCGTAAGAACGGCGTTCCTGTACTTTTGCCAGAGCAGGAACGCCGTTCCCATTAGCAGCCGGCACTTGTTTATAGAGCAAAAAATAAAAACCGCAGAGGTGATCAAATACCAATAAAAGAAAGCTCTATTTGTGGGGAAAAAAGGACACAAATTTTGTCAGGGTACAGTGTCGCACAACCGCGCAATTATCAGTTAAAGCGACGCAGTGCCAAATTGTAAAAAGTGCTCTGGTCAGGAAGGGGGTAAAATCTTCCGGGGCTGAAGTGGTTAAAATAAATAGTTTCATTAAACACCATAAAGTCATGAAAAACATTAAAGGGTAACCCCACTTTCGTGGGAAAAAAAATTGCAAATAAAGAAAAAATTATATAGCGCATATAATTGTGACACTAATCATTTTGTAATTGAATGTTATTAAAAATTACCTTTCCTTTTCAATCTACAGTCAATAAATGTAATTTTCTGAGAATACATTGCAATATGGCTACCTGAAGCTGTTCTGTATACAGAATGTGTACTGACCACTCCCCATAAACCTAATTTCCTGCTTGTGTGATTGGCTCACCAATTTTCCCAGATTTCAGGCATCCCCTGCAACAAAAATGTCATTTTTGGAGAGATACTTTCAATAGGAACATGTCTAAAGGGATGCAGGCCCAGCAGTTTTCCTCATTAGTGCCCTGCAGCTGCCACACCTGACAGTTAATTATGTTACCACTCCCATTAGACCCACTCAGTACAGAGGCACAGAGAAAACACACATGGATTTGTTCAGAATAACAAAAGGTAGGAATCTGCAACAAAGGTTGTTATAATCCTTGCAGTGTACATAGATCACCCAGAGGGGAATGTTTTTTTCTCAACAAAAGTGGAGTTACTCTTTAACCACTTCAGCCCCGGACCATTTGGCTGGCCAAAGACCAGAGCACTTTTTGCGATTCTGCACTGCGTCGCTTAAACTGACAATTGCGCGGTCGTGCGACGTGACTTCCAAACAAAATTTACGTCCTCTTTTTCCCCACAAATAGAGCTTTCTTTTGGTGGTATTTGATCACCTCTGTGTTTTTTTTTTTTTTCTTGCGCCATAAACAAAAAAAGAGCGACAATTTAGAAAAAAAAAGCAATATTTTTTATTTTTTGCTATAATATCCCCAAAAAATATATATAATTTTTTTTTTCCCTCAGCTGAGGTCGATACGTATTCTTCTACATATTTTTGGAAAAAAAAAATCGCAATAAGCGTTTATTGATTGGTTTGCGCAAAAGTTATAGCATCTACAAAATAGGTGATAGTTTTATGGCATTTTTATTAATATTTTTTTTTTTTTAACTAGTAATGGTGGTGATCGGCAATTTTTATCGTGACTGCGACATTATGGCGGACACATCAGACACTTTTGGCGCTATTTTGGGACCATTCACATTTACACAGCGATCAGTGCTATAAATATGCACGTATTAAGCCCTGAACACACGATCGGTTTTACCGATGAAAACAAACCGATGGACATTTTTCATCGGACAAACCGATCGTGTATGGGCCCCATAGTTTTTTTTTCCATCGGTGTAAAAAAATAGAACATGTTTTAAATTTATCTGATAGAAAAAAAAACGATAGCAAATTCCGATCGTCTGTGGGGAACTCCATCGGATAAAAAACCCACGCATGCTCAGAATCAAGTCGACGCATGCTCAGAAGCATTGAACTTAATTTTTCTCGGCTTGTCAGAGTGTTTTACGTCACGGCGTTTGGGACGGTCGGTTTTTTGACTGATGGTGTGTAGGCAAGACTGATGGAAGTCAGCTTCATCGGAATTCCGATGGAAAAATCCATTGGTTAAAAATCCATAGGAAATCCGATCGTGTGTACAGGGCTTTACTGTGTAAATGTGACTGACAGTGAAGGGGTTAACCAGGAGGGGGCGCTGAAGGGGTTAAGTGCGTCCTAGGGAGTGCTTCTAATGCCGCGTACACACGATCATTTTTCTCGTCGGGAAAAATAAAAAAAATTCTCTTTGACAAGAAAAACGACCGTGTGTGGGCTTTTGGTCATTTTTCCCGACGAGAAAAACGGCATTAATCACGACGAGAAAAATTAGAACATGCTCAAATTTTTCTCGTCGTGATTCACGGCATTTTTTTCCGCGGCAGTTTTCCCATAGGGAAACACTGCCGGGGAGCCTACACACGGTCATTTTTCTCGACCAAGAGAAAAAATGACGGGAAAAACGGCCATGTGTAGGGGAACAAGCCGTTCCTCGTTTTTCCCGTCGGGATTCACGGCGGTGTTTTCACCGCCGTGAATCTCGATCGTGTGTACGCGGCATATTTGTAGGGGGGATGGGCTGTGTGTGACATGACACTGATCACCGCTCCCGATTACAGGAAGCTGTGATCAGTGTCCTGTCACTAGGAAGACTGGGGAAATTATTGGTTACATCAGCATTTCCCCGTTCTTCCTCTCCCCGAGACGATTGTGGGTATCCCCACGGACATCGAGTCCACGGGACCCACGATCACACTAACGGAGCTCGCGGTGGGCACGCGCCCACAATGACGCGTCTTAAAGGCGACGTACGGGTACGTCAATCTGCCTATATGTGCCAGTCTGCTGATGTATATCGGTGTGACACGGTCGTTAAGCGGTTAATAAAAACATGAATACGAGTATGTGATGACATCAAAGCTTATAGTATATTCGGATGACCCAGACCAGTGTTTCCCAAACTTTTTTAACTTGCGGCGCACCAAAAAGATCTAAACATTTTTACAGCACGCCTGAAAAGATTTAACAATTTTTGTGGTGAAGAACTTATTTATTGTTACATGTATATTTATTTTACATGTAATGTGAAGGATGTGCCTGTATTCGAGAGCAAATCAGATTGAAGCGAGGCTCCAAAGGTGACAAACGGAACAAACAAATGGAATGGTCTCAATTATTATAATATAATTAGAGCGATCAATTTCTCCCGAGATCTCGCACAAGTCTCGCGCTACAAAAGGAACCAACGAATGACAGACTGACAGACAGAGATTGCGTTTTTATATATGTTACTTTTTTAACTTTTGCGACTTTGATTTACCATTTAATTTTTCGCTATGTTCAAGGTTTAAAAACGCTAGCAATTTTAAATATTTTTCAAAACTCCCAAGGCACAGCTGCAAATCTCACGCGGCACACTAGTGTGCCATGGCACACGGTTTGAGAAACACAGGCGAATGCCGTGGAAAGGATACAACACCAGCAACCATTTGCTTGAAGAGTAATGTAGTCCATGGGATATTGGCTTAAGTCAGAGTAGTCTGATACAGCTCAACATGTTTCACGACAATTTGCTTCCTCAGGAGCTTAGATGGACGTTCTGGATAAATAAAAACATGTGATGAGAATCTCTGAATATATATTAATCACAACAATTCTATTTACTTTAGAACAATGTATATAATTAAAATAAGATTGGGTTGTGCACAAGGATCAGGCCGACACAGAATAACCACGTCCGGAGCATCATAGTGGATATGGGGACACATGCACTGAAACACATATCAAAGGCACAACAACAGCATACAGTATGAACATATACTGTATACATATACTGTATACTGCAAATTATCATACTAATCATATTTAGTTAAACATCTTGTAGATATGTATGTATAGCTTGTAGAGAATATAGGATAGGATGTGGTACTTTGAAGCACTTGACACTGTGGTGCTGTGATGGACTAAAATGGACCACAAAAAAATGCAGAACAAAGGCCAATTCTTCCTGTGTTAAGTTAATGCTGCTGCTGACGCAGAAAACAAATAAAAAAATCAATAATTAAGGACCCTAACAAAATAATTTAGCAATCAAATATACCTTTCAGAAAAAATAGTTCAGAGGAGGTTAGCTTCCTATGTCCCGGAAGCTTCTCCATTGTGTTTTAGGGGCTGTGGTGAAGAGGGGACAATGTATCACATATGGTGGCAATGCCCCAAAGTGAGACGGTATTGGATTCAAGATTATAACCTTATTTATTCCCTCACTCAAGTCAATCTGAACAAATCCCCGAAACAAGCGTTACTATGCAGCCCGGTGGAAATAACTCCAAGACACTTGGGAAGACTGACTGATTTTATTTCCGTAGAGGCAAAAATGACCATAGCTAGATCCTTGAAGACAGCTACAGTATGCCGACCACCCACAGTACATTTACGTCATTACTTTGAGGCTTAATACCAGGGTTATGGCAGCAGCTAGCTGCCATAACCCTGGTATCAGGGCGATTCGGCATCTGCTAGAAGTGATCCCGGTAGCGGATTCGCCACAAGATCACTTTTAAAGGCGGTGGGAGAGGTGCCAAATCAAGTCAAGTTCCTCCACCTCAAACTTGCTCATCCATGAAATTGTCCAAAATGTCTTGGTATGCTGACGCCTTAAGAGTTTCCTTCACATGAACTAAGGGGCCAAGCCCAACCCCTGAAAAACAATCTCACACGATTCCCCCCTCCAGCAAATGATTTGGACCAGTGCATAAAGCAAGTCCAAAAATACATGGATTTAACGAGTTTGGGGTGGAAGAACTTGATTGGCCTGACCTCAACCCGGTAGAACACCTTTAGGATGAATTAGAGCAGAAACTGCTAGCCAGGTCTTCTCATTAGCACTTTAGATTTCGAACGTTCGAGTCCATTGTATTTAATAGGGTTCTAAAGTTCACGCAAACTTTAGGTCTGTTCGCAGGTCCTGGTGCGAACCGAACAGGGGGGTGTTTGGCTCATCCCTAGTCAGAGCCAAGAAGGAACCTAGCAAAAGTTTCCACGGCTTTAGCATGACAGGGGGCGAGAGATGCTGCGGGTGCCAAGAATCTATATATGCCCAGCATTAGTACACCAGATTCTCCTGGAGAGGGTTCAGTTTAGCGGCCTGTCACTTCTAATTACAGAAACCTGGCTTCTGTGCTTAGAAGTGACATTAGTGAGTGGAAAGCACAGGACATGCGCCCGAGGTGGCAGAAAAAAATGCCCTGGTGTCACTCCTCTGGCGGATGTCACCCAGGTGTGGTCCGCACCCCCATAGCGACACCACTGCCTCCCCCTCTTTGTGAGATGACAACTGTAAGTAAGCTGGAGGTGCTTCAGTAGCAGTTGCTGGCTACATAGGAAAGATACCTGGCAGCTGTGGGGTTCAGATGCCACTCTTTCCCCAGAAGGTATGGAATTGTTCAGGTCCTTCCCCAAGTCCTTCCCCTTGAAAACTTAAGTGTAACTTGCTGAATCAGTGCATGCAGAGAAGATACAGGAGCATCTACATATGTTGTGCATTGTGTGAGAGTATAATGGGCCCTCTCTTCCTTGGGGCCCATGTGCACCGCATCTGTAGCACCCTTTAGTGTGTGTTAGGAGCTAGTGTAGAGTGTGTTAGAATTTAGAGTAGGTAAAACATAATTTAGCTCAGGGCTAAGCCTGAGCTATGAAATATGGGTCTGGGTTTACTAAAGTTCAGGGCTGCTCAGCTGTATGACTCATCTTGGTCTAGAAGGTTGAATAATCTTCTAGAATTAGTAGGGGGAGGTTAGGATTAGCTGCCTTCAATATTTATGGAGCCTCCGCCAATCCTCAGAGGTAGGCTGGCAGGAGGCTGAGACTACTCCATAAATAGATATGGGCCATGGCAGCCATGGTGTCGGGTGGAAGATAGAGATACAGTGTTGAGGAGGCTGTCAGTGACCCTAAGGGGTGACCACAGTCTGGGGTTGGGTGTCCTGCCTTGGGCCGGGGCTCAAGTGCTGGATGAATTCTGCCATATCACACGGGAGGAAGTCTTTCCTGGAGGTATGGGAGCAAGAGAGAGGACAAAGTGAGTAGTCAACACTGTTGGGGACTGACAAAGGGGGAGACTGCCACATGTAGCCAGGCCCCCTGAAGATAGCGGTGTGCTTAAGTCTTCATCCGTTCCTTTGAGTCAGCCGGGTGGGTTGGTGAAGAGTCAGCCAGGTGGGCTGGTGTGAAGAGTTAGCCTGGAGGGTTAGTGAAAGGGGCAGCTGCAGTCAGGTTGTTTGGCAGTGCCTGAAGAGCGAGAGAGGAGAAGTAAAAGCTGTTTCACTACATTTTTGCTACACAACAAGAGGCTATAAGTTCCTGCCTGTAAGGGGCCTTTGCTAAAATCTGACTGGGAGACTGTCAGATTATTCCACAGTGAATCAGCTGGAGGCAAGTAAAGGAGACTGTATATAGATGGTTCTCTGGCTCTGGGTGCTTGTGAAAATTCAGTGTGCCTGGGTGTGCAGGAGTGGGGGATCCAAGTTCATTAGCAGTCTCTATGGGGTTGTGCTACACACCCATAGAGAATACGGCATACAGGACAAGAGAAGTGGTACTGTGCAGAGTCCATACATATAGAGTAAGGACAGATACTGAGAATTACACACGACATACAGGACAAGAGAAGTGGTACTGTGCAGAGTCCATACATACAGAATAAGGACAGATACTGAGAATTACACACGACATACAGGACAAGAGAAGTGGTACTGTGCAGAGTCCATACATACAGAATAAGAAGAGATACTGAGAATTACACCCAACATACAGGACAAGAGAAGTGGTACTGTGCAGAGTCCATACATATAGAGTAAGAACAGATACTGAGAATTACACCCAACATACAGGACAGGAGAAGTGGTACTGTGCAGAGGGTGTGGCTGCTTGTGCAGCAGCTGAAGCCTGTGTGGTGCTGAGCTGCTCTGATGTCTGGAACAAGCCCAGGGTTGGGCTCCCCTGGGCTGGGATCTCTCCCAGGAGAGTCCCAGGCTTTTGGGCCTACACAAGGACTGTCAAGTGAAGCTGCGGTTGGTGGTGAAGCAGGAGGACAGAGCTCTGGGAATGGAAAGACACTTGCAGAGACTGTAAGTAGACATGGGAATGTTTGTGTGAAAAGTACCGATAATACAGATAAGAGGAAGTCTGGTAATGTTGTTCAGCAAAAGAGTTCTCAGTCCAGCCAGCCATTGCAGGCCCAGCAAGCCCAGCACAGTGCAGCTCAGTCAGTACAGCGACATGTTATTGTACAGCACAGTCCAAGCTCTGGAAAGGCAACCCAATCCAGCCAGTCATTACAGACAAGGCAAACCCCGCAGAGTGGGGCTCATTCAGTCCAGCAACATACCAATGTCACCCAGTCTAGTCCAGTTTCTGGAAGCATGATCCAGGACAGTCAGCCATTACAACCACAGCAAGCTCAGCAGAGTGGAGCAGAGACATTGGTTTCTCCCAGTACTCCTCGCAAAAATTCCAGAACTTCCTTAGAACAGAAAACAATCAAAGAGAACTTACAGCAGAGTGTAATGGTGGGCAGCAGCCAGAGACGTTCATCGCGCTCTAAGCCGCAGCAGAATAAAGAGGAGGGTGGTAATAATTTTCCACAATCTGCCCCAGTGAAACCATCTACACCCAGTAGAAACCCTCAGCCCAGTACCAGTAATGGGAAGGTGGATCAAGAGTTCAAGCGTCCTGCAGCTGCAAAGAAGAAAAGGTTAAAGCCTGAACCTGCGCTGCACCTGGCTGATAAAATTCCTTCCCTGGTAAAACAAATAGAGTCCCTGAGAAAAGCCAAGACTAGGATCCAGAAGCAGATTGACTCTGTCTATAGACTTAAAGCTGCCAACCCCAGGAAGGAAATGTTATATGACAGCAAACTGAACTCCCTGGGCATTGAACTGGCCGGTGTATCAAAGGACATTGATGCTACTTTGGAAGAACTGGGACCAGTGGGGGAGGTGTACCGCAATCGTGATCGATTTGAGGCGACATTGAGTGTAAGGATTGAATCCTCTACAGAGTCAGACTCTGGGGAGCCAGTCCAATGCACCCTGCCACCAAATGTGTCTCCTGAAGGGAAGACTGTGCAGCCTCTGGAGGACAGTGAGGAGCAACACCAGGTTGGGGCAGATTTTTCTGCTGGACTTCCAGTTCTGGGGGATGGTGGAAGCGTCAGTTCAACCCAGCAGACATTCACAGTACAGGAGACTCAGAGGAGTGACATGGTGGACTCCCAGCACATGGATTGTGAGAACAGTGCTGCTGCCACCAGTATTCATGGTGGGAGCCATGCTGGGGGGACTGGTGTTCATGGTGGGATCCATGTTGGGGGGACTGGTGCTCATGGTGGGATCCATGCTGGGGGGACTGGTGTTCATGGCGGGATCCATGCTGGGGGGACTGGTGCTCATGGTGGGATCCATGCTGGGGGGACTGGTGCTCATAGTGGGATCCATGCTGGGGGGACTGGTGCTCATGGTGGGATCCATGCTGGGGGGACTGGTGCTCATGGTGGGATCCATGCTGGGGGACTGGTGTTAATGGTGGGAGTAATACTGGGGTAACTAGTGATAATGCTGCTAGTAATGACATGATGTGCAGTGATGATGTCACTAATATTGATGTGTTGAATAATTCTGATGATGTTAGTACTAATGCTGGTATATCTGAATCGGGTCATCAGCAGTCAGAGGGCTCTGAGAATATAGTGATGGAGGAGTCGGCTCAGAATAACCCTCAGGACTCCCCCCCTGTGGTGGACCCACCACCTGCTCCACAGGGGAATGCTGGTTCATCTGGTCATGTCCCTCCTCGGAATGCCTGGAGCCGCGGGGCCCCTTCTTTTTCCACCGGTAACAATTATACTGGTCAGGCCTTTAAGAGGAGGAATGTGGTCAGATTTAAGCATAGTGGTTCCAGAGAGGAGCTCCCTGATCGGAGGTTTGTAGTAAGGGAGTTGCTGTGTCAGCAGATGGGGTTTGCACCTGCAGACATACTGGCAGTCATCAATCTTCCTGACAGACAAGGTTATGATGTCAGCTTTAAGCTCATGTCTGACTTAGACAAATTCTGGGCCAGCTTCAGTGGGTTGCGAGACAAAGAGGGTTGGAGGAATTTCATCTTTATTCCCATCTCCAAACCTGACACGGCAAATGTTAGCATCATTTTCTGGAATGAGTCTGTGCCCCCCCCCAGGATGAGTCTGTGCCCCCCCAGGATATTGTCATCTGGCTTAGAAGACATTGTGAGATGGTTTCTGAGTTGACAAAAACTAAAGACAGTGATGGGATCTGGACGGGGGGTTGGAGGGTTCTTGTCAAGTTGAGGCAAACTAACAATGTTACCCATCACCTGCCAAACTCCTTTTTCATTGGGCGGGAGAGAGGAGTTTGCTTCTATGCAGGTCAGCCCAGGTTATGTTTCAAATGTGGGAAATCTGGCCATGTGGCGAGCGTTTGCTCCATCTTGAAGTGTAATCTTTGTGGGGGGGTCGGCCACATCAGTTCTACCTGCGAGACGGTTAAGTGCAATCTATGTGGAAGGTTTGGCCATTTCCACAGGGATTGCCCGGAGGCCTTCCATAATATGGATGGGGAATCTGCAGACAGTGAATTGTTGGCTGCAGCAGATCGACTAGAGGAGGAGGCCTTAATGAATGGGGCTGCAGTGACTAGGGAGGAGGTGGGCGGAGAGGTCCAGGAGACTACCCCCGGGCGGGTGGACAGTGTTCGGCAGGCTGAGGAGCAGCCGGCCGCACACTCTTCTTCTGTTCCTGTCTCTGTGAAGATTACTGGTCAGAAGAGGAGGAATAAAAAAGATAAAACCAACCGTAAACCCGAAAGTGACTGGACATTAGTGCAGATGCCAGCTAAAAAATTGAAAGGGTCACCAGAAGTGGGTACGACAGTTACTACCAATAGGTATGAAGCGTTGTCAGATTCGGACGCCGACTCCTATTCTCTAGAGGCCCATGAACTGGAGCAGGAATTAAAAAGAGTGGAAAGGGAGTATGCGACTGGCTCAGAGGATGACCCGCCCACTAAAAGGCGCCCGCCCCCTGATCCTGTATCCGCAGAATCTAATATGGAAACTGGTAGTCGGCAGAGTGACTCCGATTCGGACTTATAATGATGGGGGTCTTATTTTGTCTTCTCTTTGCTGTGATGGCAAGTTTTTCTCTAAACATTGTCTCCAGCAATGTGAACAGCATTAAAAACAGGAGGACAAGGCATGCAGGTATTGAACACCTCAGGGAATCTGAAAGGGTCTGCCCCTTGAGCTGTAATCAGGAGGAGTCCATGGAGCATTTCTTGGTGGATTGTTGGGGAAGCCGTGAAGTCTGGAAGGAAGTCGCTGCCGGAGTTGGGATCCAAAGGTTGGAAAACCTAAGTTGCTCAGACAGGCTTTATGGTGTCCCCCCAATAGGGATGAGCTTCGTGTTCGAGTCGAACGATTTGGGCCGTTCGCGCCAAATTCGAGTGACGCGAACGGCCACAATGCACTACGCCATCGCAGTGTCATCCAGGCGCTGTGATTGGCCAAGCATGCACTGTGACCCCGCATGCTTGGCCAATCACAGCGCCGGCAGCGAGGAGAGCAATGATTGGCCACAGGCAGGATGCCTGTGGCCAATTATTGCTGAGGGTGTTTAGTACACGCCCCACACTATAAAAGGCCGCCAGCACGGCGGCCTAGTGTAGTGTGTTCCGGAGCAGGGAAAGAGCAGCATAGGCAGGGACAGTGACTTTTATTTCTTTCTTGCTTAACCTGGATTCCTTTAGTTTAGGGAAAGAGAAGGATAGGTAGGGAGAGTGTCAGTGTGTTTTGTGCTTGTGCTATAGTGTGCTTAAAAAAAGCATTTTTTCTAGGGACAGAAAACTGTAGGTAGGGAGAGTGTCAGTTTCTTTCACTGTGCAAGTCCTTGTTTCTAGGGACTGGGAAGGACAGTGAGTGAATTCTCCTTGTGCTATAGTGTGCTTAAAAAAAACATTTTTTCTAGGGACAGAAAACTGTAGGTAGGGAGAGTGTCAGTTTCTTTCACTGTGCAAGTCCTTGTTTCTAGGGACTGGGAAGGACAGTGAGTGAATTCTCCTTGTGCTATAGTGTGCTTAAAAAAAACATTTTTTCTAGGGACAGAAAACTGTAGGTAGGGAGAGTGTCAGTTTCTTTCACTGTGCAAGTCCTTCTTTCTAGGGACTGGGAAGGACAGTGAGTGAATTCTCCTTGTGCTATAGTGTGCTTAAAAAAAACATTTTTTCTAGGGACAGAAAACTGTAGGTAGGGAGAGTGTCAGTTTCTTTCACTGTGCAAGTCCTTGTTTCTAGGGACTGGGAAGGACAGTGAGTGAATTCTCCTTGTGCTATAGTGTGCTTAAAAAAAACATTTTTTCTAGGGACAGAAAACTGTAGGTAGGGAGAGTGTCAGTTTCTTTCACTGTGCAAGTCCTTGTTTCTAGGGACTGGGAAGGACAGTGAGTGAATTCTCCTTGTGCTATAGTGTGCTTAAAAAAAACATTTTTTCTAGGGACAGAAAACTGTAGGTAGGGAGAGTGTCAGTTTCTTTCACTGTGCAAGTCCTTGTTTCTAGGGACTGGGAAGGACAGTGAGTGAATTCTCCTTGTGCTATAGTGTGCTTAAAAAAAACATTTTTTCTAGGGACAGAAAACTGTAGGTAGGGAGAGTGTCAGTTTCTTTCACTGTGCAAGTCCTTGTTTCTAGGGACTGGGAAGGACAGTGAGTGAATTCTCCTTGTGCTATAGTGTGCTTAAAAAAAACATTTTTTCTAGGGACAGAAAACTGTAGGTAGGGAGAGTGTCAGTTTCTTTCACTGTGCGAGTCCTTGTTTCTAGGGACAAAGAAGGAAAGTGAGGGGAATTCTCCTTGTGCTATAGTGTGCTAAAGCATTCCTCATCAACCATCTTTGAAATCCTTGTTTTTTGGACAGTCAGGGAAATTGTCGTTGTGCTATTCTGTGCAAAAGCAATCATCCTCAACCATATTTAGAAATCCTTAAGTAAAGGGACAGAGAAGGACACCTGAAGGTAGCCCTTATTGCTTTTTTCCCATCTCCCTGCAGGCCATCTATTAGAATGTCTGGAAGGCAAACAAGGAGAGGCAGACAGTCAGGAGGCAATAAAAGAGGGCAAGCAGGCTCTGTGTCTGGGGGCAACAGTGCTGGTCGTGGACACGGTGCATTGTCATCAGCACATGGCCATGGGACACGCTTGTCCTTCTTTTCGGCAGCTGGACATGTTGAGCCACATCATGCCGAAGACTTGGTAGAGTGGATGACCAAGCCCTCCTCCTCCTCCTCATCCTCTCTCACCCAGGCTCAGGGTACTGGCAAAGCAGCTGCCAAAGCGTCCTCTTCCCTGGTATCAATGTCAGACTCATCATCAGTCACTCCTTCCCTAGACCCACCATGTCCTCCTCCTGAGGAGTCCCCGAACTGTTTGAGCACAGTGTTGGGTACATGCTCCAGGAGGATGCCCAGCGTTTCGAAGGGTCTGATGATGAAACCCAGCTACAGGAAGGCAGTAGGGTGAGAGCAGACAGAGGGGATGCTCAAGAAGGACACCAATCTGGCAGTCATGTTCCAGCAGCTGCAGCATACTGCCAGATTGGCTCCAGTGATGAGGAGGGAGGGGATGATGAGGTCACTGACTCCACATGGGTGCCTAATAGGAGAGAGGAGGAGGAGGAGGATGAGGAGGAGGCACATCTCCAACGAGGCAGGATGCCCTTTGGTGGCCAGCGTAAGGGCAGTACACCGACGGAATCACACCGCAGAGCTCCGCCTGTGCAGGGCGCTGCCTCTGCCCGTCATTCAAAAAGTTCCTTGGTGTGGGCCTTTTTTGAGGCTAGTGCATCAGATCGCACAGCTGCTGTTTGCAACATATGTCTCAAGCGTATATCGCGTGGCCAAAACATCAGCCGCTTGGGTACCACATGCCTGACCAGACATATGTTGACCTGCCATGCAGCTCGTTGGCAAGCCTACCTCAAAGACCCACACCAAAGAACAAAGCGGACCTCTCCTTGCACCGCATCAGCTGGGATCTCCAACCCCACTATAACTTCAGTCCTCTCTGAAACCTGCACTGAGAGGAATGAAGGTGTAGAATTAGGTGTGTCACAGCCAAGTACTTGCGGCCACTCTGCTAGCAGTACACCGACGTCCGATTCTAGCAGGCAAATTTCCCTGCCCCAGCTGCTGGACCGTCGAAAGAAGTTCACTCCCAGCCATCCACATGCCCAGCGGTTGAATGCTAGCTTGGCTAAATTGCTAGCGCTTCAACTGCTGCCTTTTCAGTTGGTAGACTCGGCCCCCTTCCGTGAGTTTGTGCAATGTGCGGTTCCTCAGTGGCAGGTTCCCAAACGCCACTTTTTCTCACGGAAGGCTATTCCGGCTCTCTACCGGCATGTGGAAGGCAATGTCTTGGCCTCGCTGGACAGGGCGGTCAGCGGTAAGGTGCATATTACCGCTGACTCATGGTCCAGCAGGCATGGACAGGGACGTTACCTTTCTTTCACGGCCCATTGGGTCACTCTTTTGGCAGCTGGGAAGGATGCAGGACAAGGTGCAGTAGTGTTGGAGGTTGTCCCACCGCCACGCCTCCAAAATGCTACTACTGGTTGTGACACACCTCTCTCCTCCACCCCCTCCTCTTCTTCTTCCTCCATGGCCTCTTCCTGTGGTTTGTCCTATGAACCAGCGGTGCTCCGTAGCCGTTCACGGGGCTACGCAAGTACGCAGGCAAAAAGATGCCATGCCGTGCTTGCGCTGGTGTGTTTGGGGGACAGAAGCCACACTGGGGCAGAGGTCCTGTCTGCTCTGCAGGGCCAGGCCGAGAGGTGGTTGACGCCACGCCAGCTTAAGCCAGGAATGGTGGTTTGCGACAATGGCACCAACCTCCTCTCCGCCCTTCGACAGGGACAACTGACCCATGTGCCCTGTGTGGCTCACGTCCTTAACCTGGTGGTGCAGCGTTTCTTGGGCAGGTACCCGGGCTTACAGGATGTCCTGAGGCAGGCCAGGAAAGTCTGTGTGCATTTCCGCAGATCTTATAATGCCAGTGCTCGCCTGGCTGAGCTGCAAAAGGAGTTGAACCTGCCCAAGAACCGCCTTATATGTGACATGCCCACCAGGTGGAACTCAACGTTGGCCATGCTGCAGCGGCTGCACACGCAGCAGAGGGCCATCAATGAGTACCTGTGCGACTACGGCACCAGGACAGGGTCAGGGGAGCTTGGTTTTTTTTCTCCACGCCAGTGGGGCATGATCAGGGATGCATGCACTGTCCTGGCACCATTTGAGGAGGCCACGAGGATGGTGAGCAGTGACAGTGCATGCATCAGTGACACTGTACCTCTTGTCCACCTGTTGGAGCACACGCTGCGTGGAATAATGGACAGGGCACTTGAGGCAGAACAGAGGCAGGAAGAGGAGGACTTCCTTGCCTCTCAAGGCCCCCTTTACCCAGACAGTGTTCCTTCTGTCCCACCCATCGCACAGGAAGAGGAGGAGGAGGAGGAGGATTGTGTCAGCATGGAGGTGGAGGCTGGCACTCAGCATCATCAGCAGCAGTCTTTTAGGGATGATTTACAGTCCCAAGAACCAGTGGACTTGTACGTGGCTGGGAGGAGGTGACTGCGGATCATGTCGTCCTTAGTGACCCAGAGGACTCCGGAGCGAATGCCTCAGCAAACCTACGCTGCATGGCCTCCCTGATCCTGCAAAGTCTGCGGAAGGATCCTCGTATTCTTCGGATCAAGGAGAGGGACCATTACTGGCTGGCCACTCTCCTTGATCCACGGTACAAGGGTAAGGTTGCGGACCTTATGTTACCGTCGCAGAGGGAGCAGAGGATGAGACAACTCCGGGAGGCCTTGCAGAAAGGTCTGTGCAACGCGTTCCCAGAGACTGGGAGGTTACAAACTCCTGGTCCAGGACAACGAGTTGCTGAGGCTTCGGCCAGTCAAAGAAGGAGCGGTGGGGAAGGTGGCCGTCTGACCGATGCGTTCAGACAATTCTTTAGTCCGCAGCCCCAAAGTATGATCGGTTCCAGCAACCATCGCCAGCGTCTGATAAACATGGTGCAGGAATATCTAGGGGCAAGGTCAGACTTGGACACCTTCCCCACCGAAAATCCTCTGGCTTACTGGGTCTTGAGGATGGATCACTGGCCAGAGCTTGCACAGTAGGCTTGTGCAATTCGTTTCGTAACAAATCGAAATTCGTCCGAATTTAGCAACTTTCGGACATTCGGAAGCATTCGAATTTCCGAACAAAGCAATTACGAATAAAACCGAATCCGAAATAAATTATACCGCAAAATAGCGAATGCCCGAATGTCTTCGGCATAATTCGTTATGAAAAAACTTATGAATGTACAAATCCATTGGAAACACAATAACACTCACTCTGCTCTGCTCTCTGCTTCTCCTTCACCGTGCTGAACTCCCTCTCAAAATGGTGTACAGGGGCGGAGGCTATAGCCGCATGTAAAAAACGAAAGTAAAATACGAGATTTCTAATCCATTCGAAGCACAATAACACTCACTGTGCTCTGCTCTCTGCTTCTCCCTCACCGTGCTGAACCCTCTCAAAATGGTGTACAGGGGCGGAGGCTATAGCCGCATGTAAAAAACGAAAGTAAAATACGAGATTTCGAATCGTTACAAATAACCGCTATGTATTTCGAAAAGTACAAATCCATTCGAAGCACATTAGGCATAATAGGCAGCGTCGTCGTGAGAGAGACACAGAAAATTACGAATCAACGAACCCAAAAAAAGTTACGAAAGTAGGAGTTGTGTCCAGAATCAACGAAAAACAACGTACTCTACCGAAAGTACGAATTATAAAGCAACAAAAAATTCAACGAAAAATGTCGCTTGCAAAAATACGAATGAGTCTGAACACGAAAAATCCCGTCTAGCAAAATTACGAATGATTACGAATCAACAGGACCGGAAAGAAACGAACCGAAACGGAACGAATTTTTCCGTTGTGCACAAGCCTATTGCACAGTATGCAATTGAGCTACTGGCCTGTCCTGCATCCAGCGTTCTTTCGGAACGCACATTCAGTGCTGCTGGAGGATTTGTCACGGATCACAGGGTGCGCCTGTCCACCGACTCGGTTGATCGACTGACTTTCATCAAGATGAACCAGTCTTGGATCACCACCAGCTACCACACACCTGATGCTGATATAACAGACTAATTGATTTTAACATGTCACATCCCTTCAAGACTGATGCTGATGCTGAGTGCCTGTGCTGTTATGTTGACTGGCTATCCTCCTCCTCCGAGTCCTCAATGATACGATTGATGATGATAGCTTGGAAGATCATTTTTGTTTATGGGTGCCGCCACCAGTGGCTAAGGCCCAATTTTTCAGCCCCTGTTTTACAGGGGCGTGTAATTACAATTTTTTTAGCAATAATTTGCCATAGGGCTCATTGCTGTGCTCCAAGTACAGTATCTGTGAGGGGTTGGAGTGTTGTGGCACCAGTGCCTAAGGCCCAATTTTTCAGCCCCTGTTTAAAAGGGGCGTGTCATTACAATTTTTGAAGCAATACTTTGCAACAGGGCTCATTGCTGTGCTCCAAGTACAGTATCTGTGAGGGGTTGTAGTGTTGTGCCACCAGTGCCTAAGGCCCAATTTTTCAGCCCCTGTTCAACAGGGGCATGCAATTACAATTCTTGATCTAATAATTCACAGCAGGGCCCATTGCTGCACCCACCAAGAGTAACTGTCAGGGCTTACAGTGTTGTGGCACCAGCACCACCATCAAAGGCCCAATTTTTACTACCACTGTTCAACAATTATATGTAATTAAAATTCCTGATATAATAGTTGACAGCAGGGCGTTCCAGCATCAACCAAGAGTAACTGTGAGTGCTTACAGTGTTGTGCCAACACCAACAACTAAGGGGCCTATTTCTGCAGAGTATATACGGCAGGTCCCTACTTTCAAACATCCAACTTACAAACGACTCCTACTTGCAAACGCAAGAAGACAACAGGAAGTGAGAGGAAATCTACCACTAGGAAGGAAAATTCTCTCCTGTAAGAATAAATATGGGAGAAAGGTGTCTCCTCTGTACTGATGCTTTATCAGCAATCCTTGTTTCAAGAAAAACACCACATTTCAAAAACAGTTGTCATTGGGACGGAAAGTGAGGTGAAATGTTCTGAACAGGGGCACAGACAGCAAAACAAATGTTACAGGGGTGATAACCCTTACCTATGTTTTCCAAAAAGTTTAAAAATAGATTTTTGGGCTGGAGCTACACTTCAACAATGTACCTGTTCAAAATTACAAACACATTCTACATAAGAACAAACCTACAGTCCCTGTCTTGTATGCACCGCCTGTATACGGCTGTTCAGAGTATATAGGGCCTTTTTTATTTTATGTGCGGGGTTCCCCTTAATATCCATACAAGACCCAAAGGGGCTGGTAATGGGCTGGGGTAGGGGGGGGGGGGGGGGTCATGGGGTAGCTATGCCATTTTTCTTAAAGATTTTCATCCATATTACCGGGACCAGACATTACATTAAAGCCGCAAGCAGTTTTAAATGGCTTTTTTTTCCTTTAGAAGTGTAATTTTGTGCAGGGACAGTTCTAAACACGGGAAACACGTGGCACTTCACAGGCATACTTTAGACACCCCCCAGGTACGATATTTAAAGGAATATTTGACTTTTTTTTTTTCACTTTATGCGTCATTAAAATGACTGCTCCCGAAAAACGTCCGTTTTTAAAACTTCTTTTTGCATTGATACATGTCCCCTGGTGCAGAACCCGGGTTCCCAAACCCTTTTTAGGACAATAACATGCATAATAGTTGTTATAATTAGCACTTTAGAATTCGAACGTTCGCATCCATTGTATTTAATAGGGTTCTAATGTTCGTACGAACTTTCGGTCCGTTCGCGGGTTCTGGTGCGAACCGAACCCAGGGGTGTTCGGCTCATCACTACCCCCCAACAATACACAATATAGACAGAGGGACAACGTACATCATCATTACCGTAGCCAAGTACTACCAATGGCATGCGAGGACTAGATGAGCCATGCAGAATGAACAGTTTATCTCTAGTAAGATTGCAGGTTTAGTGTTATCTGACCTCCGATGGATAAAGTGTTTGGAAATGAGGAAAAGTTGGAGAAGTTCAGATTTATGGGAAGGAGTCTTATTGTGATATTTTCCTATTTGATGCCCCTTTTTAACTGCTAAGTTTTTGATCTAAATAACATGTCAGTAATTGTTGTATTTATGCGATTTTAAGACCGTCTGTTATTATGTATCTTGTTTTGTTTATACAAATAAAAATCTCCATATATACAGAATAAGAACAGATACTGAGAATTACACCCGGCATACAGGACAAGAGAAGTGGTACTGTGCAGAGTCCATACATACAGAATAAGAACAGATACTGAGAATTACACCCGACATACAGGACAAGAGAAGTGGTACTGTGCAGAGTCCATACATACAGAATAAGAACAGATACTGAGAATTACACCCGACATACAGGACAAGAGAAGTGGTACTGTGCAGAGTCCATACATACAGAATAAGAACAGATACTGAGAATTACACCCGACATACAGGACAAGAGAAGTAGTACTGTGCAGAGTCCATACATACAGAATAAGAACAGATACTGAGAATTACACCTGACATACAGTACAAGAGAAGTGGTACTGTGCAGAGTCCATACATACAGAATAAGAACAGATACTGAGAATTACACCCGACATACAGGACAAGAGAAGTAGTACTGTGCAGAGTCCATACATACAGAATAAGAACAGATACTGAGAATTACACCCGGCATACAGGACAAGAGAAGTGGTACTGTGCAGAGTCCATACACACAGAATAAGAACAGATACTGAAAATTACACCCAACATACAGGACAAGAGAAGTGGTACTGTGCAGAGTCCATATATACAGAATAAGAACAGATACTGAGAATTACACCCGGCATACAGGACAAGAGAAGTGGTACTGTGCAGAGTCCATACATACAGAATAAGAACAGATACTGAGAATTACACCCAACATACAGGACAAGAGAAGTGGTACTGTGCAGAGTCCATACATACAGAATAAGAACAGATACTGAGAATTACACCCAACATACAGGACAAGAGAAGTGGTACTGTGCAGAGTCCATATATACAGAATAAGAACAGATACTGAGAATTACACCCGGCATACAGGACAAGAGAAGTGGTACTGTGCAGAGTCCATACATACAGAATAAGAACAGATACTGAGAATTACACCCAGCATACAGGACAAGAGAAGTGGTACTGTGCAGAGTCCATACATACAGAATAAGAAC
The DNA here is from genome assembly GCA_029206835.1 of Rana muscosa. Lineage (NCBI taxonomy): Eukaryota > Metazoa > Chordata > Amphibia > Anura > Ranidae > Rana > Rana muscosa. Next base: position 176,184,583 of record CM055127.1, read on the forward strand.
AGATACTGAGAATTAAACCCGGCATACAGGACAAGAGAAGTAGTACTGTGCAGAGTCCATACACACAGAATAAGAACAGATACTGAGAATTACACCCGACATACAGGACAAGAGAAGTAGTACTGTGCAGAGTCCATACATACAGAATAAGAACAGATACTGAGAATTACACCCGGCATACAGGACAAGAGAAGTGGTACTGTGCAGAGTCCATACATACAGAATAAGAACAGATACTGAGAATTACACCCAACATACAGGACAAGAGAAGTGGTACTGTGCAGAGTCCATACATACAGAATAAGAACAGATACTGAGAATTACACCCAACATACAGGACAAGAGAAGTGGTACTGTGCAGAGTCCATATATACAGAATAAGAACAGATACTGAGAATTACACCCGGCATACAGGACAAGAGAAGTGGTACTGTGCAGAGTCCATACATACAGAATAAGAACAGATACTGAGAATTACACCCAGCATACAGGACAAGAGAAGTAGTACTGTGCAGAGTCCATACATACAGAATAAGAACAGATACTGAGAATTACACCCGGCATACAGGACAAGAGAAGTAGTACTGTGCAGAGTCCATACACACAGAATAAGAACAGATACTGAGAATTACACCCGACATACAGGACAAGAGAAGTAGTACTGTGCAGAGTCCATACATACAGAATAAGAACAGATACTGAGAATTACACCCAACATACAGGACAAGAGAAGTGGTACTGTGCAGAGTCCATACATACAGAATAAGAACAGATACTGAGAATTACACCCAACATACAGGACAAGAGAAGTGGTACTGTGCAGAGTCCATATATACAGAATAAGAACAGATACTGAGAATTACACCCGGCATACAGGACAAGAGAAGTGGTACTGTGCAGAGTCCATACATACAGAATAAGAACAGATACTGAGAATTACACCCAGCATACAGGACAAGAGAAGTGGTACTGTGCAGAGTCCATACATACAGAATAAGAACAGATACTGAGAATTAAACCCGACATACAGGACAAGAGAAGTAGTACTGTGCAGAGTCCATACACACAGAATAAGAACAGATACTGAGAATTACACCCGACATACAGGACAAGAGAAGTAGTACTGTGCAGAGTCCATACACACAGAATAAGAACAGATACTGAGAATTACACCCGACATACAGGACAAGAGAAGTAGTACTGTGCAGAGTCCATACATACAGAATAAGAACAGATACTGAGAATTACACCCGGCATACAGGACAAGAGAAGTGGTACTGTGCAGAGTCCATACATACAGAATAAGAACAGATACTGAGAATTACACCCAACATACAGGACAAGAGAAGTAGTACTGTGCAGAGTCCATACATACAGAATAAGAACAGATACCGAGAATTACACCCGACATACAGGACAAGAGAAGTGGTACTGTGCAGAGTCCATACATACAGAATAAGAACAGATACTGAGAATTACACCCGACATACAGGACAAGAGAAGTAGTACTGTGCAGAGTCCATACACACAGAATAAGAACAGATACTGAGAATTACACCTGACATACAGTACAAGAGAAGTAGTACTGTGCAGAGTCCATACATACAGAATAAGAACAGATACTGAGAATTACACCCGACATACAGGACAAGAGAAGTAGTACTGTGCAGAGTCCATACATACAGAATAAGTAGAGATACTGAGAATTACACCCGACATACAGGACAAGAGAAGTAGTACTGTGCAGAGTCCATACATACAGAATAAGAAGAGATACCGAGAATTACACCCGACATACAGGACAAGAGAAGTAGTACTGTGCAGAGTCCATACATACAGAATAAGAACAGATACTGAGAATTACACCCAACATACAGGACAAGAGAAGTGGTACTGTGCAGAGTCCATATATACAGAATAAGAACAGATACTGAGAATTACACCCGGCATACAGGACAAGAGAAGTGGTACTGTGCAGAGTCCATACATACAGAATAAGAACAGATACTGAGAATTACACCCAGCATACAGGACAAGAGAAGTAGTACTGTGCAGAGTCCATACATACAGAATAAGAACAGATACTGAGAATTACACCCGGCATACAGGACAAGAGAAGTAGTACTGTGCAGAGTCCATACACACAGAATAAGAACAGATACTGAGAATTACACCCGACATACAGGACAAGAGAAGTGGTACTGTGCAGAGTCCATACATACAGAATAAGAACAGATACTGAGAATTACACCCAACATACAGGACAAGAGAAGTAGTACTGTGCAGAGTCCATACATACAGAATAAGAACAGATACTGAGAATTACACCCGGCATACAGGACAAGAGACGTGGTACTGTGCAGAGTCCATATATACAGAATAAGAACAGATACTGAGAATTACACCCGGCATACAGGACAAGAGAAGTAGTACTGTGCAGAGTCCATACATACAGAATAAGAACAGATACTGAGAATTACACCCAGCATACAGGACAAGAGAAGTGGTGCTGTGCAAAGTCCATATATACAGAATAAGAACAGATACTGAGAATTAAACCCGGCATACAGGACAAGAGAAGCAGTACTGTGCAGAGTCCATACATACAGAATAAGAACAGATACTGAGAATTACACCCGGCATACAGGACAAGAGAAGCAGTACTGTGCAGAGTCCATACATACAGAATAAGAACAGATACTGAGAATTACACCCAGCATTAGTGATGAGCCGAACACCCCCGGGTTCGGTTCGCACCAGAACCCGCGAACGGACCGAAAGTTCGAACGAACATTAGAACCCTATTAAATACAATGGATGCGAACGTTCGAATTCTAAAGTGCTAATTATAACAACTATTATGCATGTTATTGTCCTAAAAAGGGTTTGGGAACCCGGGTTCTGCACCAGGGGACATGTATCAATGCAAAAAGAAGTTTTAAAAACGGTCGTTTTTCGGGAGCAGTCATTTTAATGATGCATAAAGTGAAAAAAAAAAAGTCAAATATTCCTTTAAATATCGTACCTGGGGGGTGTCTAAAGTATGCCTGTGAAGTGCCACGTGTTTCCCGTGTTTAGAACTGTCCCTGCACAAAATGACACTTCTAAAGGAAAAAAAAGCCATTTAAAACTGCTTGCGGCTTTAATGTAATGTCTGGTCCCGGTAATATGGATGAAATTCTTTAAGAAAAATGGCATAGCTACCCCATGACCCCCCCCCTACCCCAGCCCATTACCAGCCCCTTTGGGTCTTGTATGGATATTAAGGGGAACCCCGCACATAAAATAAAAAAGGCCCTATATACTCTGAACAGCCGTATACAGGCGGTGCATACAAGACAGGGACTGTAGGTTTGTTCTTATGTAGAGTCTGTTTGTAATTTTGAACAGGTACATTGTTGAAGTGTAGCTCCAGACCAAAAATCTATTTTTAAACTTTTTGGAAAACATAGGTAAGGGTTATCACCCCTGTAACATTTGTTTTGCTGTCTGTGCCCCTGTTCAGAACATTTCACCTCACTTTCCGTCCCAATGACAACTGTTTTTGAAATGTGGTGTTTTTCTTGAAACAAGGATTGCTGATAAAGCATCAGTACAGAGGAGACACCTTTCTCCCATATTTATTCTTACAGGAGAGAATTTTCCTTCCTAGTGGTAGATTTCCTCTCACTTCCTGTTGTCTTCTTGCGTTTGCAAGTAGGAGTCGTTTGTAAGTTGGATGTTTGAAAGTAGGGACCTGCCGTATATACTCTGCAGAAATAGGCCCCTTAGTTGTTGGTGTTGGCACAACACTGTAAGCACTCACAGTTACTCTTGGTTGGTGCTGGAACGCCCTGCTGTCAACTATTATATCAGGAATTTTAATTACATATAATTGTTGAACAGTGGTAGTAAAAATTGGGCCTTTGATGGTGGTGCTGGTGCCACAACACTGTAAGCCCTGACAGTTACTCTTGGTGGGTGCAGCAATGGGCCCTGCTGTGAATTATTAGATCAAGAATTGTAATTACATGCCCCTGTTGAACAGGGGCTGAAAAATTGGGCCTTAGGCACTGGTGGCACAACACTGCAACCCCTCACAGATACTGTACTTGGAGCACAGCAATGAGCCCTGTTGCAAAGTATTGCTTCAAAAATTGTAATGACACGCCCCTGTTAAACAGGGGCTGAAAAATTGGGCCTTAGGCACTGGTGGCACAACACTGCAACTCCTCACAGATACTGTACTTGGAGCACAGCAATGAGCCCTGTTGCAAAGTATTGCTTCAAAAATTGTAATTACACGCCCCTGTTAAACAGGGGCTGAAAAATTGGGCGTTAGGCACTGGTGGCGGCACCCATAAACAAAAATGATCTTACAAGCTATCATCATCAATCGTATCATTGAGGACTCGGAGGAGGAGGATAGCCAGTCAACATAACAGCACAGGCACTCAGCATCAGCATCAGTCTTGAAGGGATGTGACATGTTAAAATCAATTAGTCTGTTATATCAGCATCAGGTGTGTGGTAGCTGGTGGTGATCCAAGACTGGTTCATCTTGATGAAAGTCAGTCGATCAACCGAGTCGGTGGACAGGCGCACCCTGTGATCCGTGACAAATCCTCCAGCAGCACTGAATGTGCGTTCCGAAAGAACGCTGGATGCAGGACAGGCCAGTAGCTCAATTGCATACTGTGCAAGCTCTGGCCAGTGATCCATCCTCAAGACCCAGTAAGCCAGAGGATTTTCGGTGGGGAAGGTGTCCAAGTCTGACCTTGCCCCTAGATATTCCTGCACCATGTTTATCAGACGCTGGCGATGGTTGCTGGAACCGATCATACTTTGGGGCTGCGGACTAAAGAATTGTCTGAACGCATCGGTCAGACGGCCACCTTCCCCACCGCTCCTTCTTTGACTGGCCGAAGCCTCAGCAACTCGTTGTCCAGGACCAGGAGTTTGCAACCTCCCAGTCTCTGGGAACGCGTTGCACAGACCTTTCTGCAAGGCCTCCCGGAGTTGTCTCATCCTCTGCTCCCTCTGCGACGGTAACATAAGGTCCGCAACCTTACCCTTGTACCGTGGATCAAGGAGAGTGGCCAGCCAGTAATGGTCCCTCTCCTTGATCCGAAGAATACGAGGATCCTTCCGCAGACTTTGCAGGATCAGGGAGGCCATGCAGCGTAGGTTTGCTGAGGCATTCGCTCCGGAGTCCTCTGGGTCACTAAGGACGACATGATCCGCAGCCACCTCCTCCCAGCCACGTACAAGTCCACTGGTTTCTTGGGACTGTAAATCATCCCTAAAAGACTGCTGCTGATGATGCTGAGTGCCAGCCTCCACCTCCATGCTGACACAATCCTCCTCCTCCTCCTCCTCCTCCTCCTCCTCCTCCTCTTCCTGTGCGATGGGTGGGACAGAAGGAACACTGTCTGGGTAAAGGGGGCCTTGAGAGGCAAGGAAGTCCTCCTCTTCCTGCCTCTGTTCTGCCTCAAGTGCCCTGTCCATTATTCCACGCAGCGTGTGCTCCAACAGGTGGACAAGAGGTACAGTGTCACTGATGCATGCACTGTCACTGCTCACCATCCTCGTGGCCTCCTCAAATGGTGCCAGGACAGTGCATGCATCCCTGATCATGCCCCACTGGCGTGGAGAAAAAAAACCAAGCTCCCCTGACCCTGTCCTGGTGCCGTAGTCGCACAGGTACTCATTGATGGCCCTCTGCTGCGTGTGCAGCCGCTGCAGCATGGCCAACGTTGAGTTCCACCTGGTGGGCATGTCACATATAAGGCGGTTCTTGGGCAGGTTCAACTCCTTTTGCAGCTCAGCCAGGCGAGCACTGGCATTATAAGATTTGCGGAAATGCACACAGACTTTCCTGGCCTGCCTCAGGACATCCTGTAAGCCCGGGTACCTGCCCAAGAAGCGCTGCACCACCAGGTTAAGGACGTGAGCCACACAGGGCACATGGGTCAGTTGTCCCTGTCGGAGGGCGGAGAGGAGGTTGGTGCCATTGTCGCAAACCACCATTCCTGGCTTAAGCTGGCGTGGCGTCAACCACCTCTCGGCCTGGCCCTGCAGAGCAGACAGGACCTCTGCCCCAGTGTGGCTTCTGTCCCCCAAACACACCAGCGCAAGCACGGCATGGCATCTTTTTGCCTGCGTACTTGCGTAGCCCCGTGAACGGCTACGGAGCACCGCTGGTTCATAGGACAAACCACAGGAAGAGGCCATGGAGGAAGAAGAAGAGGAGGGGGTGGAGGAGAGAGGTGTGTCACAACCAGTAGTAGCATTTTGGAGGCGTGGCGGTGGGACAACCTCCAACACTACTGCACCTTGTCCTGAATCCTTCCCAGCTGCCAAAAGAGTGACCCAATGGGCCGTGAAAGAAAGGTAACGTCCCTGTCCATGCCTGCTGGACCATGAGTCAGCGGTAATATGCACCTTACCGCTGACCGCCCTGTCCAGCGAGGCCAAGACATTGCCTTCCACATGCCGGTAGAGAGCCGGAATAGCCTTCCGTGAGAAAAAGTGGCGTTTGGGAACCTGCCACTGAGGAACTGCACATTGCACAAACTCACGGAAGGGGGCCGAGTCTACCAACTGAAAAGGCAGCAGTTGAAGCGCTAGCAATTTAGCCAAGCTAGCATTCAACCGCTGGGCATGTGGATGGCTGGGAGTGAACTTCTTTCGACGGTCCAGCAGCTGGGGCAGGGAAATTTGCCTGCTAGAATCGGACGTCGGTGTACTGCTAGCAGAGTGGGCGCAAGTACTTGGCTGTGACACACCTAATTCTACACCTTCATTCCTCTCAGTGCATGTTTCAGAGAGGACTGAAGTTATAGTGGGGTTGGAGATCCCAGCTGATGCGGTGCAAGGAGAGGTCCGCTTTGTTCTTTGGTGTGGGTCTTTGAGGTAGGCTTGCCAACGAGCTGCATGGCAGGTCAACATATGTCTGGTCAGGCATGTGGTACCCAAGCGGCTGATGTTTTGGCCACGCGATATACGCTTGAGACATATGTTGCAAACAGCAGCTGTGCGATCTGATGCACTAGCCTCAAAAAAGGCCCACACCAAAGAACTTTTTGAATGACGGGCAGAGGCAGCGCCCTGCACAGGCGGAGCTCTGCGGTGTGATTCCGTCGGTGTACTGCCCTTACGCTGGCCACCAAAGGGCATCCTGCCTCGTTGGAGATGTGCCTCCTCCTCATCCTCCTCCTCCTCCTCTCTCCTATTAGGCACCCACGTGGAGTCAGTGACCTCATCATCCCCTCCCTCCTCTTCACTGGAGCCAATCTGGCAGTATGCTGCAGCTGCTGGAACATGACTGCCAGATTGGTGTCCTTCTTGAGCATCCCCTCTGTCTGCTCTCACGCTACTGCCTTCCTCTAGCTGGGTTTCATCATCAGACCCTTCGAAACGCTGGGCATCCTCCTGGAGCATGTACCCAACACTGTGCTGAAACAGTTCGGGGGACTCCTCAGGAGGAGGACATGGTGGGTCTAGGGAAGGAGTGACTGATGATTTGTCTGACATTGATACCAGGGAAAACGACGCTTTGGCAGCTGCTTTTCCAGTACCCTGAGCCTGGGTGAGAGAGGATGAGGAGGAGGAGGAGGGCTTGGTCATCCACTCTACCAAGTCTTCGGCATGATGTGGCTCAACATGTCCAGCTGCCGAAAAGAAGGACAAGCGTGTCCCATGGCCATGTGCTGATGACAATGCACCGCGTCCACGACCAGCACTGTTGCCCCCAGACACAGAGCCTGCTTGCCCTCTTTTATTGCCTCCTGACTGTCTGCCTCTCCTTGTTTGCCTTCCAGACATTCTAATAGATGGCCTGCAGGGAGATGGGAAAAAAGCAATAAGGGCTACCTTCAGGTGTCCTTCTCTGTCCCTTGAAACAAGGACTTTCACAGTGAAATAAACTGACACTCTCCCTACCTACAGTTTTCTGTCCCTAGAATAAATGTTTTTTTTAAGCACAATATAGCACAAGGACAATTCACTCACTGTCCTTACAGGTCCCTGGAAACAAGGACTTGCAGAGTGAAAGAAAAAAAACACTCTCCCTACCTACAGTTTTCTGTCCCTAGAAAAAATGTTTTTTTTAATCACAATATAACACAAGGACAATTCACTCACTGTCCTTCCAGGTCCCTGGAAACAAGGACTTGCAGAGTGAAATAAACTGACACTCTCCCTACCTACAGTTTTCTGTCCCTAGAATAAATGTTTTTTTTAAGCACAATATAGCACAAGGACAATTCACTCACTGTCCTTACAGGTCCCTGGAAACAAGGACTTGCAGAGTGAAAGAAAAAAAACACTCTCCCTACCTACAGTTTTCTGTCCCTAGAAAAAATGTTTTTTTTAATCACAATATAGCACAAGGACAATTCACTCACTGTCCTTCCAGGTCCCTGGAAACAAGGACTTGCAGAGTGAAATAAACTGACACTCTCCCTACCTACAGTTTTCTGTCCCTAGAATAAATGTTTTTTTTAAGCACAATATAGCACAAGGACAATTCACTCACTGTCCTTCCAGGTCCCTGGAAACAAGGACTTGCAGAGTGAAAGAAAAAAAACACTCTCCCTACCTACAGTTTTCTGTCCCTAGAAAAAATGTTTTTTTTAATCACAATATAACACAAGGACAATTCACTCACTGTCCTTCCAGGTCCCTGGAAACAAGGACTTGCAGAGTGAAATAAACTGACACTCTCCCTACCTACAGTTTTCTGTCCCTAGAATAAATGTTTTTTTTAAGCACAATATAGCACAAGGACAATTCACTCACTGTCCTTACAGGTCCCTGGAAACAAGGACTTGCAGAGTGAAAGAAAAAAAACACTCTCCCTACCTACAGTTTTCTGTCCCTAGAAAAAATGTTTTTTTTAATCACAATATAGCACAAGGACAATTCACTCACTGTCCTTCCAGGTCCCTGGAAACAAGGACTTGCAGAGTGAAATAAACTGACACTCTCCCTACCTACAGTTTTCTGTCCCTAGAATAAATGTTTTTTTTAAGCACAATATAGCACAAGGACAATTCACTCACTGTCCTTACAGGTCCCTGGAAACAAGGACTTGCAGAGTGAAAGAAAAAAAACACTCTCCCTACCTACAGTTTTCTGTCCCTAGAAAAAATGTTTTTTTTAATCACAATATAACACAAGGACAATTCACTCACTGTCCTTCCAGGTCCCTGGAAACAAGGACTTGCAGAGTGAAATAAACTGACACTCTCCCTACCTACAGTTTTCTGTCCCTAGAATAAATGTTTTTTTAAGCACAATATAGCACAAGGACAATTCACTCACTGTCCTTACAGGTCCCTGGAAACAAGGACTTGCAGAGTGAAAGAAAAAAAACACTCTCCCTACCTACAGTTTTCTGTCCCTAGAAAAAATGTTTTTTTTAATCACAATATAGCACAAGGACAATTCACTCACTGTCCTTCCAGGTCCCTGGAAACAAGGACTTGCAGAGTGAAATAAACTGACACTCTCCCTACCTACAGTTTTCTGTCCCTAGAATAAATGTTTTTTTTAAGCACAATATAGCACAAGGACAATTCACTCACTGTCCTTACAGGTCCCTGGAAACAAGGACTTGCAGAGTGAAAGAAAAAAAACACTCTCCCTACCTACAGTTTTCTGTCCCTAGAAAAAATGTTTTTTTTAATCACAATATAGCACAAGGACAATTCACTCACTGTCCTTACAGGTCCCTGGAAACAAGGACTTGCAGAGTGAAAGAAAAAAAACACTCTCCCTACCTACAGTTTTCTGTCCCTAGAAAAAATGTTTTTTTTAATCACAATATAGCACAAGGACAATTCACTCACTGTCCTTCCAGGTCCCTGGAAACAAGGACTTGCAGAGTGAAATAAACTGACACTCTCCCTACCTACAGTTTTCTGTCCCTAGAATAAATGTTTTTTTTAAGCACAATATAGCACAAGGAGAATTCACTCACTGTCCTTCCAGGTCCCTGGAAACAAGGACTTGCAGAGTGAAAGAAAAAAAACACTCTCCCTACCTACAGTTTTCTGTCCCTAGAAAATTTTTTTTTTTAATCACAATATAGCACAAGGACAATTCACTCACTGTCCTTCCAGGTCCCTGGAAACAAGGACTTGCAGAGTGAAATAAACTGACACTCTCCCTACCTACAGTTTTCTGTCCCTAGAATAAATGTTTTTTTTAAGCACAATATAGCACAAGGACAATTCACTCACTGTCCTTACAGGTCCCTGGAAACAAGGACTTGCAGAGTGAAAGAAAAAAAACACTCTCCCTACCTACAGTTTTCTGTCCCTAGAAAAAATGTTTTTTTTAATCACAATATAGCACAAGGACAATTCACTCACTGTCCTTCCAGGTCCCTGGAAACAAGGACTTGCAGAGTGAAATAAACTGACACTCTCCCTACCTACAGTTTTCTGTCCCTAGAATAAATGTTTTTTTTAAGCACAATATAGCACAAGGAGAATTCACTCACTGTCCTTCCAGGTCCCTGGAAACAAGGACTTGCAGAGTGAAAGAAAAAAAACACTCTCCCTACCTACAGTTTTCTGTCCCTAGAAAAAATGTTTTTTTTAATCACAATATAACACAAGGACAATTCACTCACTGTCCTTCCAGGTCCCTGGAAACAAGGACTTGCAGAGTGAAATAAACTGACACTCTCCCTACCTACAGTTTTCTGTCCCTAGAATAAATGTTTTTTTTTAAGCACAATATAGCACAAGGACAATTCACTCACTGTCCTTACAGGTCCCTGGAAACAAGGACTTGCAGAGTGAAAGAAAAAAAACACTCTCCCTACCTACAGTTTTCTGTCCCTAGAAAAAATGTTTTTTTTAATCACAATATAGCACAAGGACAATTCACTCACTGTCCTTCCAGGTCCCTGGAAACAAGGACTTGCAGAGTGAAATAAACTGACACTCTCCCTACCTACAGTTTTCTGTCCCTAGAATAAATGTTTTTTTTAAGCACAATATAGCACAAGGACAATTCACTCACTGTCCTTACAGGTCCCTGGAAACAAGGACTTGCAGAGTGAAAGAAAAAAAACACTCTCCCTACCTACAGTTTTCTGTCCCTAGAAAAAATGTTTTTTTTAATCACAATATAACACAAGGACAATTCACTCACTGTCCTTCCAGGTCCCTGGAAACAAGGACTTGCAGAGTGAAATAAACTGACACTCTCCCTACCTACAGTTTTCTGTCCCTAGAATAAATGTTTTTTTTAAGCACAATATAGCACAAGGACAATTCACTCACTGTCCTTACAGGTCCCTGGAAACAAGGACTTGCAGAGTGAAAGAAAAAAAACACTCTCCCTACCTACAGTTTTCTGTCCCTAGAAAAAATGTTTTTTTTAATCACAATATAGCACAAGGACAATTCACTCACTGTCCTTACAGGTCCCTGGAAACAAGGACTTGCAGAGTGAAAGAAAAAAAACACTCTCCCTACCTACAGTTTTCTGTCCCTAGAAAAAATGTTTTTTTTAATCACAATATAGCACAAGGACAATTCACTCACTGTCCTTACAGGTCCCTGGAAACAAGGACTTGCAGAGTGAAATAAACTGACACTCTCCCTACCTACAGTTTTCTGTCCCTAGAATAAATGTTTTTTTTAAGCACAATATAGCACAAGGAGAATTCACTCACTGTCCTTCCAGGTCCCTGGAAACAAGGACTTGCAGAGTGAAAGAAAAAAAACACTCTCCCTACCTACAGTTTTCTGTCCCTAGAAAAAATGTTTTTTTTAATCACAATATAGCACAAGGACAATTCACTCACTGTCCTTCCAGGTCCCTGGAAACAAGGACTTGCAGAGTGAAATAAACTGACACTCTCCCTACCTACAGTTTTCTGTCCCTAGAATAAATGTTTTTTTTAATCACAATATAGCACAAGGACAATTCACTCACTGTCCTTCCAGGTCCCTGGAAACAAGGACTTGCAGAGTGAAATAAACTGACACTCTCCCTACCTACAGTTTTCTGTCCCTAGAATAAATGTTTTTTTTAAGCACAATATAGCACAAGGACAATTCACTCACTGTCCTTACAGGTCCCTGGAAACAAGGACTTGCAGAGTGAAAGAAAAAAAACACTCTCCCTACCTACAGTTTTCTGTCCCTAGAAAAAATGTTTTTTTTAATCACAATATAGCACAAGGACAATTCACTCACTGTCCTTACAGGTCCCTGGAAACAAGGACTTGCAGAGTGAAAGAAACTGACACTGTCCCTACCTACAGTTTTCTGTCCCTAGAATAAATGTTTTTTTTAAGCACAATATAGCACAAGGAGAATTCACTCACTGTCCTTCCAGGTCCCTGGAAACAAGGACTTGCAGAGTGAAATAAACTGACACTCTCCCTACCTACAGTTTTCTGTCCCTAGAATAAATGTTTTTTTTAAGCAAAATATAGCACAAGGACAATTCACTCACTGTCCTTACAGGTCCCTGGAAACAAGGACTTGCAGAGTGAAAGAAACTGACACTCTCCCTACCTACAGTTTTCTGTCCCTAGAATAAATGTTTTTTTAAGCACAATATAGCACAAGGACAATTCACTCACTGTCCTTCCAGGTCCCTGGAAACAAGGACTTGCAGAGTGAAAGAAACTGACACTGTCCCTACCTACAGTTTTCTGTCCCTAGAATAAATGTTTTTTTTAAGCACACTATAGCACAAGCACAAAACACACTGACACTCTCCCTACCTATCCTTCTCTTTCCCTAAACTAAAGGAATCCAGGTTAAGCAAGAAAGAAATAACAGTCACTGTCCCTGCCTATGCTGCTCTATCCCTGCTCCGGAACACACTACACTAGGCCGCCGTGCTGGCGGCCTTTTATAGTGTGGGGCGTGTACTAAACACCCTCAGCAATAATTGGCCACAGGCATCCTGCCTGTGGCCAATCATTGCTCTCCTCGCTGCCGGCGCTGTGATTGGCCAAGCATGCGGGGTCACAGTGCATGCTTGGCCAATCACAGCGCCTGGATGACACTGCGATGGCGTAGTGCATTGTGGGCCGTTCGCGTCACTCGAATTTGGCGCGAACGGCCCAAATCGTTCGATCTTCGTCGAACGATCGAACAGCCGATGTTCGAGTCGAACGTATGTTCGACTCGAACACGAAGCTCATCCCTACCCAGCATACAGGACAAGAGAAGTGGTGCTGTGCAGAGTCCATATATACAGAATAAGAACAGATACTGAGAATTAAACCCGGCATACAGGACAAGAGAAGCAGTACTGTGCAGAGTCCATACATACAGAATAAGAACAGATACTGAGAATTACACCCGGCATACAGGACAAGAGAAGTAGTACTGTGCAGAGTCCATACATACAGAATAAGAACAGATACAGAGGTTTCATCTTTAGCAGCCCTGGCTGAGTGTTGGAGGTTTTTCTATAGAGAAATGAGTGTAGATCTGTGGTGGGTTTTCTCGGTAGGACCGTCAGACAATTTTTTTCCTTTTTACAGAAGGTGGGAGGATGTGACTCCCCTCACACACATAACACATTGAGACACCTCTAGTCACATCCTGTGTCAGTGTGCTCAGCACTGAGATCAGAGAACTGACGACCAGAACCTTCACATTGGGTAAGTCCACCTGTCCTCCTATTCATACCAGTTACTGACCATTAGTGATGGGGTTCTGGTTCGGGTTTACCATGGCTTCAAGGTTCATGTTCACGATGGAACAATGCTGTAACTCCGCTGCTAAAATTTTCTGTAACCTAATGCACTGCAAGGGAACTTAGAACTATGGCTGGTAGACTTATACAGGCCAATAATGGAGGTTCTGTTATGTACCAGCCCCCCCCCTCCACTATAAAAGGGAGCACAGAGCCACCATAGTGTCCTTGTATTGGAAGCCGTTACAGGGAAAGGACAGACAGAGCTGACAAGGTGCATAGGGACAGATTGGGGTCAACTTGGAAACTGTACTTTAATTCTGCTCTTCGGGCAACTAAGTGTTTAAAAAATAATTTTAGGTCTGAAGATTAGTGAAAGCCCATAAACAGTATATAGTTTCTGAAAACAGATACCCTGGAGAATAAAATGGTTGAAGTTCCAATTTTTATGTCACATGACATTAGCACAACAGTTTATCAAGTGCAAAATTTTAGTAAGAAATGCACTATTGTTGATTATAGGGTACACAAATACAATAAATGTCAAGCCATAAAATTGTATTCACCCGAAAAATGGCGACAAACGTTGTTGGCCTAAATTTGCCTTAGGTGACCTTTTAAAAGCCCATGAATTTCATCGGTTTAGAGATACTGTGAATAATGAGCCTAAAATTATTGCTCTCACTCTGACATGTTAGACGATATGTAATATGTATAGCAGTGGTCTCCCTACTGCGGCCTTTAGGCCAGATGTGGCCCTTTTCTTGCCTTTATCTGGTTCTGGGGGTACTATTCCTTCCACTGACACCAACAATGGGGCACTATCCCTTTCAATGGCAACGATGGGACACTATTTCTCTCACTGACACCAATGAGGGTCACTATTCCGCCCATTGACACCAACAATGGTGCACGATTCTTCTGACTTACACCAATGATGGCATCATAGGTGTGCACAGCCTATGGCATTAGGCATACCTCCCATCTGGCACGGATTGGGCGGGACTTTCCCGCAACGACAACACCTTCCCGCATACCCACAAGAGAGGACATTTTTCCGCATAACCTTAATGAAGAGGAGGTCCGACGAAGAGTTCCCCCCACGCCAGAACCCTCACCCCGCTAAGGAACTTTTTTTTAGCAGCAACACCCCCCCCCCCCCGCTTCTCAAACGGCCCTGCTCCCCAAGTGTCCCGCAGTATACAATGGTGGAAAGTTGAGAGATATGCATTAGGGTGTGCACCCCAAAGCAAACAGGGTAATCTGGGCCACATTGTCTGATTAGGGTGTGCCCGGGCACACCTGGCACACCCTGTGTACACGCCTGTGGATGGCATTGTTTACTGCCACTGAGACCAGAACATGGTATACTCCCAAAGGCCACAATCTGGCCCATTTAAAGTCTGAAGGACAGTAAACTGGCCCTTTGTTCAGAAACTTTGAAGACCTCCCATATATAGTACAATCAACGTTTTCATGTGCAAGCCCAGCCAATGTGTGTACTTACATTTTTATGTGTCTATGTGGTGGCGGAGCTCAAAGTTTTTTTATTTTTTTTTATTTTTTATTTTTTAGGGGAAGTTAAAATGCTTAGATGCAACTTTTTTGTTTTACACTTTTTTCCTTGCTAGTCTTTATTTTATATCATAGGTGGCAGGTTATGACAGGTTCTCTTTAATAGAACATTAGGGGTCACTCCTGATGTCTCCCCTGCCCTCCATTGAAGCTAATAGACCACAAATCATGCTCCAATAGCTTCTTTTTCTAACCACAACATCCAAACAAAAAGCGACAGCCGAACCCATGGGAGATCAGAAAATTGACAGTCTCCTTACCCTCTACCCGGTGACACCCTCCATTTTGTTTCTCTGTCCATAGATGGGAGTACAGAACTCAGAAAACATGGGGCACATGCAGTGTGGGGGGGGGGGGGTAGAGGAATGTGGAAGTTATGCAAACCCTGCTGCTGATGTAGGACATAATTCAATGGCAGCGGAAGGGTTATTATTGGGGGCTTATACGTCTTAAGGGCCAGTTCACACTAGAACACAGTGCAGGAAAAATGCCCTCAATGCATTTCCCGCATTGCGCTCAAAACACACTGCCTTTGCGTTTGTGGGCACCAAATCACACAGTACCACAGTGCCATGCAATTTGGTGCGGCATGTTTTTTTTTTTTTTAGAGTAGTGCATGCACTACTTTCTTTGTGTCCCCTAATGAAGAGGCTGAAAAATTGCATCACACAGGAACAGGCAGGAATCACATGGGAACAGGCGCCACATTCCTGTGCGATTCCGGTGTGAATCGGCCCTTAATTATAGTTTGTAGTCTGTTTGAGTTCTGCAGTCATAATTGTATTTGCATTACAAGACTTCTCATTAAAAAAAAAACGGGCTTTTGTTTCAGGGTGGCATTTCGGGGGTTTTATTTAGTGGTATATTTGTTATTTTTTGTAGATTGAGCTTTTTTTGGAGTTAAAGTGCTTTTTTTTTTTGGCTGAAAGGCTTCTCTTTCAAAAAAGTGGAATTTGGTGTCAGGGGTGGTATTGTTTGATTTTCCTTTCTTTTTGGGGTCCGAACACAATTTTCTTTCTTGTGGAGTAAACACTATAGGATTGTAAAAGACCTAGGACACCTTTGAGAGCCTTAAGGAGAGTAGTAATGCAGCGCGCTAAGTGCGCCACAGTGAATAGTGTCAGGAGGGCAGTGGACGGTGTCAGTGGGGCAGTGGATGGTGTCACTGGGGCAGGGGATGGTGTCAGTGGGGCAGGGGATGGTGTCAGTGGATGGTGTTAGAAGGGCAGTGGACGGTGTCAGTAGGGCAGTGGATGGTGTCAGTGGGGCAGTGGACGGTGTTAGAGGGGCAGTGGACGGTGTCAGTAGAGCAGTGGACGGTGTCAGTAGGGCAGTGGATGGTGTCAGTGGACGGTGTCAGTGGGGCAGTGGATGGTGTCAGTAGAGCAGTGGATGGTGTCAGTAGAGCAGTGGATGGTGTCAGTAGGGCAGTGGATGGTGTCAGTAGGGCAGTGGATGGTGTCAGTAGAGCAGTGGACGGTGTCAGTAGAGCAGTGGACGGTGTCAGTAGGGCAGTGGACGGTGTCAGTGGGGCAGTGGATGGTGTCAGTGGGGCAGTGGACGGTGTCAGTTGGGCAGTGGACGGTGTTAGAGGGGCAGTGGATGGTGTCAGTAGGGCAGTGGATGGTGTTAGAGGGGCAGTGGATGGTGTTAGAGGGGCAGTGGATGGTGTCAGTGGGGCAGTGGATGGTGTTAGAGGGGCAGTGGATGGTGTCAGTGGGGCAGTGGATGGTGTCAGTAGAGCAGTGGATGGTGTCAGTAGAGCAGTGGATGGTGTCAGTAGGGCAGTGGACGGTGTCAGTGGGGCAGTGGACGGTGTCAGTGGGGCAGTGGATGGTGTCAGTAGAGCAGTGGATGGTGTCAGTAGAGCAGTGGATGGTGTCAGTAGGGCAGTGGACGGTGTCAGTGGGGCAGTGGACGGTGTCAGTAGAGCAGTGGACGGTGTCAGCAAAGCAGTGGATGGTGTCAGTGGGGCAGTGGACAGTGTTAGAGGGGCAGTGGATGGTGTCAGTGGGGCAGTGGATGGTGTCAGTAGGGCAGTGGACGGTGTCAGTGGGGCAGTGGATGGTGTCAGTGGGGCAGTGGATGGTGTCAGTGGGGCAGTGGACGGTGTCAGTGGGGCAGTAAACTGTGTCAGTGGGGCAGTGGATGGTGTCAGTGGGGCAGTGGACGGTGTTAGAAGGGCAGTGGATGGTGTCAGTAGGGCAGTGGACGGTGTTAGAGGGGCAGTGGATGGTGTTAGAGGGGCAGTGGATGGTGTCAGTGGGGCAGTGGATGGTGTCAGTGGGGCAGTGGATGGTGTCAGTAGGGCAGTGGATGGTGTAAGTAGAGCAGTGGACGGTGTCAGTAGAGCAGTGGATGGTGTCAGTAGGGCAGTGGACGGTGTCAGTGGGGCAGTGGACGGTGTCAGTAGAGCAGTGGACGGTGTCAGCAAAGCAGTGGACAGTGTTAGAGGGGCAGTGGACGGTGTTAGAGGGGCAGTGGATGGTGTCAGTGGGGCAGTGGATGGTGTCAGTAGGGCAGTGGACGGTGTCAGTGGGGCAGTGGGCGGTGTCAGTGGGGCAGGGGATGGTGTCAGTGGGGCAGGGGATGGTGTCAGTGGACGGTGTTAGAAGGGCAGTGGATGGTGTCAGTAGGGCAGTGGACGGTGTTAGAGGGGCAGTGGATGGTGTTAGAGGGGCAGTGGATGGTGTCAGTGGGGCAGTGGATGGTGTCAGTAGGGCAGTGGACGGTGTCAGTGGGGCAGTGGATGGTGTCAGTGGGGCAGTGGATGGTGTCAGTGGGGCAGTGGACGGTGTCAGTGGGGCAGTGAACGGTGTCAGTGGGGCAGTGGACGGTGTCAGTGGGGCAGTGGACGGTGTCAGTGGGGCAGTGGACGGTGTCAGTAGGGCAGTGGATGGTGTCAGTAGGGCAGTGGATGGTGTTAGAGGGGCAGTGGATGGTGTCAGTGGGGCAGTGGACGGTGTCAGTAGAGCAGTGGGCGGTGTCAGCAAAGCAGTGGACGGTGTCAGTGGGGCAGTGGACAGTGTTAGAGGGGCAGTGGATGGTGTCAGTGGGGCAGTGGATGGTGTCAGTGGGGCAGTGGATGGTGTCAGTAGGGCAGTGGATGGTGTAAGTAGAGCAGTGGACGGTGTCAGTAGAGCAGTGGATGGTGTCAGTAGGGCAGTGGACGGTGTCAGTGGGGCAGTGGACGGTGTCAGTAGAGCAGTGGACGGTGTCAGCAAAGCAGTGGAAGGTGTTAGAGGGGCAGTGGACGGTGTTAGAGGGGCAGTGGATGGTGTCAGTGGGGCAGTGGATGGTGTCAGTAGGGCAGTGGACGGTGTCAGTGGGGCAGTGGGCGGTGTCAGTGGGGCAGGGGATGGTGTCAGTGGGGCAGGGGATGGTGTCAGTGGACGGTGTTAGAAGGGCAGTGGACGGTGTCAGTAGGGCAGTGGATGGTGTCAGTAGGGCAGTGGATGGTGTTAGAGGGGCAGTGGATGGTGTCAGTGGGGCAGTGGACGGTGTCAGTAGAGCAGTGGGCGGTGTCAGCAAAGCAGTGGACGGTGTCAGTGGGGCAGTGGACAGTGTTAGAGGGGCAGTGGATGGTGTCAGTGGGGCAGTGGATGGTGTCAGTGGGGCAGTGGATGGTGTCAGTAGGGCAGTGGATGGTGTAAGTAGAGCAGTGGACGGTGTCAGTAGAGCAGTGGATGGTGTCAGTAGGGCAGTGGACGGTGTCAGTGGGGCAGTGGACGGTGTCAGTAGAGCAGTGGACGGTGTCAGCAAAGCAGTGGACAGTGTCAGTGGGGCAGTGGACGGTGTTAGAGGGGCAGTGGATGGTGTCAGTGGGGCAGTGGATGGTGTCAGTAGGGCAGTGGACGGTGTCAGTGGGGCAGTGGGCGGTGTCAGTGGGGCAGGGGATGGTGTCAGTGGGGCAGGGGATGGTGTCAGTGGACGGTGTTAGAAGGGCAGTGGATGGTGTCAGTAGGGCAGTGGACGGTGTTAGAGGGGCAGTGGATGGTGTTAGAGGGGCAGTGGATGGTGTCAGTGGGGCAGTGGATGGTGTCAGTAGGGCAGTGGACGGTGTCAGTGGGGCAGTGGATGGTGTCAGTGGGGCAGTGGATGGTGTCAGTGGGGCAGTGGACGGTGTCAGTGGGGCAGTGAACGGTGTCAGTGGGGCAGTGGACGGTGTCAGTGGGGCAGTGGACGGTGTTAGAAGGGCAGTGGATGGTGTCAGTAGGGCAGTGGATGGTGTTAGAGGGGCAGTGGATGGTGTTAGAGGGGCAGTGGATGGTGTCAGTGGGGCAGTGGACGGTGTCAGTAGAGCAGTGGGCGGTGTCAGCAAAGCAGTGGACGGTGTCAGTGGGGCAGTGGATAGTGTTAGAGGGGCAGTGGATGGTGTCAGTGGGGCGGTGGATGGTGTCAGTAGGGCAGTGGACGGTGTCAGTGGGGCAGTGGGCGGTGTCAGTGGGGCAGGGGATGGTGTCAGTGGGGCAGGGGATGGTGTCAGTGGACGGTGTTAGAAGGGCAGTGGACGGTGTCAGTAGGGCAGTGGATGGTATAAGTGGGGCAGTGGACGGTGTTAGAGGGGCAGTGGACCGTGTCAGTAGAGCAGTGGACAGTGTCAGTAGGGCAGTGGACGGTGTCAGTAGGGCAGTGGACGGTGTCAGTGGGGCAGTGGACGGTGTTAGAGGGGCAGTGGATGGTGTCAGTAGGGCAGTGGACGGTGTTAGAGGGGCAGTGGATGGTGTTAGAGGGGCAGTGGATGGTGTCAGTAGAGCAGTGGATGGTGTCAGTAGGGCAGTGGATGGTGTTAGTGGGGCAGTGGATGGTGTCAGTAGAGCAGTGGATGGTGTCAGTAGGGCAGTGGATGGTGTCAGTAGGGCAGTGGACGGTGTCAGTAGGGCACTGGATGGTGTCAGTAGAGCAGTGGACGGTGTCAGTAAAGCAGTGGACGGTGTCAGTAGGGCAGTGGACGGTGTCAGTTGGGCAGTGGAAGGTGTCAGTGGGGCAGTGGAAGGTGTCAGTGGGGCAGTGGACGGTGTCAGTGGGGCAGTGGATGGTGTCAGTGGGGCAGTGGACAGTGTCAGTAGAGCAGTGGATGGTGTCAGTAGAGCAGTGGATGGTGTCAGTAGAGCAGTGGATGGTGTCAGTAGGGCAGTGGACGGTGTTAGAGGGGCAGTGGATGGTGTCAGTGGGGCAGTGGATGGTGTTAGAGGGGCAGTGGATGGTGTCAGAGGGGCAGTGGATGGTGTCAGTGGGGCAGTAGATGGTGTCAGTAGAGCAGTGGATGGTGTCAGTAGAGCAGTGGATGGTGTCAGTAGGGCAGTGGATGGTGTCAGTAGAGCAGTGGATGGTGTCAGTAGGGCAGTGGATGGTGTCAGTAGAGCAGTGGATGGTGTCAGTAGGGCAGTGGACGGTGTCAGTGGGGCAGTGGACGGTGTTAGAGGGGCAGTGGATGGTGTCAGTAGGGCAGTGGATGGTGTCAGTAGAGCAGTGGACGGTGTCAGTGGGCCAGTGGACGGTGTTAGAGGGGCAGTGGATGGTGTAAGTAGAGCAGTGGATGGTGTCAGTGGGGCAGTGGATGGTGTCAGTAGGGCAGTGGACGGTGTCAGTGGGGCAGTGGACGGTGTTAGAGGGGCAGTGGATGGTGTCAGTATGGCAGTGGATGGTGTCAGTAGAGCAGTGGACAGTGTCAGTGGGCCAGTGGACGGTGTTAGAGGGGCAGTGGATGGTGTAAGTAGAGCAGTGGACGGTGTCAGTGGGGCAGTGGATGGTGTCAGTAGGGCAGTGGATGGTGTAAGTAGAGCAGTGGACGGTGTCAGTGGGGCAGTGGATGGTGTCAGTAGGGCAGTGGACGGTGTCAGTGGGGCAGTGGATGGTGTCAGTAGGGCAGTGGACGGTGTCAGTGGGGCAGTGAACGGTGTCAGTGGGGCAGTGGATGGTGTCAGTAGAGCAGTGGATGGTGTCAGTAGGGCAGTGGATGGTGTCAGTAGGGCAGTGGACGGTGTCAGTAGAGCAGTGGATGGTGTCAGTGGGGCAGTGAATGGTGTCAGTAGGGCAGTGGACAGTGTTAGTAGGGCAGAGGACGGTGTCAGCAGTTTTTTTTATTTATAAATTTCGTTACAAATGTATTTATTTGTACATTTTTAAACAGTCTTGTTGGGGGGGGGGTTAGTGAAATAGCAGGGGTCTAAACAGACCCCTGATAGCTCACTTTTAAGACAGAGAAAGGGACTGAGGGCGGATTCTCCAGTTCCTTTCTCTGCAGCGTAATAAACATAGTAAATTGGAAGAAATTTGCTCTGTGTGTGTATCCAACTTAACCTGATTCCCGCAATCTCTGTGACGGGTCCCCTGCTGTTTCTGTGAAAGTTGTGACAGGCTGTGGTCAAACTCCAGCATCTTCATTGTACCATACAGGGATAATGTTCCTGTATGGTATGCAATGATGCTGAGGCTTTGGGTGGAGGAGGAGAGCAGTGCAGCTGGCTGGAGCATGGAAGCATAGAAGTGAAAGTTGTAATTTTCCTCCAGCACTGCAAGGATGGACTTTTCCACTTTCCTGGAGCTGGGCTGTATTCTAGCACCATGTCCCTTGCTGTTTCTGCTCAAATGTTTGGCTATGTCAGGAATATACTGGGACTTTTCAGGTTCTACATAGAATTCCACATTATCAAAAATAATATTTTTTAATAAAATATAGTGTGTGTGTGGAATACATCCATGTGGAGCCTGGAAAGTCCCTGGCATAGTCAAGATTTTTGGTAAAGCTGCACTGCAAGGTGCACAACAGGTTTACATCACAGAATTATACAGTTTGTAAGGCAGAACAGGGGGGACTCACAGGAGGAGAAGCGGTCTGTCATCCATCCTCGTATCTTCATTCTGCTCTGGGGTGAGTCCTCGTGTCTTCTGGGCAGGAGGAAGCAGTGATCAGGCTGCAGTCAGTGTAGGGTTGTCTCGCTTGCTCCGCCCACCTGTAGAGGAGCTCTGTTACATCCCCGATCCCGCCTGAGAGGAGCCTGTGCCTGGGAGAAAGTGTGTTTCTCCTGTATGCAGGGCCGCTGATAGGGGGGGGGGGGGACCACCAGTCCTCCTGTAGGGGGCCCAGGCACACAGGGGGGCCCAAACAGCAGGGGGAATTAGTGCGGTTTGGCGGAGTGGCAGTTACAGAACGATGCCCTGTGCGGCCCTCTGCAGCAGCTGAAAGACATTTTTCCCCCTTCTCCCAGCTTTCAGCTGCTGCAGGGAGAGACACAGACACCGAGCATCATTCCTGTAATTACTTCTCTGACACTGATCACTGATTCCCCTCCCTATTCTGCCAGCTTCAAACCCCCCCCCCCCCCCCTGTGTGTCCCGCTGTCACTGTGAATATCATTTTTATTTTTAAAACAAATAAAAAAGGGCTAATTCACATAGGTTCTCTGTTATGTTTGTGTCCACTAATAATGATTTTAGTGTATTTTTTGTGAAAATATGGTCTTTATATATTAGGGGGGGCCCTGCTAGGTAGGCTGTATGGGGCCCCGTGATTTCTAACAGCAGCCCTGCCTGTATGGATAGGGGGTGTGCTGCAGCCATAGAAAAGAAGCCGTCTAGGAATAGATATGGGCGCATCCTCCTCCTCACTTTTTTTAGACAGGCTTTATGACCAACAGAGACTGGGGCACAGCGTGATGTTGCAGTCTCTGTACACAGATTCTTCAGCTGCCTCCCCCTTGTCCGGACTCACCCGCGGCTCCCTCCTGCACTGTACTGAGTAGCCGGGCTAGGCTGAGTCCCTGGCCAAAGTCTGGATCCCCTGCACTCAGCATTAGTGCAGGGTGGGCTCACACTGCGCAGCTAGGAGTGAGACAGCAGGAAAGGGGAGACACACAATCATCCACCGAGCAGACGTGTCACTCTCGTGCAGTGCGATCTGAATGATGTGTCCGGGTCTGGTGTAGAAGAAAACCCGTACACATCATTCAAAAACCGGACTGTCCGGGAGAAAACCCGTACGGGTGGCAAACCTAATGGAACCTTTTTTAAGTTTGGGGTGCTCAAAAAGTGGCATTCACTTACTACAGGTTATCTGCTCTTTAAGCCGCATTTGGTTTACAGCATGCACCTAAACCACCTTACAGTGTGTCACTCACAGTCACAGCATCCCTCTTTTCATCCCCATAGAGACGTAGGCGTGTGCAAGGGGTGTGTCAGGTGTGCCTGGGCACATCCTAATCACTATGTGTGGTGCAGATTCCCCCTACTGCCCAGGTTTCCCCCCTGTGTTGGACCCTGCCCCACAGTGCTGCTGGCTTCCCTCATCTCCTCAGGCTGATGTGGGGGATGTTTTTAGGATGGAGAGCAGGGGAAGAGGTTAGTAAATATGTCATTTACCAGCGCCTTCCTTTTATAAATGAACGCAGTGAACACACTCACTCACTGTGTTCGTTCATAACTGAAGCATAGTAAACTGTGTTTACTGTGCTTCAGTTTGTGAATAAACAGAAAGCTGCTCAGCACAAAGCACTTCCCATTCATTCACTGCCCTGTGCAACTAAGGCTGAAGAGAAAGGCGTGTGTGTTTTAGCTTTGGGGTGCACACCCTAATGCAAAAGTCTGCACATACCTATGCCCATAAATAAAATGGGGGAGGGGAAAGTTAGGCATACACCAGTTAGACCTATTATCCCTGATTAAAACAGTCCTGCAGCCAGCACGTTTTCACAGCTGTATTCTTTGTAGTATCTTATTTCCGCCCAATGCTCTTAAAGTTGTTGTAAAAGTTCGTTTTTTATTTTCTAAATAGGTTCCTTTAAGCTAGTGCATTGTTGGTTCACTTACCTTTTCCTTCGATCTCCCTTCTAAATGTTTTTTTTCTTTGTCTGAATTTCTCACTTCCTGTTTCTCCTCAGTAAACTTCACACCATCATCCGAGTGGTGTTGAGTCACCCAGAACAGCTTACTGAGGAGGAGGAACAGGAAGTGAGAAATTCAGACAAAGAAAACAAAGAAAAAAAACATTTAGAAGGGAAATGTAAGGAAAAGGTAAGTGAACCAACAATGCACGAGCTTAAAGGAACCTATTTAGAAAATAAAAAACAAACCTTTACAACCCCTTTAAAGGGACATTTTTTTTATTTTTTATTTTTTAGAATGACATAAAAAAATAAAAAAAATATTGCATTTTAATGTAAATATGAGATCTGAGGTCTTTTTGTCTCCAGATCTCATATTTAAGAGGACCTGCCATGCATTTTTCTATTACAAGGGATGTTTACATTCCTTGTAATAGGAATAAAAGTGACACCTTTTTATTTATTTATTTTTAAAAACAGTGTCAAAATAAAGAAAATAAAGTAAAATAAATAGGAATTTTCTTTTTTTTAAAAGCGCCCCGTCCCGACGAGCTCGCTCGCAGAAGGTGAGAAGCGCCCGCATATGAAAACAGTGTTCAAACCACACACGTGAGGTATCGCCGCGATCGGTAGAGCGAGAGCAATAATTTTAGCCCTAGACCTCCTCTGTAACTCAAAACATGCAACCTCTAGAATTTTTTAAACTTCGCCTATGGAGAGATTTTTAAAGGGTAAACGTTTGTTACCATTCCACGAGCGGGCGCAATTTTGAAGCGTGACATGTTGGGTATCAATTTAGTCGGCGTAACATTATCTTTCACAATATAAAAAAAAAATTGGGCTAACTTTACTGTTGTCTTATTTTATAATTCAAAAAAAGTGTTTCCCCCCCAAAAAAGTGCGCTTTGAAGACCACTGCGCAAATACGGTGTGACAGAAAGTATTGCAATGACTGCCATTTTATTCTCTAGGGTGTTAGAAAAAAATATATATATAATGTTTGGGGGTTCTGAGTAATTTTCTAGCAAAAAAACTTTTTTTAACTTGTAAACACCAAATCTCAGAAGGAGGCTCGGTCCTCAAGTGGTTAAAATCAGGGACAGTTGCAAAAGGCTAATGCCCCGTACACACAACCGGTTTTCCTGACATGCCAAAACCCGACGTTTTTCCCGACGTGATTCCTCTCAAGCCTGCCTTGCATACACACGTTCATTAAAAAAAAAAAAAACGCTTGAGCAAAGCGCAGTGACGTACAACACGTACAACGGCACTATAAAGGGGAAGTTCCATTCGGATGGCGCCACCCTTCATGTTAGTAAAGTTTGCTGAGAGACGATTCGCGCTTTTCAGTCTTCGTGTTTTTCAGTCTGTTACAGCGTGACGAATGTGCTATCTCCATTACAAACGCTGGTTTTACCAGACCGAGCACTCCCGTCTCATACTTGATTCTGAGCATGCGCGTTTTTTTTCCCCTCGGAAAAGCATACCCACGAGCGGTTTTCGCGACGAGAAAAAGTCTGACGGGAAACACGACGAGAAAAAATAGAGCAGGTTCTAAATTTTTTGCTGGCAGTTTTCTCGTCGGGAAAATTGCTATGGAGCCTACACACGACCGGTTTTCCCGACCAATCTAAAAAATGGCAGTTTTCTCGTCGGGGGGAAAACCGGTCGTGTGTACGGGGCATGAGAGGCTGGGAAGGAATAGACTATCACTAGATGATGCTGGACATTCTCTAACCAGGAAATGAGGTGGGCTCTTTCTGACTTGCTGCAGCTTCTAATGCACATCGTAAGAAGCTCACAGTGTGCAGTAGAATCAGAGTGAGCCATTTCAGTCCAGGAGAGGAGCCGCTACAAGACTAAAGGGAAGGCTGGAGGCATAGGTGTGCGCACAGGGTGTGCCAGGTGTGCCTGGACACACCCTAATGACCCTGTACTGGGCAAATCCACCCTTCTGCTTGGCTGCAGAGCAAGGGATTGAGGAATCTCTGTCCTCAGTCCCTTTCTCTATCTGAAAAGTGAATAATCAGGGGTCTGTTTAGACCCCTGATATTTCACCAAAGCCCACCAATGGAGCACCTAAAAAAATAGTAAGCAAAAATAATAAAACAATTATTGTAAAATAAATATTGTAAAAGATGAAAAAGTAATAATAAAAATATATAAAATATAAACTACTGACACCAATCTCTGCCTTACTGACATCGCCCACTGCTCTACCGACACTTTCCATTGCCCTACTGCCCTATATGTATATACACACACGCGTGTGTGTATGCATGTGTGTATGCATGTATGTTTGAGCTTTGGGGTGCACACCCTAATACAATAGGCTACGCACACCTATGGCTGGAGGACAGAGTTAAATTCGGCCTGAACTCAATGCCATCCGAACTTCAAAGTTAATAGAATACATTTTTGTATGTTATATATACAGGTCCTTCTCAAAGAATTAGCATATTGTGATAAAGTTCATTATTTTCTGTAATGTACTGATAAACATTAGACTTTCATATATTTTAGATTCATTACACACAACTGAAGTAGTTCAAGCCTTTTCTTGTTTTAATATTGATGATTTTGGCATACAGCTCATGACAACCCAAAATTCCTATCTCAAAAAATTAGCATATCATGAAAAGGTTCTCTAAACGAGCTATTAACCTAATCATCTGAATCAACTAATTAACTCTAAACACCTGCAAAAGATTCCTGAGGCTTTTAAAAACTCCCAGCCTGGTTCATTACTCAAAACCGCAATCATGGGTAAGACTGCCGACCTGGCTGCTGTCCAGAAGGCCATCATTGACACCCTCAAGCAAGAGGGTAAGACACAGAAAGAAATTTCTGAACGAATAGGCTGTTCCCAGAGTGCTGTATCAAGGCACCTCAGTGGGAAGTCTGTGGGAAGGAAAAAGTGTGGCAGAAAACGCTGCACAACGAGAAGAGGTGACCGGACCCTGAAGAAGATTGTGGAGAAGGACCGATTCCAGACCTTGGAGGACCTGCGGAAGCAGTGGACTGAGTCTGGAGTAGAAACATCCAGAGCCACCGTGAACAGGCGTGTGCAGGAAATGGGCTACAGGTGCCGCATTCCCCAGGTCAAGACACTTTTGAACCAGAAACAGCGGCAGAAGCGCCTGACCTGGGCTACAGAGAAGCAGCACTGGACTGTTGCTCAGTGGTCCAAAGTACTTTTTTCGGATGAAAGCAAATTTTGCATGTCATTCGGAAATCAAGGTGCCAGAGTCTGGAGGAAGACTGGGGAGAGGGAAATGCCAAAATGCCTGAAGTCCAGTGTCAAGTACCCACAGTCAGTGATGGTCTGGGGTGCCATGTCAGCTGCTGGTGTTGGTCCACTGTGTTTTATCAAGGGCAGGGTCAATGCAGCTAGCTATCAGGAGATTTTGGAGCACTTCATGCTTCCATCTGCTGAAAAGCTTTATG
Source organism: Rana muscosa (assembly GCA_029206835.1). Taxonomy (NCBI): domain Eukaryota; kingdom Metazoa; phylum Chordata; class Amphibia; order Anura; family Ranidae; genus Rana; species Rana muscosa. The sequence continues at coordinate 176,212,089 of CM055127.1, forward strand.
GAGATGAAGATTTCATTTTTCAGCACGACCTGGCACCTGCTCACAGTGCCAAAACCACTGGTAAATGGTTTACTGACCATGGTATTACTGTGCTCAATTGGCCTGCCAACTCTCCTGACCTGAACCCCATAGAGAATCTGTGGGATATTGGGAAGAGAAAGTTGAGAGACGCAAGACCCAACACTCTGGATGAGCTTAAGGCCGCTATCGAAGCATCCTGGGCCTCCATAACACCTCAGCAGTGCCACAGGCTGGTTGCCTCCATGCCGCGCCGCATTGAAGCAGTCATTTCTGCAAAAGGATTCCCGACCAAGTATTGAGTGCATAACTGAACATAATTATTTGAAGGTTGACTTTTTTTGTATTAAAAACACTTTTCTTTTATTGGTCGGATGAAATATGCTAATTTTTTGAGATAGGATTTTTGGGTTTTCATGAGCTGTATACCAAAATCATCAATATTAAAACAAGAAAAGGCTTGAACTACTTCAGTTGTGTGTAATGAATCTAAAATATATGAAAGTCTAATGTTTATCAGTACATTACAGAAAATAATGAACTTTATCACAATATGCTAATTTTTTGAGAAGGACCTGTATATGCATGGACTTAGTATGAAAATAAAAATAAAAAAGTGGCTTATTTAATAATAAAATTACAATAAGTTTCTTTTCTTCATGTGACACACAATAACATAACAGGAAGCCATGTCTTGTTAAAGTGACAAATGTTCTGCATGGTTGTGGTTGTTGTTTTCCTCTTGCGGTTGAATAACCCCCATATAGAATATGTGTCTGAGAACACAATGTGTGAAGAAAAGGAATCCGAATCTCTATACAGAAATTAGGACATTATGACTTCCAGGTTCAGTCTTAGTTGTTCTTGTGTGGTTTGTGAATGAGGCTTTACATGTATACTTGTCCCATCCTTATACACAGCCATAGGAAGATATGTTCCTGTCTGCTGGTTAGAGTCACACACAACATCTGATGACTAAGATGTCCCATTTATGACTCTTTATCAGTGTTGTTCATCTTGCTCTAAAAAAGTAATTAGTTACAGTTACAAATTACTTCTCCCAAAAAGTAAGTGAGTTAGTAACTCAGTTACTACATAGGAAAAGTAACTGGTTACTCAGCAAAGTAACTATATTTTGGTCATATTATATATACGCGGGGGCGGAGCGGTAGAAGGATGATATATATGTAATTTTTTTCAGTGTATAAAAATAATAGGAGGGATAACAAATAATATTGGTACTGTGTCCATGCCTCACTGTGCCCATGCCTCACTGTGCCCATGCCTCACTGTGCCCATGCCTCACTGTGCCCAATGCCTCACTCTGCCCAATGCCTCACTGTCCCCGAGCCTCACTGTGCCCGTGCCTCACTGTCCCCGAGCCTCACTGTGCCTGTGCCCCATGCCTCACTGTGCCCCATGCCTCACTGTGCCCCATGCCTCATGCCTCACTGTGCCCCATGCCTCACTGTGCCCGTGCCCCATGCCTCACTGTGCCCCATGCCTCACTGTGCCCATGCCCCATGCCTCACTGTGCCCCATGCCTCACTGTGCCCCATGACTCACTGTGCCCGTGCCCCATGCCTCACTGTGCCCCATGCCTCACTGTGCCCATGCCTCACTGTGCCCATGCCCCATGCCTCACTGTGCCCAAGCCTCACTGTGCCCATGCCCCATGCCTCACTGTGCCCCATGCCTCACTGTGCCCAAGCCTCACTGTGCCCATGCCCCATGCCTCACTGTGCCCCATGCCTCACTGTGCCCCATGCCTCACTGTGCCCCATGCCTCACTGTGCCCGTGCCCCATGCCTCACTGAGCCCCATGCCTCACTGTGCCCCATGCCTCACTGTGCCTGTGTGTTACGGTACCTCAGATCTCCCGACTCCCGGAGGCCATTCTATTATTCAAAAGCCGCGCCTCCTCCAGTCCTCCTCGTCTGTGATAGGCGGAACACTGAATTTCCCAGCAGGCAGTGTTCCGCCTATCACGGACATCCTCTCATCCTCATAACACAGACGGGGATGAGAGGATGTCCGTGATAGGCGGAACACTGCCTGCTGGGAAATTCAGTGTTCCGCCTATCACAGGCGACGAGGACTCGGGAGGCGCGGCTTTTGAAGACTGCAATGGCCGCCGTCTGTCTGCATGACACGCTGTTCAGGTAGGCAGACGGCGGCTTGCAGTTAGACTTACATTACATCTACTTGCGGCGGCTGCGGCGAGTAGATGTAATTGGGGTAACGCCGCCCAAGTAATGGGAACGGCGGTGCCACGAGGGTAAGAGTAATCAGTTAGATTACTCGTTACCCCAAAAAGTGGCTACGTTACCTAACGCCGTTTATTTAAACGGCGTTAGTTACAACACTGCTCTTTATCTATGTGGGTATCACTGGTATCAGGCTCCTCAGGCTATCCTAATCATATTAAATCAGAAATCTAACCCAAATTTTTTTTTTTTTGTATGTTTTGGACTAAGTATGACAGGAACAAAATCTCTCTTAGATTGTTATTGCTGTCTGTAACCCAATCAAGGGAGATTTTAAAGCCCAATTGAGCTCTCAGTTCAAATCTGCTAAATACATTGCAAAACAAAATGTGTGCAAAGCCTTACAGTTAGGAGTACCGTATATACTCGAGTATAAGCCGAGTTTTTCAGCACATTTTTTTGTGCTGAAAATGCCCCCTTCGGCTTATATTCGAGTCACCTTTTTGCGCCTGATCTTCCGGAATTTGGGGACCCGGTACCGGCCGGCCGTGGGTCCCCAGGACCCCAAACTCGGCACACATGTAGCCCCATTTCTTCTCTACAAGTGTGCAAAGTTGTTGTCTAGGGGGACCTATGGCCGGGGAGCACCGATTTTTCAAAGCCGGGCACCCCTTCCATAGACTCCCATGTTAAATGGTAATTTCTCTGGTGACTTTGAGGACCCGATACTGGCCGGTCATAGATACCCTGGACCCCAAACTTGGCACACATGTAGCCCCATTTCTCCTCTATAAGTGTGCAAAGTTTGTTGCCTGGGGGACCTACGGCCGGGGAGCACCGATTTTTCTAAGCCGGGCACCCCTTCCATAGACTCCCATGTTAAATGTCAGTCTAGTCATGGACACAGTGAGGCATGGACACAGTGAGGCATTCACATGGACACAGTGAGGCAAAGTGAGGCACAGTGAGGCATGCAGATGGACACCCTAGGCTTATACTCGAGTCAATAAGTTTTCCCAGTTTTTTGTGGTAAAATTAGGTGCCTCGGCTTATATTCGGGTCGGCTTATACTCAAGTATATACGGTATATTCATTTATAGAAAAAAAAAAAAGCTGTACTGCTGTTCACCACTCAAAACTGCATGTAAAATTGTTCTGTGCAAATGGACCAAAATCAAATGTTCTTAGGTTATATTCTTTGCAATTTGATTGTGTTAACACAGAAATACTGCATTTTGACCACTAGATGGCACTAAGGAGCGTCTCTTCTTTTCGTATGATAATTAGCACAATTTAGGGGTCACACTGCATTCTGGCCACTAGACAGTGCTGAGGAGCATACTTATTTCATATGACAGTCAGCACCATCCAGTGGTCAAAACATCTTTTTTTTTTTTTTTAGTTTTGGTTGGACTGAATATGAAAGAAATGAAACCTCTCTTGGATTTTTTATTGCTTTTTTATTGCTTTCTATACCCTACTGGGGAGATCCTAAAGCCCAACTGGACTTTCAGTTTAAATCAGCTGAATACATTCCTGGTACATCAAAACAAAATGTATGCAAAGCCTAAAGCCTCGTACACACGACCGAGTTTCTCTGCAAGAACCAGCAAGAAACTTGCTGGCAGAGCTTTTTTGCCGAGTAAATCGGTCGTGTGTACGCGGCTTTCAGTTTTCTCGTCAAGAAAACCGGCAAGAATCTCGACGAGAAAAATAGAGAACCTGCTCTCTATTTTCTCGTCGGGTTTCTCGTCGGCCTGTTTCTCGACGAGAAACCCGAGTATGTGTATACTTACCTGTCGCCGTGGAAACCCGCGCATGCTCGAAATGACTTTGACGCATGCGCGGTAGCTTCCTAGGCATAGGTAGGGTGTAGCAAGATGGCAGCGACGGCATCAAATGTGACGAGCGCACGCTCGTCGTAGTCGATGATGTCACCGCGTTCGCTCCATTCAAAGAACCGCGGGTTCTTTGAATGGAGCGTGTGTACACTCGGCCGGGACAAGTTTCTTGTCCAAGAATCTCTTCAAGAAAAACGACATGTTTTTTCTTGACGAGATTCTCGGCCGTGTGTACGAGGCCTGACAGTTATGCCTCGTACACACGGCCGAGATTCTCGTCGGAAAAAACATGTTGTTTTTTTCGACGAGATTCTTGGACAAGAAACTTGTCCCGGCCGAGTGTACACACGCTCCATTCAAAGAACCCGCGGTTCTTTGAATGGAGCGAACGCGGTGACGTCATCGAATACGACAAGCATGCGCTCGGCACATTCAATGCCGTCGCCGCCATCTTGGTTCACCCTACCTATGCCTAGGAAGCTACCGCGCATGCGTCGAAGTCATTTCGAGCATGCGCGGGCTTCCCGGCGAAAAGGTAAGTGTACACACACACCATTTTCTCGTCGAGAAACAGGCTGACGAGAATCTCGACGAGAAAATAGAGAGCAGGTTCTCTATTTTCTCGTCGAGATTCTTGTCGCTTTTCTTGACGAGAAACCATACACACGAACGAATTTCTCGGCAAGAAATCTCTGCCAGCAAGTTTCTTGCTGGTTCTTGCCGAGAAACTCGTTCGTGTGTACGAGGCTTTAGAGGTATATCTCTAAAAAAAAAAAAACTTTGCATAGCTGTTTGTCTGCTGCATGGAATTTGTTCTGTAGTAATGAGGTGAAATTGAATGTCCTACAGTTATATTCTCTGCAATTCAAATGTATGAATATGGAAAATATTGCATTCTGGCCACTAGATGGAGCTGAGAACCATGCTTTTTTCATATGATAGTCAGCGCCATCCAGTGGTCAAAATATCTTATTTTTTTAGTTTTGGTTGTATTGAGTATGAAAGAAATAAAACTTCTCTTGGATTTTTTATTGCTCTCTATAACCTACTGGGGAGATCTTAAAGCCCAACTGGACTTTCATCTTAAATCAGCTAAATACATTCCTGGTACTTCCAAACAAAATGTCGGAGCACCACATTGAACCCTACCCTCATACTGATTAGTAATGCATTGTTTATAGGGCTGTACTCAGCCAATCATTACTGGTGAGTTGCTATTAGAAACAAAGAGGCTTTAATACTACTTTAATGTTCTTTAGAAAGCAGCCACATCCCCATATCCTGAGTAGAAAAGCCTGTCCCTTCCCAGCATGCAGTAGAGAGGGACCCTCACTCTCTGTGTGGAAGCAGTGGTCACTCTGCAGGGGCCTGACACTCCCCCCTGCTGAGTCAGAGCTGGAGGTGTCCAATCAGCAGGGGACATGATTTGGTGATTGCTATATGGGTCCTTATTGGAGAGATTTTCACTTTCTTCCCGTTCTGGTGAAGCCCAGAGCACTGCAGGGAATTTACTTTCTGTTTTATCTCTTCAGAATCGATTCGTTATACTTACTTTAGCCAAAAATGATAGAGGGGATGTATTAAAATATAAAAGAAAAAAATCTGTAAAATAATTATACAGGTATATGGTGCATAGTAAACCAAATATAGCATATCAATCGGGAATCTAACTTTGGTCTTGTTTTTCTTTTCTGCAGGGTTTATATTCCACCTAACTGTGTGAATATGTGGCTCATTTTGGTTCTTCTAAGTTTCGCCACTTCTACTTTCTGCCAAACTCACCCCCCGCTCACCTACGCCTGCCGAACTGCCAAAAAGCCAGAATGCGATAAAGTTCATTTTGTCCCCGGTCACAATCTTATTGGTCAAGGCTTTGATATTGTGACCATGAAGCAGACCAGAGCTCACCTGATAGATCTCCAGAAGTTTTCGGCAAAGGACAACACCTGCACTGTCTGTCACAACCCATATATGAACAAGGCTTGGCAAAAGGTGCCCCTTGCAATGGTGGACTGGAGACCCCAGTCATTCTGCTCTAGAAAGATCAGCAGTGATCTCACCCGATCGGCTACATCGCTGGCTGAGGAAGCTGCATCTGAGGTGAAAAATGACTGGGAAGCTGGTCTAGAGCTCCACCACAAGGGGGTGGATGCCAAGCTAGTAATGGCTGGTTCTCAGTCCCAAGTAGCACAGTTTGGTAAGAGTAAGACCAGCACAGACCGTTACAGCTTCATCAAGCACCATCTGAGTTGTGTCTATTACAGGTACATCTTCAAATATAACGTATATTATCATAAAACCAGTAAAAGTTATGACTTCAAAAGGTTCCTCCATTCACTTCTTTAAAAGACCTGTTTACCAGCTGCAAAATTATTTTGCTTCCAATAAAACAGATGCTGCCATTTCTTTCAGCACAGCAATGCATTACCTAGATGGTCACTCAACTGTCCCAGTACTTATTGAGGCTGGTGTGGCCTTGTTAAATAAACAGCGTGGGCATATCCATAAAGTTGGGCCGAACACCCCCCCCACCCCCCGGTCGGTTTACACCAGAACTCCCAAACATGTAAAAAGCTTAGACCCGAGCTGCAAACTCTATTAAAGTCTATGGGACCCGAACTTGAAAATTCAAAAGTCCCCATTTTAAAAGGCTTATATGCAAGTTATTGGCCAGAAAAAATGGTATGGGGGACCTTTATCAATGCAAACATTTTTTTTTACAGGAGCAGTGATTTTAGTGATACTTAAAGTGAATTAATAAAAATGAAAAATCCCTTTAAATATAGTGCCTGGGGGCAAAAATAGCGATGTGGGGTCCCCCCCCCAAAAAATTTATACCAGACCCTTATTTGTGCATGCAGCCCGATGGGTCAGGAAAGGGGATGCTCTGCCCCAACCCCACCTCAAAGCACTTTGTCCCCATGTTGATGGGGGCAAGGGCCTCTTCCCGACAGCCCTGGGCTGTGGTTGTAGGGGTCTGCGAGCAGGGGGCTTATCAGAATCTGAAAGCCCCCATTACCAATGGGGACCCCAGATCCCACCCCCCCATGTTAATGAGTATGGGGTACATAGTACCCCTACCTATTCACCAAAAAAAATCAAGACATACACAGTTTTTGACAATTAAAATTATAAAAACAATGTCTCCCAATGTAGATCCATCATCATTCACACTACTTGCCGTGACTGCCGGACCCCAAAAAAAAAGCTCCACCTGCGATGAAAGCTAACCACTGCGTGCCTGCCCACCATCTGCTAGTTCTTAAATATGTAAGGGGCGGAGCCACCTGGTAACGTCAACTGGTGACACCGCCCACTCATGCGACGTCACTGATCCGTGCATGCTGGGTCAGTGACTTCAGATGAGGGTGGGAAAATGGGCGATGTTTGGGCCAAACTTATGCTCTAGCCGAACCGCTTGCCCAACACTATTTCCATATAAACCAACAAAATGCTCCTGATACAAAGTGTTATAATAGTAGGGAAAAAAAGTTTTTTTTTTAAAATTCTTTCTAAATTTTGTCCCTTTTCCAGCTTCCGACTTTCACACCTCCCTCTGTTGAGCAAAGATCTGAGACGGGCCTTGAAGTCTCTGCCACCGACTTATGATGCCAGCACTCAGGCTCACTACAGAAGCCTAATTAGCATCTACGGCACTCATTATATCAACCAAGCAGATGTGGGAGGCCAAGTGCTAGAGGTCAACGCCATCAAGACCTGCCAAGTCTCAATGGATGGCATGTCTATGGATGAGCTGAAGGATTGTCTTAACATGGAGGCCTCTCTTGCAGTCACTGGAAAAGCTGAAGCAAGTGCCAAAGCCAGCGCCTGCAAGGAACAAAGCCAAAAATCCAACAAGGGGGAGAGTTTCCATCAGGCGTTCAACGAGAAGAGTTGGGAAGTGAGTTGTACAACAGGATAAGTACAGTTGGCATATACTGTATACCTTGTGAACAGGGGGTGTTTAGCTCAGTGGTAGATGCGTTTTTACCCGGTGTCCATGGCAGTCGGCATAGAGTGGCAGGGACTTTCACTGTCCCAACCTTTATAAAAAAAAATTGTATGTCTATGACACATATTATTAGGGCTAGATTTAGAGTTCTTGCCGCATAAGTTAATTTCTTATGACATCCCCTTGCTTCTCAACTGGCTAGGCTTAGTATCACACTAACACAATGAGATGTCATAGAACAGGGGTCTCAAACTGGCGGCCCTCCAGCTGTTGTGAAACTACAAGTCCCATGAGGCATTGCAAGGCTGACAGTTACAAGTATGACTCCCACAGGCAGAGGCATGATGGGACTTGTAGTTTCGCAACAGCTGGAGGGCCGCCTGTTTGAGACCCCCTGTCATAGAAACACAAGCCTGTGGAGAATGAAGAAGACAAAGTGCCAACGCTACTTCGGTACACTTATGCCGCGTACACACGATCAAATTCCTGTCGGAAAAACCTTGGATGGTTTTTCCGACGGAATTCCGCTCAAGCTTGACTTGCATACACGCGGTCACACAAAAGTTCTCTGAACTTTCGACCGCCAAGAACGCGGTGATGTAAAACACTACGACGAGCCGAGAAAATTAAGTTCAATGATTCCGAGCATGCGTCAAATTGTTTTCGAGCATTCGTCTGAATTTTGCGTGTCGGAATTGCTACAGACGAACGGAATTTCCGAACCAGCTCTCAATCTTTTGTTGGCGGAAATTCCGACAGCAAAAGTCCGATGGAGCCTACACACGGTCTGAATTTCCGTTCAAAAGCTCACATCAAACTTTTGCTGTCGGAAAATCCGATCGTGTGTACAGGGCATTAGAACAAACATCTAGAGGAGTAGGACAAATTGTCACTCGTTGTCCTAGCAGTTCAGTTCTAGGTATGCCGAGCCAGAGAGGGAGAATTTTAAGTAACCTCGGATTGCGAGTAACGCGGTTAACAAACGTTTCGCAATACGAGCACTTTTAAAAAAAAAAAACCTGACTCGGTTTGCGAGTGCTGTCTCGCAAATCGAGCAAGATTAGAGCCAAAGCGGTGTGCAATACCGCGTTTGGCCTGAGGTGGGGGGGGGGGGCGTCGGGGCCGAGCAGAGCCGAACGGCGCCGTTCGGAACCGTTCGGAAATGCTCAGAAAATCGCGAAATACTCAGTTTCCGAGCCTTTCCAAGGTTTTCCAAGTTCAGTCCTCGGCCTTTCCCGAGTGTCTCCGATGCCCCCCCCCGCCTCTGGCCGCATGCGGTATTGCATGTCATTGAAGTCAATGTGGAAATTATTTTAGTTTCCATTGACTTCAATGGGGAAACTCTCTTTGATATGCGAGTGCTTTGGATTACGAGCATTCTCCTGGAACGGATTATGCTCGTAATCCAAGGTTCCATTGTACATAGCAGAATATTCCACCAATGAGGCAACAAGGAGGACTCAACCCAATTACTACTGTAGGAGGGGGCAGCAGACTGGAACTCTTTGTTATTCATAACAATGTGTTACTAACAATAATCAAAATAATGTTTCTTCATGAATTTTAGGTAAGAGGAGGAAAGATCACATTTGAACAGCTCTCCTTTGACATAAAGAATGGAGACGGTGCAGCCTCTTTTGAAACTTGGATGGAAAGCCTAAAGTCTGACCCCGATATCGTAACTTACTCTCTGGAGCCCATCCACAAACTGGTTCCAATCAGCGGACCCAAGAGAGAGAGTCTACAGAAAGCCATCAGTGATTATATCATTGAGAAGGCCCTGAGTAAGAACTGCTCTTGCCCATCGGGTTCACAGCCGAGTCCCGGTAGAGAGTGCAACTGCATTTGTCCTGGTGGTCAAGGAAAAAATATAAACTGTTGCCCCTCAAAAAGGGGATTTGCCAAAGTGGTGGTCACTGTACAACGTGCTTCAAACCTTTGGGGTGACTACGGCTCCAGGACTGATGCCTTTGTTAAAGTGAGTATTGGATTAGTCTCTGCTCGGACAGAGACCATATGGAACAATGATAATCCACACTGGGGCTCACGGTATGATCTCGGAGTTTTGGAACTCAGTTTGGTGTCTAGCTTGAAGGTGGAGGTTTGGGATGAGGATAATAAACATGACGATGACCTGCTGGGAGCATGTCAAAAACAAGCCAACAGTGGAGTGAAGGACGAGGTTTGTTACCTTCAACATGGTAGTGTGACTTTTACAGTGAGTGTACAATGCCTCCCCCACCTGACTGGACCCCTCTGTAGAGATTATGCTCCTTCCACCAGTTAGATGTGGACATGAAGGCCTGGCTCACAGTCTCCGCTCTAATTCATCTCAAAGGTGTTCTATCGGGTTGAGGTCAGGACTCTGTGCAGTCCAGTCAAGTTCCTCCACCCCAGACTCTCTCATACATGCCTCTGATTGGCTATCACAGTGATCAGTTACTGTAAAGCCCACCCCTGTGTTTTCTGTCTCTGAAAATTACTTAAAACCCCCAAACATTATATATATATATATTTTTTTTTCAGACACCCTAGAGAATAAAATAGCAGTCATTGCAAAACTTTATGTCACACCGTATTTACGCAGCGGTCTTACAAGCACATTTTTTTTTAGAAAAAATACACTTTTTTAAATTAAAAAATAAGACAACAGTAAAGTTAGCCCAATTTTTTTAATATTGTGAAAGATAATGTTATGCCGAGTAAATTGATACCCAACATGTCAGGCTTCAAAATTGCGCCCGCTCGTGGAATGGCGACAAACATAGACTCATTAAAATCTCCATAGGGGACGTTTAAAAATTTCTACAGGTTACCAGTTTTGAGTTACAGAGGAGGTCTTTTGCGAGAATTATTGGTCTCGCTCTAACAATCGCAGCAATAGCTCACATGTGTGGTTTAAACAGCGTTTCTATATGCGGGCGCGACTTACGTATGCGTTTGCTTCTGCGCGCGGGATGGGGCCATTTAAATTTTTTTCTTTTTTTTTTTTTTTCTTATTTATTTTACTTTCTATTTCTTATTTTTACACTCTCCTTTTATTTATTTTTTATTTGGGTCACTTTTATTCCTATTACAAGGAATGTAAACATCCCTTGTAATAGAAAAAAAGCATGACAGGACCACTTAAATATGAGATCCGGGGTCAAAAATACTTCAGATCTCATATTTACACTAAAATTCAATAAAATAAATAAATAAATGTCTTTTTTCATTCAAATTTTTTTCCCCCTTTAACCACTTCAGCCCCGGACCATTTTGGCTGGTTAAAGACCAGGCCACTTTTTGCGATTCGGCACTGCGTTGCTTTAACTGACAATTGCGCGGTCGTGCGACGTGGCTCCCAAACAAAATTGACGTCCTTTTTTTCCCACAAATAGAGATTTCTTTTGGTGGTATTTGATCACCTCTGCGGTTTTTATTTTTTGCGCTATAAACAAAAATAGAGCGTCAATTTAAAAAAAAAATCCAATATTTTTTACTTTTTGCTATAATAAATTTTCCCAAAAAATATATAACATTTATTTTTTTCCTCGGTTTAGGCCGATACATATTCTTCTACATATTTTTGGTAAAAAAAAAATCGCAATCAGCGTTTATTGATTGGTTTGCGCAAAAGTTATAGCGTTTACAAAATAGTGGATAGTTTTATGGCATTTTTATAAAAAAAAAAATCTTCACTAGTAATGGCGGCGATCAGTGATTTTTTTCGTGACTGCGACATTATGGCGGACACATCGGACACTTTTGACACATTTTTAGGGCCATTGTCATTTTCACAGCGATCAGTGCTATAAAAATGCACTGATTACTGTGAAAATGACACTGGCAGTGGAGGGGTTAACCACTAGGTGGCACTGTAGGGGTTAAGTGTTCCCTGCATTGTGTTTCTAACTGTAGGGGGGATGTACACGGAGCCGAGATCAGTGTCATTGTCACTAGGCAGAGCAGGGAGATGCTTGTTTATACAAGCATCTCCCCGCTCTATACCTCCGTGAGACGATCGCGGGGATCCCTGCGGCGATCGAGTCCGCGGGACCCGCGTTCCGACTCACGGGGGTGGGGCGGCAGGGTCGCGAGCGCGCCGCCGGCGGCGCGCGCGCGACCACACGGACAGGCACTTAAAGGGGACGTACAGGTATGCTGAAGTGCCTGTCCGTGCCATTCTGCCGACGTAAATGTACAGGAGGCGGTCGGCAAGTGGTTAAGACCATTGGGCAGAAGTAATGTTTGACATCGCTTCCTTCATCCAATGTTATGGAGCCGAGGCTCCAGGCCTCTGAGGGAAAAGGATTGAAACGTCTCCGCCGCTAGAGACGGCTCCGGTAAGTGCCGGAGATGACCGAAGCGCTGCAGGAGGGGGGGTGCACCTCTCCCGCCGCCGATAAAAGTGATTTTGCGGCGAATCCGCAGCGGAGACCACTTTTATTCTAAAGAGGACCACCCATCGTTTCAGAAAATACCAGGGTTATGGCAGCTATCTGACCTCCTCTGTAACTCAAGACCCCAGTATTCTACGTCAAAATACCGACGTACAATGACGCCGGTGTGTGGGAAGTAGTTGAGACAGTGTAAAAAAAAAAAAAAAAAGAAATAAGAAAAAAAAAATGTAAAGCACCTCGTTCCTCCGTGCTCACACGCAGACGCGAACGCATACGTAAGTCGCGCCCGCAAATGTAAACAGTGTTTAAACCACACATGTGAGGTATCACTGCGATTGTTAGAGCGAGAGCAATAATTCTATCACAGGATCTCCTCTGTACCTCTAAACTGGTAACCTGTAGAAATGTTTAAAGCGTTGCTTATGGAGATTTTTAAGTACCGTAGTTTGTCGCCATTCCACGAGTGTGCGCAATTTGAAATCATGGCATGTTAGGTATCTATTTACTCAGCGTAACATCATCTTTCACATTATACAAACACATTGGGCTAACTTTACGTTTTTTTTTTTGTTTTGTTTTTAATTCATGAATGTGTTTTTTTTCCAAAAAAATTAAGTAATTTTCTAGCGAAAAATATGGATTTTAACTTGTAAGCAAAACATGGCAGAAAAAGGATTAGGCATGAAGGGCTTAAGACTGGTACACACACGGGCCATGTGTGCAGCAACCTTTCCAGGAGAAGCCGGTTTATCAAATGGGCATACTGGAAAACCAGCATCCAATCAGCACTTTCAGCCATTGGCTGTGAGTGCTGATCACCGTGTTCTGGCGGGGGGGGGGGGGGGCAGACTCCCGGTGAGAACACAATAGTTCAGTGGAGGAGATTTCCGCACTAACATTTCTTAGTTAGTATGGCAACCTCTCCGGTTTGTTTTCGCTCAGCCCGCTGGGTTGAACAAAAAAAAAAAAAACTCCCTGTGTATATCCCACATTACTCCATTGTGCATGGGCTGAATGCCGGCAGTTGGTACACTTGTGATGGCGGTGATTGGTTCAAAGCGATCACAAAGTGCAGAGCCACTCTGTTTGGCTTTGTACATTGTGATTGTGACCTGAGCTATCCAATGATGGCTTTCCATTAATGGGAGCCTTTGCTGCCCCTGTGTGTTAAACAGCACTCCGGAAAATATTGTCTACCTCTCTACTGTTTATTTATTAGAAGAAGGTATTGAGGTGGTTAAAAGCTTATTAAGTGCTTGTTAGGAAAATGTAAATTTAGCAATACCCCCGAAGGGGGCGCTGGTTTAAGATTTGGGTCTGCCCATTACCATGCTGTTCACCATGTTCTTCCAAGGGGTCCACCTTGAAGAGTTGTTCACAAATGGCTGCACCAAACACTTATGCCCTGTACACACGATCGGTTTTACTGATGAAAACAGTCCGATGGACTTTTTTCATCGGACAAACCGATCGTGTATGGGCCCCATCGGTCTTTTTTCCCCATCGGTGAGAAAAAATAGAACATGTTTTAAATTTATCCGATGGAAAAAAAAAAACGATAGCAAATTCCGATCGTCTGTGTGGAACTCCATCTGATAAAAAACCCACGCATGCTCAGAATCAAGTCGACGCATGCTCAGAAGCATTGAACTTCATTTTTTTTGGCTCGTCGGAGTGTTTGACGTCACGGCGTTTGGGACGGTCGGATTTTTGACCGATGGTGTGTAGGCAAGACTGATGGAAGTCAGCTTCATCAGAAATCCGATGGAAAAGTCCATCGAATTTGAATCCATAGGAAATCCGATCGTTTGTACAGGGCTTTAGTCTCTTTTCTCAAGGGTTTTATTAAAGAAATTCCAGATGGAGGGTTGGGGGAGATTCAGGTACCTTACTTTTGCGGATCACAGGTACTTTCTTTAATCCAGAGGACAAACAGCTTCCACACTAGATCTAGCAACCACCGGATAGGCCTCCTTTACTGACCTACCAGCCGGAGCCGTGCTCGTTCAAAAGTCTCTGCCACAGACTTGTGTAATCACACCCTTGGTAAAGTTCTAAAACATAACACACAGTGCCAGGATCTTTCAGCCAGCCGGCAGCACTGTGAGGTAGATTCCGTCCGGATGCGTCCTCCAGTTGAGTCCTCAATTGTTCTGTCCCTTCCCTCAGGCAAGGCGACACAGGACCATCCCTGGACTGGATCAGTAGGCCCCAGAAACGCCTGGGCCTACTCTCAGTAACGAAGCCTCGGGCCAGCAGGCCCCGGGGCAGAAAACTGCAAATACATCCCTGAGGCCAGGAGGGCCGTCCGGTCAGGATCGGAAGACCCCGGCAAAACGGTGGGTGTCCCTTAAGTACCTTCCCCCAGAATGCACAGCGTGGTGACCAATCCCACTGAGCTGCTTCTGAGCAAGAGGTACCCAATACATCCAGCCAGCTGCATTTCCAACCCCGGCCTGTGGTGACAATGACACCTACAGCCAGGTGGAAAATGTGCAACCCAGCTGAACTGGAACAGAGACCCATAATTTGGTACAATTATTCTGAGCTAAACTACAGCTCAGACAACTAAATTTACACTAGCGCCTACCCAATAGGAGCAGGGCGCTACATAAATATTAGTATTCATAGCTTGACCACAAGTACACTTTAATCCTCCTCCCCTCCTCTCCTACTCTGTAGAAATAGACTTTATGGAGTTTTAGTCAGAGAGATAGTCTGAAGGTAAACAGCTGCTGTGCTTTCTCTTTAGTGCTCTGTGACATCACCCTGTATTAAATATGTATTTGTAAAACAAGGATTTTATATAATGACATGAAAATTATATAATAAAATGTCTCTATTGAATCTGAAGCTATCAATGTGCCTGCACACCAGACAAGTGTACTTGTATTACATTTGAACTTACATGAAGATTCTTTGAAATCGGAAAATGTGCTTTGAATGATCATAATTTATTTTTATTGCTTTGCTATTAAAAATGATTTAAAATGGAAAAATAAGTATAACATGTAAGCCAATAAATAAAACTATTGATACATTGTAAGGCGTATTCTTTCTATGTGTCTGATGTAATTGTATTATATCAAATACTAACTCCCCTGTACAGCTCTCTTCATTCAGGGACACATAGAGGGGAGAGGTGGTGGTGACCACTTAACCACTTCAGCCCCTGAAGAATTTACCCCTTTCCTGACCAGAGCAATTTTTACGATACGGCACTGCGTCGTTTTAACTGACAATTGCGCAGTCGTGCGACGTGGCACCCAAACAATATTGATGTCCTATTTTCCCTACAAATAGAGCTTTCTTTTGGTGGTATTTGATCACCTCTGCGGTTTTTATTTTTTTGCGCTATAAACAAAAAAAGAGCGTCAATTTTGAAAAAAAAAGCAATATTTTTTACTGTTTGCTATAATAAATATCCCCCAAAAATATATAGTTTAGGCAGATACGTATGCTTCTACATATTTTTGGTAAAAAAAATCACAATAAGCGTTTATTGATTGGTTTGCGCAAAAGTTATAGCGCCTACAAAATAGGGGATAGTTTTATGGCTTTTTTTTATTATAATTTTTTTTTTATTAGTAATGACAGCAATCAGCAATTTTTATTGTGACTGCGACATTATGGCGGACACATCGGACACTTTTGACACTATTTTGGGACCATTCACATTTATACAGCGATCTGTGCTATAAAAATGCACTGATTACTGTATAAATGACACTTGCAGGGAAGGGGTTAAACACTAGGGGGCGATCAAGGGGTTAAGTGTGTCCTAGGGAGTGATTCTAACTGTGGGGGGGGCTGGGCTCAGGGCCGCCATCAGGAATTTTGGGGCCCCTTACACAGCTTCAGGCATGGGCCCCCAGGAGCAGAGGAGAACCGGGGGGGGGGGGGGTGCTGCCGCCGCAAATTGAGAAGCAGGGCGGCTGCCGCGAATTGAGAAGTGGGGGGGTTTTGGGTGCTGACGAACAAAAAAAAAAAAGGACAAAAAAAAGGGGGGGTTGCCATCCGGGGCCCTGGGGACCTCCGGGCCTCTGGGGACCTCTGGGCCCCTTACAAAAAAAATAAAAAATAAAATAAAAAAAATAATAATTTTATATATATAAAAAAAAAGGGTGGGGGTGCCATCCGAGGCCCTGGGGACCTCTGGGCCCCTTACAAAAAAAAAAAATTATATAAAAAAAAAAACGGGGTTGCCATCTGGGCCCCTGGGGACCTTTGGGCCCCTTACAGGTGTACTGCCTGTACCCCTCTGACGGTGGCCCTGGCTGGGCTACAAGTGACACCACACCACACCCGATGAGCAGTAGATCACTGTCATGTCACTAACATAGTTGCCAACATTGCAAAAAAAACATCTGGGACACTTTTTTTGTATTGAGGCGGAGCCTTGCTATAATCAGGGGGCGGGGCATTCGTTTGTAGGCGTGTCATGCTGGAGTGAAAAATGTGGCGCACGAAAATGGGCGTGGTTTACGCACGATAGTGGGTGTGGTTTAACCACCTCCCTACTGTGCACGAAAACCCCCTTCCTGCCCAAGCCATTTTTCAGCTTTCAGCGCTGTCACACTTTGAATGACAATTGCGCGGTCGTGCGACGTGGCTCCCAAACGAAATTTGTGTCCTTTTTTTCCCACAAATAGAGCTTTCTTTTGGTGGTATTTGATCACCTCTGCGGTTTTTATTTTTTGCGCTATAAACAAAAGAAGAGCGTCCAGTTTGGAAAAAAAACACTATTTTTTACTTTTTGCTATAATAAATACCCATTTTTTTTTTTTTTTAATAAAATTTTCCTCAGTTTAGGCCGATACGTATTCTTCTACATATTTTTGGTAAAAAAAAAATCGCAATAAGCGCGTATTGATTGGTTTGCGCAAAAGTTATAGCGTGTACAAAATAGGGGATAGATTTCTAGCATTTTTATTTTTTTATTAGTGTAGCGGGGTCCTCAAATTGATGGGATACACCTGGGCAATAGTGTAACCCAGGTGTATAATTGTGTTAGGATTCAGACCCCTTTTTGTTTCGTGGAGGATTGGAGGATGTAATATTCTCCTTTGCCTGTGGGTGGCGAGGTACCCACGGGCTTCAGGTAGAATCATCCCCTACAGTGCTCCCTGTTTGGTCTCTTCCCGGAGATGGTGTGGCTGGGGCGGGGAACCCGCCGGACCGTTGAAGGGAGGAGATAAAAGGGGGAGACGCCCTGACCACGGGTCGTCGTCGTCGTCGTGGTGCAGAGAAGGAGGTCCTCGGAGGAGGAGGGCTGCGGCCCGCACCCAGGCACCTTCCCGGTGAGAACACAATAGTTCAGTGGAGGAGATTTCCGCACTAACATTTCTTAGTTAGTATGGCAACCTCTCCGGTTTGTTTTCGCTCAGCCCGCTGGGTTGAACAAAAAAAAAAAAAACTCCCTGTGTATATCCCACATTACTCCATTGTGCATGGGCTGAATGCCGGCAGTTGGTACACTTGTGATGGCGGTGATTGGTTCAAAGCGATCACAAAGTGCAGAGCCACTCTGTTTGGCTTTGTACATTGTGATTGTGACCTGAGCTATCCAATGATGGCTTTCCATTAATGGGAGCCCTTGCTGCCCCTGTGTGTTAAACAGCACTCCGGAAAATATTGTCTACCTCTCTACTGTTTATTTATTAGAAGAAGGTATTGAGGTGGTTAAAAGCTTATTAAGTGCTTGTTAGGAAAATGTAAATTTAGCAATACCCCCGAAGGGGGCGCTGGTTTAAGATTTGGGTCTGCCCATTACCATGCTGTTCACCATGTTCTTCCAAGGGGTCCACCTTGAAGAGTTGTTCACAAATGGCTGCACCAAACACTTATGCCCTGTACACACGATCGGTTTTACTGATGAAAACAGTCCGATGGACTTTTTTCATCGGACAAACCGATCGTGTATGGGCCCCATCGGTCTTTTTTCCCCATCGGTGAGAAAAAATAGAACATGTTTTAAATTTATCCGATGGAAAAAAAAAAACGATAGCAAATTCCGATCGTCTGTGTGGAACTCCATCTGATAAAAAACCCACGCATGCTCAGAATCAAGTCGACGCATGCTCAGAAGCATTGAACTTCATTTTTTTTGGCTCGTCGGAGTGTTTGACGTCACGGCGTTTGGGACGGTCGGATTTTTGACCGATGGTGTGTAGGCAAGACTGATGGAAGTCAGCTTCATCAGAAATCCGATGGAAAAGTCCATCGAATTTGAATCCATAGGAAATCCGATCGTTTGTACAGGGCTTTAGTCTCTTTTCTCAAGGGTTTTATTAAAGAAATTCCAGATGGAGGGTTGGGGGAGATTCAGGTACCTTACTTTTGCGGATCACAGGTACTTTCTTTAATCCAGAGGACAAACAGCTTCCACACTAGATCTAGCAACCACCGGATAGGCCTCCTTTACTGACCTACCAGCCGGAGCCGTGCTCGGTCAAAAGTCTCTGCCACAGACTTGTGTAATCACACCCTTGGTAAAGTTCTAAAACATAACACACAGTGCCAGGATCTTTCAGCCAGCCGGCAGCACTGTGAGGTAGATTCCGTCCGGATGCGTCCTCCAGTTGAGTCCTCAATTGTTCTGTCCCTTCCCTCAGGCAAGGCGACACAGGACCATCCCTGGACTGGATCAGTAGGCCCCAGAAACGCCTGGGCCTACTCTCAGTAACGAAGCCTCGGGCCAGCAGGCCCCGGGGCAGAAAACTGCAAATACATCCCTGAGGCCAGGAGGGCCGTCCGGTCAGGATCGGAAGACCCCGGCAAAACGGTGGGTGTCCCTTAAGTACCTTCCCCCAGAATGCACAGCGTGGTGACCAATCCCACTGAGCTGCTTCTGAGCAAGAGGTACCCAATACATCCAGCCAGCTGCATTTCCAACCCCGGCCTGTGGTGACAATGACACCTACAGCCAGGTGGAAAATGTGCAACCCAGCTGAACTGGAACAGAGACCCATAATTTGGTACAATTATTCTGAGCTAAACTACAGCTCAGACAACTAAATTTACACTAGCGCCTACCCAATAGGAGCAGGGCGCTACATAAATATTAGTATTCATAGCTTGACCACAAGTACACTTTAATCCTCCTCCCCTCCTCTCCTACTCTGTAGAAATAGACTTTATGGAGTTTTAGTCAGAGAGATAGTCTGAAGGTAAACAGCTGCTGTGCTTTCTCTTTAGTGCTCTGTGACATCACCCTGTATTAAATATGTATTTGTAAAACAAGGATTTTATATAATGACATGAAAATTATATAATAAAATGTCTCTATTGAATCTGAAGCTATCAATGTGCCTGCACACCAGACAAGTGTACTTGTATTACATTTGAACTTACATGAAGATTCTTTGAAATCGGAAAATGTGCTTTGAATGATCATAATTTATTTTTATTGCTTTGCTATTAAAAATGATTTAAAATGGAAAAATAAGTATAACATGTAAGCCAATAAATAAAACTATTGATACATTGTAAGGCGTATTCTTTCTATGTGTCTGATGTAATTGTATTATATCAAATACTAACTCCCCTGTACAGCTCTCTTCATTCAGGGACACATAGAGGGGAGAGGTGGTGGTGACCACTTAACCACTTCAGCCCCTGAAGAATTTACCCCTTTCCTGACCAGAGCAATTTTTACGATACGGCACTGCGTCGTTTTAACTGACAATTGCGCAGTCGTGCGACGTGGCACCCAAACAATATTGATGTCCTATTTTCCCTACAAATAGAGCTTTCTTTTGGTGGTATTTGATCACCTCTGCGGTTTTTATTTTTTTGCGCTATAAACAAAAAAAGAGCGTCAATTTTGAAAAAAAAAGCAATATTTTTTACTGTTTGCTATAATAAATATCCCCCAAAAATATATAGTTTAGGCAGATACGTATGCTTCTACATATTTTTGGTAAAAAAAATCACAATAAGCGTTTATTGATTGGTTTGCGCAAAAGTTATAGCGCCTACAAAATAGGGGATAGTTTTATGGCTTTTTTTTATTATAATTTTTTTTTTATTAGTAATGACAGCAATCAGCAATTTTTATTGTGACTGCGACATTATGGCGGACACATCGGACACTTTTGACACTATTTTGGGACCATTCACATTTATACAGCGATCTGTGCTATAAAAATGCACTGATTACTGTATAAATGACACTTGCAGGGAAGGGGTTAAACACTAGGGGGCGATCAAGGGGTTAAGTGTGTCCTAGGGAGTGATTCTAACTGTGGGGGGGGCTGGGCTCAGGGCCGCCATCAGGAATTTTGGGGCCCCTTACACAGCTTCAGGCATGGGCCCCCAGGAGCAGAGGAGAACCGGGGGGGGGGGTGCTGCCGCCGCAAATTGAGAAGCAGGGCGGCTGCCGCGAATTGAGAAGTGGGGGGGTTTTGGGTGCTGACGAACAAAAAAAAAAAAGGACAAAAAAAAGGGGGGGTTGCCATCCGGGGCCCTGGGGACCTCCGGGCCTCTGGGGACCTCTGGGCCCCTTACAAAAAAAATAAAATAAAAAAATAATAATTTTATATATATAAAAAAAAAGGGTGGGGGTGCCATCCGAGGCCCTGGGGACCTCTGGGCCCCTTACAAAAAAAAAATTATATAAAAAAAAAAACGGGGTTGCCATCTGGGCCCCTGGGGACCTTTGGGCCCCTTACAGGTGTACTGCCTGTACCCCTCTGACGGTGGCCCTGGCTGGGCTACAAGTGACACCACACCACACCCGATGAGCAGTAGATCACTGTCATGTCACTAACATAGTTGCCAACATTGCAAAAAAAACATCTGGGACACTTTTTTTGTATTGAGGCGGAGCCTTGCTATAATCAGGGGGCGGGGCATTCGTTTGTAGGCGTGTCATGCTGGAGTGAAAAATGTGGCGCACGAAAATGGGCGTGGTTTACGCACGATAGTGGGTGTGGTTTAACCACCTCCCTACTGTGCACGAAAACCCCCTTCCTGCCCAAGCCATTTTTCAGCTTTCAGCGCTGTCACACTTTGAATGACAATTGCGCGGTCGTGCGACGTGGCTCCCAAACGAAATTTGTGTCCTTTTTTTCCCACAAATAGAGCTTTCTTTTGGTGGTATTTGATCACCTCTGCGGTTTTTATTTTTTGCGCTATAAACAAAAGAAGAGCGTCCAGTTTGGAAAAAAAACACTATTTTTTACTTTTTGCTATAATAAATACCCATTTTTTTTTTTTTTTAATAAAATTTTCCTCAGTTTAGGCCGATACGTATTCTTCTACATATTTTTGGTAAAAAAAAAATCGCAATAAGCGCGTATTGATTGGTTTGCGCAAAAGTTATAGCGTGTACAAAATAGGGGATAGATTTCGAGCATTTTTATTTTTTTATTAGTGTAGCGGGGTCCTCAAATTGATGGGATACACCTGGGCAATAGTGTAACCCAGGTGTATAATTGTGTTAGGATTCAGACCCCTTTTTGTTTCGTGGAGGATTGGAGGATGTAATATTCTCCTTTGCCTGTGGGTGGCGAGGTACCCACGGGCTTCAGGTAGAATCATCCCCTACAGTGCTCCCTGTTTGGTCTCTTCCCGGAGATGGTGTGGCTGGGGCGGGGAACCCGCCGGACCGTTGAAGGGAGGAGATAAAAGGGGGAGACGCCCTGACCACGGGTCGTCGTCGTCGTCGTGGTGCAGAGAAGGAGGTCCTCGGAGGAGGAGGGCTGCGGCCCGCACCCAGGCACCTTCCCGGTGAGAACACAATAGTTCAGTGGAGGAGATTTCCGCACTAACATTTCTTAGTTAGTATGGCAACCTCTCCGGTTTGTTTTCGCTCAGCCCGCTGGGTTGAACAAAAAAAAAAAAAAACTCCCTGTGTATATCCCACATTACTCCATTGTGCATGGGCTGAATGCCGGCAGTTGGTACACTTGTGATGGCGGTGATTGGTTCAAAGCGATCACAAAGTGCAGAGCCACTCTGTTTGGCTTTGTACATTGTGATTGTGACCTGAGCTATCCAATGATGGCTTTCCATTAATGGGAGCCCTTGCTGCCCCTGTGTGTTAAACAGCACTCCGGAAAATATTGTCTACCTCTCTACTGTTTATTTATTAGAAGAAGGTATTGAGGTGGTTAAAAGCTTATTAAGTGCTTGTTAGGAAAATGTAAATTTAGCAATACCCCCGAAGGGGGCGCTGGTTTAAGATTTGGGTCTGCCCATTACCATGCTGTTCACCATGTTCTTCCAAGGGGTCCACCTTGAAGAGTTGTTCACAAATGGCTGCACCAAACACTTATGCCCTGTACACACGATCGGTTTTACTGATGAAAACAGTCCGATGGACTTTTTTCATCGGACAAACCGATCGTGTATGGGCCCCATCGGTCTTTTTTCCCCATCGGTGAGAAAAAATAGAACATGTTTTAAATTTATCCGATGGAAAAAAAAAAACGATAGCAAATTCCGATCGTCTGTGTGGAACTCCATCTGATAAAAAACCCACGCATGCTCAGAATCAAGTCGACGCATGCTCAGAAGCATTGAACTTCATTTTTTTTGGCTCGTCGGAGTGTTTGACGTCACGGCGTTTGGGACGGTCGGATTTTTGACCGATGGTGTGTAGGCAAGACTGATGGAAGTCAGCTTCATCAGAAATCCGATGGAAAAGTCCATCGAATTTGAATCCATAGGAAATCCGATCGTTTGTACAGGGCTTTAGTCTCTTTTCTCAAGGGTTTTATTAAAGAAATTCCAGATGGAGGGTTGGGGGAGATTCAGGTACCTTACTTTTGCGGATCACAGGTACTTTCTTTAATCCAGAGGACAAACAGCTTCCACACTGGATCTAGCAACCACCGGATAGGCCTCCTTTACTGACCTACCAGCCGGAGCCGTGCTCGGTCAAAAGTCTCTGCCACAGACTTGTGTAATCACACCCTTGGTAAAGTTCTAAAACATAACACACAGTGCCAGGATCTTTCAGCCAGCCGGCAGCACTGTGAGGTAGATTCCGTCCGGATGCGTCCTCCAGTTGAGTCCTCAATTGTTCTGTCCCTTCCCTCAGGCAAGGCGACACAGGACCATCCCTGGACTGGATCAGTAGGCCCCAGAAACGCCTGGGCCTACTCTCAGTAACGAAGCCTCGGGCCAGCAGGCCCCGGGGCAGAAAACTGCAAACACATCCCTGAGGCCAGGAGGGCCGTCAGATCAGGATCGGAAGACCCCGGCAAAAAGGTGTGTGTCCCTTAAGTAACTTCCCCCAGAATGCACAGCGTGGTGACCAATCCCACTGAGCTGCTTCTGAGCAAGAGGTACCCAATACATCCAGCCAGCTGCATTTCCAACCCCGGCCTGTGGTGACAATGACACCTACAGGCAGGTGGAAAATGTGCAACCCAGCTGAACTGGAACAGAGACCCATAATTTGGTACAATTATTCTGAGCTAAACTACAGCTCAGACAACTAAATTTACACTAGCGCCTACCCAATAGGAGCAGGGCGCTACATAAATATTAGTATTCATAGCTTGACCACAAGTACACTTTAATCCTCCTCCCCTCCTCTCCTACTCTGTAGAAATAGACTTTATGGAGTTTTAGTCAGAGAGATAGTCTGAAGGTAAACAGCTGCTGTGCTTTCTCTTTAGTGCTCTGTGACATCACCCTGTATTAAATATGTATTTGTAAAACAAGGATTTTATATAATGACATGAAAATTATATAATAAAATGTCTCTATTGAATCTGAAGCTATCAATGTGTCTGCACACCAGACAAGTGTACTTGTATTACATTTGAACTTACATGAAGATTCTTTGAAATCGGAAAATGTGCTTTGAATGATCATAATTTATTTTTATTGCTTTGCTATTAAAAATGATTTAAAATGGAAAAATAAGTATAACATGTAAGCCAATAAATAAAACTATTGATACATTGTAAGGCGTATTCTTTCTATGTGTCTGATGTAATTGTATTATATCAAATACTAACTCCCCTGTACAGCTCTCTTCATTCAGGGACACATAGAGGGGAGAGGTGGTGACCACTTAACCACTTCAGCCCCTGAAGAATTTACCCCTTTCCTGACCAGAGCAATTTTTACGATACGGCACTGCGTCGTTTTAACTGACAATTGCGCAGTCGTGCGACGTGGCACCCAAACAATATTGATGTCCTATTTTCCCTACAAATAGAGCTTTCTTTTGGTGGTATTTGATCACCTCTGCGGTTTTTATTTTTTTGCGCTATAAACAAAAAAAGAGCGTCAATTTTGAAAAAAAAAGCAATATTTTTTACTGTTTGCTATAATAAATATCCCCCAAAAATATATAGTTTAGGCAGATACATATGCTTCTACATATTTTTGGTAAAAAAAATCACAATAAGCGTTTATTGATTGGTTTGCGCAAAAGTTATAGCGCCTACAAAATAGGGGATAGTTTTATGGCTTTTTTTTATTATAATTTTTTTTTTATTAGTAATGACAGCAATCAGCAATTTTTATTGTGACTGCGACATTATGGCGGACACATCGGACACTTTTGACACTATTTTGGGACCATTCACATTTATACAGCGATCTGTGCTATAAAAATGCACTGATTACTGTATAAATGACACTTGCAGGGAAGGGGTTAAACACTAGGGGGCGATCAAGGGGTTAGGTGTGTCCTAGGGAGTGATTCTAACTGTGGGGGGGGCTGGGCTCAGGGCCGCCATCAGGAATTTTGGGGCCCCTTACACAGCTTCAGGCATGGGCCCCCAGGAGCAGAGGAGAACCGGGGGGGGGGGGGTGCTGCCGCCGCAAATTGAGAAGCAGGGCGGCTGCCGCGAATTGAGAAGTGGGGGGGTTTTGGGTGCTGACGAACAAAAAAAAAAAAAAGGACAAAAAAAAGGGGGGGTTGCCATCCGGGGCCCTGGGGACCTCCGGGCCTCTGGGGACCTCTGGGCCCCTTACAAAAAAAAAAAAAAATTAAATAAAAAAAATAATAATTTTATATATATAAAAAAAAAGGTGGGGGTGCCATCCGGGGCCCTGGGGACCTCTGGGCCCCTTACAAAAAAAAAAAATTATATAAAAAAAAAACGGGGTTGCCATCTGGGCCCCTGGGGACCTTTGGGCCCCTTACAGGTGTACTGCCTGTACCCCTCTGACGGTGGCCCTGGCTGGGCTACAAGTGACACCACACCACACCCGATGAGCAGTAGATCACTGTCATGTCACTAACATAGTTGCCAACATTGCAAAAAAAACATCTGGGACACTTTTTTTGTATTGAGGCGGAGCCTTGCTATAATCAGGGGGCGGGGCATTCGTTTGTAGGCGTGTCATGCTGGAGTGAAAAATGCGGCGCACGAAAATGGGCGTGGTTTACGCACGATAGTGGGTGTGGTTTAAATGGGCGTGGTTCAAAGGGGTGTGGCTAGAGTCCGAGGTGAGAGAAAGAGAGAGAAAGAAATAGAAAGAAAGAAGCCAGATCCTACACCACAATAGTAATGTGTAACAAAATTGGCAGATAAGGATACTCCAAAACACCTGTTGGCGCTTCAATCATCCCGGCACCATGTTTGTTACGGTGTCAGGATGATTGAAGTGCATTATTTCTATTTTTACATTGTAATATAAAATTAAATCATTCAACTCACCATAATGCCGAATCAGTGGAAGCCCTGAGCGTGTTACCTGCCACGTCGCCTGCCACCAGATGGCCTCCCCAGCAGTCCGTCCTTGCATCAGGTGCCTCCCCAGCAGTCCGTCCTTGCATCAGGTGCCTCCCCAGCAGTCCGTCCTTGCATCAGGTGCCTCCCCAGCAGTCCGTCCTTGCATCAGGTGCCTCCCCAGCAGTCCGTCCTTGCATCAGGTGCCTCCCCAGCAGTCCGTCCTTGCATCAGGTGCCTCCCCAGCAGAGCCCCCTCCACACTTGTGGACAAGGGTCCAAAAATCATGATTGTCCCGGGAAATTCGGGACTGTTTGGCACCTATGCACTACACTGATTACCCCGCTACCCACTACACTGATTACCCCGCCACCCACTACACTGATTACCCCGCCACCCACTACACTGATTACCCCGCCACCCACTACACTGATTACCCCGCCACGCACTACACTGATTACCCCGCCACCCACTACACTAATTACCCCGCCACCCACTACACTGATTACCCCACCACCCACCACACTGATTACCCCGCCACCCACTACACTGATTACCCCACCACCCACTACACTGATTACCCCACCACCCACTACACTGATTACCCCGCCACCCACTACACTGATTACCCCACCACCCACCACACTGATTACCCCGCCACCCACTACACTGATTACCCCACCACCCACTACACTGATTACCCCGCCACCCACTACACAGATTACCCTGCCACCCACTACACAGATTACCCCGCCACCCACTACACTGATTACCCCGCCACCCACTACACTGATTACCCCACCACCCACCACACTGATTACCCCGCCACCCACTACACTGATTACCCCACCACCCACTACACTGATTACCCCGCCACCCACTACACAGATTACCCTGCCACCCACTACACAGATTACCCCGCCACCCACTACACTGATTACCCCGCCACCCACTACACAGATTACCCCGCCACCCACTACACTGATTACCCCGCCACCCACTACACTGATTACCCCGCCACCCACTACACTGATTACCCCGCCACCCACTACACTGATTACCCCACCACCCACTACACTGATTACCCCACCACCCACTACACAGATTACCCCGCCACCCACTACACAGATTACCCCGCCACCCACTACACTGATTACCCCGCCACCCACTACACAGATTACCCCGCCACCCACTACACAGATTACCCCACCACCCACTACACAGATTACCCCGCCACCCACTACACAGATTACCCCGCCACCCACTACACAGATTACCCCGCCACCCACTACACAGATTACCCCGCCACCCACTACACTGATTACCCCGCCACCCACTACACAGATTACCCCGCCACCCACTACACAGATTACCCCGCCACCCACTACACTACACCGATTACCCCGCCACCCACTACACTACACCGATTACCCCACCACCCACTACACTACACTACACTGATTACCCCACCACCCACTACACCGATTACCCCGCAACCCACTACACCGATTACCCCGCAACCCACTACACAGATTACCCCGCCACCCACTACACTGATTACCCCACCACCCACTACACTACACAGATTACCCCGCCACCCACTAACACTACACTACACTACACTGATTACCCCACCACACTAATTTCTACACTACACAGCATTCCAGGCAACATACATTGCAGGACTATCGAGTGA
Source organism: Rana muscosa (assembly GCA_029206835.1). Classification (NCBI taxonomy): domain Eukaryota; kingdom Metazoa; phylum Chordata; class Amphibia; order Anura; family Ranidae; genus Rana; species Rana muscosa. The sequence goes on from CM055127.1 coordinate 176,239,828, forward strand.
GCGATCTGCAGCCAGATGTGCGATGAACTGCTGCTGGACTTACTTTGTGCTGTGGTGGTGTGCTTGTGTGGGATCCTCCTCTCCTAACCTGAGCTCATTCCACTCTGAGGACATCCGACACAGGCAGCAAGGTAAAGGCAGCCATGGCGAGCGGGTGCAGCGCAGGCATTGCTAGCTAGTTATGTTTAGAGTAAGAGGGAGGGGAAGAAGAGCCAGAAACAACTTTTACATCCTGATCGGTCACCTCCCAGCAATCGGCGGCAGCGGCGGGATAAGGATCACTCTGTGTGAAGGGAGGGGCCACCGAAAGAGAGAGAGACGCGATTGGCTGCCCCTCTCCTCACACTAGAGGTCAGTGAAGATAACACTTGTGGCGGCGACGGCGGCCATTTTGGTGTAGCCGCCGCCGTTTTAAGCCCTAAACATTCCCGAATTTACCGGGACAAAACGGGACAAAAAGAATTGGGCTTGTCCCGAATCGGGACAAGCCCAATTCGGGACAAGGGTCCAAAAATCGTGCTTGTCCCGGGAAATTCGGGACTGTTGGCAACTATGCACTAAGCAGAACAGGGAAATGCCTTGTTTACATCTCCCCGTTCTGCCGCTCTGTGAGTTGATCGCAGGCACCCAGCAGACACCGAGTCCGCGGGACCCGCAGGCACGCTCACGGAGCACGCGGCAAATTCAAAGCAACGTACAGGTACGTTGCTTTGCGCAGCCGTGCCATTTTGCCGACGTATATCGGCGTTAGCCGGTCGGCAAGTGGTTAAAGTGTATTAAGAGCCCAAATTATTTTTCTTATTTTGGTTAGAACCCCTGTTAGGCTTGTTGCTATTTGGGCTCCCCTAGAGTGATATCCCCTCTCTTTCTCTTTTGTGGAGTTAACAGCCTTCTACCAGACAGGAAGTGAAGAAAAATTGGCAACAGGGAATCCGACAAACGTCACACTGTATTTGTGCAGCAATTTTTCAAACGCGTTTTTTTTGGGGGGGAACTTTTTCATGAATTAAAAAAAAAAAAAAACAGTAAAGTTAGCCCAATTTTTTGTATAATGTGAAAGATGATTTTACGCCAAGTAAATAGATACCTAACATGTCACACTTTAAAATTGCGCACGCTCGTGGAATGGAGCCAAACTTCCGTACTTAAAAATCTCCCTAGGTAATGCTTTCAATTTTTTTTTACACAGATTACATTTCTCTTTAAGATAAAAGTGGTCTCTGCAGCGGATTCACCACAAGATCACTTTTATAGGTGGCTGGAGAGGTGCCCCTCCCCTCCCGCCACGCACCGGTCGTCTCCGCCGCTTACCGGACCCGCCGGTACTGGCGGAGACGATTACGTCCTCTCCCGTGGATGCCTGGCTGCCGACTGAGGGGAAGATGGCCCCCACTCAGCTCCATAGCATGGGAGGGCGGAAGTGATGTCAAACGTCACTCTCTGCCCATAGCTCTTAAAGGATGTTTTTTTTTTTTCTTTTTCAAGTGACATTTTATTTATTTTTTTATTATTGCATTTTAGTGTAAATATGAGATGTGAGGTCTTTTTGACCCCCAGATCTCATATTTAAGAGGACCTGTCATGCTTTGTTTCTATTACAAGAGATGTTTACATTCCTTGTAATAGGAATAAAAGTGACCCAAGTTTTTTTTTTTTTAAACACAGTGTCAAAATAAAAAATAAAAAGTAAAATAAATAAGAAAAGCGACCTGTCCCGACGAGCTCGCGCGCAGAAGCGAAGGCATACGTGAGTTGCAACTGCATATGAAAACGGTGTTAAAACCACACATGTGAGGTATCGTCATGATCGTTAGAGCGAGAGCAATAATTCTAGCCCTAGACCTCCTCTGTAACTCTAAACATGCAACCTGTAGACATTTTAAAATGTTGCCTATGGAGATTTTTATAGGTAAAAGATTGTCCCCATTCCACGAGCGGGCGCAATTTTGAAGCGTGACATGTTGGGTATCAATTTACTCGGCGCAACATTATCTTTCACAATATAAAAAAAAAAAAAAATTGGGCTAACTTTACTGTTGTCTTATTTTTTAATTAAAAAAAATATATTTTTTCAAAACAAGTGCGCTTGTAAGACCGCTGCGCAAATACGGTGTGACAGAAAGTATTATACTACACAAGAACATCGACAACTCTGCTTATAAAATGTAAAACATTTAAATGAACGTGAAATGAAAATAAAAGGACTTACAATGCCTTGAAAAAGTATTCATACCCCTTGAAACATTCTACATTTTGTCAGGTTACAATCAAAAAAGGTAAATGTATTTTATTGGGATTTTATGTGATAGACCAACACAAAGTGACACATAATTGTGAAGTGAAAGGAAAATGATAAATGGTTTTCAATTTGTTTTACAAATAAATATATGAAAAGTGTGCCTTTGGCCAATCATGGCTCAGGGGGACTAAGTCCACGCCCCACACTATATAAGGCTTCTTACATAGCGGCCGTGTATAGTGTGTGGACGGAGATAGATTGGGCTAGATTAGGCAGGCAGGTTAGTTATCAGTAGTGTATTTGATATACAGCATCTCACAAAAGTAAGTACACCCCTCACATTTTTGTAAATATTTTCTTGTATCTTTTCATGTGACAACACTGAAGAAATGACACTTTGCTACAATGTAAAGTAGTGAGTGTACAGCTTGTATAACAGTGTAAATTTGCTGTCCCCTCAAAATAACTCAACACACAGCCATTAATAGCTAAACCACTGGAAACAAAAGTGAGCACACCCCTAAGTAAAAATGTCCACTGGGGCGCTTTACTGCTGTTATAGCGGCGCTTTTCGGACACTTGGAAAGGCGCTTTGGCAGCGGTGCCCATTGATTTCAATGACTGGGGCGGTGGAGGAGCGGTGTATAGACCGCTCCTCCACCGCCTGAAAGATGCTGCTTGCAGGACTTTTTCTAATGTCCTGCAAGCGCACCGCCCCAGTGTGAAAGCACTATGACTCTCACACTGGGGCTGCAGGGGAGGCGTTTTCAGGCGCTTTACAGGTGCTATTTTAAGCCCAAAAGTGCCTGAAAAATGCCCCAGTGTGAAAGGGGTCTTACCCTCAGCTTCTGGCAGTGGCTGTCTTGGAGGTGTGTTTGGGGTCGTTATCATGATGGAATTGCCGCGTATCGGTAGGAGGCCGAGGTGCTGAGAGGACTCCCCTTGCGGCCGAGTGCAATACACCCCTGATAGTACATGGTCCAGGTAGTGTGGTGTAGTGCCCAAAGAAGCACGGTTTGCCAGGTGTTGCTGTAGTCCAAAGAGCTGATCACCAGGAGATGGCTGGAGCAGTCTGGAGCACTAGATAAGCAGGTATGCTGAGGTGCTCGGTAGAAAGAAAACTGAGAGCCAGGCCAAAGGGTCATACATAGTGGATCAGTCAGGCAGCAGAACTAGGGTGACCACGTGTTCCGGATTGCATTTTGCAGGTCTGTCCCGGGCACATTCATTCCAGGACAATACAGTGTCCCGGAATGAAACAGAAACAGCCACCCCCCCGGGCCAATCTGATGCCCCCAAAACAGGCCGCCGCATCACCGTTTTACTCACTGACAGTACTTGTCCTGGCCGGGAATGCCTGGAGGGGCACAATCCCCGCCCCCTGCTTGTGATTGGAGAAATCATAAATCCTGCCTCTTGTGTCCAATCACTGTGCTGTGATTCGTTACAGCACAAGATGATTTTTGGGAAGGAAGGGAGGGTGTCCCTGAATGGTAGTTTGGAAATGTGGTCACCCTAAGCAGAACTGGAACAGTTTTTTTTTTTTTTTAAGTCGGAACTCCGCTTTAAGTAGAATAATGTTTTTTCTGAGTGCCATCAGAGACATTCTTTTTCTTTTTCCTGTAGACTATTTGAGGCTGCATTCACACCCTAGCAGAGCATATTGTTATTTCAAGTGATTTTAAAGTGTGATGTGGGCTGCGCAGCCTCACAAGAATAGAATATGATCAAAACAGTAAATATGATTATAACTAAAAAAATAAAACAATAACGTGAAAACATTCCATCAATTTCAAAATCCAAGGAATAGTGCAAATATTATGTCAGTAAGAACCTATGAATATACTCACTTTATACCAGAGGTGGGTCATATAATTGGGCAATCTGTTTTAAGCAGCGCAAATACACACCTTTTTTTTCAATCAGCACTTACCATTGTGGGAACACAATTTGTATTTGCAGCAGCTTAGAGGTAAATTTAAATAAGGTCACTGCATTTTATATATGACTTTGGCAGCGCACAGCACCATTTTTCTTTAAGGTGTGAAGTTATTGCTTTTAATCTTTTTAGGTCAACATGTCTTCAGACTTTTTTTTTGTGCGATAGCAATCTTCAAACAATGGAAAGTGACTACTAGCACATGTATCTAAGTATCGGTAGCTAAGGAACGCAGAAGTGAGCCTGAAACTTTTATTATATGTCCTCCACACTATAAAATACTCCAACTGTAATCTCTTAGGAGCCGGGCCCTCTGATTCCTACTGTATTAAAGTGTATAGTATTTGTACTGCCTAGTGCTTACCCTCAAGTTGTAAAGCGCTGCGTAAACTGTCGGCACTATATAAATCCTGTATAACAGTGGTCTCCGAACGGTGGCCTGAGGGCCAGATGCGGCCCTTTCTGTGTCTTTATCCGGCCCTTGGGGCACTTTTCTTCCACTGATACCAGACACTATTCTGCCAACTGACACCAAAAATGGAGCACTGTTCCTCCCAATGATACCAATGATGGGACACTATTCCTCCCAATGATGGGGTACTATTCCTTCCACTATTCCTCTCAATGATGGGACACTATTCCTCTCAATGATGGGGTACTATTCCTCCCACTATTCCTCCCAATGATGGGACACTATTCCTCTCAATGATACCAATGATGGGACACTATTCCTCCCAATGATGGGCTACTATTCCTTCCACTATTCCTCTCAATGATGGGGTACTATTCCTCCCACTATTCTCCCAATGATGGGGTACTATTCCTCCCACTATTCCTCCCAATGATGGGCTACTATTCCTCCCAATGATACCAATGATGGGACACTATTACTCCCAATGATGGGGTACTATTCCTCCCAATGATACCAATGATGGGACACTATTACTCCCAATGATGGGGTACTATTCCTCCCACTATTCCTCTCAATGATGGGACACTATTCCTCTCAATGATACCAATGATGGGACACTATTCCTCCCAATGATGGGCTACTATTCCTTCCACTATTCCTCTCAATGATGGGGTACTATTCCTCCCACTATTCTCCCAATGATGGGGTACTATTCCTCCCACTATTCCTCCCAATGATGGGCTACTATTCCTCCCAATGATACCAATGATGGGACACTATTACTCCCAATGATGGGGTACTATTCCTCCCAATGATACCAATGATGGGACACTATTACTCCCAATGATGGGGTACTATTCCTCCCACTATTCCTCTCAATGATGGGACACTATTCCTCTCAATGATACCAATGATGGGACACTATTCCTCCCAATGATGGGCTACTATTCCTTCCACTATTCCTCTCAATGATGGGGTACTATTCCTCCCACTATTCTCCCAATGATGGGGTACTATTCCTCCCACTATTCCTCCCAATGATGGGCTACTATTCCTTCCACTATTCCTCCCAATGATGGGCTACTATTCCTCCCACTATTCCTCCCAATGATGGGATACTATTCCTCCCACTATTCCTCCCAATGATGGGGTACTATTCCTCCCACTATTCCTCCCAATGATGGGGTACTATTCCTCCCACTATTTCTCCCAATGATGGGGTACTATTCCTTCCAATGATACCAATGATGGGACACTATTCCTCCCAATGATGGGGTACTATTCCTTCCAATGATACCAATGATGGGACACTATTCCTCCCAATGATGGGGTACTATTCCTTCCAATGATACCGAAGATGGGACACTATTCCTCTCAATGATGGGGTACTATTCCTTCCACTATTCCTCTCAATGATGGGGTACTATTCCTCCCACTATTCCTCCCAATGATGGGGTACTATTCCTCCCACTATTCCTCCCAATGATGGGGTACTATTCCTCCCACTATTCCTCCCAATGATGGGGTACTAGTCCTCCCACTATTCCTCCCAATGATGGGGTACTATTCCTCCCACTATTCCTCTCAATGATTGGACACTATTCCTCTCAATGATGGGGTATTATTCCTCCCACTATTCCTCTCAATGATTGGACACTATTCCTCTCAATGATGGGGTACTATTCCTTCCACTATTCCTCTCAATGATGGGGTACTATTCCTACCACTATTCCTCCCAATGATGGGGTACTATTCCTTCCACTATTCCTCTCAATGATGGGGTACTATTCCTCCCACTATTCCTCCCAATGATGGGGTACTAGTCCTCCCACTATTCCTCCCAATGATGGGGTACTATTCCTCCCACTATTCCTCTCAATGATGGGACACTATTCCTCTCAATGATGGGGTACTATTCCTCCCACTATTCCTCCCAATGATGGGGTACTATTCCTCCCACTATTCCTCCCAATGATGGGGTACTATTCCTCCCACTATTCCTCCCAATGATGGGACACTATTCCTCCCACTATTCCTCCCAATGATGGGGTACTATTCCTCCCACTATTCCTCCCAATGATGGGGTACTATTCCTCCCACTATTCCTCCCAATGATGGGACACTATTCCTCTCACTATTCCTCCCAATGATGGGGTACTATTCCTCCCAATGATACCAATGATGGGACACAATTCCTCTCAATGATGGGGTACTATTCCTCCCACTATTCCTCCCAATGATGGGGTACTATTCCTCCCACTATTGCTCCCAATGATGGGGTACTATTCCTCCCACTATTCCTCCCAATGATGGGACACTATTCCTCCCACTATTCCTCCCAATGATGGGCTACTATTCCTCCCACTATTCCTCTCAATAATGGGACACTATTCCTCCCAATGATGGGGTACTATTCCTCCCACTATTCCTCTCAATGATGGGGCACTATTCCTCCCAATGATACCAATGAATGGGCACTATTCCTCCACCTTATACCAAATGTTGTGATGTTTACTCATACTTTTGCCAGGAAAAATGCCACTTCTGATTACCACAGTCCGGCCCCCCTAAAGTTTGATGGTCAGTAATCTGGTCCTTTGTTTAGAAAGTTTGGAGACCCCTGCTCTATAATAATAATAATAATAATAATAATAATAGTAATCTTTGTTTCATTGTAAATGACAGGACATGATTACCAAGTACTGAGTATGTATTGTCATAATTATTTAACCCTTTCTCTGCCAGAGCCCTTACATTTTATTTATTTTTTGCACACATGTTTAACTTCTTTAATACTGGACAGTTTTACCCTCTTCCTGCCCAGACCAATTTTCAGCTTTCAGCTCTGTCACAGTTTGAATGACACTTACTCAGTCATGCAACACTGCTCCCAAATTAAATCATTTTATTGCGTTTTTTTTAATATTTTTTTTTGAAAGATAGAGTTTGTTTGATGGTTTTTAATCACCACTGGGGTTTTTTTTTTGTTTTGTTTTTTGCTATATACATTTTTTTTTAAATGCCAGACGTTTGGGGGGGAACGACATGTTTTTCTTAGTTTCTGTTGTAAGATGTCCGCCGCAATGTCACAGTCAAATAAAATTCGCAGATCGCCGCCATTACTAATAAAAAAAAAATAATAATAATAAAAATGACATAAATCTATCCCTTATTTTGTAGACGCTATAACTTTTGCGCAAACCAATCAATATACGCTTATTGCTATTTCTTTTTTTTTACCAAAAACATGTAGAAGAATTCATATCGGCCTAAACTGAGGAAAAAAAAATGTTTTTTTTTTTTTTTTTTTTTAAATGGGATATTTATTAGAGCAAACATTTAAAAATATTGTGTTTTTTTCAAAATTGTCTGACTTTTTTTGTTTATAGCGCAAAAAATTAAAACCGCAGAGGTGATCAAATACCACCAAAAGAAAGCTCTATTTGTGGGGGAAAAAAATGATCAAAATGACCGCACAATTGTCATTCAAAATGTTACAGCGCTAAAAACTGAAAATTGGCCTGGGCAAGAAGGGGGATGAAAATGCCCGGTATTGAAGTGGTTAAAAGGTGTCCATCTTTGTCATCTCAGAAAGTTGAACAGATGAATATTCACCAAATATTTCTGGACTGCAGTGAGTTAAAGAAGCATTGGGACTGTGCCAAGCCATTCAACAAGAATAATAATAATACACACTTTTCATTCTTAACACCTCAGTTAATATCTTTACAACAGGTTATAAATTAATTTACATATACCAAATAAACCGTTTTATTAAAATGTGATAAAACCAGAGGAATGTTTTGCCAGAGTGAAATAGTATAATGGATTTTACCATCTTCCTCGTTGTGCTCCGATTGTGGTTTCATCACCTCATTGCACAGGAGGTTTTCTGAAGGTAGGACTCTATGACAAAATTCTCCCGATATGAACTTTAGTTTTATGTTATAAAATGTTATTCCTTTGGGTTCTATAACTTGTAATGCACTGTCTGTATGCCTCCATATTAGTTTTAGAATCTAAACAGCATGTGAGTGAACTTAAAGCGGTTGTATAGTTAAATAAAAAATAAAAATCCTCACCTGTAAGGCAAAAGGCATAATGAGCTAGTATGCACCGTACGTACCTTGACGCAACGCGGGTGTCCCGTACATGTCACTGGGTAACCCCGGCCTTTTCCCTGTTGCATCAGAGGGGGGGCGGAGATCGAGACTGGATTTACATCGCTGGAGATCGAGACTGGTTTACTTCGCTGGAGATTGAGACTGGATTACTTCGCTGGAGATTGATACTGCAAAAAATCTGAGGAAAACGCTTGGACAGCCGCACTCCAAAAAAGGTTCTTTTATTTAAAATAAAAGCACAAACAACATGCCACAGCAAAAAAAACAGCAAGTATGAGCTAACGTTTCGCACTGCGATTCAGTGCTTAATCATAAGCTATGATTAAGCACTGAATCGCATTGCGAAACGTCAGCTCATACTTGCTGTTTTTTTTGCTGTGGCATGTTGTTTGTGCTTTTGTTTTAAATAAAAGAACCTTTTTTGGAGTGCGGCTGTCCAAGCGTTTTTCTCAGATTTTTTGCATTGTCATATGCATTGCCTGCACCCACGGCTCTGGATCTTGTGAATGAATCACCAGTCACATCTGAGCGGTAACTCTCTCCTGGAGATTGATACTGGATTACATCGCTGGAATGATTTTTTTCTTTTTAATAAAGGACTTGTCCCAAGCTGTGTACTGTGGTTTTTAACATTTTTGACACTTTTGTTTTTTGTGAAATGGTAGGGGTACAATGTACCCCTTACCAATTCACATAGGGGGGGGACGGGATCTGGGGGTCCCCTTTTTAAAAAAAAAAAATGGCGCAGGGTTCCCATTAATATCCATACCAGACCTGAAGGGCCTAATATATGGAATTTGGGGGGACCCTCACGCAATTTTATTTTTAATTTTGGTTTGGGGTTCCCCTTAATATTCATACCAGACCCAAATGGCCTGGTAATGGACTGGGGGGGGGGGGGGCCATGTTGTTTTTTTGACTCTTATCTGTATTGCCGGGACCCGACAATTCATTATAGCCACGAGTAGTTTTAAATTACCTTTTTTTTTCTTTAGAAATGTCATTTTGTTCAGGGACTTTTCTGAGCATGGGAAACATGCGCTACTTTACAGGCATACTATAGACACCCCCCAGGTACGAAATTTATAGGAATATTTCACTTTTATTGTTTCACTTTAAGCATTATTAAAATCACTGCTCCCAAAAAAACGTCCATTTTTAAAACTTTTTTTTGCATTGATACATGTCCCCTGGGGCAGGACCCGGGTCCCCACACCCTTTTTATGACAATAACTTGCATATTAACCTTTAAAATTAGCACTTTTGATTTCTCCCATAGACTTTTAAAGGGTGTTCCGCGGCTTTTGAATTTGCCGCAAACACCCCAAATTGTTCACTGTTCGACCCGAACATAAAGCTCAGCCCTAGACCTCGTATATTATCTTATACAAGGGAACAACCTTGTTAACCATCTGTTTCCAGACATTTATGGCCAAAGGATCAGTTGAGATTTTAAATGAGACCCCTCTAAAATGTTATATTAGACCCTTAATCCAGCCTGGCTGGTCGGGAGACCCATGTTGATGAGGAAAATAGCCTATTCTTGGCAAAACTTGCCCAGGGGTTGTGGGGATCTGCAGTCTGAGAGTTCGAAATCTAGTTGCACCTGCTAGTGTCCTTAACAACCATTGATAGTGGGAGGCTGTCATGTATATTTTTTACCTTCAAAGTTGATTCTCCGTGTATTACTTTGGAGAAACAGTTAAAGGAACCCGTGACCCTGTTTTCAAACTCTAGTAGATTTTTGAAAAGAATATATGGAATACACAGTATGGAAATATAAAACTGTAAAAAAATAAGTTATATATAATATATAGTAAATCATATAGAGCAGATCAATAGGGATTCTAATTTTGGTCTTTTTGTTACTCTTTTCTTCAGGGTATATTACCCATGCAATTGTCTGAATATGTGGCTCATCTTGGTTCTTCTAAGCTTTGCCACCTCTACCCACTGCCAAACTCACCCCAAATTCAACTATGCCTGCCGAATTGCAAAGGAACCAGAATGCGCTAAAGTCAATTTTGTCCCCGGCCACAATCTTCTTGGTCAAGGTTTTGATGTTGTGACCATGAAGCAGACCAGAGCTCACCTGCTAGATCTCCAGACATTTTCCACAAAGGACAACACCTGCATTGTCTGTCACAACCCATATATGAACAAGACTTGGCAAAAGCTGCCCCTTGCAATTTTGGACTGGAGGCCCCAGAAATACTGTTCTACGAAGGTCAACAGTGAGGTCTTCCTATCTTCTACATCGCTTTCTGAGGAGGCTGCATTTGAGGTGAAGAATGATTGGGAAACTGGTCTCGAGCTCCAGTACAAGGGGACAGATGCCAAGCTCATAATTGCTGGTTCTCAGTCCCAGGCAGCACAGTTTGGTAGAAATAAGACCAGCACAGACCGTTACAGCTTCATCAAACACCACCTGAGTTGTGTATATTACAGGTACGTCTCCAGAAATAACATACCGTAAATACTCGAGTTTAAGCCGCCCCGAGTATAAGCCGAGGTACCTAATATTCCCCTTAATAAACTGGGAAATGTATTGACTCGAGTATAAGCCTAGGGGGGAATTGTGCCCATTGCCACCTCACTGTGCCAATTGCCCAACCTTACTGTGCCCATTGCCACCTCACTGTGCCACCTCACTGTGCCCATTGCCACCTCACTGTGCCACCTTACTGTGCCCATTGCCAGCTTACTGTGCCCAACCTCACTGTGTCCATTTCAGCCTCCCTGTGCCCGAGTGTACCTGAAAATCTTCTTATACTGCGGCCGGCGTCCATTGTTTAAATATCGCGCCTTTCTCCTGGTCCCATCCATGATAGGTGTTTCCAGCAAACACTGTGTTGAGTGTTCCGCCTATCACGGAGGTCCTCTCATTCTCGGACTCTGTTTCCCAGCAGGCACTGTGTTCAGTGTTCCGCCAATCACGGATGCCTTTTCATCCTCGGACAAGAGAACGTCCATGATAGGCGGAACACTGAACACAGTGTCTGCTGGGAAACGGAGTCCGAGAATGAGAGGACCTTTGTGATAGGCGGAACACTCAACACAGTGTTTGCTAGAAACGCCTATCACGGAAGGTACCGGGAGAAAGCTGCGATATTTAAACAATGGACGCCGGCCGCAGTATAAGAAGATTTTCAGGTACTGACTTGAGTATAAGCCGAGGGGTGTAATTTCAGCCCTAAAAAAGGGCTGAAAAATTTGGCTTATACTCGAGTATAAACAGTATATTATCATTATAAAACAAGTGAAAGTTAAGACTTTTAAACATTCTTTCATTCACCATTCACCTGTCCATCAGCTGCAAAATTATTTTTCTTTTAATAAAACAGATTTTGACATTTCGCTCCGTACAGCAATGCATTAGCTATCCTAGTATGTATTGAATAAATAAATAAAAGGTGTGGGCATCATCCAAAATGTTCCCCAAACAGTTAAAATGCTAGAAAAAAATTAGCTCATGTTTTTTTTTTTTGAAACCTTTTCTAAAATTTGTCCCTTTACCAGCTTACAACTTTCAGACCTCCCGCTACTGAGCAAAGATCTAAGCCAGGCCTTGGAGTCTCTGCCACCGACTTATGATGCCAGTACTCAGTCTCACTACAGACATCTAATTAGTATCTACGGCACTCATTATATCAGCCAAGCAGATGTAGGAGGCCAAGTGGTGGAGGTCAACGCCATCAAGACCTGTCAAGTCACCATGGATGGCATGTCAATGGACGAGCTGAAAGGTTGCCTTAGCTATGAGGCCTCAATTGCAGTCACTGGAAAAGATGAAACAAGTGCCAAAGCTAACGCCTGCAAGGAACTAAGCCAAAAATTTAACAAGGGGGAGAGTTTCCATCAGACCTTCAACGAGAAGAGTTGGGAGGTGAGTTGTACAACAGGAATAAGTACTGTTGGCATATACTGTATATATATACAAATTTACAGTTTATTTTTTTTAATGACTTTGCTATTTATTTTTTTGTCCTTTATACCTGTCTGGAACGTTGCTAACCAGGCCAATTCTGATATTTCTCTCCTACATGTAAAAATCATATTTTTTTTTGCTAGAAAATTACATAGAACCCCCCAAACATTATATATGTTTTTTTAGCAGAGACCCTAGAGAATACAATGGTGGTCATTGCAACTTTTTATGTTGCGCGGTATTTGCACAGAAATTTTTCAAATGCGTTTTTTTTTGGGGGGGGGGGGGGAATGTTTCACGCTTTTAAAATAAGTTACGCTGAGTTAATAGATACCTAACATATCATGCTTCAAAATTTCACACGCTCGTGGAATGGCGCCAAACTTTGGTACTTAAAAATCCCCATAGGCGACGCTTTCAAATTTTTTACTGGTTACATGTTTTGAGTTACGGAGGAGGTCTAGGGCTAGAATTATTGCCCTCGCTCTAACGTTCGCAGCGATTCCTCACATATTTTGTTTGAATACTGTTTTCTTATGTGGGTGGGACTTACGTAAGTATGCTCTCACTTCTGCGGGGACAGGGGCACTTTAAAAAAAATATATACATTGTTAATTTGACTTAAATTTTTTTAGTTTGACACCTTTTTAAAGACACTTTTATGTTTACATTCCTTGTAATAGGAATATGGCATGACAGGACCTCTATACAATGTGATATATGGGGTCAATAAGACCTCACATCTCACCTCTAGGTTGGGAAGCCTGAAATAAAATAAAAAAATAAAAACCGTCTCGGATTCCCAACCGAGGCGGCAAAGTTTTTTTGAATGCAGTGGCCGGGCGTGATAACACCGTCATAACATTGCAGCCTCTGGCGATCATAGAGACTCCGGCGACCATCTGGTCCGTCGGAAATCTCTATGGTGAACATCCCGGGCCGGCAGATCCATACTTCGACTCACCGATCGCAGCCGTGAGTCAGTAGAAGCACGGGAGGGCGGCGGGAGTGGGGAAAATCCCTTCTCGCCGCCCGTAAGAACGATCAAGCGGCTAACCAGCCGCTATGATCATTCTTATGGTGTAGGGAATCATCGGCAGGAAAAAGCCAATATCTGAATGATGCCTGTAGCTGCACCCATTATTTAGATATCCCCCCACAAATCCAGGGACGTCATATGACGGCCAGCCGCCGGCAAGTGGTTAAATAAATGGATAGTGGTTTTCTATATATATTTATTCCTGGTCTTTTTTCCTATTTTTTTTTAGTCGGTTATGTAGAAAACATCAGATATTAATGTTTTGTAGATCATTTCTATTTTCACTTTTATATATATATTTTTCTTTAAACTCATCTCCTTTGCTGAAAACAAAAACGTATTTTTTACCAAGTTCAGTAGCTCAAGTTGAAATTTTCACACACAAGCAAATAAATCAGATCAGTTGAAGTATAACTGTGGCTAGGCAATAGACATCTAATATATTTACATCTTAACATGCTTTCAAACTACCCCCCAACTGACCTCTCTAGCTTGTAGGCAGGTGCAGTTTGCCCTCCATTGAGTAGGTGGTACTGTGCTGCTGTACTGATAGAGGGCAGTGGTGGTTGGTGCTCAAAATTTTTTGGGGGGCGTAAACAAACAAACAAATCAAGCGCAGCCACTGTGCCCATCAAGCGCAGCCACTGTACCCATAAATTGCCGCTACTGTGCCATCAATTGCCACCAGTGAGCCCTATCAATTGCCACCACTGTGCCCCATCAATTGCCGCCAGTGTGCCCCATCAATTGCCGCTAGTGTGCCCCATCAATTGCCGCCAGTGTGCCCCATCAATTGCTGCCAGTGTGCCCCATCAATTGCTGCCACTGTGCCCCATCAATTGCCGCTACTGTGCCCCATCAAATGCTGCCAGTGTGCCCCCCCCCCCCCCCGCCCGGCACTTACCTGTCTCGGTGCTGTTCTCCACGCTCCGAGTCCTCAATGTCTTGTCCCATCCTTTGCTACGATTGGACGCCAGATAGGCGTCCAATCACAGCACCTGTCGCTTCAGCCAATCGGGTGACAGGGTAACCAGACCCGAGCACCTGATTGGCTGACAGGCGGGTCAATGTTAGGAAAGCGATTTATTCGATTCCCTAACACAACACTGAGTAAACAGCGAACGCACAGCATTTCGCCCGCTGTTTACCAATTTGGAAGCCTATTAGAGCCTATGGCTGTAATCAGGACGCCTATAAGAGCCCACGGCGCTTCCAAAAACAAAAATGCCGCTGTAATTCAGATGTCCGGTGCCTGACAAGGGGCCGGACACCTGAATAGGGGGCGGCAGCGGCGACAATAGTTAGATTCATGCATTGCATGAATCTATCTATTGGTGATAGAGCGGTGCAGGAGAGAGGGGAGCGGCGCTCCTGCGCCCTTTTTGGACGCACCGCCACTGATAGAAGGGAATCTCTAAAGGAAAATCATTCCTTGAGAGACTGCCGTAGAGGTTGCAGTTTTCTGATTGGATGCTGCAACTTTTGGTGACTTCTGGCAACCACTTGTTTGGTGGGACTCTATATATTGGGAGTACCTATAGATATATATTGAGGTACCTCTTCAGTAGAACAGAGTGCTGCTACCTTTAAAGTTTCAGATAAAATAAAAAAAATGACAAACATGTTATACTTCCCTGCTCTGTGCAATGGTTTTGTTCTGAGCAACCCCAATCCTCCTCTTCTTGGGTCTCCTACCTGCACTCCTGGCTCTTCCCCCCTACTGAGTACCCCCAGAGCAATCTACTTGCTCTGAGGGCACTTGTGCTTACTTGCTACTGAACCGCCTCCGTGTCCATAAGACACACAGAGTGTGGTCCGGTCCCACCCCCTGCTCCCTCCTCACTGAATGGGAATGGCAGCAGGGGGAGCCAATGGTCTCAGTGTCTCAGCCAATGAGGAGGGAGAGACTTGAGAGAGCTGCTGCTCTCATGCACATTGCTGAATTGGAATCGGGCTTAGGTAAGTATTAGGGGGGCTGCATACTGAAGGAGGGGGGCTGGAACTCTTTGTTATACATGATAATGTGTTACTGACAATAGGCAGAATAATGTTTCTTCATGAATTTTAGGTAAGAGGAGGAAAGATCACATTTGAGGAGCTCTCCTTTGACATAAAGAATGGAGATGGTGCACCATCTTTCGAGACCTGGATGGAAAGCCTGAAGACTGACCCCAATATCGTAACCTATTCTCTGGAGCCCATCCACAACCTGGTTCCATTCAGAGAACCCCAGAGAGCGAGCCTACAGAAAGCCATCGGTGATTACATCATGGAGAATGCATTGAGTAAGAACTGCTCTTGCCCATCGGGTACACAGCTGATTCCTGGTAGAGAGTGCAACTGCCTTTGTCTTGGTAGCTCGATCAAAAACATTAACTGTTGCCCTTCCAAATGGGGATTTGCCCAAGTGGTAGTCACAGTACAACGTGCCTCAAACCTTTGGGGTGACTACCTCTCGGGGGCTGATGCCTTTGTAACAATAAGGGCTGGATTGGCTTCTGCTCAGACACACACCATATGGAACAATGATAATCCAAACTGGGGCTCACGGTTTGATCTTGGGGTTCTGGAACTCAGTCCAGTGTCTAGCTTGAAGGTGGAGGTTTGGGATGAGGATAATAAACATGATGATGACCTGCTTGGAAAATGTGAAAAACCAGTTAACAGTGGAGTGAAGGACGAGGTTTGTAACCTTCAATATGGCAGTGTGACTTTTACAGTGAGTGTAGAATGCCTCCCCCACCTGACTGGGCCCCTCTGCATAGACTATGCTCCTTCCACCAGTTAGACATGTCTTCTATAGTCCAGCCACTTACTTAACTTGCTTGCTTTTAAACCTGAACTCCAGACAAACAGCTATATACACAGATTAAATACATACTACCGTGTTTCCCAGAAAATAAGACCTACCCCGAAAATAAGACCTAGCGTTATTTTCCAGGACAGCTGCAATATTAAGGCCCGTACACATGGTCGGACTTTTTGTGCCAACAAACTTCAGAATGAGCACGTTTTTCGTGTGTACGCTCCATCGGACAAACTTTTTTGGGTTTCATCGGACAAAGTTTGCTCTGCAAACGGGCAAACTTTTCGGCAACAAAAGTCCGATGGTGCAAAGTCTTGCCGTGTGTACAGAAATCCATCTGACTTTTTGTCTGAGGTACAAACACGCATTCCCAGAACTAATGTTAAAATCAATCAACAATAGTAGAAGTTGACCAAAGGGTGGCGGTAAAGAACAGAAAAGAGCAGAAAAACCACGTGATGTTGGGAAAGTTTTGGGAAAGTTTGCAGAAAAGTCAGAGCCTGTGTATGCTATGGGTGTGTCCGGCCAACTCCCTTCGGACAAAAATCCACGGAAACGTTTGTTTGAAGTCCGACCGTGTGTACGAGGCTTTACAGTATTATATAATGTACAATGTGTGTGTTTCTGTGATATAAATTGCGGGGAAGAGAGCTCCGGCGGGTCACAGAAGTGCAGAGCAGCGCTATAATGAAGGTATTTGGCACAAATATATTACAGAAACACACCCATTGTACATTATATAATACTGTAATAAAGTGGATTATAGGATTTTACAAGCATTTTAATTTAGTTCACACTGGAGATTCCTGTCAGGCAGGGGGAGAGAGAGGGGGAGGGAAGACAGCATATTACATGGCTGAGCTCTGAGGAAGAGGACTTGTCCTCGAAACGCGTCAGTCTGCAGTGACCTTTGTCAATCCCTCTGTGACCGATCTGAGTGGGTTTGTTTCTGGACGCATTGCTGCGACTTTGTGGCTTTTTCATACGCATGGTTTTAAACGTTTGTTTGTAAGTAGGATTCCTTTATTTAATTTCAAATAAATTTATCCAACGATAATGCACGAGGCTGGTGCGCCTTTCTTTCTTTTTCGTACATCACGGGACACAGAGCGACTTAGTCATTACTAATGGGTTATATAGTTTACCTTCAGGTGTTGGCACTGGCCAATTCCAAACCGGAAGTACCCTCCCCTATATAAGCCCCTCCCACCCGGGAGCACCTCAGTTTTTTGCCAGTGTCTAAGGTGTTGGCCAAAGAGTAACATGTGTTTTCACTGGGCTTGCGTACAGGTTCTTTTGGGCCTTAGTAAGCTGTTCCGGATCCCACCAAAAAAGCTTCATAGCTAAACGGTCGGTACCCGGGCCTTGCAGCAGAAGAGCAAGGTTTTGCCTGTAATGCTTCTCTTAGGAGGGCTGGACCCTGGGATCCAGAGCTCTGGTCATACCCACGACCAAGACGCTGTCTGTGCAGGGTGCTATACAGGTCCAGGGGAGTGGAATCCTTGGGAACCCGGTCCCTGAAGGTTTAATTACAATGCCTGCCGTGATAGGTGAAGTTTGGACTTTTGTGGACCAAACAAAGTCCTGCGGCGGGGATCAGGTAAGTGGGGGCCCTCAGGAACTTGGTTCTATTGGGGGACCCCCAAGCCTAATTTGTCTTTCTGTCTGTTACCTAACGGTATTCCCGCTAAATATCTGTGTTTGCCTATAACTACTGAAAATGTAAAATTTTAATAGTAGTCAAGAAAAAAAAAAAAAAAAAAAACAGGGACCGCGGTACCTGTGTTAAACCACTAGAGGCCGCTGTAGTCCATTTTTCTTGTAAATGTGGATCTTTGGTTTTCTCAACTCAAAAGATCCAGGCAGCTGGTAAGTTTCTCTGAGGGAATCCACTTCCTCTGCCCTGTTGCTGCGTTCATCCACCGCACAGGCCCTCCGGCAAAAAGGGCCCTGGCTCCTAGTCCTCTGTTGGTTTTCGAAAAGGGCGCCATTGGCGCACGGGCGCGCGCGCGGGCGCGTGCACGCGCCTCCTATGAAAAAAAAGGGGCGGGGCGGGTGGATGACGCTCGATGCGCGCCGCGGCGCTTCTGCGCATGTGCGGGCGTCCCAGCATGGTTAAAAGACACAGTACAAGTGTCAGCTGCATGCAAACAGAGCTAGCAACAAACAGTGGCACACAGAGGCGGTTGATGCAGGCATCCCCATAGAAAGGCACTTTAGTGGACACCAGCTGGTATATAGCAGCACCTGTGTTAGACTATTACCAGCAAAAATTGGTGTATGACGACGGGAATACCTCAGCTTTGTGCTTAAGGGATATGTCGTCCAGACGCTCCGGAAATAGATCTTCCAGGAAGCCAAAGGGGTCTCCATCGGGCTCTGAGGATATTGGGCATGCTTGCACTGCACCAATCTCCCCTGAGAATGCAGAGGTCAGTAGCCGTAGAAACCCCGCAGGAATGCCTGGTGCTGCGGCTGTCCCCAGTCCACCAGCTCCTGTATATATAACAGAGGAGGTTTTATCCTCAACTCTGGGAGGATTGGAAGAGAGATTAACAGCATTGATCGCTGCTTCCCTGTCACAGGAAAAGCGCGTCCGATCTCCGTCTCCTCCTTCAGAGTGCCTGTTAGTGGAGGAACAGCCCCACACAGAGATCGACCTACCTGAAGGGGATCAGGATGAGGTTGATTCACTTATAGAGGAATCAACAGTGGAAGAACCTTTCTCAGCTTCTCAGGCTGAAAGATTATGGGTTCAGTCTCTGACTAACATGGGCCGATCAGCATTTAAAATGCCTCTGGCGGAACCACCATCCACTACGGTTTCCTCGCTGGGGTCGCTAAAAGCTCCCCAGGCGGTCTGTTCCTTCCCAATCCACCCTTTATTAGAAGGGCTTATTTACCAGGATTGGGAGCATCCTGATAAAATATTTGCTCCCCCCAAGAGATTTCCGGTGATCTATCCCATGGAGGATAAGTTCATAAGAAAATGGAGGGTCCCTATAGTGGACGCAGCCATCTCTTCTGTTAACAAATCACTGACATGTCCAGTAGATAATGTTCCAATGTTCAAAGACCCAATAGATAAAAAATTGGAGTCTTTACTAAAATCTGCTTTCTCTACAGCAAGTATGGTGACACAACCTGCGGTAGCAGCGATTGGAGTCTGCCAAGCAGTGAAAGATCAGTTGAAACAAGTCTTAAGGGACTTACCAGATCAGCAGGCTCATGCCCTAGCTGACCTGCCTAGAGCCTTGTGTTTTGCGGTGGACGCCATAAAGGATACAATCCAACAGGCCTCCCGCTTTACGCTGTCTATAGACATATGCGTAGGCTTCTGTGGCTCAAAAACTGGTCTGCTGAAGCTCCCTGTAAAAAACTGCTGGTTAGCTTCCCATTTCATGGAGAACGCTTATTTGGAGAAGATCTGGACAAATATATCCAGAAAATTTCTGCCGGTAAAAGTTCACTCTTACCGGTTAAGAACAAGGGTAGAAGTCCTTCTTTTAAGAGGCCTACCTCTCCAGTCCCGGGCACATCGGCCGTGAAGCAGTTCCGACGGCCTCCGCGGTCAAATTCAGGGGGCAGAAATCAGGGACAATCACAGGGTAACAAGAAGCCCTGGATCAAGAGAGGTACAAAACCTCCCCCTAAGGCATGAAGTATTGCCCCCGCTCAATCGGGTGGGGGGAAGACTTCAGTTGTTCACAGAGACCTGGCGGGACACCATCAGAGACAGATGGGTGCTCTCCGCAGTAAGTCTGGGATACAAGCTGGAGTTAAAAGGCACTCCTCCTGCCCAATTTATGAGGTCAAACGTGCCAAGAGATCCCCAAAAGAGAGGATCCCTCCTTCTGGCACTAGAACAACTATTGCTCCAAGGGGTAATCATGAAGGTTCCCCTGGAAGAAAGCGGATTCGGGTTTTACTCGAACCTTTTCACAGTCCCCAAACCAAATGGGGACGTGAGGCCCATATTAAATCTAAAAGGGCTAAACAAGTTCCTAAATATCAGGACCTTTCGGATGGAGTCGATCCGATCAGTGGCCACCGCCCTACAAGGGCAGGAATGGCTAGCCTCGATCGACATAAGGGATGCTTATCTGCATATTCCCATCTTTCCGGCCCATCAGAAATTTCTACGCTTTGCAGTAGAAGGGCGCCATTTTCAGTTCAGAGCCTTACCTTTCGGTCTGGCCACAGCACCACGAGTGTTCACAAAAATTCTGGCCCCATTATTGGCCAATCTAAGAACACAGGGTGTAACGATAATGGCATATCTAGACGACCTGCTACTAATAGACCACTCAGTGGAAAAGCTGGAAGTAGCTATTCACAAGACAATCGAGTATCTGGAATATCACGGTTGGATTATCAACCGGGACAAGTCAGCTCTAAGACCAGGCAAAAGTCTGGAATACTTAGGGCTAAGGCTGGATTCAAATCAGAGAAAGATTTTCTTACCTCCAGAGAAGGTGTCGTCTTTAAGAAATTTGACCCACTTAGTGGGTACAAAAAGAAAACCATCCATACGTCTCTGCATGAGGCTGCTGGGAAAGATGGTGGCTTCATTCGAAGCGGTACCCTACGGTCAATTCCATTCAAGGAATTTGCAAAGGGCCATACTGTCAGCCTGGAACAAAAAAGTTCAGGCTTTAGACTTACCAATGTCCCTGTCCCCTTCCGTTCGCAAGAGCCTCCATTGGTGGTTGGTGCCCCAGAATCTGGAAAGAGGGAAACCCTTCAGTCCGGTTTCTTGGAAGGTGGTCACTACAGATGCCAGCCTCATCGGCTGGGGGGCAGTGCTGGAGCAATGGTCTCTCCAGGGCAGGTGGTCAGAAGCAGAAAAGGCCCTGCCCATCAATCTCTTAGAGATACGAGCAGCCCGGTATGCCCTAGTAGCATGGACATCCAAACTCCAGGGGTCCCCTGTCAGAATTCAATCAGACAATGCCACGGCAGTGGCATATATCAATCATCAGGGTGGCACCAAAAGTCGTGCAGCCCAGAAGGAAGCAAATTGCATCCTGGAGTGGGCAGAAAGATATGTCCCAGCCATATCCGCGGTTTTCATCCCAGGAGTGGAAAATTGGAGAGCGGACTTTCTAAGTCGCCAACAATTATGCCCGGGGGAATGGTCTCTTCACCCCGAGGTTTTCCAGGCAATATGCCAGCGGTGGGGAACACCGGATGTAGATCTGCTAGCATCCAGATTCAACGCAAAGGTGGACAGGTTTGTGTCTCGCACAAGGGATCCCCTAGCTTGCGGCTCGGATGCCCTAGTGTTCCCTTGGGATCAGTTCAAGCTGATATATGCATTCCCACCGCCACAATTGTTACCACGATTACTCCGCAGAATCAGGGTAGAAAAGAAACCAGTGATTCTGGTGGCTCCAGCGTGGCCCCGAAGGGCATGGTACGCGGAGATTGTAAAAATGTCAGTGAGGAGTCCTTGGACCCTCCCACTTCGTCCGGACCTGCTGTCGCAAGGACCGATATACCACCCTTCCTTACCAGCCCTAGGTTTGACGGCCTGGCTATTGAAGCCCACATTCTGAAAAAGAGAGGGCTCTCTAATTCTGTGGTATCTACCATGATCAATGCCAGGAAACCGGTATCCAGGCAGATCTATTATAGGATCTGGAAAGCGTACATTACGTGGTGTGAGACCAAGAAATGGCATCCACGTAAGTACATGATAGGGAGGATTCTGGACTTCCTACAGTGGGCTGTAGATAGGAAGCTGGCCTTGAGTACTATCAAGGGTCAGATTTCGGCCTTGTCAATATTTTTTCAAAGGCCCTTGGCTTCGCATTCACTAGTCAAAGCCTTTATACAAGGAGTGATGCGTATTAGCCCTCCGGTTAGTATTCCCATATGTCCTTGGGACTTAAACCTGGTTCTGTCGGTTCTACAGAAACAACCGTTTGAACCATTACAACACATTTCCTTGGTTCTTCTCACCAGGAAATTGGTTTTCTTAGTAGCCATTTGTTCGGCTAAAAGAGTGTCGGAATTAGCAGCTATGTCCTGTAAGGAGCCATATCTGGTTGTCCATAAGGACAGAGTAGTATTACGTCCTCATCCAGCCTTTCTTCCTAAGGTGGTATCGAGGTTTCATTTGAACCAAGATGTGGTTCTTCCTTCTTTTTTCCCCAAACCTAGCTCAGTAGAGGAAAAGTTATTACATTCTTTGGATGTGGTAAGAGCAGTTAAAGCTTATCTAAAAGCCACTGCTCAGATTCGCAGAACGGATTCTTTGTTTGTTCTGCCGGAAGGCCCCAGAAGGGGTCAGGCAGCATCAAAATCTACTTTAGCCAAGTGGATTCGACAGGTCATAATACAAGCCTATGGCTTGAGAAAGAGACCGCCTCCGTTCAAAGTTAGGGCGCACTCCACAAGAGCGGTTGGAACTTCATGGGCAGTGCATCACCAGGCCTCCCTGGCTCAAGTATGTAAGGCCGCAACATGGTCTTCGGTACACACGTTTACTAGATTCTATCAGGTAGACGTTAGAAGTCAGGAGGATGTCGCCTTTGGGCGCAGTGTGTTGCAGGCCGCAAAAGATCCTCATGCCTGATGGCGCCCAGCTTATGTACCCCCCCCTCATTTGGCATTGCTTTGGGACGTCCCATTAGTAATGACTAAGTCGCTCTGTGTCCCGTGATGTACGAAAAAGAAAAAGGGATTTTTATAACAGCTTACCTGTAAAATCCTTTTCTTGGAGTACATCACGGGACACAGAGCTCCCACCCCTCTTTTTGGGACACTTATTGCTTGGCTACAAAACTGAGGTGCTCCCGGGTGGGAGGGGCTTATATAGGGGAGGGTACTTCCGGTTTGGAATTGGCCAGTGCCAACACCTGAAGGTAAACTATATAACCCATTAGTAATGACTAAGTCGCTCTGTGTCCCGTGATGTACTCCAAGAAAAGGATTTTACAGGTAAGCTGTTATAAAAATCCCTTTTTCTTCTTCTTGTTTTCTATTACATGGGAAGACCTACCCCGAAAATGAGCCCTACTGTGTCTTTTGTTGCCAAAATTAATATAAGACCCGGGCTT
Source organism: Rana muscosa (assembly GCA_029206835.1). NCBI lineage: Eukaryota > Metazoa > Chordata > Amphibia > Anura > Ranidae > Rana > Rana muscosa. The sequence goes on from CM055127.1 coordinate 176,263,379, forward strand.
ATTTTCGGGGAAACACGGTATATAAGGTAGACATTTTACCCCACCAAACAATTTGTATTTCTGTCCACCCAGCCCTGAGATTAACACAGCTCTGTCACATGGCACAGCCTGCCAGGAGACCCCGCATACAGTTAACAAATACTGTAGTGTCCTCTCTCTGTCATCAACCTGGATAGAAAAAGGAAAAGCAGCACGCTTATAAGGTTATCACTCTGCTCACTCTGCTCTCACCTATCAGTATGTTCATTGCCAACACATTTGCATGCAGCAACTTGATTGTCTCCCAGTTCTACTCTTCCTTGCGTTCATAGGTGTGCGCAGACTATTGCATTAGGGTGTGCACTCCAAAGCTCCAACACATATGCGTTTGACATCTTTACCGGCCTCTTCCCCGCTCTCCACCCTGAAACAATGGGAGGAAGGGGGACCCAGGCAACAGAAAGAAGAGTAACAGGGACAGGAGGGGGTGGTGGGGGTGGCAGATATTGGTACCGATCGCATGTATTTTCCTCCTGTGGCAGCTGAATGTCGACAAGAGGGAGAGGAGGAGAAGCCTACTTTCAGCTGCTGCAGGAGGAAAATACGGATCGGTTCCACTAAATTCCACCCCCGCCGCTTTTCCTGTCCAGGTTATGAGGGTTGTCAAGGAAGGATTGCGGTTTAGCTGTCACCTGCTCGACCATTAATGGGTTGCCAACCCCAGAATTAGGGTGTGCCCAATCACACCTGGCACACCCCTTGCACACGCCTATGCTTGCGTTAGTCTGTCAAGTGATGCTTGCAAGAGACAGATACCGAGTACACTACAATGAAACCTCGGATTGCGAGTAACGCGGTTAACAAGCGTTTCACAATACGAACATCGGTTTTTTTTTAAATCCTGATTCGGTTTGCGAGTGTTGTCTCGCAACACGAGCAGGATTCAAGCCACAGCGGTGTGCAATACCGCGTTTGGCCTGAGGTTGGGGAGTGGAGCCAATCGGAGCTGTTTGGAGCCGTTCGGAAATACTCTGAAAAACGTGGAAATACTCTGTTCCAGAGCCTTTCCAAGGTTTTACGATTTCAGGACTGTGCCTGTGTATTGGTGGGCAGGTAATGAGTAGGGAGATGTAGTTGAAATTGGAGGAGATATTAAAAAAGTCCTTCCTCCAGGAGCACTTATTACATAGAAAAACCATCTAATAGCCTCAGAGACAGGAGGAGCCATGCTAGAGGAAACACATTCTCCCCCCTCCCCCCTGCTCACCAGGGTAAGGCACTGACTGTCCCCGAGCCTTTACGAGTATTTCCGAGGCTCTCCGGCGCCCCCCTCCCACCTCTGGCCACATGCGGTATTGCATGCCATAGAAGTCAAAGCGGAATGAATTATCTTTGTTTCCATTGACTTCTATGGGGACGGACTATACTTGTAATCCAAGGTTCCACTGTAATTGCATTTAATAAAATAAATGTATTGATTTTCCAATTACTTTTGTGTCCTGTATACCTGTGGGGAGTTTTGCTTTAAATAAATTGATAGTTGTTTTCTATAAAAATGTATATTGACCTTTTTTTCTACCTGCAGATATATAGAGGTATGTCTTATATAGAATAGAGTGCCGCTACCTTAAATCACTATCTGCGACCCCCCAGCAGAAGTTGTCCTCTCGTAAATCAGTTGGCACTGGCAGTACTACAGAATATACATACTGTATATAACTATAACGTTTTTTGTATTTTTATTACACATATTATTAGGGCTGGATTTCAAGTTCTTGCCCCATAAGTCAATCTCTTATGAGATCCCTTTGCTCCTCAACTGGCTGGGCTTAGTATCACACTAATAAGATGAGACATCATAGACACACAAGACACTCCAAGCCTGTGGAGAATGAAGAAGACAGTATGTCAATTATATTTCAGTACACCTAGAGCAAACAGGAGTAGGACAAATTGTCACTTACACTATATTACCAAAAGTATTGGGACGCCTGCCTTTACACGCACATGAATTTTATTGACATCTCAGTCTTAGTCCGTAGGGTTTCAATATTGAGTTGGCCCCACCCTTTGCAGCTATAACAGCTTCAACTCTCCTGGGAAGGCTGTCCACAAGGTTTAGGAGTGTGTCTATGGTAATGTTTGACCGTTCTTCCAGAAGTGCATTTCTGAGGTCAGGCACTGATGTTGGATGAGTAGGCCTGGCTCGCAGTCTCCGCTCTAATTCATCCCAAAGGTGTTCTATCGGTTTGAGGTCAGGACGCTGTGCAGGCCAGTCAAGTTCCCCCACCTCAAACTCGCTCATCCATGTCTTTATGGACCTTGCTTTGTGCATTGGTTCAAATCATTTGGTGGAGGGGGGATTATGGTGGGGGGTTATTTTTCAGAAGTTGGGCTTGCCCCCTTAGTTCCAGTGAAGGGAACTCTTAAGGCATCAGCATACCAAGACATTTTGGATACATTTTAAGTTCCCAAATTTGTGTGAACAGTTTGGAGACGGCCCCTTCCTTTTCCAACATGACTGCACACCAGTGCACAAAGCAAAGTCCATAAAGACATGAATGAGCAAGTTTGGGGTGGTGGAACTTGACTGTCCTGACTTCAACCCGATAGAACACCTTTTAGAGCAGAGACTGCGAACCAGGCCTTCTCTTCCAACATCAGTGCCTGACCTCACAAATGCTCTTCTGGAAGAATGGGCAAACATTCCCATAGACACACTCCTAAACCTTGTGGACAGCCTTCCCAGAAGAGCTGAAGCTGTTATAGCTGCAAAGGGTGGGCCAACTCAATATTGAACCCTACAGACTAAGACTGGGATACTATCAGGGGCGGCTCGTCCATTAGGGGCGCCCGGGTGCCGCTACCCCCTATTTGCAGTGGATAGATTCATGTATAGCATGAATCTATCCACTGCCGCTGTGGCCGCCCCCTATTCATGTGTCCGGCCCCTTTCGGGTCACAGGGCATATGAATTACAGCGGCCAGACTGGGATGCCATTAAAGCTCATGTGCATATAAAGGCAGTTGTCCCAATACTTTTGACAATATAGTGCATGACTCGCTTTACAAACTAATAAAGTCCATATAAAAGTTCATGCAAATAATTAATAAATGTCTCACGTATCCAACATGAATTTTTAATGTTCTCTTCTTAAATTCTTCTAATATTCACAAAAACTTGTTCTTTACCACCGAAAGTACTAGGTACACTCACCAGAGCTCAATGCTGGCGAGATAAAAATATAGGAAGTGGTATACCACGCTAATAAATCAAAAACAGTGCGAATAGGTGCGACACAAAGACATAAGATATAATCATGCAAAATAGAAAGTAATAAAGACAAAGGTTCCGCTTAATAAATTTAAATAAAATTATGAATATATATATATATATATATATATATATATATATATATATATTGTGAGGGGGTTAGCTCGGCAGCGGGTGTGTGTGACCCCCGGGATGGGCTCCCCACACAAAAACAGGCCCAGCAAACGGAGGTTGTGGTTTTCAAAATCAAAAAAAAGTGCGGTTTATTTTCTATTTACAGTGACAAAACACAGCAAAGCCAAAAGAAACATAAACAAAATAAATCCTGGTCAACTTGACCTCTGACTAAACATACAGGTTTCCTAACTAACAACTGGGATCAGCCTAGTGCTGTCCTAGTCCCTAAGTCCCTGGTTTTAAATGTCCAAGCAAATAGCCACACAGGCTTTGTCTCACCGCACAGGGGTTCACTCTCCCTAGACAGTCCACACAGGTCTGGGTCCAGGCATGAGCTAACATCTAATGAAGCTGGGAGTTCTTATAGAGGCCTAAATGAGCTGACAAGCTTCAGCTGGTCTCATCAACTCCCTGTCTGCACGACGCCCCACACTCTCCCTAGAGGTATGAGTCATCCATGAGCCCACTAGCCTTAGCTGGGCTTATACAACTCTCCACCTAGTTGTATAAGTCGGCGTAAAGCCTGAATCTGGGCGAAATATATCTACCCCCCTGGATGCAACCAGGTGACTTTACCTTCCTGCTGTCACATACCCCCCCCTCTTGTTTTAACCTCGGGGTTGGAACACCAGCAATCAGGCATTCATGTACTCGAGACAAAGCATCCACATTCCCCATTTGAACGCCAGGGCGATGCTTTACTGTGAAGTTGAATTCCTGGAGGGCCAGGAACCACCTATTCACTCTTCTATTTGTTTCCTTGTTTTGAGCCATCCACTTTAACGGAGCGTGATCCGTAACCAAGTCAAAGTGCCTACCTAGCAGGTAGTACCGAAGGGAATCTAGAGCCCACTTCACCGCTAAACACTCCTTTTCAAAGGTGGCGTAATTGACCTCATGGGACTTCAACTTCCTGCTGAGGTAAATGACTGGGTGCTCTTCCCCGTTCCAGACCTGGGACAATACTGCTCCTAACCCCACATCTGACGCATCACTTTGTACGACAAAGTCTTTAGAGAAGTCGGGTGAGTACAACACTGGCTGGCTACATAAGGCTTGTTTCAAGAATTGGAATGCTGCCTCAGCCTCGGGGGTCCATTTAATCATGACCGACCCTTTCCCCTTCGTTAGGTTGGTTAGGGGCACAGCCTTAGAAGCAAAGTGGGGAATGAATCGCCGATAATACCCAGCGATTCCCAGAAAGGCTCGTACCTGCTTCTTGCTGTTGGGACGTGGCCAACTCTGGATGGCCTTGACTTTGTTGAGTTGGGGTTTTATTACTCCCCTCCCAATGGTGTACCCAAGATATTTGGCCTCCTCCTGCCCAATGGTACACTTCTTGGGGTTAGCCGTAAACCCCGCTTCCCGAACAGAGTCCAGGACTGCTTGCACTTTTGGCAGATGTGAGGCCCAATCTGTGCTATGGACAATTACGTCATCCAGGTAAGCCGCAGCATACTTCCGATGGGGCCTCAGCATCTGGTCCATTTTCCGCTGGAATGTGGCCGGCGCATTCTGTAACCCGAACGGCATTCTTTTATATTGGAACGCCCCGTCTGGGGTTACAAATGCGGTTTTCTCTTTGGCCAATTTGGCCAGGGGGATTTGCCAATACCCTTTTGTGAGGTCAAGAGTCGTCATGTATCGGGCTGTTCCCAGCCGGTCGATCAACTCATCTATACGTGGCATGGGGTAGGTGTCAAATTTTGTAACTTTGTTCAACTGACGAAAATCGTTACAAAATCGCCAGCTCCCATCCGGTTTAGGCACCAACACAATGGGACTAGACCAATCACTTTGGGACTCCTCTATCACCCCTAAGTTCAGCATTTTCTGTACTTCCTCCCGTATTGCCTCCCGTCGGGCCTCTGGGATCCGATAGGGTTTTAACTTCACCCTTTCACCGGGCGGGGTAATGATGTCATGCTCTACCCCAAATGTTTGTCCCGGCAGCTCAGAGAATACCTCCTTGTTGCGAAGCACAAACTCCTTAACCTCCTGTTGTTGGGGTTGTGACAAGGTGGCTGCTATTCCAACCTCAGGAATCACGCAACCAGTTTGAGCTGGTGACCAAGTGTCTGCGACTAGGGACTCTCTATCCCTCCAGGCTTTCAACAGATTAACGTGATAGATCTGTTCGGGCTTTCGCCTTCCTGGTTGTCTGACCTTGTAATTCACTTCGCTCACTTTTTCCATTATCTCGTAGGGGCCTTGCCATTTGGCAAGGAATTTACTTTCAACCGTAGGGACAAGTACCAGTATCCTATCCCCCGGGGAAAAGGTACGGGTCTTGGCTCCACGGTTGTACACTCTCTGCTGTGCTAACTGCGCTTGGGACAAATGTTCCTTCACGATGGGCATTACCTGTGCAATTCGGTCTTGCATCAGGGCGACATGCTCAATCACACTCCTGTGGGGAGAACTCTCACTTTCCCAAGTTTCCTTGGCAATATCCAACAGCCCTCTTGGGTGTCTCCCATACAGTAACTCAAAGGGGGAGAATCCCGTAGAGGATTGGGGCACCTCCCTAATAGCAAACATCAGATAAGGAAGTAGACAGTCCCAATCCTTTCCATCTCTATCCACCACTTTCTTCAACATTTGTTTTAGGGTTTTGTTGAATCTTTCAACCAGCCCATCGGTTTGGGGGTGATACACAGATGTACGTAATTGCGTCACTTTGAACAATTTACACAGCTCCTTCATAACCCGGGACATAAAGGGTGTACCTTGATCCGTAAGCAGTTCTTTACAAATACCCACCTGGCTAAACACAAGAGATAGCTCTTTGGCTATGGTTTTGGCCGAGGTATTTCGGAGAGGGATCGCTTCTGGATAACGGGTGGCATAGTCCATTATAACTAATATGTACTGGTGCCCCCTAGCGGACTTGATTATAGGACCTACCAAATCCATGGCGATCCTCTCAAACGGGACCTCAATGATGGGTAGAGGGACCAGCGGGCTACGGAAATGTGGCATCGGGGCCGACCTCTGACACACAGGGCAGGAGGAACAATAATTTTCTATGTCCTTCATCACCCCCGGCCAATAGAATCTCTGTAATACCCTCTCTCGGGTTTTCTCTGTCCCCAGATGACCTCCAAGAATGTGCCCATGGGCCAACTCCAACACCAACTTCCTGTAAGGTTTGGGCACCACAAGCTGCTCAACGGTTTCTTCTGCCCTTTTTGCCACCCGATACAGTAGGTCCTTCTCTACGCTGAAGTATGGGTAAGTGCAGGTATTATCTGGGTTCACTAACTCGCCATCTATTTTCACTACGTTTTCCCGTGCCTTTATTAGGGCGGGGTCTTTCAACTGTTCTGTGGCAAAGTTTTCCCTGTGAACCTCAAGATCAGAAAACTCCACAGACGGTAGGTTTTCGTCTGAGGAGGTGGGCTCCTCTCCAGTTTCTTGAGTCTCCCCTGCCAATACTGATAAGGGAAATTCCGGAGAGTCCTCACCACTCTCAGGGGAGTTCTGGCTATCACATTCCTGGTACATAGGGGCACCAGTGGGGGGCTCAGGATCATCCCACAGTTCCCAGAACTTCGGAAAATCCCTTCCCACAATGGCGTCATACGGTAACTGAGATACTAAGCCCACTGGATGAGAGAGGGTACCTTTGGGGGTCTCGAAACACACTGTAGTCACTGGATACTCTCGGGTGTCCCCATGCACACAAATAACAGCTACCTTGCTATTCCCAGAGACCTCTGTTTTAACTAACTCAGCCTTTATCAGGGTCACAAGGCTACCTGAATCCAGCAATACCACAACATTTCTACCATTAACACACATTTTGCATAAATGTTTCTCAGTTCCTCGAATGGCAGTGCATGCGACTGTCGCACACAGCGACTGACGTCTGCCCGTCAGAAAGTCACACTGCATGGGTTCCTCCACAACCGGGCAATTGGCTGCAATATGTCCCGCTTGCCGGCAGCGGTAGCAAACGATCCTTCTTGCCGCCTCTTGAGCCGCTGATTTCCCAGGCTGTTCTCGCCAAACTTGGGGTAGAGCTCCCACCCTCTCACTCTCTCCACCCTTACCCCTTGGAATCCTCTTATCCGCCCCTGGGGATGGTCTGGTCTTAGGGTGGAAAGTCCGAGTGTCTCTGGAAGAGGCCGTCAGGTTCTCTGTAGCCAAGTATTTCTCCACACGATCCACAAGACCATCGGCCGTCTCTGGGTCTCCATGGCTTACCCACTTTTGGATGGCAGTAGGAAGAGCTCTCAAAAACCGATCCATTACAACACGTTCCACAATCTTTGGTGCGGACAAAGTCTCTGGCTGTAGCCACTTTCTGCTCAGGTGAATGAGATCATACATTTGAGACCTGGGGGGTTTTCCAAGCTGGAAAGTCCAGTTATGCACACGCTGAGCCCGGACAGCCTGGGTGACACCCAGCCTTGCCAATATCTCAGCTTTTAGCATCACATAGTCTTTTGCTTGGTCAGGCTCTAGGTCATAGTAAGCCTTCTGCGATTCACCAGTTAACAGAGGAGCCACCAGTCCAGCCCACTGCTCCTCAGGCCACTTTTCTCTTTCAGCAGTCCTTTCAAATGTGGTCAAAAATACCTCTGGATCATCCTCTCCAGTCATTTTTGTCAATAAACGACTCACCCCAAAGGACGCGGTATTAGTGGGACGGCTTTCCTCACTGGTCTGCGGACGTTGCTGCATTACTGCTTCCATTTGTTGTAGTCTCTGCTCTTGCTTCTGTAACAGGTCTATGAAGCGGGCCTCAGATTGCTGCTGGGCTTGTTGCTGAGCTTCCAGACTCTGTTGGTGAGCTTGCTGCTGGGCTGCAAGGCTCTGTTGATGAGCTTGCTGCTGGGCTGCGAAGTTCTGTTGTTGAGCTGCAAGGCTCTTTTGCAAACCTGCATTTGTCTGCTGTTGATTGGCATTTGCTAGAGCCAGCTGCTTCAGTATCTCCTCCATGCTGGCTTAAAAAAAACTGCCACTGGTTCTCCACCAACTGTGAGGGGGTTAGCTCGGCAGCGGGTGTGTGTGACCCCCGGGATGGGCTCCCCACACAAAAACAGGGCCAGCAAATGGAGGTTGTGGTTTTCAAAATAAAAAAAAAGGTGCGGTTTATTTTCTATTTACAGTGACAAAACACAGCAAAGCCAAAAGAAACATAAACAAAATAAATCCTGGTCAACTTGACCTCTGACTAAACATACAGGTTTCCTAACTAACAACTGGGATCAGCCTAGTGCTGTCCTAGTCCCTAAGTCCCTGGTTTTAAATGTCCAATCAAATAGCCACACAGGCTTTGTCTCACCGCACAGGGGTTCACTCTCCCTAGACAGTCCACACAGGTCTGGGTCCAGGCATGAGCAAACACCTAATGAATCTGGGAGTTCTTATAGAGGCCTAAATGAGCTGACAAGCTTCAGCTGGTCTCATCAACTCCCTGTCTGCACGACGCCCCACACTCTCCCTAGAGGTATGAGTCATCCATGTGCCCACTAGCCTTAGCTGGGCTTATACAACTCTCCACCTAGTTGTATAAGTCGGCGTAAAGCCTGAATCTGGGCGAAATATATCTACCCCCCTGGATGCAACCAGGTGACTTTACCTTCCTGCTGTCACAATATATATATATATATATATATATATATATATATATATCTATCTATCAAAAAGTGACAATATAAATATATAAATGTGAAAAATCAATTACACACGTGTAGAGAAAAATGTATGCAAATATAAAAATATAAATATAAAGGTCTCTTGCGAGAAGAGTATAATAAAGTGCAATGTGAACGTCTCTGAAAGATGAAGAAAATGCAGTGCAACAATGTTCACAAATATGATAGATCCAGCAAGATGATATATTCCAGGACTTTCACCACCACCAAGGAAAATTGAGATCTCCGTGTGATAATAACTCAATAAGTGGGGACTCTTACCGGAAGGAGTGGACCTCCTGTAGTAGCGAGGTCAAAAACGCCTGCAGAAATAGCCCTCTGCAGGGTCTAAAGATGCGTCCTGTTCCCAGGATCTGCTGGCAGTCTAGGGCGGTCCTCCTTGACAACTGTCTAGCATCAAAACTCTCCTCCTCCAAGTCCAAGTCCTCCAAGTGGCACGGAGCGTATAAAAAAATAAATAAAGGCTCCAATAGTGAATTACTATAAAAAAAAAAATCCTTTTATTGCTAAAAATCCAGGGTTGAGTACAAGTACAGCATAAAACACATTTGCCGCCAAAAAACTAAAATTCAAACACCCGCACTTCTGGGGTCATGTGGGGCGTGATGACGTCAGCGCGTAGCTCTGCCCACCACTATAGGGATAGCAATCCACAGCTTCCTTCCATCACTCGAGAAGATTGTTCCATATCACTTTATGGCTCATAGGGGGTTATTTACGAAAGGCAAATCCACTTTGCACTACAAGTGCAAACTACAAGTGCAAAGTAGATCTGAAATGAGGGGAGGCTCTGCTACATAGTTAGTCAGGTTGAAAAAAGACACAAGTCCATCCAGTTCAACCATAAAAAAAAAATATATATCGTACAATCCCATATACCCAATTCTATACCCACAGTTGATCCAGAGGAAGGCAAAAAACCCCAGCAGAGAATGATCCAATTTGCTACAGCAGGGAAAAAAATTCCTTCCTGATCCCCCGAGAGGCAATCGGATATTCCCCGGATCAACTTTACCTATAAATGTCAGTACCCAGTTATATGTACATTTAGGAAATAATCCAGACCTTTCTTAAAGCAATCTACTGAGCTGGCCAGAACCACCTCTGCAGGGAGTCTATTCCACATTTTCACAGCTCTTACTGTGAAGAAACCTTTCCGTATTTGGAGGTGAAATCTCTTTTCCTCTAGACGTAAAGAGTGCCCCCTTGTCCTTTGTGATGACCGTAAAGTGAATAACTCAACACCAAGTTCACAATATGGACCCCTTATATATTTGTACATGTTGTAGTGCAAACTACAAGTGCAAAGTAGATCTGAAATGAGGGGAGGCTCTGCTGATTTTATTATCCAATCATGTGCAAGCAAAAATGCTGTTTTTTATTTTCCTTGCATGTCCCCCTCGGATCTACAGTGACTGCACGTCCAAGTGCACTTTCAGTGCAATTTCAGTGGATTTACCTTTCGTAAACAACCCCCATAGTGTCCTATCACCCTTGGAAGATGTCTGGTGACGAAACGTGTAGGGCGGAGGTTTGGACGTCTCGTCACTATGCGCACTGTGATCGCGCTCACGGCCGGGAGCTTTCAGCAAGAAGCGAAAAAGCTTTTTTGCTGAAGTTTGTATACTTGTGTCAGTGGAGACACATGAAAAATATGAGTGTAATGCTTGTTTTTAATAATAAAGAATCTTAAGATGGTTTTACGCTATGAGAGCCTCCTCTCTCTTCCTTTATCTTGCTTATGAGTCATAAAGTGACACAGAACAATCTTCTTGAGAAAACGCACCTGAATCGTTCATAAACGGATTGCATTGCACACATTCAGGCACACCCATTGATTACTATAGGGCTAAAGATGCATGGATCTGCTCAAAAAGAAGCTCCCTGTACTTCTTGCTGCAAGTGACAGAGCGTACCATTGTGAACGGGTGCAATTTAAATAAATGGATTTGTACCTGTTGTGCGTTCTTATGTTTCACATTTGTTGACACAGAGACCATTTATTTGAAAAAGTAAAGAAAAGTCTTACTAGAAAAGGTGAGATATAATGGGAGTACAAGGTTTGAAGTTATTGCTTTTAATCTTGTTAGGTCAACATGACTTGTTGTTTGTGACAGAAAATCTTCCAACAAGAGAAGGTGACTGATAACACATCTAAGTACCGATACAATGTAACCACTTCCGTACCGCGCAAATTCCAGCACTTCTCTCCTACATGTAAAAATCAGAAATGTTTTTGCTAGAAAATTACTCAGAACCCCGAAGATTATATATATTTTTTTTTTTTAGCAGGCACCCTAGGAATCAAAAATGGCAGTCTTTTCACTGTATTTGCGCAGCAATTTTTTAAAAAACGATTTTTTGGGGAAAAAAATTAAAATAAAAAAAAACTGTAAAGTTAGCCCAATTTTTTTGTATAATGTGAAAGATGATGTTACGATGAGCCAATAGAATACCGAAAATGTCAGGCAGCACCTCTCATTCGGATGTATCTGAGGCTGTTGGACTTCAAATTTCCGGCCGCCACTTTCCTTTTCTGAGGCACAGTGCCGGGGATTGGAGTGTGGGCAGACACAGAGGGGTAGGGGCGAGAGGAAGAGATGCAGATCGAGCCTGCTACAAAAATGTACTATTTTACAACCAAGAATGTTATATTATATTATACTAAACCTTACGTCATACCTTTAAATTATTTCATTTGTTACTTTAAAAAGCCAATAAAAAGTGTGATATTTGGGGGTCCTTATCACTGCCCATCTATGTATGGGTAAAACAAACAGTCTTTATTTTTCAAAAAGGCAAACGAAAACAGATTATTTTCAGTCAATTCAGCAAAAACAAAAAACTTTGGCTCGCCGCCAGAATACTCTTGTCCCACAACAGGGTTTAAGGTCCCTGTCTGCCATAGGGGTTCAGAAAAGTCACAAGAGCCCACCAGCGTCTCAGTAGCTAGGTGTTATAGACACCTGGTGGCTGCTTTTTTTTTTCAGCCTCTTCTCGCAGGTGGGTTAATTGTTTCAGGTCCAAGTACCCATAGTCAGGGTTGGAGGCTCTTTTCCATACAATCTTGTCAATATTCCGATCGCACACGTTCCTGGAAAGTATGGCTCTTAAAATGGTGGGTGCTGCAGTGATTACCAGTTGGGTCCTGGAAACATCAAGCAAGTGAACATATTTGCCGGCACACCATGGATCAACACCTCCGTCCGAAGGTTTCTTTTATTAAGAAAGATCACATCACAGAAATAGGTGCAACGTTTCGTGGCCGTGCAGGGCCCCTTCGTCAGGATGCCCGGATCCTTTTTATCGGATCATCCCGGAACCCCTCATCAGGTAGGAATTCCTAAAGTAGTTCTAAAGGCTGGAGGTAAAAAACCTTCTGGGTACAGTTCCCCCTCAGCCCCCCCCCCCTTACACTTACCTGAGCCCCATCTTGATATAGCGATGTGCAAGAGAACAGCGGCTATCCTATGTCTCTTTCTCCTCATTGGCTCACACAGCAGCGGAAGCCATTGGCTGTCAATCACAGCCAGCGAGCCAATGAGGAGAGAGTGAGGAGCGGGGCCGAGACACGCTCTGTGTGAGAATGGACAATGTCTCCAGAGAGATTATGCTCAAGTGCCTTCATAGCAAGAGGCTTGCTATTGGGGGCACTCAGCAGGGGGGAAGAGCCAGGACCACCAGTCGGGAACAGAAAAAGAAGAGGATCGGGGCTGCTCTGTGCTAAACCATTACACAGAGCAAGTGAGTATAAAAATGTTTTTTTATTTTTTTTATTTTAACCTATAGAATCACTTAAAGCGGAGGTCCACACAAAAATGGAACTTCCGCTTTTCGTAACCCAACCCCCCTCCGTCGTCACATTTGGCACCTTTCAGGGGGGGAGGGGGGTGCAGATACCTGTATAATACAGGTATTTGCACCCACTTCTGGGCATAGACCACCACGGGGGTTACGCCACTCCCCCCTCCCCCCGCTGTCTTCTGGGAGACACACGGGTCCCAGAAGATAGCAGGGACCATTTCGATTGCGCAGCACGACTCGCACATGCACAGTAGGGAACCGGAAAGTGAAGCCGCCAGGCTTCACTTCATGATTCCCTTACCGAAGATGGCGGCGGCAGTCCCAGGACCGAGGGACGGGAGGAGTGCCAACATCGCGGGCGCCCTGGACAGGTAAGTGTCCATATTTAAAAGTCAGCAGCTGCTGTATTTGTAGCTGCTGACTTTTAAAAAAAAAATCAGCGAACCTCCGCTTTAAGTACTCCAAATTGATTTGTGTTGTCCCCTTTAAATTAAAGGGGACACAACCCAAATAAAGGAGTCACATACCTCCCATCCAGGACCCATCCCTTGTGTTCTGTACAAAAGGTAAAGAAATGTTGAAAAAGGCCTTATTGATTTAAGCATCTATTTTTGGCTTAATAATTGTTGATGGTCCGTGTCCGTGTAACTGTACGTAGTCAATCCTTTGACTACATACAGTAATTTGTATTAGGAGGTGGCCCTCTATCATCTCAGAAAGTTGGAAGGTATGTATAGGTGAATATTCACCAAATATTTCTGGACCGCAGTGAGTTAAAAGATAAGCTCGTAGGGAAGCATTGGGACTGTGCCAAGCCTTTCATCAAGAATAATACACACTTCCAATGTTAACACCTCCATTAATATCTTTACAACAGGTTATAAATTCTTCTACACTCACCAAATAAACTGTTTTGTTAAAATGTGATAACAAAGCGGAGGGATGTTTTGCCAGATGGAAATTCTATAATGGACTTTACCGGTGATCAGTGGGAAGAATGCTCCTTACATTGGTAATGGACTTTACCAGCTACCTCTTTTTGCTCCAATTTTGGTTTTATCTCCTCATCGCACAAGAGAAGTTTTTCAACAGGTAGGACTCTATGGCAAATTCTCCCAATAGAGACTTCAGTTTTATGTTCCAAAAGGTTATTGCTTTGTTATAATGGGTTCTATAACTTGTAATGCAGTGGCTATATGCCTTTATATTATTTTTAGAGTGAGGGAACTTTATCATCAAGATGAGCCGAGAAGCACATTTAGACTCTAATAGGGTTGCTGTAGATGAAACATGTCTGCACGGCACATGCGAGCATGAATGCTGTAATCCAGACATTTTCAACCAGGGTTCCGTAGGCCCTGAGTTTCCTCCAGAGGCTGCTAAGGGGTTCCTTGAGCTGTTTGACCACCATCTGATGGTGCCTACATAGTTTTGGGGTCAAACCCACTTGGTAGAGCCAGCTGCAAGACACTAGTTATCTTTTTTGCTGACTGCAAGGAGCTAATTCTGACCACCAATGTAAGAGTCCTTTTACCTACTGACCACCATTGTAAGAAACATTCTTCCCACTGATCACCAATGTAAGGGACATTCTTCACACTGATCACCAATGTAAGGGACATTCTTCCCACTGATCACCAATGTAAGGGACATTCTTCCCACTGACCACCAATGTAAGGAGCATTCTTCTCACTGATCACCAATGTAAGGGACATTCTTCTCACTGACCACCAATGTAAGGAACATTCTTCCCACTGATCACCAATGTAAGGGACATTCTTCTCACTGACCACCAATGTAAGGAACATTCTTCCCACTGACCACCAATGTAAGGGACATTCTTCCCACTGACCACCAATGTAAGGAACATTCTTCTCACTGATCACCAATGTAAGGGACATTCTTCTCACTGATCACCAATGTAAGGAGCATTCTTCCCACTGATCACCAATGTAAGGAACATTCTTCCCACTGATCACCAATGTAAGGAACATTCTTCCCACTGATCACCAATGTAAGGAGCATTCTTCCCACTGATCACCAATGTAAGGAGCATTCTTCCCACTGACCACCAATGTAAGGAACATTCTTCCCACTGATCACCAATGTAAGGAACATTCTTCCCACTGATCACCAATGTAAGGAGCATTCTTCCCACTGATCACCAATGTAAGGGACATTCTTCCCACTGATCACCAATGTAAGGAACATTCTTCTCACTGATCATCAATGTAAGGAGCATTCTTCCCACTGATCACCAATGTAAGGAACATTCTTCCCACTGATCACCAATGTAAGGAACATTCTTCCCACTGATCACCAATGTAAGGAACATTCTTCCCACTGGCCACCAATGTAAGGAGCATTCTTCCCACTGATCACCAATGTAAGGAACATTCTTCCCACTGATCACCAATGTAAGGGACATTCTTCTCACTGATCACCACTGTAAGGGACATTCTTCCCACTGATCACCAATGTAAGGGACATTCTTCCCACTGATCACCAATGTAAGGAACATTCTTCCCACTGGCCACCAATGTAAGGAGCATTCTTCCCACTGATCACCAATGTAAGGGACATTCTTCCCACTGATCACCAATGTAAGGAACATTCTTCTCACTGATCACCAATGTAAGGGACATTCTTCCCACTGATCACCAATGTAAGGGACATTCTTCCCACTGACCACCAATGTAAGGAGCATTCTTCTCACTGATCACCAATGTAAGGGACATTCTTCTCACTGACCACCAATGTAAGGAACATTCTTCCCACTGATCACCAATGTAAGGGACATTCTTCTCACTGACCACCAATGTAAGGAACATTCTTCCCACTGACCACCAATGTAAGGGACATTCTTCCCACTGACCACCAATGTAAGGAACATTCTTCTCACTGATCACCAATGTAAGGGACATTCTTCTCACTGATCACCAATGTAAGGAGCATTCTTCCCACTGATCACCAATGTAAGGAACATTCTTCCCACTGTTCACCAATGTAAGGAACATTCTTCCCACTGATCACCAATGTAAGGAGCATTCTTCCCACTGATCACCAATGTAAGGAGCATTCTTCCCACTGACCACCAATGTAAGGAACATTCTTCCCACTGATCACCAATGTAAGGAACATTCTTCCCACTGATCACCAATGTAAGGAGCATTCTTCCCACTGATCACCAATGTAAGGGACATTCTTCCCACTGATCACCAATGTAAGGAACATTCTTCCCACTGATCACCAATGTAAGGAACATTCTTCCCACTGATCACCAATGTAAGGAACATTCTTCCCACTGGCCACCAATGTAAGGAGCATTCTTCCCACTGATCACCAATGTAAGGAACATTCTTCCCACTGATCACCAATGTAAGGGACATTCTTCTCACTGATCACCACTGTAAGGGACATTCTTCCCACTGATCACCAATGTAAGGGACATTCTTCCCACTGATCACCAATGTAAGGAACATTCTTCCCACTGGCCACCAATGTAAGGAGCATTCTTCCCACTGATCACCAATGTAAGGAGCATTCTTCCCACTGATCACCAATGTAAGGGACATTCTTCCCACTGATCACCAATGTAAGGAACATTCTTCTCACTGATCATCAATGTAAGGAGCATTCTTCCCACTGATCACCAATGTAAGGAACATTCTTCCCACTGATCACCAATGTAAGGAACATTCTTCTCACTGATCACTAGGGATGAGCTTCGTGTTCGAGTTGAACATACGTTCGACTCGAACATCGGCTGTTCGATCGTTCGACGAAGATCGAACGATTTGGGCCGTTCGCGCCAAATTCGAGTGACGCGAACGGCCCACAATGCACTACGCCATCGCAGTGTCATCCAGGCGCTGTGATTGGCCAAGCATGCACTGTGACCCCGCATGCTTGGCCAATCACAGCGCCGGCAGCGAGGAGAGCAATGATTGGCCACAGGCAGGATGCCTGTGGCCAATTATTGCTGAGGGTGTTTAGTACACGCCCCACACTATAAAAGGCCTAGTGTAGTGTGTTCCGGAGCAGGGAAAGAGAAGCATAGGCAGGGACAGTGACATTTATTTCTTTCTTGCTTAACCTGGATTCCTTTAGTTTAGGGAAAGAGAAGGATAGGTAGGGAGAGTGTCAGTGTGTTTTACTGTGCGAATCCTTGTTTCTAGGGACAGGGAAGGACAGTGAGGGAATTCTCCTTGTGCTATAGTGTGCTTTAAAAAAACATTTTTTCTAGGGACAGAAAACTATAGGTAGGGAGAGTGTCAGTTTCTTTCACTGTGATAATCCTTGTTTCTAGGGACAAAGAAGGAAAGTGAGGGAAATTCTCCTTGTGCTATAGTGTGCTTTAAAAAAACATTTTTTCTAGGGACAGAAAACTATAGGTAGGGAGAGTGTCAGTGTGTTTTACTGTGCGAATCCTTGTTTCTAGGGACAGGGAAGGACAGTGAGGGAATTCTCCTTGTGCTATAGTGTGCTTTAAAAAAACATTTTTTCTAGGGACAGAAAACTATAGGTAGGAAGAGTGTCAGTTTCTTTCACTGTGATAATCCTTGTTTCTAGGGACAAAGAAGGAAAGTGAGGGAAATTCTCCTTGTGCTATAGTGTGCTTTAAAAAAACATTCTTTCTAGGGACAGAAAACTATAGGTAGGGAGAGTGTCAGTGTGTTTTACTGTGCGAATCCTTGTTTCTAGGGACAGGGAAGGACAGTGAGGGAATTCTCCTTGTGCTATAGTGTGCTTTAAAAAAAAAATTTTTCTAGGGACAGAAAACTATAGGTAGGAAGAGTGTCAGTTTCTTTCACTGTGATAATCCTTGTTTCTAGGGACAAAGAAGGAAAGTGAGGGAAATTCTCCTTGTGCTATAGTGTGCTTTAAAAAAACATTTTTTCTAGGGACAGAAAACTATAGGTAGGGAGAGTGTCAGTGTGTTTTACTGTGCGAATCCTTGTTTCTAGGGACAGGGAAGGACAGTGAGGGAATTCTCCTTGTGCTATAGTGTGCTTTAAAAAAACTTTTTTTCTAGGGACAGAAAACTATAGGTAGGAAGAGTGTCAGTTTCTTTCACTGTGATAATCCTTGTTTCTAGGGACAAAGAAGGAAAGTGAGGGAAATTCTCCTTGTGCTATAGTGTGCTTTAAAAAAACATTTTTTCTAGGGACAGAAAACTATAGGTAGGAAGAGTGTCAGTTTCTTTCACTGTGATAATCCTTGTTTCTAGGGACAAAGAAGGAAAGTGAGGGAAATTCTCCTTGTGCTATAGTGTGCTTTAAAAAAACATTTTTTCTAGGGACAGAAAACTATAGGTAGGAAGAGTGTCAGTGTGTTTTACTGTGCGAATCCTTGTTTCTAGGGACAGGGAAGGACAGTGAGGGAATTCTCCTTGTGCTATAGTGTGCTTTAAAAAAACATTTTTTCTAGGGACAGAAAACTATAGGTAGGGAGAGTGTCAGTTTATTTCACTGTGATAATCCTTGTTTCTAGGGACAAAGAAGGAAAGTGAGGGAAATTCTCCTTGTGCTATAGTGTGCTTTAAAAAAACATTTTTTCTAGGGACAGAAAACTATAGGTAGGGAGAGTGTCAGTGTGTTTTACTGTGCGAATCCTTGTTTCTAGGGACAGGGAAGGACAGTGAGGGAATTCTCCTTGTGCTATAGTGTGCTTTAAAAAAACATTTTTTCTAGGGACAGAAAACTATAGGTAGGGAGAGTGTCAGTTTCTTTCACTGTGATAATCCTTGTTTCTAGGGACAAAGAAGGAAAGTGAGGGAAATTCTCCTTGTGCTATAGTGTGCTTTAAAAAAACATTTTTTCTAGGGACAGAAAACTATAGGTAGGGAGAGTGTCAGTGTGTTTTACTGTGCGAATCCTTGTTTCTAGGGACAGGGAAGGACAGTGAGGGAATTCTCCTTGTGCTATAGTGTGCTTTAAAAAAACATTTTTTCTAGGGACAGAAAACTATAGGTAGGAAGAGTGTCAGTTTCTTTCACTGTGATAATCCTTGTTTCTAGGGACAAAGAAGGAAAGTGAGGGAAATTCTCCTTGTGCTATAGTGTGCTTTAAAAAAACATTCTTTCTAGGGACAGAAAACTATAGGTAGGGAGAGTGTCAGTGTCTTTTACTGTGCGAATCCTTGTTTCTAGGGACAGGGAAGGACAGTGAGGGAATTCTCCTTGTGCTATAGTGTGCTTTAAAAAAAAAAAAATTCTAGGGACAGAAAACTATAGGTAGGAAGAGTGTCAGTTTCTTTCACTGTGATAATCCTTGTTTCTAGGGACAAAGAAGGAAAGTGAGGGAAATTCTCCTTGTGCTATAGTGTGCTTTAAAAAAACATTTTTTCTAGGGACAGAAAACTATAGGTAGGGAGAGTGTCAGTATGTTTTACTGTGCGAATCCTTGTTTCTAGGGACAGGGAAGGACAGTGAGGGAATTCTCCTTGTGCTATAGTGTGCTTTAAAAAAACATTTTTTCTAGGGACAGAAAACTATAGGTAGGAAGAGTGTCAGTTTCTTTCACTGTGATAATCCTTGTTTCTAGGGACAAAGAAGGAAAGTGAGGGAAATTCTCCTTGTGCTATAGTGTGCTTTAAAAAAACATTTTTTCTAGGGACAGAAAACTATAGGTAGGAAGAGTGTCAGTTTCTTTCACTGTGATAATCCTTGTTTCTAGGGACAAAGAAGGAAAGTGAGGGAAATTCTCCTTGTGCTATAGTGTGCTTTAAAAAAACATTTTTTCTAGGGACAGAAAACTATAGGTAGGAAGAGTGTCAGTGTGTTTTACTGTGCGAATCCTTGTTTCTAGGGACAGGGAAGGACAGTGAGGGAATTCTCCTTGTACTATAGTGTGCTTTAAAAAAACATTTTTTCTAGGGACAGAAAACTATAGGTAGGGAGAGTGTCAGTTTCTTTCACTGTGATAATCCTTGTTTCTAGGGACAAAGAAGGAAAGTGAGGGAAATTCTCCTTGTGCTATAGTGTGCTTTAAAAAAACATTTTTTCTAGGGACAGAAAACTATAGGTAGGGAGAGTGTCAGTGTGTTTTACTGTGCGAATCCTTGTTTCTAGGGACAGGGAAGGACAGTGAGGGAATTCTCCTTGTGCTATAGTGTGCTTTAAAAAAACATTTTTTATAGGGACAGAAAACTATAGGTAGGGAGAGTGTCAGTTTCTTTCACTGTGATAATCCTTGTTTCTAGGGTCAAAGAAGGAAAGTGAGGGAAATTCTCCTTGTGCTATAGTGTGCTTTAAAAAAACATTTTTTCTAGGGACAGAAAACTATAGGTAGGAAGAGTGTCAGTGTGTTTTACTGTGCGAATCCTTGTTTCTAGGGACAGGGAAGGACAGTGAGGGAATTCTCCTTGTGCTATAGTGTGCTTTAAAAAAACATTTTTTCTAGGGACAGAAAACTATAGGTAGGGAGAGTGTCAGTTTCTTTCACTGTAATAATCCTTGTTTCTAGGGACAAAGAAGGAAAGTGAGGGAAATTCTCCTTGTGCTATAGTGTGCTTTAAAAAAACATTTTTTCTAGGGACAGAAAACTATAGGTAGGGAGAGTGTCAGTGTGTTTTACTGTGCGAATCCTTGTTTCTAGGGACAGGGAAGGACAGTGAGGGAATTCTCCTTGTGCTATAGTGTGCTTTAAAAAAACATTTTTTCTAGGGACAGAAAACTATAGGTAGGGAGAGTGTCAGTTTCTTTCACTGTGATAATCCTTGTTTCTAGGGACAAAGAAGGAAAGTGAGGGAAATTCTCCTTGTGCTATAGTGTGCTTTAAAAAAACATTTTTTCTAGGGACAGAAAACTATAGGTAGGGAGAGTGTCAGTGTGTTTTACTGTGCGAATCCTTGTTTCTAGGGACAGGGAAGGACAGTGAGGGAATTCTCCTTGTGCTATAGTGTGCTTTAAAAAAACATTTTTTCTAGGGACAGAAAACTATAGGTAGGAAGAGTGTCAGTTTCTTTCACTGTGATAATCCTTGTTTCTAGGGACAAAGAAGGAAAGTGAGGGAAATTCTCCTTGTGCTATAGTGTGCTTTAAAAAAACATTTTTTCTAGGGACAGAAAACTATAGGTAGGGAGAGTGTCAGTGTGTTTTACTGTGCGAATCCTTGTTTCTAGGGACAGGGAAGGACAGTGAGGGAATTCTCCTTGTGCTATAGTGTGCTTTAAAAAAACATTTTTTCTAGGGACAGAAAACTATAGGTAGGGAGAGTGTCAGTTTCTTTCACTGTGATAATCCTTGTTTCTAGGGACAAAGAAGGAAAGTGAGGGAAATTCTCCTTGTGCTATAGTGTGCTTTAAAAAACATTTTTTCTGGGGACAGAAAACTATAGGTAGGGAGAGTGTCAGTGTCTTTTACTGTGCGAATCCTTGTTTCTAGGGACAGGGAAGGACAGTGAGGGAATTCTCCTTGTGCTATAGTGTGCTTTAAAAAAACATTTTTTCTAGGGACAGAAAACTATAGGTAGGAAGAGTGTCAGTTTCTTTCACTGTGATAATCCTTGTTTCTAGGGACAAAGAAGGAAAGTGAGGGAAATTCTCCTTGTGCTATAGTGTGCTTTAAAAAAACATTTTTTCTAGGGACAGAAAACTATAGGTAGGGAGAGTGTCAGTGTGTTTTACTGTGCGAATCCTTGTTTCTAGGGACAGGGAAGGACAGTGAGGGAATTCTCCTTGTGCTATAGTGTGCTTTAAAAAAACATTTTTTCTAGGGACAGAAAACTATAGGTAGGAAGAGTGTCAGTTTCTTTCACTGTGATAATCCTTGTTTCTAGGGACAAAGAAGGAAAGTGAGGGAAATTCTCCTTGTGCTATAGTGTGCTTTAAAAAAACATTTTTTCTAGGGACAGAAAACTATAGGTAGGGAGAGTGTCAGTGTGTTTTACTGTGCGAATCCTTGTTTCTAGGGACAGGGAAGGACAGTGAGGGAATTCTCCTTGTGCTATAGTGTGCTTTAAAAAAACATTTTTTCTAGGGACAGAAAACTATAGGTAGGAAGAGTGTCAGTTTCTTTCACTGTGATAATCCTTGTTT
This sequence comes from Rana muscosa, assembly GCA_029206835.1. Classification (NCBI taxonomy): domain Eukaryota; kingdom Metazoa; phylum Chordata; class Amphibia; order Anura; family Ranidae; genus Rana; species Rana muscosa. Next base: position 176,285,318 of record CM055127.1, read on the forward strand.
CTAGGGACAAAGAAGGAAAGTGAGGGAAATTCTCCTTGTGCTATAGTGTGCTTTAAAAAAACATTTTTTCTAGGGACAGAAAACTATAGGTAGGAAGAGTGTCAGTTTCTTTCACTGTGATAATCCTTGTTTCTAGGGACAAAGAAGGAAAGTGAGGGAAATTCTCCTTGTGCTATAGTGTGCTTTAAAAAAACATTTTTTCTAGGGACAGAAAACTATAGGTAGGGAGAGTGTCAGTGTGTTTTACTGTGCGAATCCTTGTTTCTAGGGACAGGGAAGGACAGTGAGGGAATTCTCCTTGTGCTATAGTGTGCTTTAAAAAAACATTTTTTCTAGGGACAGAAAACTATAGGTAGGAAGAGTGTCAGTTTCTTTCACTGTGATAATCCTTGTTTCTAGGGACAAAGAAGGAAAGTGAGAGAAATTCTCCTTGTGCTATAGTGTGCTTTAAAAAAACATTTTTTCTAGGAACAGAAAACTATAGGTAGGGAGAGTGTCAGTGTGTTTTACTGTGCGAATCCTTGTTTCTAGGGACAGGGAAGGACAGTGAGGGAATTCTCCTTGTGCTATAGTGTGCTTTAAAAAAACATTTTTTCTAGGGACAGAAAACTATAGGTAGGGAGAGTGTCAGTTTCTTTCACTGTGATAAGCCTTGTTTCTAGGGACAAAGAAGGAAAGTGAGGGAAATTCTCCTTGTGCTATAGTGTGCTTTAAAAAAACATTTTTTCTAGGGACAGAAAACTATAGGTAGGGAGAGTGTCAGTGTGTTTTACTGTGCGAATCCTTGTTTCTAGGGACAGGGAAGGACAGTGAGGGAATTCTCCTTGTGCTATAGTGTGCTTTAAAAAAACATTTTTTCTAGGGACAGAAAACTATAGGTAGGAAGAGTGTCAGTTTCTTTCACTGTGATAATCCTTGTTTCTAGGGACAAAGAAGGAAAGTGAGGGAAATTCTCCTTGTGCTATAGTGTGCTTTAAAAAAACATTTTTTCTAGGGACAGAAAACTATAGGTAGGGAGAGTGTCAGTGTGTTTTACTGTGCGAATCCTTGTTTCTAGGGACAGGGAAGGACAGTGAGGGAATTCTCCTTGTGCTATAGTGTGCTTTAAAAAAAAATTTTTTCTAGGGACAGAAAACTATAGGTAGGAAGAGTGTCAGTTTCTTTCACTGTGATAATCCTTGTTTCTAGGGACAAAGAAGGAAAGTGAGGGAAATTCTCCTTGTGCTATAGTGTGCTTTAAAAAAACATTTTTTCTAGGGACAGAAAACTATAGGTAGGGAGAGTGTCAGTGTGTTTTACTGTGCGAATCCTTGTTTCTAGGGACAGGGAAGGACAGTGAGGGAATTCTCCTTGTGCTATAGTGTGCTTTAAAAAAACATTTTTTCTAGGGACAGAAAACTATAGGTAGGACGAGTGTCAGTTTCTTTCACTGTGATAATCCTTGTTTCTAGGGACAAAGAAGGAAAGTGAGGGAAATTCTCCTTGTGCTATAGTGTGCTTTAAAAAAACATTTTTTCTAGGGACAGAAAACTATAGGTAGGAAGAGTGTCAGTTTCTTTCACTGTGATAATCCTTGTTTCTAGGGACAAAGAAGGAAAGTGAGGGAAATTCTCCTTGTGCTATAGTGTGCTTTAAAAAAACATTTTTTCTAGGGACAGAAAACTATAGGTAGGGAGAGTGTCAGTGTCTTTTACTGTGCAAATCCTTGTTTCTAGGGACAGGGAAGGACAGTGAGGGAATTCTCCTTGTGCTATAGTGTGCTTTAAAAAAACATTTTTTCTAGGGACAGAAAACTATAGGTAGGAAGAGTGTCAGTTTCTTTCACTGTGATAATCCTTGTTTCTAGGGACAAAGAAGGAAAGTGAGGGAAATTCTCCTTGTGCTATAGTGTGCTTTAAAAAAACATTTTTTCTAGGGACAGAAAACTATAGGTAGGGAGAGTGTCAGTGTGTTTTACTGTGCGAATCCTTGTTTCTAGGGACAGGGAAGGACAGTGAGGGAATTCTCCTTGTGCTATAGTGTGCTTTAAAAAAACATTTTTTCTAGGGACAGAAAACTATAGGTAGGAAGAGTGTCAGTTTCTTTCACTGTGATAATCCTTGTTTCTAGGGACAAAGAAGGAAAGTGAGGGAAATTCTCCTTGTGCTATAGTGTGCTTTAAAAAAACATTTTTTCTAGGGACAGAAAACTATAGGTAGGAAGAGTGTCAGTTTCTTTCACTGTGATAATCCTTGTTTCTAGGGACAAAGAAGGAAAGTGAGGAAAATTCTCCTTGTGCTATAGTGTGCTTTAAAAAAAACATTTTTTCTAGGGACAGAAAACTATAGGTAGGGAGAGTGTCAGTGTGTTTTACTGTGCGAATCCTTGTTTCTAGGGACAGGGAAGGACAGTGAGGGAATTCTCCTTGTGCTATAGTGTGCTTTAAAAAAACATTTTTTCTAGGGACAGAAAACTATAGGTAGGAAGAGTGTCAGTTTCTTTCACTGTGATAATCGTTGTTTCTAGGGACAAAGAAGGAAAGTGAGGGAAATTCTCCTTGTGCTATAGTGTGCTAAAGCATTCCTCATCAACCATCTTTGAAATCCTTGTTTTTTTGGACAGTCAGGGAAATTGTCGTTGTGCTATTCTGTGCAAAAGCAATCATCCTCAACCATATTTAGAAATCCTTAAGTAAAGGGACAGAGAAGGACACCTGAAGGTAGCCCTTATTGCTTTTTTCCCATCTCCCTGCAGGCCATCTATTAGAATGTCTGGAAGGCAAACAAGGAGAGGCAGACAGTCAGGAGGCAATAAAAGAGGGCAAGCAGGCTCTGTGTCTGGGGGCAACAGTGCTGGTCGTGGACGCGGTGCATTGTCATCAGCACATGGCCATGGGACACGCTTGTCCTTCTTTTCCGCAGCTGGACATGTTGAGCCACATCATGCCGAAGACTTGGTAGAGTGGATGACCAAGCCCTCCTCCTCCTCCTCATCCTCTCTCACCCAGGCTCAGGGTACTGGCAAAGCAGCTGCCAAAGCGTCCTCTTCCCTGGTATCAATGTCAGACTCATCATCAGTCACTCCTTCCCTAGACCCACCATGTCCTCCTCCTGAGGAGTCCCCCGAACCTTTTGAGCACAGTGTTGGGTACATGCTCCAGGAGGATGCCCAGCGTTTCGAAGGGTCTGATGATGAAACCCAGCTACAGGAAGGCAGTAGCGTGAGAGCAGACAGAGGGGATGCTCAAGAAGGACACCAATCTGGCAGTCATGTTCCAGCAGCTGCAGCATACTGCCAGATTGGTTCCAGTGATGAGGAGGGAGGGGATGATGAGGTCACTGACTCCACGTGGGTGCCTAATAGGAGAGAGGAGGAGGAGGAGGATGAGGAGGAGGCACATCTCCAACGAGGCAGGATGCCCTTTGGTGGCCAGCGTAAGGGCAGTACACCGACGGAATCACACCGCAGAGCTCCGCCTGTGCAGGGCGCTGCCTCTGCCCGTCATTCAAAAAGTTCTTTGGTGTGGGCCTTTTTTGAGGCTAGTGCATCAGATCGCACAGCTGCTGTTTGCAACATATGTCTCAAGCGTATATCGCGTGGCCAAAACATCAGCCACTTGGGTACCACATGCCTGACCAGACATATGTTGACCTGCCATGCAGCTCGTTGGCAAGCCTACCTCAAAGACCCACACCAAAGAACAAAGCGGACCTCTCCTTGCACTGCATCAGCTGGGATCGCCAACCCCACTATAACTTCAGTCCTCTCTGAAACATGCACTGAGAGGAATGAAGGTGTAGAATTAGGTGTGTCACAGCCAAGTACTTGCGGCCACTCTGCTAGCAGTACACCGACGTCCGATTCTAGCAGGCAAATTTCCCTGCCCCAGCTGCTGGACCGTCGAAAAAAGTTCACTCCCAGCCATCCACATGCCCAGCGGTTGAATGCTAGCTTGGCTAAATTGCTAGCGCTTCAACTGCTGCCTTTTCAGTTGGTAGACTCGGCCCCCTTCCGTGAGTTTGTGCAATGTGCGGTTCCTCAGTGGCAGGTTCCCAAACGCCACTTTTTCTCACGGAAGGCTATTCCGGCTCTCTACCGGCATGTGGAAGGCAATGTCTTGGCCTCGCTGGACAGGGCGGTCAGCGGTAAGGTGCATATTACCGCTGACTCATGGTCCAGCAGGCATGGACAGGGACGTTACCTTTCTTTCACGGCCCATTGGGTCACTCTTTTGGCAGCTGGGAAGGATGCAGGACAAGATGCCGTAGTGTTGGAGGTTGTTCCACCGCCATGCCTCCAAAATGCTACTACTGGTTGTGACACACCTCTCTCCTCCACCCCCTCCTCTTCTTCTTCCTCCATGGCCTCTTCCTGTGGTTTGTCCTCGGAACCAGCGGTGCTCCGTAGGCGTTCAAGGGGCTACGCAAGTACGCAGGCAAAAAGATGCCATGCCGTGCTTGCGCTGGTGTGTTTGGGGGACAGAAGCCACACTGGGGCAGAGGTCCTGTCTGCTCTGCAGGGCCAGGCCGAGAGGTGGTTGACGCCACGCCAGCTTAAGCCAGGAATGGTGGTTTGCGACAATGGCACCAACCTCCTCTCCGCCCTCCGACAGGGACAACTGACCCATGTGCCCTGTGTGGCTCACGTCCTTAACCTGGTGGTGCAGCGGTTCTTGGGCAGGTACCCGGGCTTACAGGATGTCCTGAGGCAGGCCAGGAAAGTCTGTGTGCATTTCCGCAGATCTTATAATGCCAGTGCTCGCCTGGCTGAGCTGCAAAAGGAGTTGAACCTGCCCAAGAACCGCCTTATATGTGACATGCCCACCAGGTGGAACTCAACGTTGGCCATGCTGCAGCGGCTGCACACGCAGCAGAGGGCCATCAATGAGTACCTGTGCGACTACGGCACCAGGACAGGGTCAGGGGAGCTTGGTTTTTTTTCTCCACGCCAGTGGGGCATGATCAGGGATGCATGCACTGTCCTGGCACCATTTGAGGAGGCCACGAGGATGGTGAGCAGTGACAGTGCATGCATCAGTGACACTGTACCTCTTGTCCACCTGTTGGAGCACACGCTGCATGGAATAATGGACAGGGCACTTGAGGCAGAACAGAGGCAGGAAGAGGAGGACTTCCTTGCCTCTCAAGGCCCCCTTTACCCAGACAGTGTTCCTTCTGTCCCACCCATCGCACAGGAAGAGGAGGAGGAGGAGGAGGAGGAGGAGGAGGAGGAGGATTGTGTCAGCATGGAGGTGGAGGCTGGCACTCAGCATCATCAGCAGCAGTTTTTTAGGGATGATTTACAGTCCCAAGAAACCAGTGGACTTGTACGTGGCTGGGAGGAGGTGGCTGCGGATCATGTCGTCCTTAGTGACCCAGAGGACTGCGGAGCGAATGCCTCAGCAAACCTACGCTGCATGGCCTCCCTGATCCTGCAAAGTCTGCGGAAGGATCCTCGTATTCTTCGGATCAAGGAGAGGGACCATTATTGGCTGGCCACTCTCCTTGATCCACGGTACAAGGGTAAGGTTGCGGACCTTATGTTACCGTCGCAGAGGGAGCAGAGGATGAGACAACTCCGGGAGGCCTTGCAGAAAGGTCTGTGCAACGCGTTCCCAGAGACTGGGAGGTTACAAACTCCTGGTCCTGGACAACGAGTTGCTGAGGCTTCGGCCAGTCAAAGAAGGAGCGGTGGGGAAGGTGGCCGTCTGACCGATGCGTTCAGACAATTCTTTAGTCCGCAGCCCCAAAGTATGATCGGTTCCAGCAACCATCGCCAGCGTCTGATAAACATGGTGCAGGAATATCTAGGGGCAAGGTCAGACTTGGACACCTTCCCCACCGAAAATCCTCTGGCTTACTGGGTCTTGAGGATGGATCACTGGCCAGAGCTTGCACAGTATGCAATTGAGCTACTGGCCTGTCCTGCATCCAGCGTTCTTTCGGAACGCACATTCAGTGCTGCTGGAGGATTTGTCACGGATCACAGGGTGCGCCTGTCCACCGACTCGGTTGATCGACTGACTTTCATCAAGATGAACCAGTCTTGGATCACCACCAGCTACCACACACCTGATGCTGATATAACAGACTAATTGATTTTAACATGTCACATCCCTTCAAGACTGATGCTGATGCTGAGTGCCTGTGCTGTTATGTTGACTGGCTATCCTCCTCCTCCGAGTCCTCAATGATACGATTGATGATGATAGCTTGGAAGATCATTTTTGTTTATGGGTGCCGCCACCAGTGGCTAAGGCCCAATTTTTCAGCCCCTGTTTTACAGGGGCGTGTAATTACAATTTTTTTAGCAATAATTTGCCATAGGGCTCATTGCTGTGCTCCAAGTACAGTATCTGTGAGGGGTTGGAGTGTTGTGGCACCAGTGCCTAAGGCCCAATTTTTCAGCCCCTGTTTAACAGGGGCGTGTCATTACAATTTTTGAAGCAATACTTTGCAACAGGGCTCATTGCTGTGCTCCAAGTACAGTATCTGTGAGGGGTTGTAGTGTTGTGCCACCAGTGCCTAAGGCCCAATTTTTCAGCCCCTGTTCAACAGGGGCATGCAATTACAATTCTTGATCTAATAATTCACAGCAGGGCCCATTGCTGCACCCACCAAGAGTAACTCTGAGGGCTTACAGTGTTGTGGCAACACCACCACCACCACCACCACCACGAAAGGCCCAATTTTTCAGCCCCTGTTCAACAGGGGCATGCAATTACAATTCTTGATCTAATAATTCACAGCAGGGCCCATTGCTGCACCCACCAAGAGTAACTCTGAGGGCTTACAGTGTTGTGGCAACACCACCACCACCACCACCACCACGAAAGGCCCAATTTTTCAGCCCCTGTTCAACAGGGGCATGCAATTACAATTCTTGATCTAATAATTCACAGCAGGGCCCATTGCTGCACCCACCAAGAGTAACTCTGAGGGCTTACAGTGTTGTGGCAACGCCACCACCACCACCACCACGAAAGGCCCAAATTTTCAGCCCCTGTTCAAAAGGGGCATGTAATTACAATTCTTGATCTAATAATTCACAGCAGGGCCCATTCCTGCACCCACCAAGAGTAACTCTGAGGGCTTACAGTGTTGTGGCAACACCACCACCACCACCACCACCACGAAAGGCCCAATTTTTCAGCCCCTGTTCAACAGGGGCATGCAATTACAATTCTTGATCTAATAATTCACAGCAGGGCCCATTGCTGCACCCACCAAGAGTAACTGTCAGGGCTTACAGTGTTGTGGCACCAGCACCACCATCAAAGGCCCAATTTTTACTACCACTGTTCAACAATTATATGTAATTAAAATTCCTGATATAATAGTTGACAGCAGGGCGTTCCAGCACCAACCAAGAGTAACTGTGAGTGCTTACAGTGTTGTGCCAACACCAACAACTAAGGGGCCTATTTCTGCAGAGTATATACGGCAGGTCCCTACTTTCAAACATCCAACTTACAAACGACTCCTACTTGCAAACGCAAGAAGACAACAGGAAGTGAGAGGAAATCTACCACTAGGAAGGAAAATTCTCTCCTGTAAGAATAAATATGGGAGAAAGGTGTCTCCTCTGTACTGATGCTTTATCAGCAATCCTTGTTTCAAGAAAAACACCACATTTCAAAAACAGTTGTCATTGGGACGGAAAGTGAGGTGAAATGTTCTGAACAGGGGCACAGACAGCAAAACAAATGTTACAGGGGTGATAACCCTTACCTATGTTTTCCAAAAAGTTTAAAAATAGATTTTTGGGCTGGAGCTACACTTCAACAATGTACCTGTTCAAAATTACAAACAGATTCTACATAAGAACAAACCTACAGTCCCTGTCTTGTATGCACCGCCTGTATACGGCTGTTCAGAGTATATAGGGCCTTTTTTATTTTATGTGCGGGGTTCCCCTTAATATCCATACAAGACCCAAAGGGGCTGGTAATGGGCTGGGGTAGGGGGGGGGGGGTCATGGGGTAGCTATGCCATTTTTCTTAAAGATTTTCATCCATATTACCGGGACCAGACATTACATTAAAGCCGCAAGCAGTTTTAAATGGCTTTTTTTTCCTTTAGAAGTGTCATTTTGTGCAGGGACAGTTCTAAACACGGGAAACACGTGGCACTTCACAGGCATACTTTAGACACCCCCCAGGTACGATATTTAAAGGAATATTTGACTTTTTTTTTTTCACTTTATGCATCATTAAAATGACTGCTCCCGAAAAACGACCGTTTTTAAAACTTATTTTTGCATTGATACATGTCCCCTGGTGCACAACCCGGGTTCCCAAACCCTTTTTAGGACAATAACATGCATAATAGTTGTTATAATTAGCACTTTAGAATTCGAACGTTCGCAACCATTGTATTTAATAGGGTTCTAATGTTCGTACGAACTTTCGGTCCGTTCGCGGGTTCTGGTGCGAACCGAACCCGGGGGTGTTCGGCTCATCACTACTGATCACCAATGTAAGGAGCATTCTTCCCACTGATCACCAATGTAAGGAACATTCTTCCCACTGATCACCAATGTAAGGAACATTCTTCCCACTGATCACCAATGTAAGGAGCATTCTTCCCACTGATCACCAATGTAAGGAGCATTCTTCCCACTGACCACCAATGTAAGGAACATTCTTCTCTCTGATCACCAATGTAAGGGGCATTCTTCCCACTGACCACCAATGTAAGGAACATTCTTCCCACTGATCACCAATGTAAGGGACATTCTTCCCACTGATCACCAATGTAAGGAACATTATTTCCACTGATCACCAATGTAAGGGACATTCTTCCCACTGATCACCAATGTAAGGAACATTCTTCCCACTGATCACCAATGTAAGGGACATTCTTCCCACTGATCACCAATGTAAGGGACATTCTTCCCACTGATCACCAATGTAAGGAACATTCTTCCCACTGATCACCAATGTAAGGGACATTCTTCTCACTGATCACCACTGTAAGGGACATTCTTCCCACTGATCACCAATGTAAGGGACATTCTTCCCACTGATCACCAATGTAAGGAACATTCTTCCCACTGGCCACCAATGTAAGGAGCATTCTTCCCACTGATCACCAATGTAAGGGGCATTCTTCCCACTGACCAGCAATGTAAGGAACATTCTTCCCACTGATCACCAATGTAAGGAGCATTCTTCCCACTGATCACCAATGTAAGGAACATTCTTCCCACTGATCACCAATGTAAGGAGCATTCTTCCCACTGATCACCAATGTAAGGAACATTCTTCTCTCTGATCACCAATGTAAGGAGCATTCTTCCCACTGATCACCAATGTAAGGAACATTCTTCCCACTGATCACCAATGTAAGGAGCATTCTTCCCACTGACCACCAATGTAAGGAACATTCTTCTCTCTGATCACCAATGTAAGGGGCATTCTTCCCACTGACCACCAATGTAAGGAACATTCTTCTCTCTGATCACCAATGTAAGGGGCATTCTTCCCACTGATCACCAATGTAAGGGACATTCTTCCCACTGATCACCAATGTAAGGAACATTATTTCCACTGATCACCAATGTAAGGGACATTCTTCCCACTGATCACCAATGTAAGGAGCATTCTTCCCACTGATCACCAATGTAAGGAACATTCTTCCCACTGATCACCAATGTAAGGAACATTCTTCCCACTGATCACCAATGTAAGGAGCATTCTTCCCACTGATCACCAATGTAAGGAGCATTCTTCCCACTGACCACCAATGTAAGGAACATTCTTCTCTCTGATCACCAATGTAAGGGGCATTCTTCCCACTGACCACCAATGTAAGGAACATTCTTCCCACTGATCACCAATGTAAGGGACATTCTTCCCACTGATCACCAATGTAAGGAGCATTCTTCCCACTGATCACCAATGTAAGGAACATTCTTCCCACTGATCACCAATGTAAGGGACATTCTTCCCACTGATCACCAATGTAAGGAACATTCTCCTCACTGATCATCAATGTAAGGAGCATTCTTCCCACTGATCACCAATGTAAGGAACATTCTTCCCACTGATCACCAATGTAAGGAACATACTTCTCACTGATCACCAATGTAAGGAGCATTCTTCCCACTGATCACCAATGTAAGGAACATTCTTCCCACTGATCACCAATGTAAGGAACATTCTTCTCACTGATCACCAATGTAAGGAGCATTCTTCCCACTGATCACCAATGTAAGGAACATTCTTCCCACTGATCACCAATGTAAGGAGCATTCTTCCCACTGATCACCAATGTAAGGGACATTCTTCTCACTGATCACCAATGTAAGGGACATTCTTCCCACTGATCACCAATGTAAGGGACATTCTTCCCACTGATCACCAATGTAAGGAACATTCTTCCCACTGATCACCAATGTAAGGGACATTCTTCTCACTGATCACCACTGTAAGGGACATTCTTCCCACTGATCACCAATGTAAGGGACATTCTTCCCACTGATCACCAATGTAAGGAACATTCTTCCCACTGGCCACCAATGTAAGGAGCATTCTTCCCACTGATCACCAATGTAAGGAACATTCTTCCCACTGATCACCAATGTAAGGAACATTCTTCCCACTGGCCACCAATGTAAGGAGCATTCTTCCCACTGATCACCAATGTAAGGAGCATTCTTCCCACTGATCACCAATGTAAGGGACATTCTTCCCACTGATCACCAATGTAAGGAACATTCTTCTCACTGATCATCAATGTAAGGAGCATTCTTCCCACTGATCACCAATGTAAGGAACATTCTTCCCACTGATCACCAATGTAAGGAACATTCTTCTCACTGATCACCAATGTAAGGCACATTCTTCCCACTGATCACCAATGTAAGGAACATTCTTCCCACTGACCACCAATGTAAGGAACATTCTTCTCTCTGATCACCAATGTAAGGGGCATTCTTCCCACTGACCACCAATGTAAGGAACATTCTTCCCACTGATAACCAATGTAAGGGACATTCTTCCCACTGATCACCAATGTAAGGAACATTATTTCCACTGATCACCAATGTAAGGGACATTCTTCCCACTGATCACCAATGTAAGGAACATTCTTCCCACTGATCACCAATGTAAGGGACATTCTTCCCACTGATCACCAATGTAAGGGACATTCTTCCCACTGATCACCAATGTAAGGGACATTCTTCCCACTGATCACCAATGTAAGGAACATTATTTCCACTGATCACCAATGTAAGGGACATTCTTCCCACTGATCACCAATGTAAGGGACATTCTTCCCACTGATCACCAATGTAAGGAACATTCTTCCCACTGGCCACCAATGTAAGGAGCATTCTTCCCACTGATCACCAATGTAAGGAACATTCTTCCCACTGATCACCAATGTAAGGAACATTCTTCCCACTGGCCACCAATGTAAGGAGCATTCTTCCCACTGATCACCAATGTAAGGAGCATTCTTCCCACTGATCACTAGTGATGAGCCGAACACCCCCGGGTTCGGTTCGCACCAGAACCCGCGAACGGACCGAAAGTTCGTACGAACATTAGAACCCTATTAAATACAATGGATGCGAACGTTCGAATTCTAAAGTGCTAATTATAACAACTATTATGCATGTTATTGTCCTAAAAAGGGTTTGGGAACCCGGGTTCTGCACCAGGGGACATGTATCAATGCAAAAAGAAGTTTTAAAAACGGTCGTTTTTCGGGAGCAGTCATTTTAATGATGCATAAAGTGAAAAAAAAAGGCAAATATTCCTTTAAATATCGTACCTGGGGGGTGTCTAAAGTATGCCTGTGAAGTGCCACGTGTTTCCCGTGTTTAGAACTGTCCCTGCACAAAATGACACTTCTAAAGGAAAAAAAAGCCATTTAAAACTTCTTGCGGCTTTAATGTAATGTCTGGTCCCGGTAATATGGATGAAAATCTTTAAGAAAAATGGCATAGCTACCCCATGACCCCCCCCCCCTACCCCAGCCCATTACCAGCCCCTTTGGGTCTTGTATGGATATTAAGGGGAACCCCGCACATAAAATAAAAAAGGCCCTATATACTCTGAACAGCCGTATACAGGCGGTGCATACAAGACAGGGACTGTAGGTTTGTTCTTATGTAGAATGTGTTTGTAATTTTGAACAGGTACATTGTTGAACTGTAGCTCCAGCCCAAAAATCTATTTTTAAACTTTTTGGGAAACATAGGTAAGGGTTATCACCCCTGTAACATTTGTTTTGCTGTCTGTGCCCCTGTTCAGAACATTTCACCTCACTTTCCATCCCAATGACAACTGTTTTTGAAATGTGGTGTTTTTCTTGAAACAAGGATTGCTGATAAAGCATCAGTACAGAGGAGACACCTTTCTCCCATATTTATTCTTACAGGAGAGAATTTTCCTTCCTAGGGGTAGATTTCCTCTCACTTCCTGTTGTCTTCTTTCGTTTGCAAGTAGGAGTCGTTTGTAAGTTGGATGTTTGAAAGTAGGGACCTGCCGTATATACTCTGCAGAAATAGGCCCCTTAGTTGTTGGTGTTGGCACAACACTGTAAGCACTCACAGTTACTCTTGGTTGGTGCTGGAACGCCCTGCTGTCAACTATTATATCAGGAATTTTAATTACATATAATTGTTGAACAGTGGTAGTAAAAATTGGGGCTTTGATGGTGGTGCTGGTGCCACAACACTGTAAGCCCTGACAGTTACTCTTGGTGGGTGCAGCAATGGGCCCTGCTGTGAATTATTAGATCAAGAATTGTAATTGCATGCCCCTGTTGAACAGGGGCTGAAAAATTGGGCTTTTCGTGGTGGTGGTGGTGGTGGTGGTGTTGCCACAACACTGTAAGCCCTCAGAGTTACTCTTGGTGGGTGCAGGAATGGGCCCTGCTGTGAATTATTAGATCAAGAATTGTAATTACATGCCCCTTTTGAACAGTGGCTGAAAAATTGGGCCTTTCGTGGTGGTGGTGGTGGTGGCGTTGCCACAACACTGTAAGCCCTCAGACTTACTCTTGGTGGGTGCAGGAATGGGCCCTGCTGTGAATTATTACATCAAGAATTGTAATTGCATGCCCCTGTTGAACAGGGGCTGAAAAATTGGGCCTTAGGCACTGGTGGCACAACACTACAACCCCTCACAGATACTGTACTTGGAGCACAGCAATGAGCCCTGTTGCAAAGTATTGCTTCAAAAATTGTAATGACACGCCCCTGTTAAACAGGGGCTGAAAAATTGGGCCTTAGGCACTGGTGGCACAACACTATAACCCCTCACAGATACTGTACTTGGAGCACAGCAATGAGCCCTATGGCAAATTATTGCTAAAAAAATTGTAAGTACACGCCCCTGTAAAACAGGGGCTGAAAAATTGGGCCTTAGCCACTGGTTGCGGCACCCATAAACAAAAATGATCTTCCAAGCTATCATCATCAATCGTATCATTGAGGACTCGGAGGAGGAGGATAGCCAGTCAACATAACAGCACAGGCACTCAGCATCAGCATCAGTCTTGAAGGGACGTGACATGTTAAAATCAATTAGTCTGTTATATCAGCATCAGGTGTGTGGTAGCTGGTGGTGATCCAAGACTGGTTCATCTTGATGAAAGTCAGTCGATCAACCGAGTCGGTGGACAGGCGCACCCTGTGATCCGTGACAAATCCTCCAGCAGCACTGAATGTGCGTTCCGAAAGAACGCTGGATGCAGGACAGGCCAGTAGCTCAATTGCATACTGTGCAAGCTCTGGCCAGTGATCCATCCTCAAGACCCAGTAAGCCAGAGGATTTTCGGTGGGGAAGGTGTCCAAGTCTGACCTTGCCCCTAGATATTCCTGCACCATGTTTATCAGACGCTGGCGATGGTTGCTGGAACCAATCATACTTTGGGGCTGCGGACTAAAGAATTGTCTGAACGCATCGGTCAGACGGCCACCTTCCCCACCGCTCCTTCTTTGACTGGCCGAAGCCTCAGCAACTCGTTGTCCTGGACCAGGAGTTTGTAACCTCCCAGTCTCTGGGAACGCGTTGCACAGACCTTTCTGCAAGGCCTCCCGGAGTTGTCTCATCCTCTGCTCCCTCTGCGACGGTAACATAAGGTCCGCAACCTTACCCTTGTACCGTGGATCAAGGAGAGTGGCCAGCCAGTAATGGTCCCTCTCCTTGATCCGAAGAATACGAGGATCCTTCCGCAGACTTTGCAGGATCAGGGAGGCCATGCAGCGTAGGTTTGCTGAGGCATTCGCTCCGGAGTCCTCTGGGTCACTAAGGACGACATGATCCGCAGTCACCTCCTCCCAGCCACGTACAAGTCCACTGGTTTCTTGGGACTGTAAATCATCCCTAAAAGACTGCTGCTGATGATGCTGAGTGCCAGCCTCCACCTCCATGCTGACACAATCCTCCTCCTCCTCCTCCTCCTCCTCCTCTTCCTCTTCCTGTGCGATGGGTGGGACAGAAGGAACACTGTCTGGGTAAAGGGGGCCTTGAGAGGCAAGGAAGTCCTCCTCTTCCTGCCTCTGTTCTGCCTCAAGTGCCCTGTCCATTATTCCACGCAGCGTGTGCTCCAACAGGTGGACAAGAGGTACAGTGTCACTGATGCATGCACTGTCACTGCTCACCATCCTCGTGGCCTCCTCAAATGGTGCCAGCACAGTGCATGCATCCCTGATCATGCCCCACTGGCGTGGAGAAAAAAAACCAAGCTCCCCTGACCCTGTCCTGGTGCCGTAGTCGCACAGGTACTCATTGATGGCCCTCTGCTGCGTGTGCAGCCGCTGCAGCATGGCCAACGTTGAGTTCCACCTGGTGGGCATGTCACATATAAGGCGGTTCTTCGGCAGGTTCAACTCCTTTTGCAGCTCAGCCAGGCGAGCACTGGCATTATAAGATCTGCGGAAATGCACACAGACTTTCCTGGCCTGCCTCAGGACATCCTGTAAGCCCGGGTACCTGCCCAAGAACCGCTGCACCACCAGGTTAAGGACGTGAGCCACACAGGGCACATGGGTCAGTTGTCCCTGTCGGAGGGCGGAGAGGAGGTTGGTGCCATTGTCGCAAACCACCATTCCTGGCTTAAGCTGGCGTGGCGTCAACCACCTCTCGGCCTGGCCCTGCAGAGCAGACAGGACCTCTGCCCCAGTGTGGCTTCTGTCCCCCAAACACACCAGCGCAAGCACGGCATGGCATCTTTTTGCCTGCGTACTTGCGTAGCCCCGTGAACGGCTACGGAGCACCGCTGGTTCATAGGACAAACCACAGGAAGAGGCCATGGAGGAAGAAGAAGAGGAGGGGGTGGAGGAGAGAGGTGTGTCACAACCAGTAGTAGCATTTTGGAGGCGTGGCGGTGGGACAATCTCCAACACTACTGCACCTTGTCCTGCATCCTTCCCAGCTGCCAAAAGAGTGACCCAATGGGCCGTGAAAGAAAGGTAACGTCCCTGTCCATGCCTGCTGGACCATGAGTCAGCGGTAATATGCACCTTACCGCTGACCGCCCTGTCCAGCGAGGCCAAGACATTGCCTTCCACATGCCGGTAGAGAGCCGGAATAGCCTTCCGTGAGAAAAAGTGGCGTTTGGGAACCTGCCACTGAGGAACCGCACATTGCACAAACTCACGGAAGGGGGCCGAGTCTACCAACTGAAAAGGCAGCAGTTGAAGCGCTAGCAATTTAGCCAAGCTAGCATTCAACCGCTGGGCATGTGGATGGCTGGGAGTGAACTTCTTTCGACGGTCCAGCAGCTGGGGCAGGGAAATTTGCCTGCTAGAATCGGACGTCGGTGTACTGCTAGCAGAGTGGCCGCAAGTACTTGGCTGTGACACACCTAATTCTACACCTTCATTCCTCTTAGTGCATGTTTCAGAGAGGACTGAAGTTATAGTGGGGTTGGAGATCCCAGCTGATGCGTTGCAAGGAGAGGTCCGCTTTGTTCTTTGGTGTGGGTCTTTGAGGTAGGCTTGCCAATGAGCTGCATGGCAGGTCAACATATGTCTGGTCAGGCATGTGGTACCCAAGCGGCTGATGTTTTGGCCACGCGATATACGCTTGAGACATATGTTGCAAACAGCAGCTGTGCGATCTGATGCACTAGCCTCAAAAAAGGCCCACACCAAGGAACTTTTTGAATGACGGGCAGAGGCAGCGCCCTGCACAGGCGGAGCTCTGCGGTGTGATTCCGTCGGTGTACTGCCCTTACGCTGGCCACCAAAGGGCATCCTGTCTCGTTGGAGATGTGCCTCCTCCTCATCCTCCTCCTCCTCTCTCCTATTAGGCACCCACGTGGAGTCAGTGACCTCATCATCCCCTCCCTCCTCATCACTGGAGCCAATCTGGCAGTATGCTGCAGCTGCTGGAACATGACTGCCAGATTGGTGTCCTTCTTGAGCATCCCCTCTGTCTGCTCTCACCCTACTGCCTTCCTGTAGCTGGGTTTCATCATCAGACCCTTCGAAACGCTGGGCATCCTCCTGGAGCATGTACCCAACACTGTGCTCAAACAGTTCGGGGGACTCCTCAGGAGGAGGACATGGTGGGTCTAGGGAAGGAGTGACTGATGATGAGTCTGACATTGATACCAGGGAAGAGGACGCTTTGGCAGCTGCTTTGCCAGTACCCTGAGCCTGGGTGAGAGAGGATGAGGAGGAGGAGGAGGGCTTGGTCATCCACTCTACCAAGTCTTCGGCATGATGTGGCTCAACATGTCCAGCTGCGGAAAAGAAGGACAAGCGTGTCCCATGGCCATGTGCTGATGACAATGCACCGCGTCCACGACCAGCACTGTTGCCCCCAGACACAGAGCTTGCTTGCCCTCTTTTATTGCCTCCTGACTGTCTGCCTCTCCTTGTTTGCCTTCCAGACATTCTAATAGATGGCCTGCAGGGAGATGGGAAAAAAGCAATAAGGGCTACCTTCAGGTGTCCTTCTCTGTCCCTTGAAACAAGGACTTGCACAGTGAAAGAAACTGACACTCTCCCTACCTACAGTTTTCTGTCCCTAGAAAAAATGTTTTTTTTAAGCACAATATAGCACAAGGAGAATTCACTCACTGTCCTTCCAGGTCCCTAGAAACAAGGACTTGCACAGTGAAAGAAACTGACACTCTCCCTACCTACAGTTTTCTGTCCCTAGAAAAAATGTTTTTTTTAAGCACAATATAGCACAAGGAGAATTCACTCACTGTCCTTCCAGGTCCCTAGAAACAAGGACTTGCACAGTGAAAGAAACTGACACTCTCCCTACCTACAGTTTTCTGTCCCTAGAAAAAATGTTTTTTTTAAGCACAATATAGCACAAGGAGAATTCACTCACTGTCCTTCCAGGTCCCTGGAAACAAGGACTTGCACAGTGAAAGAAACTGACACTCTCCCTACCTACAGTTTTCTGTCCCTAGAAAAAATGTTTTTTTTAAGCACAATATAGCACAAGGAGAATTCACTCACTGTCCTTCCAGGTCCCTAGAAACAAGGACTTGCACAGTGAAAGAAACTGACACTCTCCCTACCTACAGTTTTCTGTCCCTAGAAAAAATGTTTTTTTAAGCACAATATAGCACAAGGAGAATTCACTCACTGTCCTTCCAGGTCCCTAGAAACAAGGACTTGCACAGTGAAAGAAACTGACACTCTCCCTACCTACAGTTTTCTGTCCCTAGAAAAAATGTTTTTTTTATGCACAATATAGCACAAGGAGAATTCACTCACTGTCCTTCCAGGTCCCTGGAAACAAGGACTTGCACAGTGAAAGAAACTGACACTCTCCCTACCTACAGTTTTCTGTCCCTAGAAAAAATGTTTTTTTTAAGCACAATATAGCACAAGGAGAATTCACTCACTGTCCTTCCAGGTCCCTAGAAACAAGGACTTGCACAGTGAAAGAAACTGACACTCTCCCTACCTACAGTTTTCTGTCCCTAGAAAAAATGTTTTTTTTAAGCACACTATAGCACAAGGAGAATTCACTCACTGTCCTTCCCAGTCCCTAGAAACAAGGACTTGCACAGTGAAAGAAACTGACACTCTCCCTACCTACAGTTTTCTAACCCTAGAAAAAATGTTTTTTTAAGCACACTATAGCACAAGGAGAATTCACTCACTGTCCTTCCCAGTCCCTAGAAACAAGTACTTGCACAGTGAAAGAAACTGACACTCTCCCTACCTACAGTTTTCTGTCCCTAGAAAAATTGTTTTTTTTAAGCACAATATAGCACAAGGAGAATTCACTCACTGTCCTTCCAGGTCCCTGGAAACAAGGACTTGCACAGTGAAAGAAACTGACACTCTCCCTACCTACAGTTTTCTGTCCCTAGAAAAAATGTTTTTTTTAAGCACACTATAGCACAAGGAGAATTCACTCACTGTCCTTCCAGGTCCCTGGAAACAAGGACTTGCACAGTGAAAGAAACTGACACTCTCCCTACCTAGAGTTTTCTGTCCCTAGAAAAAATGTTTTTTTTAAGCACACTATAGCACAAGGAGCATTCACTCACTGTCCTTCCAGGTCCCTGGAAACAAGGACTTGCACAGTGAAAGAAACTGACACTCTCCCTACCTACAGTTTTCTGTCCCTAGAAAAAATGTTTTTTTTAAGCACAATATAGCACAAGGAGAATTCACTCACTGTCCTTCCAGGTCCCTAGAAACAAGGACTTGCACAGTGAAAGAAACTGACACTCTCCCTACCTACAGTTTTCTGTCCCTAGAAAAAATGTTTTTTTTAAGCACAATATAGCACAAGGAGAATTCACTCACTGTCCTTCCAGGTCCCTGGAAACAAGGACTTGCACAGTGAAAGAAACTGACACTCTCCCTACCTACAGTTTTCTGTCCCTAGAAAAAATGTTTTTTTTAAGCACAATATAGCACAAGGAGAATTCACTCACTGTCCTTCCAGGTCCCTGGAAACAAGGACTTGCACAGTGAAAGAAACTGACACTCTCCCTACCTACAGTTTTCTGTCCCTAGAAAAAATGTTTTTTTTATGCACAATATAGCACAAGGAGAATTCACTCACTGTCCTTCCAGGTCCCTAGAAACAAGGACTTGCACAGTGAAAGAAACTGACACTCTCCCTACCTACAGTTTTCTGTCCCTAGAAAAAATGTTTTTTTTAAGCACAATATAGCACAAGGAGAATTCACTCACTGTCCTTCCAGGTCCCTGGAAACAAGGACTTGCACAGTGAAAGAAACTGACACTCTCCCTACCTACAGTTTTCTGTCCCTAGAAAAAATGTTTTTTTTAAGCACAATATAGCACAAGGAGAATTCACTCACTGTCCTTCCAGGTCCCTAGAAACAAGGACTTGCACAGTGAAAGAAACTGACACTCTCCCTACCAACAGTTTTCTGTCCCTAGAAAAAATGTTTTTTTTAAGCACAATATAGCACAAGGAGAATTCACTCACTGTCCTTCCAGGTCCCTAGAAACAAGGACTTGCACAGTGAAAGAAACTGACACTCTCCCTACCTACAGTTTTCTGTCCCTAGAAAAAATGTTTTTTTTAAGCACAATATAGCACAAGGAGAATTCACTCACTGTCCTTCCAGGTCCCTAGAAACAAGGACTTGCACAGTGAAAGAAACTGACACTCTCCCTACCTACAGTTTTCTGTCCCTAGAAAAAATGTTTTTTTTAAGCACAATATAGCACAAGGAGAATTCACTCACTGTCCTTCCAGGTCCCTGGAAACAAGGACTTGCACAGTGAAAGAAACTGACACTCTCCCTACCTACAGTTTTCTGTCCCTAGAAAAAATGTTTTTTTTAAGCACAATATAGCACAAGGAGAATTCACTCACTGTCCTTCCAGGTCCCTGGAAACAAGGACTTGCACAGTGAAAGAAACTGACACTCTCCCTACCTACAGTTTTCTGTCCCTAGAAAAAATGTTTTTTTTTAAGCACAATATAGCACAAGGAGAATTCACTCACTGTCCTTCCAGGTCCCTAGAAACAAGGACTTGCACAGTGAAAGAAACTGACACTCTCCCTACCTACAGTTTTCTGTCCCTAGAAAAAATGTTTTTTTTTAAGCACAATATAGCACAAGGAGAATTCACTCACTGTCCTTCCAGGTCCCTAGAAACAAGGACTTGCACAGTGAAAGAAACTGACACTCTCCCTACCTACAGTTTTCTGTCCCTAGAAAAAATGTTTTTTTTAAGCACAATATAGCACAAGGAGAATTCACTCACTGTCCTTCCAGGTCCCTGGAAACAAGGACTTGCACAGTGAAAGA
The DNA here is from genome assembly GCA_029206835.1 of Rana muscosa. Classification (NCBI taxonomy): domain Eukaryota; kingdom Metazoa; phylum Chordata; class Amphibia; order Anura; family Ranidae; genus Rana; species Rana muscosa. The sequence goes on from CM055127.1 coordinate 176,305,534, forward strand.
AACTGACACTCTCCCTACCTACAGTTTTCTGTCCCTAGAAAAAATGTTTTTTTTTAAGCACAATATAGCACAAGGAGAATTCACTCACTGTCCTTCCAGGTCCCTAGAAACAAGGACTTGCACAGTGAAAGAAACTGACACTCTCCCTACCTACAGTTTTCTGTCCCTAGAAAAAATGTTTTTTTTAAGCACAATATAGCACAAGGAGAATTCACTCACTGTCCTTCCAGGTCCCTGGAAACAAGGACTTGCACAGTGAAAGAAACTGACACTCTCCCTACCTACAGTTTTCTGTCCCTAGAAAAAATGTTTTTTTTAAGCACAATATAGCACAAGGAGAATTCACTCACTGTCCTTCCAGGTCCCTAGAAACAAGGACTTGCACAGTGAAAGAAACTGACACTCTCCCTACCTACAGTTTTCTGTCCCTAGAAAAAATGTTTTTTTTAAGCACAATATAGCACAAGGAGAATTCACTCACTGTCCTTCCAGGTCCCTAGAAACAAGGACTTGCACAGTGAAAGAAACTGACACTCTCCCTACCTACAGTTTTCTGTCCCTAGAAAAAATGTTTTTTTTAAGCACAATATAGCACAAGGAGAATTCACTCACTGTCCTTCCAGGTCCCTGGAAACAAGGACTTGCACAGTGAAAGAAACTGACACTCTCCCTACCTACAGTTTTCTGTCCCTAGAAAAAATGTTTTTTTTAAGCACACTATAGCACAAGGAGAATTCACTCACTGTCCTTCCAGGTCCCTGGAAACAAGGACTTGCACAGTGAAAGAAACTGACACTCTCCCTACCTAGAGTTTTCTGTCCCTAGAAAAAATGTTTTTTTTAAGCACACTATAGCACAAGGAGCATTCACTCACTGTCCTTCCAGGTCCCTGGAAACAAGGACTTGCACAGTGAAAGAAACTGACACTCTCCCTACCTAGAGTTTTCTGTCCCTAGAAAAAATGTTTTTTTTAAGCACAATATAGCACAAGGAGAATTCACTCACTGTCCTTCCAGGTCCCTAGAAACAAGGACTTGCACAGTGAAAGAAACTGACACTCTCCCTACCTACAGTTTTCTGTCCCTAGAAAAAATGTTTTTTTTAAGCACAATATAGCACAAGGAGAATTCACTCACTGTCCTTCCAGGTCCCTGGAAACAAGGACTTGCACAGTGAAAGAAACTGACACTCTCCCTACCTACAGTTTTCTGTCCCTAGAAAAAATGTTTTTTTTAAGCACAATATAGCACAAGGAGAATTCACTCACTGTCCTTCCAGGTCCCTGGAAACAAGGACTTGCACAGTGAAAGAAACTGACACTCTCCCTACCTACAGTTTTCTGTCCCTAGAAAAAATGTTTTTTTTAAGCACAATATAGCACAAGGAGAATTCACTCACTGTCCTTCCAGGTCCCTAGAAACAAGGACTTGCACAGTGAAAGAAACTGACACTCTCCCTACCTACAGTTTTCTGTCCCTAGAAAAAATGTTTTTTTTAAGCACAATATAGCACAAGGAGAATTCACTCACTGTCCTTCCAGGTCCCTAGAAACAAGGACTTGCACAGTGAAAGAAACTGACACTCTCCCTACCTACAGTTTTCTGTCCCTAGAAAAAATGTTTTTTTTAAGCACAATATAGCACAAGGAGAATTCACTCACTGTCCTTCCAGGTCCCTGGAAACAAGGACTTGCACAGTGAAAGAAACTGACACTCTCCCTACCTACAGTTTTCTGTCCCTAGAAAAAATGTTTTTTTTAAGCACAATATAGCACAAGGAGAATTCACTCACTGTCCTTCCAGGTCCCTAGAAACAAGGACTTGCACAGTGAAAGAAACTGACACTCTCCCTACCTACAGTTTTCTGTCCCTAGAAAAAATGTTTTTTTTAAGCACAATATAGCACAAGGAGAATTCACTCACTGTCCTTCCAGGTCCCTGGAAACAAAGACTTGCACAGTGAAAGAAACTGACACTCTCCCTACCTACAGTTTTCTGTCCCTAGAAAAAATGTTTTTTTTAAGCACAATATAGCACAAGGAGAATTCACTCACTGTCCTTCCAGGTCCCTGGAAACAAGGACTTGCACAGTGAAAGAAACTGACACTCTCCCTACCTACAGTTTTCTGTCCCTAGAAAAAATGTTTTTTTTAAGCACAATATAGCACAAGGAGAATTCACTCACTGTCCTTCCAGGTCCCTAGAAACAAGGACTTGCACAGTGAAAGAAACTGACACTCTCCCTACCTACAGTTTTCTGTCCCTAGAAAAAATGTTTTTTTTAAGCACAATATAGCACAAGGAGAATTCACTCACTGTCCTTCCAGGTCCCTAGAAACAAGGACTTGCACAGTGAAAGAAACTGACACTCTCCCTACCTACAGTTTTCTGTCCCTAGAAAAAATGTTTTTTTTAAGCACAATATAGCACAAGGAGAATTCACTCACTGTCCTTCCAGGTCCCTGGAAACAAGGACTTGCACAGTGAAAGAAACTGACACTCTCCCTACCTACAGTTTTCTGTCCCTAGAAAAAATGTTTTTTTTAAGCACAATATAGCACAAGGAGAATTCACTCACTGTCCTTCCAGGTCCCTAGAAACAAGGACTTGCACAGTGAAAGAAACTGACACTCTCCCTACCTACAGTTTTCTGTCCCTAGAAAAAATGTTTTTTTTAAGCACAATATAGCACAAGGAGAATTCACTCACTGTCCTTCCAGGTCCCTAGAAACAAGGACTTGCACAGTGAAAGAAACTGACACTCTCCCTACCTACAGTTTTCTGTCCCTAGAAAAAATGTTTTTTTTATGCACAATATAGCACAAGGAGAATTCACTCACTGTCCTTCCAGGTCCCTGGAAACAAGGACTTGCACAGTGAAAGAAACTGACACTCTCCCTACCTACAGTTTTCTGTCCCTAGAAAAAATGTTTTTTTTAAGCACAATATAGCACAAGGAGAATTCACTCACTGTCCTTCCAGGTCCCTAGAAACAAGGACTTGCACAGTGAAAGAAACTGACACTCTCCCTACCTACAGTTTTCTGTCCCTAGAAAAAATGTTTTTTTTAAGCACACTATAGCACAAGGAGAATTCACTCACTGTCCTTCCCAGTCCCTAGAAACAAGGACTTGCACAGTGAAAGAAACTGACACTCTCCCTACCTACAGTTTTCTGTCCCTAGAAAAAATGTTTTTTTTAAGCACAATATAGCACAAGGAGAATTCACTCACTGTCCTTCCAGGTCCCTGGAAACAAGGACTTGCACAGTGAAAGAAACTGACACTCTCCCTACCTACAGTTTTCTGTCCCTAGAAAAAATGTTTTTTTTAAGCACACTATAGCACAAGGAGAATTCACTCACTGTCCTTCCAGGTCCCTGGAAACAAGGACTTGCACAGTGAAAGAAACTGACACTCTCCCTACCTAGAGTTTTCTGTCCCTAGAAAAAATGTTTTTTTTAAGCACACTATAGCACAAGGAGCATTCACTCACTGTCCTTCCAGGTCCCTGGAAACAAGGACTTGCACAGTGAAAGAAACTGACACTCTCCCTACCTACAGTTTTCTGTCCCTAGAAAAAATGTTTTTTTTAAGCACAATATAGCACAAGGAGAATTCACTCACTGTCCTTCCAGGTCCCTAGAAACAAGGACTTGCACAGTGAAAGAAACTGACACTCTCCCTACCTACAGTTTTCTGTCCCTAGAAAAAATGTTTTTTTTAAGCACAATATAGCACAAGGAGAATTCACTCACTGTCCTTCCAGGTCCCTAGAAACAAGGACTTGCACAGTGAAAGAAACTGACACTCTCCCTACCTACAGTTTTCTGTCCCTAGAAAAAATGTTTTTTTTAAGCACAATATAGCACAAGGAGAATTCACTCACTGTCCTTCCAGGTCCCTAGAAACAAGGACTTGCACAGTGAAAGAAACTGACACTCTCCCTACCTACAGTTTTCTGTCCCTAGAAAAAATGTTTTTTTTAAGCACAATATAGCACAAGGAGAATTCACTCACTGTCCTTCCAGGTCCCTGGAAACAAAGACTTGCACAGTGAAAGAAACTGACACTCTCCCTACCTACAGTTTTCTGTCCCTAGAAAAAATGTTTTTTTTAAGCACAATATAGCACAAGGAGAATTCACTCACTGTCCTTCCAGGTCCCTGGAAACAAGGACTTGCACAGTGAAAGAAACTGACACTCTCCCTACCTACAGTTTTCTGTCCCTAGAAAAAATGTTTTTTTTAAGCACAATATAGCACAAGGAGAATTCACTCACTGTCCTTCCAGGTCCCTAGAAACAAGGACTTGCACAGTGAAAGAAACTGACACTCTCCCTACCTACAGTTTTCTGTCCCTAGAAAAAATGTTTTTTTTAAGCACAATATAGCACAAGGAGAATTCACTCACTGTCCTTCCAGGTCCCTAGAAACAAGGACTTGCACAGTGAAAGAAACTGACACTCTCCCTACCTACAGTTTTCTGTCCCTAGAAAAAATGTTTTTTTTAAGCACAATATAGCACAAGGAGAATTCACTCACTGTCCTTCCAGGTCCCTGGAAACAAGGACTTGCACAGTGAAAGAAACTGACACTCTCCCTACCTACAGTTTTCTGTCCCTAGAAAAAATGTTTTTTTTAAGCACAATATAGCACAAGGAGAATTCACTCACTGTCCTTCCAGGTCCCTAGAAACAAGGACTTGCACAGTGAAAGAAACTGACACTCTCCCTACCTACAGTTTTCTGTCCCTAGAAAAAATGTTTTTTTTAAGCACAATATAGCACAAGGAGAATTCACTCACTGTCCTTCCAGGTCCCTAGAAACAAGGACTTGCACAGTGAAAGAAACTGACACTCTCCCTACCTACAGTTTTCTGTCCCTAGAAAAAATGTTTTTTTTATGCACAATATAGCACAAGGAGAATTCACTCACTGTCCTTCCAGGTCCCTGGAAACAAGGACTTGCACAGTGAAAGAAACTGACACTCTCCCTACCTACAGTTTTCTGTCCCTAGAAAAAATGTTTTTTTTAAGCACAATATAGCACAAGGAGAATTCACTCACTGTCCTTCCAGGTCCCTAGAAACAAGGACTTGCACAGTGAAAGAAACTGACACTCTCCCTACCTACAGTTTTCTGTCCCTAGAAAAAATGTTTTTTTTAAGCACACTATAGCACAAGGAGAATTCACTCACTGTCCTTCCCAGTCCCTAGAAACAAGGACTTGCACAGTGAAAGAAACTGACACTCTCCCTACCTACAGTTTTCTGTCCCTAGAAAAAATGTTTTTTTTAAGCACAATATAGCACAAGGAGAATTCACTCACTGTCCTTCCAGGTCCCTGGAAACAAGGACTTGCACAGTGAAAGAAACTGACACTCTCCCTACCTACAGTTTTCTGTCCCTAGAAAAAATGTTTTTTTTAAGCACACTATAGCACAAGGAGAATTCACTCACTGTCCTTCCAGGTCCCTGGAAACAAGGACTTGCACAGTGAAAGAAACTGACACTCTCCCTACCTAGAGTTTTCTGTCCCTAGAAAAAATGTTTTTTTTAAGCACACTATAGCACAAGGAGCATTCACTCACTGTCCTTCCAGGTCCCTGGAAACAAGGACTTGCACAGTGAAAGAAACTGACACTCTCCCTACCTACAGTTTTCTGTCCCTAGAAAAAATGTTTTTTTTAAGCACAATATAGCACAAGGAGAATTCACTCACTGTCCTTCCAGGTCCCTAGAAACAAGGACTTGCACAGTGAAAGAAACTGACACTCTCCCTACCTACAGTTTTCTGTCCCTAGAAAAAATGTTTTTTTTAAGCACAATATAGCACAAGGAGAATTCACTCACTGTCCTTCCAGGTCCCTAGAAACAAGGACTTGCACAGTGAAAGAAACTGACACTCTCCCTACCTACAGTTTTCTGTCCCTAGAAAAAATGTTTTTTTTAAGCACAATATAGCACAAGGAGAATTCACTCACTGTCCTTCCAGGTCCCTAGAAACAAGGACTTGCACAGTGAAAGAAACTGACACTCTCCCTACCTACAGTTTTCTGTCCCTAGAAAAAATGTTTTTTTTAAGCACAATATAGCACAAGGAGAATTCACTCACTGTCCTTCCAGGTCCCTGGAAACAAGGACTTGCACAGTGAAAGAAACTGACACTCTCCCTACCTACAGTTTTCTGTCCCTAGAAAAAATGTTTTTTTTAAGCACAATATAGCACAAGGAGAATTCACTCACTGTCCTTCCAGGTCCCTAGAAACAAGGACTTGCACAGTGAAAGAAACTGACACTCTCCCTACCTACAGTTTTCTGTCCCTAGAAAAAATGTTTTTTTTAAGCACAATATAGCACAAGGAGAATTCACTCACTGTCCTTCCAGGTCCCTAGAAACAAGGACTTGCACAGTGAAAGAAACTGACACTCTCCCTACCTACAGTTTTCTGTCCCTAGAAAAAATGTTTTTTTTAAGCACAATATAGCACAAGGAGAATTCACTCACTGTCCTTCCAGGTCCCTAGAAACAAGGACTTGCACAGTGAAAGAAACTGACACTCTCCCTACCTACAGTTTTCTGTCCCTAGAAAAATGTTTTTTTTAAGCACAATATAGCACAAGGAGAATTCACTCACTGTCCTTCCAGGTCCCTGGAAACAAAGACTTGCACAGTGAAAGAAACTGACACTCTCCCTACCTACAGTTTTCTGTCCCTAGAAAAAATGTTTTTTTTAAGCACAATATAGCACAAGGAGAATTCACTCACTGTCCTTCCAGGTCCCTGGAAACAAGGACTTGCACAGTGAAAGAAACTGACACTCTCCCTACCTACAGTTTTCTGTCCCTAGAAAAAATGTTTTTTTTAAGCACAATATAGCACAAGGAGAATTCACTCACTGTCCTTCCAGGTCCCTAGAAACAAGGACTTGCACAGTGAAAGAAACTGACACTCTCCCTACCTACAGTTTTCTGTCCCTAGAAAAAATGTTTTTTTTAAGCACAATATAGCACAAGGAGAATTCACTCACTGTCCTTCCAGGTCCCTGGAAACAAGGACTTGCACAGTGAAAGAAACTGACACTCTCCCTACCTACAGTTTTCTGTCCCTAGAAAAAATGTTTTTTTTAAGCACACTATAGCACAAGCACAAAACACACTGACACTCTCCCTACCTATCCTTCTCTTTCCCTAAACTAAAGGAATCCAGGTTAAGCAAGAAAGAAATAAAAGTCACTGTCCCTGCCTATGCTGCTCTATCCCTGCTCCGGAACACACTACACTAGGTCGCCGTGCTGGCGGCCTTTTATAGTGTGGGGCGTGTACTAAACACCCTCAGCAATAATTGGCCACAGGCATCCTGCCTGTGGCCAATCATTGCTCTCCTCGCTGCCGGCGCTGTGATTGGCCAAGCATGCGGGGTCACAGTGCATGCTTGGCCAATCACAGCGCCTGGATGACACTGCGATGGCCTAGTGCATTGTGGGCCGTTCGCGTCACTCGAATTTGGCGCGAACGGCCCAAATCGTTCGATCTTCGTCGAACGATCGAACAGCCGATGTTCGAGTCGAACGTATGTTCGACTCGAACACGAAGCTCATCCCTACTGATCACCAATGTAAGGGACATTCTTCCCACTGATCACCAATGTAAGGAACATTCTTCTCACTGATCATCAATGTAAGGAGCATTCTTCCCACTGATCACCAATGTAAGGAACATTCTTCCCACTGGCCACCAATGTAAGGAGCATTCTTCCCACTGATCACCAATGTAAGGAACATTCTTCCCACTGATCACCAATGTAAGGAACATTCTTCTCACTGATCACCAATGTAAGGAGCATTCTTCCCACTGATCACCAATGTAAGGAACATTCTTCCCACTGGCCACCAATGTAAGGAGCATTCTTCTCACTGATCACCAATGTAAGGAGCATTCTTCTCACTGACCACCAATGTAAGGAGCATTCTTCCCACTGATCACCAATGTAAGGAGCATTCTTCCCACTGACCAGTGACCACCAATGTAAGGAACATTCTTCTCTCTGATCACAAATGTAAGGGGCATTCTTCCCACTGATCACCAATGTAAGGGACATTCTTCCCACTGATCACCAATGTAAGGAACATTCTTCCCACTGATCACCAATGTAAGGGACATTCTTCCCACTGATCACCAATGTAAGGAGAATTCTTCCCACTGATCACCAATGTAAGGAACATTCTTCTCACTGATCACCAATGTAAGGAACATTCTTCCCACTGATCACCAATGTAAGGGACATTCTTCTCACTGATCACCAATGTAAGGGACATTCTTCCCACTGATCACCAATGTAAGGGACATTCTTCCCACTGATCACCAATGTAAGGAACATTCTTCCCACTGATCACCAATGTAAGGAACATTCTTCCCACTGATCACCAATGAAAGGAACATTCTTCTCACTGATCACCAATGTAAGGAGCATTCTTCTCACTGAACACCAATGTAAGAGACATTCTTCCCACTGATCACCAATGTAAGGGACATTCTTCCCACTGATCACCAATGTAAGGAACATTCTTCCCACTGATTACCAATGTAAGGAACATTCTTCCCACTGATCACCAATGTAAGGAGCATTCTTTCCACTGATCACCAATGTAAGGAACATTCTTCCCACTGGTCACCAATGTAAGGAACATTCTTCTCACTGATCATCAATGTAAGGGACATTCTTTCCACTGATCACCAATGTAAGGAGCATTCTTCCCACTGACCACCAATGTAAGGAACATTCTTCTCTCTGATCACCAATGTAAGGGGCATTCTTCCCACTGATCACCAATGTAAGGAGCATTCTTCCCACTGATCACCAATGTAAGGAACATTCTTCTCACTGACCACCAATGTAAGGGGCATTCTTCCCACTGATCACCAATGTAAGGGGCATTCTTCCCACTGATCACCAATGTAAGGAACATTCTTCCCACTGATCACCAATGTAAGGAATATTCTTCCCACTGACCACCAATGTAAGGAACATTCTTCTCTCTGATCACCAATGTTAGGAACATTCTTCCCACTGATCACCAATGTAAGGAACATTCTTCCCACTGATCACCAATGTAAGGAGCATTCTTCCCACTGACCACCAATGTAAGGAACATTCTTCCCACTGATCACCAATGTAAGGGGCATTCTTCTCACTGGTCACCAATGTAAGGAATATTCTTCCCACTGATCACCAATGTAAGGAACGTTCTTCTCACTGATCATCAATGTAAGGAACATTCTTCCCACTGATCACCAATGTAAGGGGCATTCTTCCCACTGATCACCAATGTAAGGAATATTCTTCCCACTGATCACCAATGTAAGGAATATTCTTCCCACTGATCACCAATGTAAGGAACATTCTTCTCACTGATCACCAATGTAAGGAATATTCTTCCCACTGATCACCAATGTAAGGAACGTTCTTCCCACTGATCACCAATGTAAGGAACATTCTTCTCACTGATCACCAATGTAAGGAACATTCTTCTCACTGACCACCAATGTAAGGAACGTTCTTCTCACTGATCATCAATGTAAGGAACATTCTTCCCACTGATCACCAATGTAAGGGGCATTCTTCCCACTGATCACCAATGTAAGGAATATTCTTCCCACTGATCACCAATGTAAGGAATATTCTTCCCACTGATCACCAATGTAAGGAACATTCTTCTCACTGATCACCAATGTAAGGAATATTCTTCCCACTGATCACCAATGTAAGGAACGTTCTTCCCACTGATCACCAATGTAAGGAACATTCTTCTCACTGATCACCAATGTAAGGAACATTCTTCTCACTGACCACCAATGTAAGGAGCATTCTTCCCACTGACCACCAATGTAAGGAACATTCTTCCCACTGATCACCAATGTAGGGGCATTCTTCCCACTGACCACCAATGTAAGGGACATTCTTCTCACTGATCACCAGTGTAAGGGACATTCTTCCCACTGATCACCAATGTAAGGAATATTCTTCCCACTGATCACCAATGTAAGGAACATTCTTCTCACTGATCACCAATGTAAGGGGCATTCTTCCCATTGACCACCAATGTAAGTAACATTCTTCCCACTGATCACCAATGTAAGGAACATTCTTCCCACTGATCACCAATGTAAGGAACATTCCTCCCACTGATCACCAATGTAAGGAATATTCTTCCCACTGATCACCAATGTAAGGAACATTCTTCTCACTGATCACCAATGTAAGGAACATTCTTCTCACTGATCACCAATGTAAGGAACATTCTTCCCACTGACCACCAATGTAAGGAACATTCTTCCCACTGATCACCAATGTAAGGGGCATTCTTCCCACTGACCACCAATGTAAGGGACATTCTTCTCACTGATCACCAATGTAAGGAACATTCTTCCCACTGACCACCAATGTAAGGAACATTCTTCCCACTGATCACCAATGTAAGGGGCATTCTTCCCACTGACCACCATTGTAAGGGACATTCTTCTCACTGATCACCAGTGTAAGGGACATTCTTCCCACTGATCACCAATGTAAGGAACATTCTTCCCACTGATCACCAATGTAAGGAATATTCTTCCCACTGATCACCAATGTAAGGAACATTCTTCTCACTTACCACCAATGTAAGGGGCATTCTTCCCACTGATCACCAATGTAAGGAGCATTCTTCCCACTGACCACCAATGTAAGGAACATTCTTCCCACTGATCACCAATGTAAGGAACATTCTTCTCACTGATCACCAGTGTAAGGGACATTCTTCCCACTGATCACCAATGTAAGGAGCATTCTTCCCACTGACCACCAATGTAAGGGGCATTCTTCCCACTGACCGCCAATGTAAGGAACATTCTTCCCACTGACCAACAATGTAGGGGGCATTTGTCCCACTGATCACCAATGTAAGGAGCATTCTTCCCACTGATCACCAATGTAAGGGACATTCTTCCCACTGATCACCAATGTAAGGAACATTCTTCTCACTGATCATCAATGTAAGGAGCATTCTTCCCACTGATCACCAATGTAAGGAACATTCTTCCCACTGATCACCAATGTAAGGAACATTCTTCTCACTGATCACCAATGTAAGGAGCATTCTTCCCACTGATCACCAATGTAAGGGACATTCTTCCCACTGATTACCAATGTAAGGAACATTCTTCTCACTGATCATCAATGTAAGGGACATTCTTTCCACTGATCACCAATGTAAGGAACATTCTTCCCACTGATCACCAATGTAAGGAACATTCTTCTCACTGATCACCAATGTAAGGAGCATTCTTCTCACTGATCACCAATGTAAGGAGCATTCTTCTCACTGATCACCAATGTAAGGAGCATTCTTCTCACTGACCACCAATGTAAGGAGCATTCTTCCCACTGATCACCAATGTAAGGAGCATTCTTCCCACTGACCAGTGACCACCAATGTAAGGAACATTCTTCTCTCTGATCACAAATGTAAGGGGCATTCTTCCCACTGATCACCAATGTAAGGGACATTCTTCCCACTGATCACCAATGTAAGGAACATTCTTCCCACTGATCACCAATGTAAGGGACATTCTTCCCACTGATCACCAATGTAAGGAGCATTCTTCCCACTGATCACCAATGTAAGGAACATTCTTCCCACTGATCACCAATGTAAGGGACATTCTTCCCACTGATCACGAATGTAAGGAACATTCTTCCCACTGACCACCAATGTAAGGGACATTTTTCCCACTGACCCCCAATGTAAGGAACATTCTTCCCACTGATCACCAATGTAAGGAACATTCTTCTCACTGATCACCAATGTAAGGAGCATTCTTCCCACTGATCACCAATGTAAGGAACATTCTTCCCACTGATCACCAATGTAAGGAGCATTCTTCCCACTGATCACCAATGTAAGGGACATTCTTCTCACTGATCACCAATGTAAGGGACATTCTTCCCACTGATCACCAATGTAAGGGACATTCTTCCCACTGATCACCAATGTAAGGAACATTCTTCCCACTGATCACCAATGTAAGGAACATTCTTCCCACTGATCACCAATGAAAGGAACATTCTTCTCACTGATCACCAATGTAAGGAGCATTCTTCTCACTGAACACCAATGTAAGAGACATTCTTCCCACTGATCACCAATGTAAGGGACATTCTTCCCACTGATCACCAATGTAAGGAACATTCTTCCCACTGATTACCAATGTAAGGAACATTCTTCCCACTGATCACCAATGTAAGGAGCATTCTTTCCACTGATCACCAATGTAAGGAACATTCTTCCCACTGGTCACCAATGTAAGGAACATTCTTCTCACTGATCATCAATGTAAGGGACATTCTTTCCACTGATCACCAATGTAAGGAGCATTCTTCCCACTGACCACCAATGTAAGGAACATTCTTCTCTCTGATCACCAATGTAAGGGGCATTCTTCCCACTGATCACCAATGTAAGGAGCATTCTTCCCACTGATCACCAATGTAAGGAACATTCTTCTCACTGACCACCAATGTAAGGGGCATTCTTCCCACTGATCACCAATGTAAGGGGCATTCTTCCCACTGATCACCAATGTAAGGAACATTCTTCCCACTGATCACCAATGTAAGGAATATTCTTCCCACTGACCACCAATGTAAGGAACATTCTTCTCTCTGATCACCAATGTTAGGAACATTCTTCCCACTGATCACCAATGTAAGGAGCATTCTTCCCACTGACCACCAATGTAAGGAACATTCTTCCCACTGATCACCAATGTAAGGGGCATTCTTCTCACTGGTCACCAATGTAAGGAATATTCTTCCCACTGATCACCAATGTAAGGAACGTTCTTCTCACTGATCATCAATGTAAGGAACATTCTTCCCACTGATCACCAATGTAAGGGACATTCTTCCCACTGATCACCAATGTAAGGAACATTCTTCCCACTGATCACCAATGTAAGGAACATTCTTCTCACTGATCACCAATGTAAGGAATATTCTTCCCACTGATCACCAATGTAAGGAACGTTCTTCCCACTGATCACCAATGTAAGGAACATTCTTCTCACTGATCACCAATGTAAGGAACATTCTTCTCACTGACCACCAATGTAAGGAGCATTCTTCCCACTGACCACCAATGTAAGGAACATTCTTCCCACTGATCACCAATGTAGGGGCATTCTTCCCACTGACCACCAATGTAAGGGACATTCTTCTCACTGATCACCAGTGTAAGGGACATTCTTCCCACTGATCACCAATGTAAGGAATATTCTTCCCACTGATCACCAATGTAAGGAACATTCTTCTCACTGATCACCAATGTAAGGGGCATTCTTCCCATTGACCACCAATGTAAGGAACATTCTTCCCACTGATCACCAATGTAAGGAACATTCTTCCCACTGATCACCAATGTAAGGAACATTCCTCCCACTGATCACCAATGTAAGGAATATTCTTCCCACTGATCACCAATGTAAGGAACATTCTTCTCACTGATCACCAATGTAAGGAACATTCTTCTCACTGATCACCAATGTAAGGAACATTCTTCCCACTGACCACCAATGTAAGGAACATTCTTCCCACTGATCACCAATGTAAGGGGCATTCTTCCCACTGACCACCAATGTAAGGGACATTCTTCTCACTGATCACCAATGTAAGGAACATTCTTCCCACTGACCACCAATGTAAGGAACATTCTTCCCACTGATCACCAATGTAAGGGGCATTCTTCCCACTGACCACCATTGTAAGGGACATTCTTCTCACTGATCACCAGTGTAAGGGACATTCTTCCCACTGATCACCAATGTAAGGAACATTCTTCCCACTGATCACCAATGTAAGGAATATTCTTCCCACTGATCACCAATGTAAGGAACATTCTTCTCACTTACCACCAATGTAAGGGGCATTCTTCCCACTGATCACCAATGTAAGGAGCATTCTTCCCACTGACCACCAATGTAAGGAACATTCTTCCCACTGATCACCAATGTAAGGAACATTCTTCTCACTGATCACCAGTGTAAGGGACATTCTTCCCACTGATCACCAATGTAAGGAGCATTCTTCCCACTGACCACCAATGTAAGGGGCATTCTTCCCACTGACCGCCAATGTAAGGAACATTCTTCCCACTGACCAACAATGTAGGGGGCATTTGTCCCACTGACCAATAATTAATTGGATTTAACATATACTGTATGGTTACTTGTACATTTTTCAAGGGTTCCGCTAGGGTAAAAAAGGGTTGCGAAAGGCTGGTATAACCTATGATTTGATCACCATACTGCAATGTTATTTTTTAGAGTTTGATACACTATTGTACAGAAATTCTATAGACCAAGAAAATAAAGAAAATACACATATAAAGTAATGTCCAAGTAGAAGGTATTATATTAATTAATATTATACCTTCTACTTGGACATCACTTTATATGTGTATTTTCTTTATTTTCTTTGTTTATTAGGTTTATTGTATGTTTTGTTCTTACATATGTAGTGCTCACCCCTGCAGGGGATGCTGAATAGCTGCCCAGGGTTCTTTTCCCAGTTATTGCCCCTCAGTCAGGCACACAGTCACAGTCACTCCTTCGGCTCCATAAACAACAATAGGGATATGTATTTGTGATGCTTTATTGCAGAACTTAAGCTTGGGTAGGTTTAGGGTAACTGTGGAATACTCCAGTAACTTTTAGTACTGAACTTGAGGACAATAAACTTACCGTATATACTCGAGTATAAGCCGAGTTTTTCAGCACTTTTTTTGTGCTGAAAATGCCCCCCTCGGCTTATATTCGAGTCACCTTTTTGTGCCTGATCTCCCGTATTTTGGGGACCCGGTACTGACCGACCGTAAGTTCTCTGGACCCCAAGCATGGCACACATGTAGCCCCACTCTTCCTCTATAAGGGTGCAAAGTTTGTTGTCCGGGAGACCTACGGTCGTGGAGCACCGATTTTTCAAAGCTGGGCACCCCATCCATAGACTCCCATGTTAAATGGTAATTTCTCTGGTGAATTTGGGGACCCGGTACTGACCGTTTGTAGGTCCTCTGGACCCGGAACTTGGCACACATATAGCCCCATTTCTCCTCTACAAGTGTGAAAAGTTTGTTGTCTGGGAGACCTACGGGCGGGGAGAACCGATTTTTCAAATCCAGGCACCCCTTCCATAGACTCCCATGTTAAACGTCAGTCTAGTCATGGACACAGTGAGGCATGGGCAGATTGAGGCATGCACATGGACACAGTGAGGCACAGTGAGGCATGCAGATGGACACCCTAGGCTTATACTCGAGTCAATAAGTTTTCCCAGTTTTTTTATGGTAAAATTAGGTGCCTCGGCTTATATTCGGGTCGGCTTATACTCGAGTATATACGGTAATCTTAGTAAGGTGAGCAAGGGTTCTCGCTTGCAGCAAATATTGGACCAGGCTTTTCAGGAACACTTTAGTAGTGAATTCCCTTTAGGAAGAACTGACTCTATTGCAATAGATTCAGCAGCAATAATGTGAGAATCATTTTTTTCAAAATTGTCGGTCTTTTTATGTTTATAGCGCTAAAAATAAAAATCCCAGTGGTGATAAAATACCACCAAACGAAAGCTCTATTTGTGGGGAAAAAAATGACATACAGTAGATTTCATTTATGTACAGTGTTGCATGGCTGCGCAATTACCAGTTAAAGTAAGCAGTGCTGTATAGCAAAAAATGGCTTGGTCATGAAGGGGGATAGATCTTCCGGAGGTCACGTGGTTGAAAAACAAACAAACCTTTAGAATCACGTTAAAGTGGTACTAAAGGTTCACGTTTAAAAAAAAAATATAACAAACATGTCATACTTACCTCCACTGTGCAGTTCGTTTTGCACAGAGTGGCCCCGATCCTTCTGTTCTGGGGTCCCACGGCGGCTCTCGCGGCTCCTCCCCGCAATAGCTAGCCCCCTCTGGAAATCTCTCTCCCAAGGGGGTTACCTTGCGGGCGTGCTCCCGTGTCATACACTCAGCGTACATAGCCGCTGAGTGCATGACTCGGCCTCGCCCCCCTGGCGGCTGCATCATTGGATTTGATTGACAGCAGCGGAAGCCAATGGCTGCGCTGCTATCAATCTATCCAATGAATAGACGAGAAGCCGTAGGGAGAACAACGTAGGATCACGCCCACGGAAGTTCGGAGCTCAGGTAAGTAAAATGGAGGCTCGGGGGGGGGGGGGGGGGGTGCGGACAGTGCAAGGTGTTTTTTCACTTTGATGCATAGGATGCATTAAGGTGAAAAAACACGAGGCTTTACAACTCCTTTAAGTCCACGTGTGTGCAGCCGCGGATGTCTGATGACTGGGCAATACAAATTGATGCACATTATGGTGTATTACATAGGCAGGTTGTATTTGCCTGCAGACCATCCTAGATAATGTCCATAAGGGATGTTGAACCTCCACGATTCACAGCTAGCTAGATGATGCTGGATGTCCTTCAGCTAACGAATGAGGCAGGCTCTATCTGATTTGCTGCAGCTTCCATTCCAATGAACACAGATGTGAACAAGGGCTATTGAAAACAATGGGTTTTTGCTTGTTTAACTTTTTGGAGGCTCGAGCTTCAAGCTATAAAACGCTAAAGTGTGAATGGGGCCTAAGAAGCAATCAAAATGAGCAATTCCAGTACAGGAGAGGAACCGGTACAACTGTGCAGGACTGAAAGGAAGGCTGGAGGACGGCTCTAAATTCGGTATGACTCTAATACTGTCCAATTTTCAGAATTAATTCTCAAAATCACGTAAAACAGATTCATTTTTTTGGATGTTAGTTATATATGCATGGATGTAGCATGAAAAAAAACTGGGCACTTAAATAGCAGATTTCATGGTGGCACTCAAAAAAATCACAGGAATTGGTGCCTTGGGTAAAGTGACCAGTGCTCTTTATGGTTGTGTTGTTGTCTTCCTGTTGTGGTAGAATACCCCTTGTATAGAAGATGTTTCTGAGAACACAATGTGTAAAGAAACGGACCTGAGTCTCTATTCCAGATACAGGAATTAGCACATTATTCATCTGAACATCAGTTTCAGTCTTAGATGTACTTGTGTGGTTTGTGTGTGGGACTTCTCATGTATCATTGTCCCATCCTCATACACCAGCCATGGGAACATACTGTATGTCTTTGTCTGTGGGCTATGGTCACATACGCCATCTTAGTTATCACCAACATGTTCCAGTTATGACTCTATCTTTTTTTCAGCGGGAACGTGGGGGAACGCAGTTCCGGCACCTCCGGCTTTGAATGTATGTAATGGCAAAGGGGTGCTGGGGTGTGCTGGAGGGTCTGTTGATGCTGTCTGCTGGGGATTCTATCATTGCTGGAAAAGATCTATCTTATGTTGCTGGAGGACAATTGTTGCTGGGAAAGATCTACTGTTAAGAGAGGGGTCTGTTGTTGTTGGCTGCTGGAGGGTCTATTGATGCTGGCTATTGGGAGTCTATTGTTGCTGGCTATTGGGAGTCTATTGTTGCTGGCTATTGGGAGTCTATTGTTGCTGGAGGCTTTCATTGTTGTTATCTACAGGGGATCTATTTTTAATGCCTTTCTTGTTATCATTAACACATTCCATAAAAATTTCTTAGCACCACAAAATGATACTTTGTTCCGTTATCTCTAAAAGGGGTGTAGCGGGTGGTTACATTTAGGGGGAAGCATCTGAGTGGTAACTAGGCTCAGATGCACTAATTGTTAGGTCTCATGGACCATTTCTATCCCTGGGAGATAGTACTGTTGAGTAAGTTCACTGGGGCCTATGGGTAGGGCTGTTGCCATGGGCCCGGGTTGAACCGCAGTACAAGGTTTTGTCCTTTTTGTCCCCTCTCGGCAGCGGTGAGGCGGGGCGGGGAACCCGCTGTGCCTGTCGGGAGAGGATATAAAAGGGGGCGGCCATCTTCCAGAGGGGTCGTCGGTTCCGCACTCAGGCACCTTAAGCCTGGGTGCGTGTGTGTCGCCTCCGGGTGCCCTAGGCCCGGAGGCCTGATCGGGTTGTCTCTGGGTGCCCTAGGCCCAGAGGCAGAGCTGCTGTTCCATCTCAGACACCTTCAGTCTGGGGTGAGGTACTTTGGAGAAAGGCTCGGAGCCCAGCAGCCTTCGGCTGGGATCCGCCGGGGACCGAGACTCCCAGGGATCTGCCTTGCGAGTGGACCCGTATCCAGGATGAGGAGGCCAGGGAGGTGACCCTTTCTGAAGACCCAGCGCAGAGTTGTGGTGACAGATGGGGCCTCTGGTAACTCTCCGGAGGGATGTTCTTGTTCTATAAGGGCTAGTTCACTAACGGAAGGAAGTGTGTGTTCTTTAAATCACAGTGGCAGTGATACTACGCACCCAAGGTCAGTAACAGTGGCTTTCATATTTTTTCACCTGGTCAGTGGCAGTGACCAACCTCATGGTCTGTGGCAGAGACCGTGCGCCAAGCCTGTTCATGCTAATCAGAGCAGGAGAAACCCAAATTTAAGTTTGTGCCTGGACCTCCTCCCACCTTATCTGACCTGTGTCTTGTCCCAACCTGTCTGCTCTCAAAGAGACTGTTTATTGTGCAAGAAGGAATAAATAAGTGTTGGACCTTGCAGTTGGTGTGGACAGTTGCTTACTGGGGAGAATTAAAGGCTTGTTTCTGACTACTGCAGAAACGAGGTCAGCATTGGAGGATTTTTGACACTGGCTGCAAGCAGGCCCAAGAAACTAACACCGCTCAATCTCCCCATCCAGGAGGGTGCGGGCTTGTGGTGCGGTGTGCCTCAGTCTTTTCTTGCGGAGGAGCCAAGCAGAAGAAAAGCAGGTAAAGTCTGGGGTTGGTGCGCTACAGGGGCATTACTGGGAGGCGGTGGAACCAAGGAACTGTGCTCTGAGGTGGGTAGGGGGCAGAGACAAGAGGTGGCTCAGGAGGGGGGAGTTACTGTACCTATTCGCTAAGAAAAAAAGCCCTGGTGCTATGTATCTATCTCTGATATCAGGCTCCTTAAATGTTTATTTCAAATTGAATTGTTGTCCTGATCATATTAAATTAGATGTCTACCTGAAACGCCTTATTTTTAAGTTTTGGACTTGGAGTACTGAAGAGATTGAAGCCTCGTACACACGAACGAGTTTCTCGGCAAGAAACGACAAGAAAACTGCTGAAATAGCTTTCTTGCCGAGAAAATCGTTTGTGTTTATGGTTTCTCGTCAAGAAAACCGACAAGAATCTTGACGAGAAATATAGAGAACCTGCTCTCTATTTTCTCGTCGAGATTCTCGTCAGCCTGTTTCTCGACGAGAAAAGTGTGTGTGTGTGTACACTTACCTGTCCTCCGGGAAGCTCGCGCATGCTCGAAATGACTTTGACGCATGCGCGGTAGCTTCCTAGGCATAGATAGGGTGTAGCAAGATGGCGGCGACGGCATCGAATGTGACGAGCGCACGCTCGTCGTAGTCGATGACGTCACCGCGTTCGCTCCATTCAAAGAACCGCAGGTTCTTTGAATGGAGCGTGTGTACACTCAGCCGGGACAAGTTTCTTGTCCAAGAATCTCGTCAAGAAAAACAACGTGTTTTTTCTTGACGAGATTTTCGGCTGTGTGTACGAGGCTTAACTGTAAAAATCCTTAATCTGCCAGCATGCTAAGTAATAGACCCTTGTTCCAAGTGAGGAAGCTTGGCCTCCTTGCAGAGCAGTGGTGGCCCGTCCATTAGAGGCGGTCGGGCGCCGCCCCCCCACTAATCCATGCGCCCGGCCCCTAATCTACATGCAGGGCACTGCAAGCATGAAGATTTCTATGTGGGTTTTATTTTTTTAAGTGTGATTAGAGCCCGAGGCTCTAATTGGCTTAAAAAAGGGTGGGCTTGGGTGCAGTGCACTGCGCCCCAAGCCCACCCACTTGTATGTCATTAGAGAACTATTATTCGCTAATGTCCTTATGTCTTCCTGCTTTTCCTCCCGGCCAATCAGGAAGTGGGTCCTGAAACCCATTTGGCCAGGGAACCTCAGGACCCACTTCCTGTTCGGCCGGGAGGAGAAGCCTGTCTGATCAGCCGGGAGGAGAAGCCCTGGCTCTTCTAGGCAGCACAGTGGTGTAATGGTTAGCACTTTCACCTAGCAGCAAAAGGGTCACTGGTTCAAATCCCGACCACGACACCATCTGCCTGGAGTTTGCATGTTCTCCCTGTGTCTGCGTGGGTTTCCTCCGGTTTCCTCCCACCATCCAAAGACATGCTGGTAGGTTAATTAGATCTTGTCCAAATTAGCCCAGTATATACGTGTGTACAACTGAATGTCCCAAGCGTGTTGAGATCCTACGGGGTAAAATTACCACACTGGCTGCAAAAAAGCGCTTAGAGGCGATTCAGTTCGCATGTGTAGCGCTATACAAGTCATTCATTCATTCTTCCCCCAGGTGGAGCGAGGAGCAGCAGCCCTACCACTCCTCCTCATCTCCTAAGGTAAGACCACCTTCCTGTCTGTCACCTGCATGGAGGGGGGGGGTGTGGCGGTGCAAGTGAGGGGGGAGGTTTGTTTGCGCCCCCAAAAATATTGAGCACCAACCACAGAGGTCAGAGGTTACAGAGGTCTGAAATATACTGAGCTACAGTGACACTATACCAATGACACTGGCTGGGAAGGGGTTAAACATCTAGGGTGATCTTAAAAAAAAGACAGAACTTCACCTTTTTTTAGGACAAATAGTCTGTTCTTTAGGTAATAATGGTTTTCAAAGCTTATTTGATGTTATGCAATCCATATAAAAAAAAAAAAAAACTTTAAAAACACACTATTTTCCTATTTGATCAGTGTTAGATAAAAACATGAATTATACTGTAGATACAACATATACTATACATGTATAATTTAATATTTTTTGCTGTTTAAAATTGTTATGGTTATAGTATTGTTACTTTGTATCTCTCTATTCAATGTCTGAACATAAGCACAGTGTGAGGTGGCTGTAATAGTGGCTTTATTTAAATAGCAAATCCCGGCTGTCATTTTGACAGCTGAGAATTGCCAACAAAAGTTGGGGAATAAAGTGACAGTGGAGCAGAAGGACCATGAGTGCTACAAATGCCTTGTGCACTTCAAAGACATTTTTTGTGCATGTGTAGCACGCCCAAGGTACATAACTAGTGTAAACCCTAAATCCATTTTCAGCATGTTGTGGAGATTTTTATGGAGATGTATTTAATATGTATTGTCATAGTGTCACCCAGTGTTAGTACTTCCGCAACCCGCTCTAAAAGAGCTGATTGGGGTAGTCTGAGGCTGGTTGAATCCCGTCTGATGGGGGAAAACGTCTTGAGGTTTGAGTGTGATGTTTGCAGGGTGCGGATATGTCCACCAACGGGGGGCCCTCTGTGCATTAGCACGGACGATCGTTGAGGAGGGGGTATCCTCGCTCTGCAACAACATCATTGGTTATGGGCAAATGCGTGCTCTTGTCTCGGCTGTGTCTGATCAACATTGATTGGGATTCGTAGTGCGCATCTGCAGATAGCCTCCCTCCCCCATTCAATAATAGTATAATCTTAATATGTGTTATTCTATGGAATAGCGCAGAATAAGAATTCCTATCAATGGTAACTTTAGCCATCATACGTTATTGTATTCATTGTATGTATTATTGTATTGAATCCTTTAAGCCATATTTCTTGAGTGGGATTCATGTGTGGCATCTCCTGTTGGAAGGAATGTCCAGGTATTGCCATTTTCCTGTGTGGAAGGAACATCCTGTGAGGTCCCCGCCCATGGGGGAGGGGATTGATTGCTGCAGCCAATCACCTCCTGTGTGAGATCTTTTGAGTTTAATAAAAGCCCATGATTAGGCGTCGGCTAGGCAGTCTATGCTGGGAAGCCGAGATGAGAAGATAAGCTGTGTTGGTGCTGCCTTTCTTGGATGAATGATGGGATGAACGGTGAGTGGATCTTAGCAAACTTAGCTAAAGATAGCATTATTGTAAAAAGATGAATATAAAGTGTGTGCTTATTTAGCACAGGAATTATGGGCTGTGTGCTCTGTAAACAACAGCCTAGAAATTCCACAACAGTTTATGGCAGGCCAGGATCTTTGGGAATAGATGGAGTCCCTTTGGACATCGGATCGAGATGGGCGGGAAGAGTGGATCTACGTTCCGATGTGGGGGGCTCTACTTTGTAAACGAACAAAAAAAATGTTGTCTTTTTGAAATAATGCTTTAAGTTTGCAGTGTGTGTGTATGTCTGCGAATCCGATCGTGCATGTGTGTGTGTGATTTTGTTGGGAGAGAGATCGTATGCCTGTGAATCCGATCGTAGGCCTGTGAATTTGTTTGTGTATGCCTGTGTGTGATTAGATTGTTTGTGAGCCATGAGGTTTAGTGGGAGAGGGGCAGCCAGCATCTCAGTTACAATGGTGAAAGTTGGTGACTTTCTGTAAATAGCATGCAGGAGTTTTGTAGTGGGAGGGCCCTGAGAGATGATCTGATGGAAACTGTATATTGTGTATGAAATGAAGGTATAGCTGTGGTATTTAGTGCACTGAGAAGTTTGTAAGTAGATTGTTTGGCTGCCATGTGCTTGAATGGGGGAAGGGCTTGCCCACTGCTTTGTGTTGCTGGGGCTATGCCCTAAGGGAAGGACAATGGTGCTGGAAGGGAAACGCCCTGAGAGATAATCTGATGTACAAGCAACAATATACTGTATGTGTGTGGTGAATATCTCAGAGTATATGGACTTAGAGAAATGAATGTTTTTAATATTGTCATGTAACTAACATTTATTGAATGTGCTGTTTAGTTGGCAAAAGGGAGGCTAAGTTTGTAAGTGTACATGTGGTCCTTGTAGAGTGTAGCTGACAGACACCTTTTTCAGTGGATTTTGATGATGATTTAGAAAAATCTCAACTGTGTAGTCAGTCTTTGTGGAGAAAAACATTTTTGATTTTCTTTTAAAGAGATGCTGGTTTTGGCGGGAAAATGTAATGGCGCCATTCTTGGCTTTTGTTAAAATGGCAGGCAAGCCGCAAGGCTAAGGCACAGTTTTTCTTTAGCCTGTGGGTGTCCTATAAGGGAACCTTTCCTTTGGGTGTGATATCATGTGACCATGCTGTGGCATTCGTCTGCTATGTTACTGGTGGAATGTCTCAGCTTTTGGGGCAGATTTTGATGTTTGGTGCGAATTGGGTAGTGCGGTCTTTTCTGCGTTGGAACCTGGTGGAGGCCATTTGTGTTTGTCTTTGTGTGGGGGAACCCATGTGGTGTTCATTGTCACGTCCCATGCTGGTTTTGGCGGGGAAAATTGCATGGCGCCATTTTTGTTGTTGTCCATGAGGTGGGGGTGGTGGTCATCCACCATTTTGTTGCCCTGGCTTGTCGGACATTTTGAGAGACGTTTACAGTTTGAGATAGGAAGTTCCAGTTTAGCAAACACTGCCCCTGAATATGCTGTATTGGCATTTGTTGATTGGTGCAGTTTTGTCTGTTTTGTGCGCTTGCAGTTTGACCTGTGCACTGCTGGGGAGAGTGGTGGGACGCCGGAGTGACATACTGAGAGGATGGTTTTGTCTCTGGTTTAAATTGCTTTTCTAAGCATCACCTTTTGAGGTGAGTTGAGAGGTATCTTAAAATAGCGCGGTTTTTCCCCGAGGGGCCACAACGCGCTTGCGGACACACGCACATGCTGGGGCCTATTTATGGATGGGATCTTGCTGACCTACCAGCATTTGGAGTGTGGGAGGAGGCCAACGCAGACACATGGAGGAAATGCAAACTCCATGCAGGTGGTGTTAGGAGGGGGATTTCTCTGTTTTCATTTAAGTGAATGTAAGCTATTGCAGGGTCTTTGCATTATATGAAAAAGTTCACTTTACACTGAATTTTGATAGATTGTAAGACTAACAGAGTTTTTGTACAATAATGTGTTTTTATGTTTGGATATTTGGGAGTTTCCCAGAGGGCAATTCATATGTTTTGAAGATTTGAGTCTCAACTTGTGGTTTTGCTTGCACGGGATGTTTGGGTCAGGACCCTCCCATTTGCAAAGGGGGGTTTTATTCCATCATTTTCTTGACAAGGTTTTAAATTGTTGAAATATATAATGTGTAGCCATGGATTTTTTGGAGTCTTGATAGACAAGGCGATTAAGGCCTCCCCTCCCCCTCCCTCTTCCTGAACAATTGATATGTAAATAAACCAGTTTGGGTTTTTTAAGTAGCTGAGCATAACCGGAAGTTTCTTTTCAGCATTTATATATCAGCAGAAAGTTGGTGGGAGGAGCTTGGGGTTGTCTGAATGAGATTTGTGCTTGGAAGGAAAATGGAAAGCATTTTGGCGTTTAAAAGCCTTTTATATTTTGTTCCAGTTTTGTGAAGTTTTGTACTGTAATACAGTTTTGGGTAGAGAGCAAACAGGGGGCATCACCATTGTTTTATCATCTAGATACAGAGAGAAGCCACATTGTTCTGCAGGTGGTAAACTGGCGTAAGTGTTCTGTGAGGTTTAGTCTGACAACGCAGTGCATGGGTGTATAGCGGAAAATGCTTGTGTATGCATACACTGTGAGGGGTAGAGGCCTGATTCGGGGGTTGATCTGTGGTTGTTGCTGTAGTTCCAAAAGTGTTGGGACAACAAGCCATAGAGTTGACGCCTCGGTTAGGGTTTCTAGTTGGAGGACTTGACCATATAGTGGTTGTAGTTCTTCAATCCACCGTATAAGAAGACACCGGGCAGTGCTCTCCGAAAATGGGTGCAACGGTTTAACCTGGATGCAGGTTTAAGACGATAAGCCGATTCGAATCGCCATGGACACAAGGAGGTCTGTGCAAAGGGAAGGAATGGAGGCTTCCCATAGTCAGACGGTCACACAGTGCACGAAGCCTAGTTTTGGGGCAAAGGCCTTTGAACCCCAAAAAGATTAACATAGGTGGTCCAAGGATACTATTTTGGGTATCCCTCTGGAATGGATGTAGTTGAGCTGCGGCTTTAGAAATCTGTAATGATGAGGAACGGTGGCTCATGCCCGTTTGTTTGAACTTTGTATGGCTGGTCCATGAAGGTTCTCGAGCTGCTCTCATGTTTGTCCCATAGTATTTTTTTTTCTATTGCTGAAAGAGTGAAGGGAGAATTCTGGCTGTTTTTGTTTTTTTTCATTTTTGGTTTTGGAAACTATGAAGTATTTCCCCCACGTTTGTATCGGAATGTTTGTATGTAGTAACGTGAATATGTTCAAACTTACCGCGGCGATCCTTCGATGCGTCGCGGCTGTTGTATTTTTGTAGGAACGGGAAAAGTAAGGGTTACAGAGGGTTTTGTTTGAATCGGTTTTGAAAGAATGTCATTGACAATTTACCAATGTACAGGAATGTCATTATTGCTTACCATTCTTTGCCGATTAAATATGAAGAATAGAATAATGATTTTGCCTATAAGTATTTTTCAGGTCCAAGGAGTTTGTACACAGAGAACAGGTGTATGTAGACAGCGGTACATATGGATAAAAACGAGTCTAAGGAGGTAAAAGTATCATAGGCTATTTCATTGTTTCTTTTTTCCTGCACCACACATTTCTTCCTTCAGTCTGTAATGAGGAAGAAAAGGGGGGAGAAGTGATAAATGTAAGAGTGACAGTTTTTTTTCAAACTAATAATAACCTCTGTAATTCTAACCAAGTTTGTGCCAAGACTGTCTTTCTTTGATAGAATTTGAATCGGCAAGCAGCAGTCTGGTGAAGTAGGTTCCCATCCCAGAGGCTAAGAACCTTTTGTCAATGGTTCCAGGTATTGTAAGCCACGCACAGGTTATGCAGTGACCACAGTCCCGATGTCTGGGTTATTGTCATATGAGGGTTGTTTGGAGGTCAATCAAAACCAGAGTCGTACTTTCCTCATTAGCTGTCACTTATATTCTCGGCTGATGGGGGAGGTGCGATCGTTGTGACATGAACTTCAAAATGTCCACCACAGGGTTCACGAGTCCCTCCTGGACCCTGACTCAATAATCAGTTTACATTCTTTCCAACCAGGTGACTGGGTCGTTGTAAAGAAGCTTGAGGGATGAGACCACGCCAGCCACTGCAAGAAGCGGCTCAACCACACCAAAGAATGAGGAGTATCTTTGTTTATTTATATTTTTGTTTAGTAAATTTTAGCAAGGGTAACGATGAAGCATCCCAAGTTATTATTTAGTGTATTACCTGACTAGCTCAGAAAACGAACAGGACCGATGGTCTGTTCTGAGTCTTCACCGAGTTTTAGTCCCCAGCGATGACAGCGGTACATGCCATTTATGATGTTATTATGGGTATAAGGAGTTTTGACAAACTAGTGAAGACTCCAAACAGACACTTGTCAATGGAATCTAACGATGCATTTTTAGAGGATAAAATTGGTTTTAGTTTTAATGGCTCTGTCTCTTGTCGGTTTGGGTATCTAGGCAGCCCACAAGTGTGTTTGAACTTTAGTTTGGTGTTTATGCGGATCTGCAGCTTGTAAAAGTAATTCCCCCAAAGCAAAAGGTTCATGCGTGATGGTGAAGCTGTTCCAACATTTTAGGTCGCGGCCGATCGTGAGGATCTGATGGCGCAGGAAATTAAGAATGGCAGGGACAGCTAGAAGGGATTTGTTCACCAACCCCGACCAGGTCTGGGCATGGTGTCCTGCATGTGGGGGGGGCTCGGGCTTGGGATACGATTGAACAATTCTCATCCGTTAAGGATAGGGTTCTTCATGTAATTGTTGAAGCCAGAGCTGTAGCTAAGTGAAGGGTCTGGGAATCTTTGGGGATCTAATTTTTATTTTACAGCGGATCGTGGTTAAAGGAAGTGGGAATATATATACTCATGTCGTTTTTATTTCTATTCTTTCTATGTCGTGACGAGGTGCTCCTGTTGCCTGATTTGACGCGTGACCAGAGTTTCCTTGATGAGACGCCCCGAAGCCGGACCCACATACAAGACACAGAGGATCACAGACGGATCGGCGATTACTACAGCTCACCATGTCGTGTCCTCCTTTATAAGTCATGCCCCTGAAGAGTAGAGTCTACATGTCAAGCCGTGTTTTCCTTTTTATGGACTAAGGACTGATTCATTTCCAGGTGTAAGAAGCAGATCAAGTTTCATCAATGGACACATGGGCTGCATATGACAAAAAAGGGAGGACTGTTGTGGAGATTTTTATGGAGATGTATTTAATATGTATTGTCATAGTGTCACCCAGTGTTAGTACTTCCGCAACCCGCTCTAAAAGAGCTGATTGGGGTAGTCTGAGGCTGGTTGAATCCCGTCTGATGGGGGAAAACGTCTTGAGGTTGGAGTGTGATGTTTGCAGGGTGCGGATATGTCCACCAACAGGGGGCCCTCTGTGCATTAGCACGGACGATCGTTGAGGAGGGGGTATCCTCGCTCTGCAACAACATCATTGGTTATGGGCAAATGCGTGCTCTTGTCTCGGCTGTGTCTGATCAACATTGATTGGGATTCGTAGTGCGCATCTGCAGATAGCCTCCCTCCCCCATTCAATAATAGTATAATCTTAATATGTGTTATTCTATGGAATAGCGCAGAATAAGAAATACTATCAACGGTAACTTTAGCCATCATACGTTATTGTATTCCTTGTATGTATTATTGTATTGAATCCTTTAAGCCATATTTCTTGAGTGGGATTCATGTATGGCATCTCCTGTTGGAAGGAATGTCCAGGTATTGCCATTTTCCTGTGTGGAAGGAACATCCTGTGAGGTCCCCGCCCATGGGGGAGGGGATTGATTGCTGCAGCCAATCACCTCCTGTGTGAGATCTTTTGAGTTTAATAAAAGCCTATGATTAGGCGTCGGCTAGGCAGTCTATGCTGGGAAGCCGAGATGAGAAGATAAGCTGTGTTGGTGCTGCCTTTCTTGGATGAATGATGGGATGAACGGTGAGTGGATCTTAGCAAACTTAGCTAAAGATAGCATTATTGCAAAAAGATGAATCTAAAGTGTGTGCTTATTTAGCACAGGAATTATGGGCTGTGTGCTCTGTAAACAACAGCCTAGAAATTCCACAACAAGCAGTTGTTTGGAATGGTTTATTAATGTATACAGTAAGTCGTTTTTTTTTATTTTTTAATCTGCTTCAAAGTTTCTTATCTGGAGATCCTTCCAATTACACACCTTTATGCAGGATGACAAAACTAGGCCCCTACCTGGTATTTAGCGGTAGCATTGTCAGTCTGCTGTGAACACTCATTTGGTTGACTGTCAGGCGGCATATTGGGTAAATCAGATAGGTAGTCAACTAAAGAAGCCATCACAGCAGGCTAACAACACTACTGCTCGTTGAAGAACTGGCTTAGTGTTGTCAGCCTAGAACAGGAAGTGCTGTTATTGTCAGAATCTCCAGATAAGAAACTTTGCAAATGTTTCACAAAAAAATATTTTCTTGCGAAAACTGTATACAGTAAGCCAAGGCATTATGTCAAACATACTGAAAAATTGATTTAGGGTTGACATGCTTTTTGAGGTTACAATATAGTATGCATGTTGTTGTGTAGGCAAAGCAAAATATACATAAGACACTGCAAAGAATCAATATTATGGCCAATGATATCCATTCATTCGTTTTCTTGGCAATGATAAATTATCAGTCCACCATGAGGAGGAGGCTACAGAAGATATTGTAGCTAGCATAGAGTGAAGGGAGCCAATAGATCCTAACAATAAGGAGCTGGCTATCAGAGCCTATTGACAGATACATTTCACTTGGTGACTTCCTCACTTCCTGTCCTGGTGACACCTGGGGTACTGCAGTGAACTGAACTTCTCTCTTCAGAACAGATTCTCCTTATGTTGCATTAGAGAAACCATTGGGAGGGTCGGTTATCCTCTTGCCAGTCTCCAGTGGATTTTCAAAAACAATATATGGAAATATAAATGAAAAAATGTAACATAAGCATAATTATATATAGTAAATCATATAGAGCAGGGGTCTCCAAACTTTCTTAACAATGGGCCAGTATACTGTCCTTCAGGCTTTGGAGGTGGGGGGGGGGCGCTATGAGGTCAATGGGAGTAGAACATTTCCTGATGTCACTGGGAGTAAAGAATGCCCAGTCCTTGATGTCAGTGGTAGTAACAGTGCCCCATTGTTGGTGTCATTAGGAGGAATTGTGCCCCTTCATTGGTGTCAGTAGGAGGACATATGCCTAAGTGTTGGTGTCAGTAAGAGGAATATTGCCCTATTGCCCTATCGTTGGTGTCAGTGGGAGGAATAGTGCCCCATACCTGGTGTCATTGGGAGGAATTGTACCCCATTGTTGGTGTCATTGAGAGAAATTGTGCCCAACTGTTGCTGTCATTTGGAGGAATATTGCTCGATTATTGGTGTCAGTGGGAGAAATAGTGCCCCATCCTTGGTGTCATTGGGAGGACATATGCCTAAGTGTTGGTGTCAGTAAGAGGAATATTCCCCTATCGTTGGTGTCAGTGGGTGGACCATCCCTGGTGTTATTGAGAGAAATTGTGCCCAACTGTTGGTGTCAGTGGGAGGAATAGTGCCCCATCCTTGGTGTCATTGGGAGGAATTGTGCCTCTTCATTGGTGTCAGTAGGAGGACATATGCCTAAGTGTTGGTGTCAGTAAGAGGAATATTCCCCTAGCGTTGGTGTCAGTGGGTGGCCCATCCCTGGTGTTATTGAGAGAAATTGTGCCCAACTGTTGGTGTCAGTTGGAGGAATAGTGCACCATGCTCGGTGTCATTGGTATGAGTTGTGTCCCATTGTTGGTGTTATTGAGAGATATTGTGCCCCATTGTTGGTGTCAGTGGGTGGACATGTGCCCTTCACTGGTGTCATTGGGAGGACATGTGCCCAATTGTTGGAGTCAATAGGAGGAAACATGCCTAATTGTTGGCGTCAGTCAATGAAACAGTGCCCCAAGGATAAAAGCAAGCAAAGGGCCCAATGTCTCCGCAGTTTGGAGACCATTGATATAGAGCAGGCATGTTCAAAGTCCGGCCCGCGGGCCAATCGCGGCCCACGTTCCGGCTTCGGACGGCCCGCCTGATAATTTTGACATGTATGTCTTTTGTGGCCCCCAACGAATCCCCGAGCGCCAGGGGCCACAAAAGAAATACATGCTGCTAGCTGCCTTGGAGGAGGTGGGACGAGCGCCGTGCATACAGGAGTATTTCCTGTTTACACAGCGACAGGAAGTCCTGTGTTGCCATTGGACGACTGTTCCGTCCATCACAGGAGGCGGGACTTTCGATTAAAGAGGCAGCCGATAAAACAGGAAATTCTCCTGTATGTTTGTCGGCGCTCGTCCCGCCCCCACCCTGTCTCCTCCAAGGCTGTAGATGTCCATGAATCAGGCTGCAATGGTGAGTCTGCGTTCATGGCAAGGGGGGTGCTGTATCCATGGCAAGGGGGGTGCTGTATTTATGGCAAGGGGGGGTGCTGTATTTATGGCATGGGGGGTGCTGCATTCATGGAAAGGGGGGTGTTGTATTCACGGCAAGGGGGTGCTGTATTCATGGCAAGGGGGTGCTGCATTCATTGCAAGGGGGTGCTGCATTCATTGCAAGGGGGTGCTGAATTCATTGCAAGGGGGTGCTGCATTCATGGCAAGGGGGGTGCTGTATTCATGGCAAGGGGGTGCTGCATTCAGGGAAAGGGGGGTGCTGCATTCAGGGCAAGGGTGTGCTGCATTCATGGAAATATGGGTGCTGCATTAAGGACAACGGGGGTGCTGCATTAAGGGCAACGGGGGTGCTGCATTTATGGCACTTGTGAGGCTGTATTGATGGGCAGTGACCATTATTTTGATTCACAGTTCTTTATTTAAAATTAAAGATTTTTTAAAGTGAAGGTGCGTGTTATACGCTGATAAATACGGTATATCCAAATAACACGCCTAAGCTCATCTCTTCACCACACACAGCCACATAGGCAAGAGAATTCTTGTTGGGCCGTGTATTAGAGCTTGGAGGAACACACTTAGACCGAATTTTAATGGTTCACAGAATGTCAGGCAAAATGGTCAGCCCTCACGCATGTTCACTTCATCAAATCTGGCCCTCTTTGAAAAAAGTTTGGACACCCCTGATATAGAGCATATAAATACAGATTCTAACACTGATCTTGTTCTTTCCTTCTTTCTGCAGGGTTTATATTCCATGCAACTGTCTGAATATGTTGCTCCTCATCTTGATTTTTCTAAGCTTTTCCACTTCTGTCCTCGGCCAAAATAAACCCCAGCTCTCCTTCACTTGCCGGGTTGCCAGGAAACCAGAATGCAATAAAGTCCATTTTGTCCCCGGTTACCATGTTCTTGGTCAAGGCTTTGACATTGTTACCATGAAGCAAACAAGGGCTCAACTACTAGATCTCCAGAAGTTGTCTACAAGGGATGACTCTTGCATTATCTGTCACAACCCCTATGTCACCAAGCCTTGGCAAAAGCTGCCCCTTGTGATGGTGGACTGGAGGCCCCAGTCATACTGTTCTAGGACGATCAGCAGTGAGATCTCCAAATCTTCTACATCGCTGGCTGAGGTTGCTGCATCTGAGGTAAAGAATGACTGGGAAGCTGGTTTGGAGCTCCACTTCCACGGGGTAGATGCCAAGTTAATAATGGCTGGATCTCAGTCCAAGGTGGCACAGTTTGGTAGGAGTAAGACCAGCACAGACCGTTATACCTTCATCAAGCACCATCTGAGTTGTGTTTATTATAGGTACGTCATCTAAAATAACATATTGCATCCTTATAAAACCTGTAAAGTTCAAAAGTGTCAAGAGTTCTTAAGAGTGGAAGCTTATATGGCCTAACAAAATAAAGCAAATAGTGTTCCTAGTGCTTGAAATGATCTAATACTTATGTAGCGGCCTCACCCCTCTCACCCCTTCTTCTTCTCGGCTTGTAGTCTCGTCTAGGGGGGGAGTATGGGAGGAGGGATGCGGTACACCATGGCCCATGTCTTCTAATGTGCAGAGGTGAAGGCCAGAACCATTTTTACCATTGGGTCGTGTGCATAACCCAGAGCCAAGTCTTTTCTGTAAATAACCCCCAACTGGAGTTCCACACCACTGAAAAGGTCCAACTCTTATTTATTCTCTGATAGCAATAAATAGTCATTTAGCACAGACAGGTTGTGACCCAAAGAACAGTTCAGTATAGGTGGGGAATAGGTCAAGGCACAATCCTTAGATAGAATTAACCATTGTGGTGTCACCAATGGTTATGGTGCACAGCCGCTGCCACCGACTGTGTAGAACAAAAAGTGAATTACCTTCGCTAAGCGCAGCCCCTGTCAGAGGGAAGATATCCGTCCAAGAGAGTTACCAGAGGCCGCTCCATCAACGGCGAATGCTGCACGGACTATCCGGAGAAGTTCTGCACACTGGCCTCCTCGTCTCAGACTCAGGCACCCAAGGCTTTAGGGCCCCCTCGGATTCCTCCACCCTTGCGGAACCCAGTCGAAGGTACTGGGCCCCAGGCCTCCTCGATAGTACCTCACCCCAGGCTAAAGGTGCCTGGGATGGATTCCATCTCGCACTCCGGCCAGGTCAAGGGCACCTGGGCCCGGAACTCCGGAATGCCAGCACCCAGACTGAAGGTGTCTGGGCGCGGCTGTGTCCTCCGACTCTGAACCCCATGTTCAGGGCGTCCATCCCCCTTTATCTCCTCTCCCCAGCGTCACAGCAGGTTCCCTGCCCCGCTGTACAACTGCCGGAAAAGGACAAAAAGGGTACAGTCTTGCAGTGAGGGTTCAACCCCGACCCAGAGCGACAGCGCCACCCTCGGGCTGCAGGGAACCTCACACCACCAGAGTCCTCCATGAACAATAAAAGATCTCAATTCCCTAACAATCAGTGCATCTGGGTTACACTACCACCCAGATGCCTCCCCCTAAATTTAAATACCCGCTACACTTATATTTACTGTCACTCTACCATAGCGACACTGTACTACTACATCTATCACTAGCTCCCCCATAGCTTGACAATGCTGCAGTCCAAGGGTGGCTCTGTTGCTTCTCCATAGTGGATCCATCCTAAGACATGAACTGTGTTACTGGCTGGAACACCAGGTGAAATTATAGGAAAAAGAGAAAAAACAGAAAAACTATTTTTGGATTTTATTGGTGCAACAGAACATTAATAAGCTGAACACTGTGGTCTCCTCTCTCAGTCAGGTACCTCTGTATTGTGTATGATAGTAAAGCTTAGTTGGTTTACAGAAGTGGTTCTCAACCTCAGTCCACAAGCAGGGCTGGACTGGGACAAAAATTTGACCCGGGACTTCATCCAGACTTCAGCCCACTTTAATTTTGCAAACACACACAAAAACAGTATATAAACTATACGCAATTGCGCAAAAAAAGTAAAAACTGTCCACTATTGGGCATAGGACTGAGCATAGCCACACCAGTGCCCATTAATGCAGTCTCACCAGTGCCCATTAATGCAGCCTCACCAGTGCCCATCAGCGAGGCCAAACCAGTGCCCATTAATGCACCCTGATCAGTGACCATCAGCGCAACCACACCAGTGTCCATTAATGCAGCCACACCAGTACCCATTAATGCAGCCTCACCAGTGCCATTAATGTAGCCTGATCAGTGCCCATCAGCACAGCCACACCAGTGCCCATTAATGCAGCCTGATCAGTGCCCATTAGCGCAGCCACACTAGTGCCCATTAATGCAGCCTGATCAGTGCCCATCAGCACAGCCACACCAGTGCCCATTAATGCAGCCTGATCAGTGCCCATTAGCGCAGCCACACTAGTGCCCATTAATGCAGCCTGATCAGTGCCCATCAGCACAGCCACACCAGTGCCCATTAATGCAGCCTGATCAGTGCCCATTAGCGCAGCCACATTAGTGCCCATTAATGCAGCCTGATCAGTGCCCATCAGCACAGCCACACCAGTGTCCATTAATGCAGCCTGATCAGTGCCCATCAGCGCAGCCACACCAGTGTCCATTATTGTAGCCTGATCCGTGCCCATCAGCGCAGCCACACCAGTGCCCAATAATGCAGCTTGATCAGTGCCCATCAGCACAGCCACACCAGTGCCCATTAATGCAGCCTGATCAGTGCCCATTAGCACAGCCACACTAGTGCCCATTAATGCAGCCTGCTCAGTGCCCATCAGCGCAGCCTTATCAGTGCCCATCAGCACAGCCACACCAGTGCCCATTAATGCAGCCTGATCAGTGCCCATTAGCGCAGCCACACTAGTGCCCATTAATGCAGCCTGATCAGTGCCCATCAGCGCAGCCTGATCAGTGCCCATCAGTACAGCCACACCAGTGTCCATTAATGCAGCCTGATCAGTGCCCATCAGCGCAGCCACACCAGTGTCCATAAATGCAGCCTGATCCATGCCCATCAGCGCAGCCACACTAGTGCCCAATAATGCAGCTTGATCAGTACCCATCAGCTCAGCCACACCAGTGCCCATTAATTCAGCCTGATCAGTGCTCATCAGTGCAGCCACACCAGTGCCTATTAATGCAGCCACACCAGTTCCTATTATTGCAGCCACACCAGTGCCCATCAGTGCAGCCACACCAGTGCGCATTAATGCAGCCTCACCAGTGCCCATTAACGCAGCCTGATCAGGGCTCATCCGCGCAGCCACATCAGTGCCCATCAGCGCAGCCACACCAGTGCCCATTAATGCAGCCACACCAGTGCTTATTAATGCAACCACACCAGTGCCCATCAGCGCAGCCTCATAAGTGTCCATGAATGTTAGTCCCCCCCAGGTACCTGGTCTGCACAGCTTCTTCTACCTAGGTCCCTGGTGCAGTGCTTGTCCTGCAGGTGGTTCCTCTGGAGTTGGGAGCCCTGGACCAGCTGTGCACTGCTGGCACATCTGATCCTCTCCCTTCCTCCTGGGCACCACAGAGCTGGGTAACTAGGCCGGAGGAAACTGGGGAGGGCAAGTTGAATGGGTGGGGACTCCCAAATTCTGTCCACCAATCAGCTAATCTCCCAAATCCCGCGGTGTAACTGTTTAGAAAAAAAATTATCTGGGTCTTCCGTGTTCAGTGGGGGCTGGGGGACAGAAAGTGGACTACTTAATCACTTTCGGCTTTAGGCGGATTAATCCGCAGCACCGCTCCCGGCCGGCTCCAGTGTACTGACATACCACAGGCTGTCCTTCAACTGTGTAGTGCACTGCTGCAGATTAGTCCGCCGACAGCCGAATGTGATTAAATAGTCCGCTTTCTGTCCCCCGGCCCCCACTGAACATAGGGGGCCCAGAGAAGTTTTTTTTCTAAACAGCTGCACAGCGGGAGATTAGCTTATTGGTGGACATGGTTTGGGAGTCCCCACCCACTCTACCTCTGCTGTCACTGAAACCGGCCCACTGAGCCATCGGCCCACCGGGAAACTCCCAGTAGTCCCGATGGCCAGTACATGCCTGTCCACAAGTACTTCCAACAGGCCACATTTTGGGAATTTCTCTTAGATAAATAGCTGTCCAAAATATCAAGTCATTAATTTAAAGCATTCCTGCAAGATAAAGGAAAACCTGCAAATATGGCCTGTTGGAGGTACTTGAGGACTGAGGTTGAGAACCACTGGTGTACAGCATTTCCCTATCCTATTTCAGTTTTAAGCATGTTAGAGAAGGAACTACAGCAGGACACATATAAGACAGAACACTAGAGAACAGCAATGCATTACCTAGATGGCCATAGGCTCTCCAAGTACCTATTGGAGCAAACCATGGCCATGTTGATTAAATGATATGGGTAGCATCCATAAGGCTTTCTCCATACAAAGTACCAGAATGCTACATTATAATGGTAAGAACAATGAGTTAACATTTTTATTCATTCTAAATTTGCCCCTTTGCCAGCTTCCGCCTTTCATACCTTCTTTTTTTGAGCAAGAATCTGAAACAGGCCTTGAAGTCACTGCCACCAATTTATGATGCCAGCACTCAAGCTGACTATAGACGTCTAATTAACATCTATGGAACTCATTATATCAGCCAAGCAGATGTAGGGGGCCAAGTGCTAATGATCAATGCCATCAGGACGTGTCAAGTCTCCATGGATGGCATGTCGGTGGATAAGCTGAAGGATTGTCTGAACATTGAGGCTTCGGTTGCTGTCAGTGGAACAGCTGAAGCAAGTGCCAGAGCTAGTGCCTGCAAGGAACTAAGCCAAAAATCCAACTTGGGGGAGAGCTTCTACCAGACATTCGATGAGAGGAGTTGGGAGGTAAGTTGTTACATACTGTATGTATAAGTTTTCTTTGTATGTTTATGATGCATATTATTAGGGCTGTATTTATACTTCCTGCCCCCAAGATGACATCCTGTTGCGCCTTAACCAACTGGTTAGGCTTAGTATAACACCAACAAGATAAGGCATCATAGACACACAAGGTACTCCAAACCCACAGGGAATAAAATAGGCATTGTGCCAACTTATGCCGCGTACACACGATCGGATTTTCCATTGGAAAAACCTTGGAATTCCGCTCAAGCTTGGCTTACATACACACGGTCACACAAAAGTTCTCGGAACTTTTGACCGTCAAGAACGCAGTGACGTACAACACTACGACGAGCCGAGAAAGTGAATTTCAATGCTTCCGAGCATGCGTTGAATTGTTTCCGAGCATGTGTCTGAATTTTGCGCGGCGGAATTGCTACAGACAATCAAAATTTCCGATTGGCATTTTTTCCGGTGGAAAATTTAAGAACCAGCTCTCAAATTTTTGTTAGCGGAAATTCCGACAGGAAAAGTCCGATGGAGCATACACACGGTCGGAAATTTCCGACCAAAAGCTCACATCTGACTATTCTTGTCGGAAAATCTGATCGTAAGTCTACTTTAGTACATTGAGAATAAACAACTAGAGGAGTAGGACTTTTTGTCTACTGTCTATTGTCTTTCCTAGCAGTTTAGTTCTAGGTATACAGAGCCAGAGTGGGGGAACTGTAAAGCCTTGTACACACGATCGGATATCCTATGGATTCTAATCCGATGGTTTTGTCCATCGGAAATCCGATGAAGCTGACTTCCATCAGTCTTGCCTACACACCATCAGTCAAAAAACCGACCGTCCCAAACGCGGTGACGTAAAAGACTCCGATGAGCCGAGAAAAAGGAAGTTCAATGCTTCTGAGCATGCGTTGACTTGATTCTGAGCATGTGTGGGTTTTTTATCCGATGGAATTGCCCACAGACGATTGGAATTTGCCATCGGTTTTTTATCCATCGGATAATTTTAAAACATATTCTATTTTTTAAAACCGATGGAAAAAAGACCGATGGGTCCCTTACACGATCGGTTTGTCTGATGAAAACAATCCTTCGGACGGTTTTCATCAGTTAAACCGATCGTGTGTACGGGGCTTAAATGTACAATAGAATAGTCCACCAATGAAAACACACAGCTTGCAGAGGGAAAACAATAAGGACCCAACCAGATTGCCTCTGTACATCGCTATCATGATTGAGGTCCAAACCAGATTGCCTTTATGTAGTGCTATAATAAATGAGTAGCCAACTGGATTACCTCTGTACAGCCCTATGTATAATGACTCAACAAGATTGCCTTTGTACAGCTCTATCAAAAATGAGTAGAGATGTGCATGACAGAAAATTTTGTTTTGTTTCGGATTCGTTCTTTAAGTTAATATGTTTTTATAAATTTTATTTTTTTATTTTTTTTAACACTGTTGCTAATGTTATTTTTTTTTAAATTACTTTTATTTCTTTCACAAGGAATGTAAACATCCCTTGTGACAGCAATAGGCATGTGACAGGTACTCTTTATGGAGAAATCTGGGGTCTATAAGACCCCCAAATCCCTCATCTGTCCTTTAAAAGCATTCAAAACACCAAGATCGGCATTTTTTAATACTTTTGATTTTCAGAAAATGGCGCCATTGGCATCCGGGTAAACTGGAAGTGATGTCATGTCATTCCTTTCAGTTTACCATAGTGGAGACCCAATAAAAGCCAATTCTGTCTTTGTATGGGTCGCCGACTGGCCGGTGGACGTACCAGCTAGTAGCTCAGCTCTCCCAGTGGGATGGGAGAGCCTGAGAGAACCACAGAAGGTGGCAGGAGGGGGGAGATGTCCCCTCCCGCTGCTTGTAATAGCAATCAAGCAGCTATTTAGTCGCTCCGATTGCTATTACAAGAGAGCCAACTGTTGACTCTAAAAAGCGCTAATAGGGTAATGCCTGCAGCAACAGGCATCACCCCAGTATGACTACGTGAAGTCAAATGACGGATTAGGTACGTGATTTGGCAGAAAGTGGTTAATAAACCTAGTCCTGCATATTTATTTATGTTACCGATTTTTTCCCCTTCACTCTAGGTAAGAGGAGGAGAAATGACATTTGACCAGCTCTCTTTTGACTTAAGGAATGGGAAAGGCACAGCGTCTTTTGATACCTGGATGGAAAGCCTAAAGACTAACCCTGATATTGTAACCTACTCTCTGGCGCCCATCCACAACCTAGTTGGAATCATAGGACCGCACAGAGAGAGCCTACGGAAAGCCATCAGTGACTATATCATGGAAAAGGCACTGAGTAAGAACTGCTCTTGCCCATCAGATTCGAAGCGGAGCCCGGGTAGAGAGTGCAACTGCATTTGTTCAGATAATACAAGCAAAAATATCAACTGTTGCCCCTCCAAAAGGGGACTTGCCAAAGTGGTGGTCACTGTACGATATGCTTTTGACCTTTGGGGTGACTACATTTCGAACACTGATGCCTTTGTAAAAATAAGTGTTGGAATGGTTTCTCTTCGGACACACACCATATGGAACAATAATAATCCAAACTGGGGCTCACGGTTTGACCTTGACGTTTTGGAACTCAGTTTGATGTCTAGCTTGAAAGTGGAGGTTTGGGATGAAGATAATAAGCATGATGATGACCTGCTTGGAGCATGTCAAAAACCAGTCAGCAATGGTTTGAAGGATCACATTTGTTACTTTGACCATGGCAGAGTGACTTTTAGAGTGAGTGTACAATGCCTCCCTCATCTGACTGGGCCCCACTGTAGAGACTATGCTGCTTCCACCACATAGACGTGTGTTCTATAGGCCAAGGTAATTTTTTTTAAAGGATTGAAAATGGTAAGAATCACTCAAGAATTAAGTTGTAATTTCCATCAACAAAAGGATTTACTGAGCACTAAACTGTTATGCCTCGTACACATGTACGGGATTCCCGGTGGTAAAAATTCCGCCGAGAATCCCGAGGGAAAAACTGAAAACCTGCTCGGTAAGTTTTTCCCCCTATACACGAGAGGTTTTCTCGACAGGAAAACTGTGATGGAGATTTTGGTCGGGAATCCCGGCCGTGTGTATGCTCCATCGCAGTTTTTCACATAGGAAAACTGCCGGGAAAAAGACCGCCGGGAATCCCGGTGGGAAAAAAGAGGGCTGGTTCTCTTTTTTTCCCGGCAGTTTTCCTGTCGGGAAAACTGCGATGGAGCATACACACAGCCGGTCTTCCCGGACAAAAGCTCTCATGGAAGTTTTCCCGACGGGAAAACGGTCGTGTGTACGAGGCATTAGTTCATTGCAATGCAATTTGTTGCACCTACAGCTGGGTCCAGGTGTACTTTTTATTTATCGGCTTAGAGATTTATTTGTGAATTATATATATACAGTATCTAACAAAAGTGAGTACACCCCTCACAACACTGAAGAAATGACACTTTGCTACAATGTAAAGTAGTGAGTGTACAGCTTGTATAACAGTGTAAAATTTCTGTCCCCTCAAAATAACTCAACACACAGCCATTAATGTCTAAACTGATGAACAAAAGTGAAAATGTCCAAATTAGGCCCAAAGTGTCAATATTTTGTGTGGCCACTAGGGATGAGCCGACCAACCCCCCCCCCCCTCACCCCGTTTCGGTTTGCGGCAGAACATGCGAAAGGACCGAAAGTTCACGCAAACATTCGAACACCGTTAAAGTCTATGGGACTCGAACGTGAGAAATGTATCAATTAAAAACTGCAGTTTTTTCGGGAGCAGTGATTTTAATGATGCTTAAAGTGAAAAAAATAAAAGTGAAACATTCCTTTAAATATCGTACCTGGGGGGTGTCTAAAGTATGCCTGTAAAGTGGCGCGTGTTTTCCGTGTTTATAACTGTCCCTGAACAAAATTAAATTTATAAAGGAATAAAAGTCATTTAAAACTGCTTGCGGCTTTAATGTAATGTCTGGTCCCGGCAATATGGATGAAAATCATTGAGACAAACGGCATGGCTACCCCCCCAGCCCATTACCAGGCCCTTTGGGTCTTGTATGGATGTTAAGGGGAACACCGCAACCAAATTAAAAAAAAGGAAAGGTGTGGGGGCCCCCAGGCCCTATATACTCTGAACAGCACTATACAGGCGGTCCCCGGGTTACAAACAAGATAGGAACTGTAGGTTTGTTCTTAAATTGAATCTGTTTTTAATTTGGAACACGTACATTTTGTAAGTGTAGCTCTAGCCAAAAAATCTATTTTTAAGCTTTTTGGATAACATAGGGAAGGGTTATCACCCCTGTAACATTTGTTTTGCTGTCTGTGCACCTGTTCAGAAGATTTCACCAAACTTTCTGTCAATTGAATTTAGAAAATTTGGGGTTTTTAGGGAAACAAGGATTGGTGAGAAAGCATCAGTGGAGAGGAGACACCTTTTTCCCATATTAACTATTACAGGAGAGAATTTCTCTTCCTATGGGGTAGATTTCCTCTCACTTCCTGTTGTCTCCCTCCATTTGGAGTCATTTGTAAGTCGGATGTTTGAAAGTAGGGGACCGCCTGTATATATATATATATATATATATATATATATATATATATATATATATATATATATATATATATATATACACTATACTATACTATATATACTATACGGCCTTAGGTGTTGGTGGTACCAGAACACTGTAAGTCCTCACAGTTACTCTTGGTGGGCGCTGGAACGGGCCCTGCTGTGAAATATTATATCAGGAATTGTAATTACATGCCCCTGTCAAACAGGTGCAGAAAAATTGGGTCTTATGCCGCGTACACACGGCCGTTTTTCTCATCGAGAAAAACGAAATTTTTCCCATTCGACAAGAAAAACGATAGTCTGTGGGCTTTCTGTCATTTTTTTAGACGAGAAAAACGGCATTAAAAACGACGAGAAAAATTAGAACATGTTCTAATTTTTCTCGTCATTTTTTTTTTAAATTTTTCCCGCGGCAGTGTTTCCCATAGGGAAACACTGCCGCGGAGCCCACAGACGGTCGTTTTTCTCGTCAAGAGAAAAAATGACGTGAAAAACGACCGTGTGTGGGGAACAAGCTGTTCCCCCGTTTTTAATGACATTATTCACGGCGGTTTTTTAACCGCCGTGAATAATGATCGTGTGTACGCGGCATTAGGCAGTGGTGGTGGTGCCACAACATGAATTTTCATGGATGAAAATAATTATAAATGGACCCCCTAAAGTTTTAATTGTAGACAGTTTGTATAAATAACAAAAAAAGATCAAAGGAAAAAATCCAAGGAGAATTCCAAGCTCTACTTACCGTCCAACCAGTTTGTATAAATACACATCAAAATACTTGTACATCACATCATTCTGGTACCATCCTTTACATCTTCTGGGCTTGTAAAAATCTCACTAGCTATTGGAGGAAGATATTTAGCATCATCGCAAATATCCCCGGCATACTAATGCCACCAGATCCCGTTCTGGCCATTCTACACATTAGGCATAGAAAAATACCCTCCCCCCATGTAGGATAGTAGTTACGCATGTACTGATAGAGGCTAAACTGGTCATTGCCAGTCACTGGAGGAGCAACCTCATCCCAAACCCTTCGGAGGTCCTAGCACCAGTCAATCTCAAATATCAATGTAAAAGACTCCTTGCCATTAGGTCAGTCTCTTGCACATTCTTTGACAGAAATTGGAAATCATGGGTTGAATGGTACCTGTAAACTGAACTTATGGATTTCATGTAACACTCATATGTGGTTCTGATGAAACTAAACCACTGGCTCTTGTATGTATAAACCAACTTTTCCTGTTCTTGTTGCTTTGTTGACTACTGTATTACTCTATAAGTCATGTATCACCTCACTTGCTTATTCACTTATATTTTGATGCTTTTGTATGGTTTTATACATATTTTTACACTTCTATACCTTCTCATGTGTGTAAACTTAAAAATTCAATAAAAAGTATATGATAAAAAAAAAAAAAGACTGGCACATAGACTTTAATGTTTTTATTTCTATCAAATAAAAAATGTGTAATTCAGAGGGACCATGTGGCATATACAAATCATTACAAACTTGTAGCAGACCGTATCAATTACAATAATTACATTGTTAGTCAACAATCGCTCAATAAATCAACAGTAATCAACATGACTCAAACCCCAAGTTCAATAAAGCAAAAGTCCAATACAAGTGGAAATAGAAACGACATGAATCCATCCTGCCTGGTATAGGAGCAGGGCTTTTTTTCAGCTGGAACTGGTGGAACTTAGTTCCACCACCTCTGGCTCAGGCCCTCTGCTCACCACTATCACTTGTAAACACAAAAGTCCAGCTTCTGTGTTTACAAGTGACAGTTTGACTCTCAATGGCTCCCGTAGATCCTATCTAAGTGCAGGATGAGGACAAGGGAGATGCAGGTGCCCGGGGTGCAATGAGGATGCAATGAGTGTGCAATGGATGTGCAATGAGTATGTGGGGAGGTACTAGAGCCAGCTGCATGCTTTAACTTAATACAGCAACAAAAGTAAGGTGGAAGATGGTGGAACTTTTAAGGAAGGGGGAAGAATATGTGGGCAGCAGGGATGAACCCGATGTTTGAGTCGAACGTATGTTCAACTCGAACATCGGGTGTTCTCCGAATAGCGAACAATTTGGGGTGTTCGCGGCAAATTTGAAAAGCCGCGGAACACCCTTTAAAAGTCTATGGGAGAAATCAAAAGTGCTAATTTTAAAGGTTAATATGCAAGATATTGTCAAAAAGTGTTTGGGGACCCGGGTCCTGCCCCAGGGGACATGTATCAATGCAAAAAAAGTTTTAAAAACTGCAGTTTTTTCGGGAGCAGTGATTTTAATAATGCTTAAAGTGAAACAATAAAATGAAATATTCCTTTAAATTTCGTACCTGTGAGGTGTCTATAGTATGCCTGTAAAGTGGCGCATTTTTTCCTGTGTTTAGAACAGTCCCTGCACAAAATTAAATTTCTAAAGGAAAAAAAATGTTTTAAAACTATTCGTGGCTATAATGAATTGTCGGGTCCCGGCAATACAGATAAAATTCATTGAAAAAAATGGCATGGGTTCCCCCCCCCAGTCCATTACCAGGCCCTTTGGGTCTGGTATGAATATTAAGGGGAACCCCGAACCAAAATGTAAAAAAAAATTGCGTGGGGGTCCCCTCAAATTCCATACCAGGCCCTTCAGGTCTGGTATGGATATTAAGGGGAACCCTCCACCATTTTTTTTTTAAATGGCGTAGGCGTCCCCCTCAAAAGGTCAGAGCTGAAGAGGGGTGAAAGTGAGATGTGGATGGGGAATGCAGAGGTTGGCAGCTGTGGAAGAAGGCTGAATCCTGCACTCTGTGTGTAGCGCACCCGTGAACTCTGCACTCTGTATGCACCCACTGTACATACCCACTTTTTGATGCAGTTTGGAGGGTGTGTGTGGGGGAGTGGCTAGTGGTTGGGTTCCAGCACCTGTTTTCTGAGAAAAAAAGCCCTGTATAGGAGTAACCAGAAATGTAATACTTCCGAAAGTAAGGTAACAACAATGCAGCAAGAAACTGTATACAAATGATATTATTGTAAATGCAGATCCCGATTGTAGATACATGTAAAATCCTTGTTGGATAAAGATGGTATATCTAATAGTAATATAGACTGTAAAGCAGATCTTCTTTCACTTGGGGTATCTGCCAAATCTGCATACAAGACAAGTCCCTTCGCTGTAAAATTAAACAATTACATGTTCCGTAGGTAGCTGCGCATTAATCCAAAGTCAATATAGCATTTTGATTGGATTGGTATACTGTTCAAGCAGCAGACCTTGCCAACTGGTAGGAAGCTGCTCAACTGCACAATTTCAATAGAATATCATTAAAGGGTAATAAATCCTTGCATAAAAACTCCTGTATTTATCATGTAAAGTAGTTCGTAATGGTCTCTTTACTATGAATCATTATATGGCTGTCATTTCATATTAAAGACTGTTTTCAAGCTGTGAAGGGCTTGCTCTCTGGTGATTTGCTTCCAAATATCCGGCAGCTCAGCTGGTAATGCTTTAAATGTTTTTGAAAATTCTTGATTAAACTTTACAAAGAT
The DNA here is from genome assembly GCA_029206835.1 of Rana muscosa. NCBI lineage: Eukaryota > Metazoa > Chordata > Amphibia > Anura > Ranidae > Rana > Rana muscosa. The sequence continues at coordinate 176,349,919 of CM055127.1, forward strand.
GAACTTCCAGTAATCTGAGGACTCAATGCTGGAGTCAGGCTGAATGGCCCAATCTGGATAATACGTACGATAGTCTTTATAGGGATGATCTTTCCATTCAGTATCTAAATTTGCAAAAACTGTGTTCGATACAACAGCAGTAGTACAGATATCAATTTCCAGCTTCTTACTTTTCTCATCATAGTAACTTGCCAATCCTAGTGGTCTGTGAATAGATGCTGAATGATTCTTATGATCACTCCCTCCGGCCTCACAGGGGACACCACAGAATGGACACTGCTTGCCGCATCCAACTACCTTCCTAAAAAATTCATCCTGGGGCTTCACTATCACTCTGGAAAGTACAGACTGTATATCCATAGATTGTAGTTCTGATTGGATTTGTTGTTTTGTCTCTGTGAGGAAGTGATCGATTTCTGATGAGAGCTGCATCACGTTCCCCGAGTTGTGAAATGTGATGACTTTCATCTCTTTCTCTGGAATCACCAATTCTGTTTTTAACAATTCACAGAACTCCTCCAAAAAGCTTGAGACAGACTCTTTTTTTAGGCAACTTGCATTTTTAAGAGCGGTTTTTATTTTGTTGTCAATAGATGATAGGATAGGCACCAGCAAGGTTTCTAAAACTGGCGTCTTGTCAATTTTTTTTGTGATGTAACTTAAAATCCATTGCTTTAGAAAATTGTTATACGAACCAATGTATTCAATGTACTTTTGGAATGACATGTCTTCTAGAAGTTCCTCCAAAATTGTATACTGGAAAAAACTTCTGCTGCTAAATGAGATATTTTCAGAACCAGTTAAAATCTCATCCACTATTTTTTGTCCAAGATGTTTGAAAATATAATCCATTATTGCTGGTTTCAGGCACAGCTCACAAAACTGTCTAGCTCTGTTTCGGTATTCATCTTTTTTATGGAAAATACTGAGAAACATGGACAAGTATTGAGGCTTTAGCTTTTCCAGGCAAAGTTTGGAGTCATTCGTAATAATAAATTTGTCATGTAACTTCTGGAAGGCTTGGGAAGCTTTTCCAAAAACGAGAAGTTTGATATCCAGCTCAAACTGTGCCGTGAAGTTAAGTTTTCTTGCATCTTTATTATTTAGTATTTCATTGATCTTGTATAGAAGTTCCTTAGCATATATTTCATTGTAGTCATCACTGGAAGAAATCTTCTCTTTTATATACTCATCACTGGTCTGAATTATTGAATCAACAAGATTGTTAATCTTCTTATTGCGGTCTTGCTTAAATAGTAGGTTCTTTAAAACTGCTGTAAAACGGTGGTCAAAGTACCTTCTATCTTCTCTACAAAACTTGATATCTTGCTTTGCGTATTGATGTAAATCATTAACCTTAATTAATGCTTCATTTATATTCGGGCCTCTGTTTTGCATGTCATTTCTGAGGAGGTGAAGAAGGGAATGATCTACATCACATCTCCTAAGTTCTTCAAACTGCAGCTCTGCTAACGTCTTCTTCCACATCAACTCAAATTCTTGTTGAATTTCTTGTTCACTTACTTCACGGTTGTTTTCTCTACATATTTGTAGTAGATTTGTTATTCTATCTTCAATCAATGTTTGGGATTTCTTCTGAATGTTCTGGATTTGTATTTTCCCATTGTGGATAGAAACAGCCTCATGACACTTGCTAAGAGCGTTTATTTCAAGTTCTTTTCTCAGGCTCTGTATACTTAATTTAAATTCTTCTCTGTGTCGTTCTATGAGATTAGCTTTTTCTGAGTTTTCAAAATATTTTTCTAGTGATTCGGTCATCTTGATTTCTTCATCCAGAAGAATATTCTGCAGCTCACGTTTTTTGATTTCATATGTTTCTCCAGATTTATTTCTAATGTCATTTTCCGTGCTGATCACCCAGTTTTGAGTTCTTTTATAGAAATCCCATTCCCATAAGGAATATTGTCTAGACAAACTATTGTAGGCTTTGGCCACCAGGCTGTTTCTAAAACTGAAGATGAATTTCTCATGTTTCACAGATCGCCATAAACTTTCTATCCAAGTAATAAAGTCAGAGATGCTGGATGGTTCGTTATCAGATTTCTCACTTTCCATAAACTTAAGCAAATACATTTTTAGTTGAAGCAGATTTGAGCTGTAACCAATATTTACTGGAGCCATTGGTGGATCTCCCTGCCACAAGCCGGGAATGTACCAATTGTCCTTCTTAAGATCGTACTTCATCACATCAGTGAAAGCTGACATCTCATTTTTACCCTCCATTTTGGCAGCCTCCTTTGTCATTTCATTCAGCTGTTCCAGAAGTTTCTTCCTGTCTCTCATGTTCTTATCAGGAGCTGATACATCACTGACATTCTGGTGTACAAACTGGCAGTTGGGCTTCTTCCCAATTTCTGTCATTCTAAGAAAAGCATGAACCACAATCTGTAAAATATCCTTCATTTCTGTTGTGTTTTCCATGGCCATATTGACTATGGTGATATCACTCAGCCCAACCACAAGTGTGGCCAGTTCATTGTCATGTTCATAGCTGTCCTCCAAAGAGGCCAACTCTGGAGCTTTCAGCCCCTCAGTGTCAATCACCAAGATGAAGTGACAGCCCAGCTTTTCCTGAAAGTTCTCTTTCACATTAAGAAGAGTCATGAAGGCCCCTCGTGTGCATCGTCCACTGGCCACCGGGAACTGCAGGCCAAACATGGTGTTTAGAAGGGTGGATTTCCCTGTACTTTGCACTCCCAGCACTGTTATCACTCTTAGTCTGCTCTGTCCTTTCGTTCTGATGTCCAGCTCAGTCAAGACATCTGTTATCCATTGCAGGGGGATGTTAGAAGCATCTCCATCAATAAGCTCCAATGGTAACCCATCCAACAGAAGATTGGCTGCTATTGCTGGAAGTTCAGAAAACTTTTTTATGTGTCTATCAATTTGTTTTTGTTTTGTTATAGAACTTTCAGCTTCATAGAACTGACTCAGTTCACGTAGAAAGTGTTCTATCCCTAAAGAGCTATTTGAAAGTTTATGATCTAAGTCCTGAAGTTCTTTTCTATGTGCAGTGTTGGTACATTTCTCCTTATATATACTTTGAAGTTCAGTCAGATTGTTTCTTGCAATTGCATCAAGCTTAAATTTCATCCATTTTAGAAAATATTGTCTTTCTTTCTGAGACAAATCAGTAAGAGCGTCCATAAACATCTTTATAGCTTTTGGAGTTTGATGTTTATATTGCTCTGAATGCAGGTTATTGCATTTATTTATGAGAGCAGACTGGTATTTTTCTGCATTTTCATCTCCTTGATTTTTCATTCTGCAAAGTTCTTTTTCTATTTTGGACAATTGTTTCCAGAGATCTCCTTGTAATGTCAGCGTTTGCTTTTTATACTGTGCTACATCATTAATTTCTCGGGTGATTTTATTGGCAAGGTCTCTTGCCCTCTGGCATTCATTTGTATTTTCATCAACCACAAAATTGTGATTATCAATGTATCTTGAAGCATTTCCTAATATTAAATTTTTGAAGCATCTCTTTAAAACACTTTGGAGTTTTGTTTGCAATGTGTTAATGAAACGTGCGTCATTTGTTGTTTTGCCTTTTGAGACAACATGTTCCTTCTCACTTCCTAATGCTGGTAATAGACGCAGAAGAATACTTAATGTCTCTTTCTCTATATCTTTGCCCGGACTAGGAGTAACAACAAAGCAAAATGTGGTGTCACTCTGACTGCATTTGGATAACAGTTGGAGTTCTCGCTCATTGATTGTCTCCATAAATATAAACACAGCTGATGAGATTTCACTCAGAAATGTGAACTGGTCCCAGTTGGACTCCAGGTCTCCACGTAGGTTGGTCACTGCAAAGGGTTCTGGAAAAACATCAGATCTACTGGATGGAAAATACCATGACATTTCCACAAGTCCTTCAGATATTTTCCTCTCAAGGTTTCCCCCTTCCATATCATCATGGATGAAGAAGTTGTGATGCTGCTGGGCTGGATTAAGAACTTGATTCAGAGTTTTAGATTTAGACAACTTAGATTTCCCCAATCTTACAAAGGAAATGACTGGCATGGAAATATTCACCACATTTTCCTCTCTGAACCCTTTACTGTCAGCTAGTGACTGAGGTATCCACTTCTTCACAATGTCTCTCATTGCCCACAGCATATAGGTACAAAGTGACCCGTCACCAGCAGGGAGCAGCAGAGGGATAGCGAACTGACACACGGCCATTTTGCTGACAATCTCCTGTTGTAGAAAACTGTCTGAACAATGGAGGAGAACACAGAGGACATCAAGAGGGTGGATGGAACTTGCATTTTGTGGATCTTCAAATATAGTTTCGAATGGATCTGTGTCTGCATCTGTGCCAAAAAGTGTGTTCATTGCAGTACTGTCCAGAGCCATGATCTTCCTCAGAGTACACCAGGGTACATCTTCTATCTTCTGGGGTTTATTGCCTTGACTGACCTCTGCAGAGATTTCTAGAATATCCCCCAAAGTCAGCTTATTAGAAATATACTTCTCCATCTTCAACCGTACAAGAAGACTCATAAAAGCTTCTTTCTCTGTAAATAGAAATAATGAACATAAAATATCAACAAGTCATCTTTTAAGTAAATTTGATTTAACTTTACCATGTTTTAAATTGGGACAAGGGATAAGGTTCACACCACTGCAGATCCACTTAGCTGGAATTTTTGTGCAGAATAACCATGGCATTGGTTAAATCATAATTGAAAGCTTAGAATGGCAAGTAATGGGGGGAATTGGATAAACCACCCTCTTCTTTATAAAAGGCACCAGAAGCCATAAGATCTATGTATTGAATCTGCTGTAGGGTGAAGGTAGAGAGGGATTGAGGTCTGTTGGAAAACGTTACTTTTGTGAATTTTGGTGGTAGGATCTTGTTAACACCCCCCTCTTTTGTTTAAACAAAAATATCTTATTAGGGATATCATTTGTTTGATTTCCAACTCTTGTGCAAATATCTCAGCGAGTTATTTTTTTTTGTGATTTAGAGTTCCTTTATTTATTTAAAAATTTTAGTTTGAGGGTGATTTGAGGACAGCAGTTACTTTATGCTGCTGTTCTATCTATAGCAAACCACAAACACTTTTTTATCAAAGTCCAGATGCAGGTGTGTAAAAATTAGCTACAGGACAGTTTAAATCAGGGGTATGCAACCTCGGCCCTCCAGCTGTGGTGAAACTACAAATCCCATCATGTCTCTGCTTCTAGGAGTCATGCCTGTCATTGACAGGGTTTTGCAATGTCTCATGGGACTTGTAGTTTCACCACAGCTGGAGGGCCGAGGTTGCCTACCCCTAGAATAAATGAACAAGAACAGGAGTCATTGTAGCAGTGGCGGTCCATCTGTTAGGGGCACACCGCCCCCCATCTATGCGACCGGCCTGCTAATCTACATGCAGGGTGCCGGACGCATGGATTCCAATGGGGGGGGCGTAATTTTAAGCACATGATTAGAGCCAGAAGCTCTAATAGGCTTCAAAAAAGGGTTAGCTCGGGGCACAGAGCACTGCACATCGAGCCCACCCAGTTGTGTGACAATAGCGAATGTGTGCTAGGCTGGGGAAAAGGTAGATATGTTTTTGTATTTTGATTAAAAAAACTGTTTAGAAGAGAGAAAAGGTAGATTAACCTGAATTGGACAAAAATTCACAATGAATATTTATTTGCATATTCTGTATAGGAAAAAAAAAATTTGAAGGCTCAGGCTATAAAATTCTGCAACAACAAAAGTTACAGTATACCGTGACATCCAGTGATATATTGTGAAAATGTATGTTAAGTGCAGTGTCGTGGGCTACATATTCATGTGTAACCCACCTCTCCCACAATCAGAGCCCCAAGAGTCATTTGTGTGAATCAGAAATGTATAGCTTGCAGAATATTTTTGTTTTATTTTATTCCTTTTAATGTGTACCATTTGTTTTTTTCCTGCTAAGAAAAAAACCCAGAACAAAAAAACAAACAAACCAAAGACAACATTTTGGGTTTGGGTTTAGTGTTTCAGGATTAATTGTTTTAATTTATTTTATAATATATTTTTCTTACTATGGCATTTCTTTATTTGAAACCTCTAAACAATTTTCCTCCACCCACCCCACTCTCCAGCAGCATCCTTCCCAAGGCATGTGTCCATTCTACAGCTGCTATAGTGGATGGAAAAGATGACCTCAAATCACCCCATGCCCAGTACCTTAATGCCATCTTGGCATTAGTTTATGGCCTGTGCTACACCACAGTGGCAAGTACCCAGACACTATTATTTTGCCCAGAAAGTCATTCCTGCCCTCCAACAGCATTTGAAACATAATGGGGTTGATATACTAATGGTAAATAGACTGTGCACTTTGCAAAGTGCAGTTGCACTCTGCAAGAGCAATCGCTTCAGGGGTTAGCAAATGAGTAGAATCTCTGCTGACTTCCATCATCCAATCATGTGCAAGCAAAAATGCTGTTATTTTATTTTCCTTGCACCTGATTGGGTATTCTTTGCAAAGTGAAGCTTTACCTCATTTACTAAGCTCTAGTGCGTAGTCTATTTGCCATTAGTAAAGCAACCCCATTCTGTTTCAAATGCTGTTGGAGGGCAGAGTACAAGTGCACAGTCTACTTGCTTTTAGTAAATCAACCCCAATGTGTCGGTGTTAATGAACCATGCTTTCTATGGCAAAGTACACATCACCAGGAATAGCCTAACCAAACAGCCTGCATACTTCCCAGCCACTACAAAATATTTGTGGTTATTGTCTCCCATATTTTGTATATCAAAATAAAAACCCGCCTCATCTCTCCCTCTTAAATTGTGACCTAATAAAGCTGCTTACATACTTTCCAACCACTATACAATATTTGTGGCCATTATTTCTCAGATAATACACTCTAATGTTTATTTTAAGATAAAACCTGCCTCTTTTCTCCCTCTTCATTTGCAGCTTATTCAAGCTGCTAAAATACTGTATAGCCACTGTGCAAATGTTTTGTCTATTTTCTCTTAGGTAATACACCTTCATTTCTATTTCAAAATAAGACACTTTTTGTCTCCTACTCTTTATTTATGGCTTAACTAAGCTGCTCACATACTGTCCAGCCACTGTACAATATTTGTGGCTATTATTGCTCAGAGAATACACTCTAATGCTTATTTAAAAAAAAAAAAAAGAATCTTCTCTATCATGTTTCTGTGCAACAAAAGTGCTCCCATACTTTACAGGCCACTATAAAAGATTTGTGGCCATCGTCTCTCCAAAGCATTCTAAGTTGTATTTCAGGAAAATACCTGCGTCATCTCTACTAGACATGTGAACTGCCCAAAAAATTTTTGTTTTCGTTTAATTTGTTTTTCAGGTCTTTCGTTATGCTCCCAATTCGTAAATGCGTAAATTCGAAAATACGTAAATTAAAAAATGCATAAATTAAAAAATTCATAAATTTATAAATTCGAAAATTCGTAATTTCGTAAATTCGTAAGTTTGAAAATCCAAAAATCCGAAAATAAGAAAGGAAATCTGAAAATTTCAAAGAATAACTAACTAATAATAACTAACTATTAAATTATAGGTATTGGAATTTTCTCTCAAATTTGGCCATTAGTGAACGTAACGAATACGAATTTATCTGAAGTTACGAATTATCCCAAATATAGAATGCCGCATCTAAACAAATGGAACGGAAAGAATTAATAATAAATAATAATAATAATAAAATGTTTTTTTTATTATTGTTATTTATTATTATTAATTCATTATGTTCCAATTGTTTAGATACAGTATTCGTTATTTCTGAAAATTTGTACAGTATTCGTTATGTTCACTAACAGACAAATTTGAAAGTAAATTCCAATACCTATAATTTAATAGTTAGTTATTCATTTTTGAATTTTTGGGTTTTCGGATTTTCACATTTCAAATTTACGAATATTCAAATTAAAAAATTTGTTAAATGGGTTTTCGTTAATTTGGATGTCTCTGAATTAACGAATTTGTCGAAATTCCTAAAAAAAAAATCAGAACAAAGTGAATTGCACATGTCTAATCTCTACCACCTTTTTAGTTTGCAGTCAAACCAAGTTTCTTACATACAGTACTTTGCATCCACCATAAAATATTTGTGCCAATTTTTTCCCAGATAATATGCTCCAATATTTATATCAAGAGAAGCGGGTACCCTGTTTTATGTTTTTTTTTTAACAGGGGGAGTTCGCCACATCTCATTACTCCCTTATTGACGCACACAACAATCAATCTGATGAAGTATCCTGGCTTAAAGCCAATGTAGCAGATTTAGAGGATAGATCATGTAGGAACAATGTAAAGATCCGTAGTATCCCCGAAACTATAACATCTGCTTAGTTGAGAGAATATGCCTGCGAACTTATGAAAGATTTTCTCCCCTCCACTCTGCACACTGAACTACTTATTGATAGAATTCACCGCCTGCCTAAACCGTCTTTTCTTGCTGAAAATGTTCCTAGGGACGTATTGATGCGCGCACACTTCTATCATATCAAGGATTTATGCTGGCATTCCACAAACACTCACGTCCTCCAGCCAAATACGCATCCATCCAAATTTTTGCAGACCTGTCTCAACACACCATGCAAAAACGTAGAGCTCTACTGCCAATCACCAAGGCACTGAGGAACCACAGCATTGTGTATCGTTGGGGGTTATCCTACCAAGCTAACTATTACAAAAGATGGCACATCTTCAGTGATCTCCTCCCTCGACGAGGGACTGAAACTACTCCATTGCAGGAACCCTCCTCCCAAACTTCTCCTTCCCATCTTGACAATTGTAATGATTAGCAGAAGGTATCCCACAAGCGCCGCAACAAGAAGCACAACCCATGATCATCTCTTTATCCGTATCATACCTCAACATGATTCCCAGGACACTTGGAGCTCTAAACTCACAAATTGACCCCTCACTCAAATGTGCAGTTCTACTGCCAACGGATTCCACCACACATTGGTTCTTGCTGAATGTTCTGTTTTCTTGACTCTACTTTAACTGTTCAAGGTCCAGTTCAACTTCCATGAAAATACTCTTTGCACCCTGCTCGCTACCCACCTACCAAGCACACATTCTCCCCTCCCACTCTTCCCTCCGAAGATCCTCACCATCTAGACGTCTGGCTTTCCGGACTTGCCGCAGGAATATAAGGTACTTTCCAGATCCAGAGGGCAGATACCTAATTGTCATCTGTGAACTGAACAACAAGGTGTACACAATAGCCAACTTGTATACACCGAACAATCACCAAACTCGCTTCCTGCAGAAGATGTTTTGCAAAATCCGCAACCTGAAAAGAGGTGCTTTAATAGTGTGTGGAGACTTTAATCTCACAACTGACCATCAACTTGATACTACATCCAAGGCCAAACGATCCCCACCATCCTTACAACCTCTCCTACATGACAAAGACTTATACGACATCTGGAGGTGCCAGCACGCAAATGAGCGTGACTATACCTTCCACTCCTCCAGGCACAATACCTACTCACGAATAGACTTTATCTTAGCAGATAGTGTCTTCCTTCTCCATACATACTATGTTGTGGTCCGACCACGCTCCTGTATCCATTGTGGTGAAGGCGGAAAACTCATCTAATATGTCATATGTTTGCCATGCAAACCCCCACATCCGCCAAACACCTGACCATGGGAAATATATTGCTAAACATTTGACTGAATACTTCTTACATAATGCTCACTCTGTATCTGACCCCTCTGTCTTATGGTGCACCCACAAGGCCTACATCAGAGGTATACTCTTACATTTAAGCTCATGGGTGAAGAAACTAGAGGACCTGTTAAAGGAAATCAAACTATTAGAAGCACAAAACAAAACAGGCCCAGATATGGTGCTGGCTCATAAATGATCTAAACTAGTGCTTGAATCAAAACTAATCTTTATCGATCAATGTGATAAACATCGAACCCATCTGAAATTGGCGCATTACTCTTCGGCAACAGAGCTGGTAAATTCCTTGCCCAAAAACTTAGAAAACGTCAATCCCAGACAAAGATCTCACACCTGATCCACCCCAAGAGTAAAATTATGAATCCTAAGGACATTGCTAACTCTTTCTACTACTACTATTATGACTACTACCACTCATTGTATAATTTGTCCGAGGACAATGCAACACCCCAACCAATGGATAGAACCATAAATGATTTCCTAGCCAACCTTAAACTGCCCACTCTATCTGCCTCCCAAATGACCTCTCTAAATGTGCCAATTACAATATCCAAGCTCAATAAGGTGATTAAGGCTCTCCCCACTGGAAAACCTCCCAGATCAGATGTACTCATAAATCCCATTCCTCCTACCAGTGTATTCCACTGCAATGCATTCTGCTACCTTCCCATCTGAAATGCTACAAGCATACATTGTCACAATCCCAAAACTTGGGAAGGAACCCACATCCCCCACCCAAATTTTAGGCCTATATCATTACTTAATACCGATATAAAAATCTACGCCAAAGTTTTAGTTTTTAAACTCTTTCCCATTCTACCCACTCTAATTAACGCTGACAAGGTAGGGTTCACTTCAAGCAGACAGGCGTCAGATGCCACAAGACATATTATCAACATTATACATTGTTCTAAACTCTGTCAGACACCTTCTTTGTCCCTCTCATTGGACGCAGAGAAGGCGTTCGACAGAGTACATTGGGGGTACATGACCCGGACACTCCAAAAATGTGGCTTCTCTGCCCAATCCTATCTGCCATCCTGGCCTTATACTCTGCCCCATGTGCTCAAGTATATACTTCTAGTACTCTTTCCCGACCATTCCCTATTACTAATTGGAACAAGACAGGGATCAACAGAAAAAAACAACCAACCCTGCTCTGCCAAAGCAAATAGAGGAAATCAATATGAACACTATACAATTGACAAAATTTTCGCTGGTCCCGATCACCATCGACACCACCAAAAATATAATCAGAAGCCTCAGAGACAGCACATCTCCAAATGACATAATCTCTACAAAACTCCTGAAAGAATGTACCGACATTTTAGCACCCACCATAACACACCTCGTAAATCAATCATTCAAAGAAGGTATTGTTCCAATCTCTCTCAAGCAAGGCATAATCAAACCCCTCCTAAAGAAACCCAACCTGGACCCCAAAGACCCAAACTACCGCAGACCGGTAACAAGCCTCAACACCATCTCCAAGATCATGGAGAAAGCAGTAGTACAACAGCTACAACTCTATTTGGACACCCACAAACTCTTGGATCCACTACAATCAGGCTTCCGCCCAGGCCATGGCACAGAAACAGCACTTCTTAAAATATGGGATGACACCCTCGAAGCAGCAGATGACGGAGAATCATGTCTCCTGGTGCTGCTGGACCTCAGTGCAGCGTTCGACACAGTAGACCACAAAACTCTACTCATTCGCCTTAAAGAAGTAGCCGGAGTCGCAGACCCTGACCTACACTGGTTCGCATCCTTCCTAGACAATCGTTCCCAGACAGTGAAACTAGGAGCCTTCACCTCTGAAACTCGCACAATTTCTTGCGGAGTCCCCCAAGGATCACCCCTGTCACCCGTGCTCTTTAACATCTACCTCCGCCCACTCCTCAAAATCATCAGCAAACAGGGCCTGTGCTACCACTCATATGCTGACGACACCCAACTCTACTTTCGTATCACCGGGAAAAAAGACCAATATCACGGATTGGAAACCTGTCTCACATTGATCGATGAATGGATGACTGAGAATTCCCTCAAACTCAACGGATCCAAAACAGAACTCCTTCTCCTCCACGCAAACCGAAAGACAAAAACTAAGACTTCTTGGACACTCCCCACTATCCTTGGACAGACCGTTACCCCGAGCACCAAAATCAAAAGTCTCGGAGTCATCTTTGACTCGGAGATGTCGATGGACGCACAAATTGGATCAGTAGTCAGCGGAGCTCACCATCTCCTCCGTCTACTACGTAGACTCATCCCCTTCATCCCAAAAGAGGATACAGCAGTAGTAGTTGGAACAATTATCAACTCCCGACTCGATTACGCAAACGCCCTCTACCTCGGACTACCCAAATACCAGATTTCGCGCCTACAAGTCATCCAGAACACGGCTGCCAGCCTGGTAACGGGAAAAAAACCTTGGGAATCCATCACCCCATCACTAAGGACCCTTCATTGGCTAACCGTAAAGGATCGGATCACATTCAAGACCCTCTGTCTCACCCACAAGTGCACACAGGGAAACGCTCCACAATATCTATGCGAGAAGATAAAACACTACACCCCCAATCGCAATCTCCGATCAACCAACCAAAACCTCCTTCACATCCCCAAGTCCCGCTACAAATCAAAGGGAGAACGAAGATTTGCAGTCCAAGGACCACGGCTATGGAACGCTCTACCCACCAACATCCGCATGGAAGAAAACCACCGGGCCTTCAGGAAAAAACTTAAGACCCACCTATTCTGAAGGGTCAGGATGTCACTGGATGCAAAGCGCCTTGAGGCGATTTAGTTCGCATTTGTAGCGCTATACAAGTTATTCACTCACTCACTCACTCAGGGATGCCCCCTCTCGCCTTCCATATTCAACCTCCTCATGGAACCCCTAGCAGAATCAATAAGGTCCCATTCTGACATGAAAGGCCTCACCTTCCAAAATAATTTGTCTAACTGACCCATCCAACTCTCTGAAAACTGCACACAATGTTCTCTCCACTTTCAGAGACATCTCTTATTACAAGGTAAATTTATCCAAGTCACTTATCCTGCCCCTAAACTTAGACCCCTCCCTTATATTCAAACTCCAATCCTCTCTCCCTTATGCTTTGACCAACTCCAATATCCCATATCTAGGGCTTCCTCAAACAGCAGACCCTGCAAATCTAGCAGACACAATATGCCTTCCTCTAATACAGGGATCTCCAAACTTTTCAACACGAGGGCCACATTGTAGATTTTACAAATGTTCGAGGGCCGAAAAAAAAAAACAGTTATGTACTGTGTCCCCATCAGAGCTTTCCACACGCCTGTGTCCTCATCAAAACCTTCCACACGTCTGTGTCTCTCTTTAGAGACTCCCCATCAGCAATGTCCCCATCAGTGTTGTCCTCATCAGTGTCCCCATCGGCAGTGTCCCCATCAGCATTGACCCCATGTCCCCATCAGCGGTGTCCCCATCAGTGGTGTCCCCATCAGCAGTGTCCCCATTAGTGGTGTCCCCATTAGTGGTGTCCCCATTAGTGGTGTCCCCATCAGAGGTGTCACTATCAGAGGCATCCCCATTAGTGGTGTCCCCATTAGAGGTGTCCCCATTAGCCATGTCCCCATTAGTGGTGTCCCCATCAGAGGTGTCCCCAGCAATGTTCCCATCAGCACAGCAATGTCCCCAGAAATATCCCCATCAGCAGAGCAATGTAGCAATCTCCCCTGTAGTGTGCTTATCAGCGTTGTGCAACTTTTTTTTTACATGCTAAGCCTCTTACCTCCGTACTAGCCGACTTCAGCCCACTGTTTGAAGTTTAAATCCTTCCACGAGTGACGTCTCCGAGGCGCGGCACCTCCCCTCTTCCTGCCCGCTGTTTGAATTAACGATCCTTCCACGGGAAGAGGGGAGGTGCCGCGCCTGTGACGTCACTCGTGGAAGGATCTTAACTTCAAACAGCGGGCGGGAAGAGGGGAGGTGCCGCGCCTGTGACGATACTAGTGGAAGGATCTTAACTTCAAACAGTGGGCGGGTAGAGGGATGGTGCAGCGCCTGTGACATCACTCGTGGAAGGCTCTTAACTTCAAACAGCGGCGAGAAAGAGGGGAGCCAATGTAAAAAAAACGGCGTGGCTTCTACTGTTAAAAAAAAATAAAAATAAATGGCAGCATGGGCGGCTTTGTTTACAGGACCTGTCAGCTGCGGGCCAGATAAAACGCACACACAATCGGGCCAGATGTGGCCCGCGGGCCGGGGTTTAAAGACCCCTGCTCTAATAGATAAGATATCAAAAGAGACCAAGCGCTTAACCAAAGTAGAGCTTTCTTGGTCTGGATGTTTGGCCTCTTTCAAGATGCTATGCCTTCCTCAGGTCCTATACATATTCCGTACCCTTTCAATTCCCCCTAAAACTAGTCATCTTAGAAAATTACAGAATATCCTTAAAAAGTTTATTTGGCAGTCCAAACAGCTTAGATGCTCCTGCGCTCTGCTTATTAAACATAGAAATGCAGGAGGGATGGGAGATATCAATTTCCAGGACTATTTCTATGCATCAATGCTCACACAACTTAAATATTGGTTTTCTCCTTCCCCCGATATTCTATGGCGTGAAATAGAAGCAACCACTAACCCTTGCCAGGAGCTCATCTCTCTTTTAATGACAAATACTCTGAAACCTTACCCCTTGCATCAACTCCTACCTACAATAAAAGCCTTGCTCCTAGCTTGGAGGTCGCTGAGGAAAATTCAATACCCACCCTCTATACTAACCAATATTCCATTACCCATTGGTATATTACAAAACGTAATCCCAAATATTTACCTTACAAAGTGGCAATGTAAAGGCATTAATTTGATCACAGATATCTACACTAAAGACAGAATTAAACCATTTGAGGAACTGACTAAAGCCCTATAATCTCCCAACCTCCGAATATTACTTATACAGTACCTCCAAGCCTCTCACTTTCTCAAGACCTCTCAGAGACCTTAAAGCCGTGTACACACGATCGGTTTTACCGATGAAAACAGTCCGATGGACTTTTTTCATCGGATGAACCGATCGTGTATGGGCCCCATCATTTTTTTTCCATCGGTGTGAAAAAATAGAACATGTTTTAAATTTATCCGATGGGAAAAAAACTGATAGCAAAATCCGATCGTCTGTGTGGAAATCCATCGGATAAATAACCTACGCATGCTCAGAATCAAGTCGACGCATGCTCAGAAGCATTGAACTTATTTTTTCTCGGCTCGTCTGAGTGTTTTACGTCACGGCGTTTGAAACGGTCCGTTTTTTGACTGATGGTGTGTGGGCAAGACTGATGGAAGACAATTTCATCGGATTTCCAATGGAAAAAACCATTGGATTAGAATCCATAGGATATCCGATCGTGTGTACAGGGCTTAACTCTATTCACTCTAAGGCCTGGAATTTTCTAAACTCATACCTACTTCTACCTAAAGGCATCTCCATATTTTATAATTTATTCCAGGACAAACTTACCTACACCAAGTCACTCCCTTATCAAAAATGGAAACTAGACATTAACAAACACGACTCTCCCACTTAATGGTCTCTGGCATTTAAGTCTATCTATAAAGCCTCACATTGCGTTAACCACAGGGAACTATCCCAAAAAATAGCACTACGATGGTACCTCATCCCCCATCGTATTTCTAAATTCCTCCAAAATTCCTCTCCATTGTGCTGGAGGAGCTGCGGAGAAAATGACTACTTTCTGCACATATTCTGGAAGTGTAAACATCTCACCTCCTTCTGGTGAACTATTTTTCGGTTCATCTCTTTCCAACACGGGTGTCCTCAAACCCCCTGACCGAGGTCTAGCAATCCTTAACTTTGGCATAGAAAAATTCCCTCCCTCCTGCCGTACTGTGGTCACCCATATATTGTTGACAGCTAGACTGCTTATAACTAGGAAATGGAAATCAGATACAGTACCGAATCTGTCAGAAGCTCTTGAGATCATACAATTACACCATAGGTATGAAGCCATGCTAGCTATCACTAGAGGAGCTAGAATGATATGTGAAAAATTATGAAAAGTTTGGTCTGAATGGACTTTAGTGGGCTAATTACACATCTTTCTTAACAGTTTATTGATACTTATTTTATGTGGAATTATAGATCCTACCCTTTACTCTTCAGATTACTCATATCTGTATCTTTGTTGAACTAAGGACCTTACCTTATACTTATATATTTTTTGCCTTTCTTTTATTATGTTTACTTTGTACTTGTACCTTTGTACCTTATTTGCATCACAATCTTTGTTAACAACTTCAATACCATGCACTTATACACCTTCCTGCCCAAGCCAATTTTGAGCTTTCAGCGCTGTCGCAATTCGAATGACAATTGCGCGGTCATGCAACACTGTACCCAAACAATTTTTTTATCATTTTGTTCCCACAAATAGAGCTTTCTTTCGGTGGTATTTGATCGCCTCTGCAATTTTTATTTTTTGCATAACAAATAAAAAAGAGCGAAAATTTTGAAAAAAACTAAGTTTTTCTTTGTTTCTGTTAATTTTTTTTGTAAATAAGTACCTTTTCTACTTCAATGACGGGCACTGATAAGGCAGCACTAACGGGCACTGATAGGACGACACTGATGGGCACCGATGAGGTGGCACCAATGAGGTGGCACCGATGAGGTCGCACTGATGATGGGCACTGGTATGCGACACTGATGGGCACTCATAGGTGGCACTGATGGGCACTCATAGGCGGCACTGATGGGCACTCATAGGCGGCACTGATGGATACTTATGGGTGGCATGGACGGGCACTGATAGGTGGGCACTTATGGGCACAGATGGGCACTGATAGGTGGCACTGATGGACACTGGTAGGTGGCATTGCTGGGCATCATGCATTTTGGTTGTGCCATTAAGGTGCCAATCAGTGCCCATTTGTGGGCACTGATTGGCATATATTTTTTACGTATTTGTGCATGTGGATGGCCATGGGGGACTTACCTGGCCATCCACATGCTTGGGGCTTCCCTGGTGGTCCTGGGGGGCTTCCCTGGTGGTCCAGTGTGGGTATCCGAGGGGGGGCTGCGCTGATAAACAATCAGCGCGAACCCCCCCTGTCAGGAGAGCTGCCGATCGGCTCTCCTCTACTCGCGTCTGTCAGACGCGAGTGGGGAAGAGCCGATCAATGGCTCTTCCTGTTTACATCGTGATCAGCCGTGATTGGACACGGCTGATCACGTAGTAAAAAGCCTCCACCGGAGGCTCTTTACCGAGATCAGTGCAGCGGTGTGTCAGACTGACACACCGCTCCACCGATCGCCGCAATGCGCGCCCCCCCGGGCGCGCGGCGGCTGTTATCCTGCAGGACGTCATATGACGTCCAGTGTGGATAACAGAACCACTTCCCGGACGTCAATCTGCTATTGACTGGGCGGGAAGTGGTTAAACTAAAAACATAATGATAAAAAAAAAATTGTACTGTCCCATAACACCTCGTACAGCTTACAGGCATCTTTCAAAAATGTAGTTAATTTTTAATACATTTTTTATTTTTTTAAATAACAAACATGTCATACTTACCTCCACTGTGCAGTTAGTTTTGCACAGAGTGGCCCAGAACGTCCTCTTCTGGGGTCCCACGGCGGCACCTCCCCGCAATAGATAACCCCCTCTGGGATGTTCTCTACCGAGGGGGTTACCTTGCGGGCACGCTCCCGCGTCATACACTCGGCGACCACAGACGCCGAGTGTATGAGTCTGTCCCGCCCCCCGGCGGCCGCATCATTGGATTTGATTGACAGCAGCGGGAGCCAATGGGCCTTTTCCTGTGTTCCTGAGGCTCTCCGGTGCCCCCCCACCCACCTCTGGCCGCATGCGGTATTGCATACCATTGAAGTCAATGCGGAATAAATAATTTTTGTTTCCATTGACATCAATCATCAATCATTTTCAACATTTTAAGATAAGAATATTTTGACCATTTAAAAAAAATCAAAAGTATACAATTACAGTCAACAATAATCTATTTTTTGTCATTTGGATTTTAACAAAAATCTGTAATTGATGCTTTGCTTATTTAACTGGTTCCCGACCGGCTCACACAGATATACTGCGGCAGAATGGCTCCCCTGGGAGAAACCCCATATGGGTACGTCCTTATCTTTTTCGGCCACCAGAGGGCGCACCCGCTGCACGGAGGTGAACCCGATGCACGTGGCCGGCGGGCACGACCGCCACCGGCTACGCGCGATCACATGCACGACAACACACAAATCCCTGTGCTGTCAGGGAAGAGGAAACATATTGTTTTTCCTACTTAGTAGGAACAAACAATATGTCTCATCTCCTAGTCACTCCCATCCCCACAGAGTTAGAACACACTGAGGAAACACACAGTTAACCCCTTGATCGCCCCCTAGTTTTACCCCTTCCCTGCCAGTGACATTTACACAGTAATCAGTGCATTTTTATAGCACTGATCGCTCTATAAAAAAAAAGTGTAAAAAAAAAAGTGTCAAAAGCGTCTGATCTGTCCATCGCATTGTCGCAGTACCGCTCAAAATTGCAGATCACCACCATTACTAGTATAAAAATAAATAAAAAATGCCATAAATCTTTCCTACAGTTTGTAGATGCTATAACTTTTGCGCAAACCAATCAATATACGCAGGTATGGTATATACATTGTTACCTTGATCCAAACTAAATACGTAAAAATGTATGTACCTGGACCTGGATCCATACCTGTAAACCCTTAAAACACAAAATGTAATACAGTATATTGCAACTTACCAGTCCTTGGCTGTGATGGCTTCATTACTTTTCCTTTATCAGACATTTTTCCTATATTTTCACCTGGTGATTCTTCACTATCGTAAGATGACAACACTCACTGCAATATGTGTATAGAAGAAGCCATGGCTATCACCCAGTTTGGACTTCAAACATATCTGTCTTTGTTCATTTCTATTCCATGGGGACTGATGGGATTAGTAGTTTTCAGGAAGAAATAACCAATGTTTTATGCTTCCAGTTCATCTCACAGGAAGTGACAAGGTTGATGTTGTTAGCCTGAAAAAAACAAAAAAAAAACAAATGCATCCACCACATCTGGAATGAATAAGCTGGAAAATGTTACATTTTGTATTTTAGTCTGACATATTACATACTCTATACTACCAAAGTATTGGGACGCCTGCCTTTACACGCACATAAACTTTAATGTCAACCCAGTCTTAGTCTGTAGGGTTCAATATTGAGTTTACCCACCCTTTGCAGCTATAACAGCTTCACCTCTTCTGGGAAGACTGTCCACAAGGTTTAGGAGTGTGTCTATGAACAAATATCAAAACACATACATACACAGGGCCGGTGCTACCACCAGGCAAACTAGGCAGCCACCTAGGGCGCCCTGCTGCCTGGGGCGCCCGACCACTGGTGTTCCTACTCTCTTCTCTCTGCAGCAAGCAACTAAGTCTCAGCATCAGCAGGCAGCTGCCGCTCCATTCGCACATAGTGTCAGAGGACTGGGTCTGTGTCCCGACTCCTGAATGATTGGACGCAAGCAAACATTCTTTGATGGGCACTGGTAGGCTGCATTGATAGGCGCTGGTGAGGCTGCATTTGATGGGCGCTGGTAGGCTGCATTTGATGGGCGCTAGTGAGGCTGCATTAATGGGCGCTGGTAGGCTGCATTTGATGGGCGCTGGTAAGGCAGCATTGATGGGCGCTAGTGAGGCTGCATTGATGGGCGCTGGTGAGGCTGCATTGATGGGCGCTAGTGAGGCTGCATTGATGGGCGCTGGTGAGGCTGCATTGATGGGCGCTAGTGAGGCTGCATTGATGGGCGCTAGTGAGGCTGCATTGATGGGCGCTAGTGAGGCTGCATTGATGGGCGCTAGTGAGGCTGCATTGATGGGCGCTAGTGAGGCTGCATTGATGGGCGCTAGTGAGGCTGCATTGATGGGCGCTAGTGAGGCTGCGTTTGATGGGCGCTGGTGAGGCTGCATTTGATGGGCGCTGGTAGGCTGCATTTGATGGGCGCTGGTGAGGCTGCATTGATGGGTGCTAGTGAGGCTGCATTAATGGGCGCTGGTAGGCTGCATTTGATGGGCGCTGGTAAGGCTGCATTGATGGGCGCTAGTGAGGCTGCATTGATGGGCGCTAGAGAGGCTGCATTGATGGGCGCTGGTGAGGCTGCATTGATGGGCGCTAGTGAGGCTGCATTGATGGGCGCTAGTGAGGCTGCATTGATGGGCGCTAGTGAGGCTGCATTGATGGGCGCTAGTGAGGCTGCATTGATGGGTGCTGGTGAGGCTGCATTTGATGGGCGCTGGTGAGGCTGCATTTGATGGGCGCTGGTGAGGCTGCATTTGATGGGCGCTGGTGAGGCTGCATTTGATGGGCGCTGGTGAGGCTGCATTTGATGAGTGCTGGTGAGGCTGCATTAATGGGCACTGGGAGGCTGCATTGATGGGCGCTGGTGAGGCTGCATTGATGGGCGCTGGTGAGGCTGCATTGATGGGTGCTGGTGAGGCTGCATTGATGGGTGCTGGTGAGGCTGCATTTGATGGGTGCTGGTGAGGCTGCATTGATGGGTGCTGGTGAGGCTGCATTTGATGGGTGCTGGTGAGGCTGCATTTGATGGGCGCTGGTGAGGCTGCATTTGATGGGCGCTTCATTAAAAAGGTGGGGTTTACATGGGCAGGGAAAAGGGGGTGGAGTCAGGAGTGGAGCCAAGGGGGGGGGTGACAAAATGAGGTTTCACCTAGGGTGTCAAAAATTCTTGCACCAGCCATGTACATACATTAGAAATGTTACCTATACTATATTAAAATACCTGTAGTATAGTACCGATACCTACCAATTACCTATAGCAGTGATGGCGAAACTTGGCACCCCAGATGTTTTGGAACTACATTTCCCATGATGCCCAACTACACTGCAGAGTGCATGAGCATCATGGGAAATGTAGTTCCAAAACATCTGGGGTGCCAAGGTTCACCATCACTGACTTATAGTATATTAAAATATACTATATTAACAAATCTGCAGTGTGAATTTATGTAATACTCAGTGAGCATGAGACATTTCACAAATACAGAATGTAGACTTGCTCTGTTGAGATAGGGATAATAAAAATAAGTTACCGTATATGCTTGAGTATAAGCCGAGTTTTTCAGCACATTTTTTGTGCTGAAAATGCCCCCCTCGGCTTATACTCAAGTCACCTTTTTGCGCCTGATCTCCCGGACCTTGGGGACCAGGTACTGGCGGCCGGAGGTCCCCTGGACCCCAAACTTGGCACACATGTAGCCCCGCTCTTCCTCTACAGGTGTGCAAAGTTTGTTGTCCGGAGGACCTACGGCCGGGGAACACCGATTTTTCAAAGCCGGGCACCCCTTCCATAGACTCCCATGTTAAACGGTAATTTCTCTGGTGATTTTGGGGACCCGATACTGACCGGTCGTAGGTCCCCTGGACCCGGAACTTGGCACACATGTAGCCCCATTTCTCCTCTACAAATGTGCAAAGTTTGTTGTAGGGGGGACCTACGGCCGGGGAGCACCGATTTTTCAAAGCCAGGCACCCCTCCCTTAGACTCCCATGTTAAACATCAGTCTAGTCATGGGCACAGTGAGGCATGCACATGGACACAGTGAGGCAAAGTGAGGCACAGTGAGGCATGCAGATGGACACCCTAGGCTTATACTCGAGTCAATACGTTTTCCCATTTTTTTGTGGTAAAATTAGGTGCCTCGGCTTATATTCGGGTCGGCTTATACTCGAGTATATACAGTAATTTCCTAAAGAGCAGAACTTTATATCTATATATTTTTTGCATGCAAGTTATTCTAGAAGTTTTGGAATCTTTATCTTAATGCAGAGTTTGAATACAATATACTGGAAAGAGTGGCAATAGTAACTAACCTTTCCTCCAGCTGAGAATGGAGCCCAGGACACTGGCATGAAATATTGACTGCATCAGTTCTTTACAAAATGCATTTTATGACATTTTAGATATATTGTAGTGGGTGTGATACTTTATGAGAGTCATTGAAGTCAATTATTGACTAGATCATAAATGCGTTTCTTTCTTTTGGTTTCCGGCATCAAACTTCAGATATAACACATCACCAATAGATGGAGCTACACGACCCTTAGTCATCATTGATCCACCACTCATCTAACTCTCACTAAACCTTTCCATCCGATATTCATAGAAGCAGCACTAAGACCAATCACAGAAGCAGCACTAAGACCAATCACAGAAGCAGCACTAAGACCAATCACAGAAGCAGCACTAAGACCAATCACAGAAGCAGCACTAAGACCAATCACAGAAGCAGCACTAAGACCAATCACAGAAGCAGCACTAAGACCAATCATAGAAGCAGCACTAAGACCAATCACAGAAGCAGCACTAAGACCAATCATATAAGCAGCACTAAGACCAATCACAGAAGCAGCACTAAGACCAATCATAGAAGCAGCACTAAGACCAATCACAGAAGCAGCACTAAGACCAATCATAGAAGCAGCACTAAGACCAATCACAGAAGCAGCACTATGTTCAGTTCTACTTTAAAGTTAGCTTTTAAAAATATATTGCTACTTTAGAGAAAAAGTCTTTATCTGTTATTCTATCATTTGTCCAATTTACTAAAATTATGATTTTAGTAAAGCATTCCAAAGTTATTCGCAAACAAAATAAAGCATTTATTTTTAAAGTTTGCATTTTTAATGCAACCAAAAAAAACCACCAAACTTACTGTATACTGGAAAGTTTTGGGAGTAGATAGGATCCTAAACATAGATATTTCATTGTTATCTTTGATTCCAGACTCAATAAAGAGTATCAAGGAGGATATTTTTCACCATATGACTACGGCAGCTAGAACAATAATAGCTCGCAATTGGAGAGAAAATAAAAGCCCAAATATAGCAGATTGGTTATGTGAAATGAACAAAATCCAATATATGGAAAGACAGATAAGAGAAGAAGGACACATAAATAGTCAAATGCCAGAAATATGGCAAAATGGGATGAGTTTCGGCTCTCGGAAGGAATGAAAAGAATATATATATATATATATATATATATATATATATATATATATATAAATGGAAAATTAGGAGAAAATCGAAAGTGAAAAGTAAATGAAGCGGAAAATGTGAGAGAAAAAGAGGAAGGTGGGGGAGGGTGTTTTTTTTTTTGTGAATGGCAGTGAGGATGAATGAATATGTAGATAACAGGAGTATATGTAGATATGTGTTGATTGTTTTAATGATAAAGTAACTGATACTTATCAAGATTTGGTTTAATGACAATTAATGGGAATAATGTATACTGTAAATTAATCTTGTGTAAATGTAAAGTTTTTGTATCTGAGAAAAAGACCAATAAAAAGAAATTGAAAACAAACTTACTGTATAAAATGTTTTAAAAATTCAATATTAAAGTGTTACTGTTAATAGTCTCCAATATGTGAAAATATCGGTTACTTGAGATTCCACGTTATTGCTTCCAGTTTTTTAGGAGCAGGTATACCATCCATACGTAGAGGGTTATATTATATACAGTATGTGGAAGTAAAGCTTACGCCTGGCTTTCTGCTAATGTTACAGGTACATGTTATATTGGGAAGTTAGCACCTGCTTTGGCTGTTCGCAAAGATACAGTGCAACCAGATCACAGTCCAGAATACCTTTTAGTATTCAAAAGAGAGCTGTTCACTGAAGGTGACATGACATGGTCATGGTTCCCTTTCTGGACAGGATGGGGAATTGAAGCAATGAAAAGAATAAATAATTACACTAGAATTTTAGATTAGATTATTAACCTTACTACCACTGATATAGGTTTAAAAAGTGAGGAAATGGCTCAGCTTAAAAAATAGTATTAGAACACAGATTAACACTAAATGATCTCACTGAAGCTCAAGGTGGGATGTGTAAGATTTTTCAGATTGACTGTTGTATATACATTTCTGATAATGAGAACATTATTAAAGGGCATCTTACTAAAATAAGAGAACTACAGAATAAGACCAGAGATATTGCTAAAGATGGATGGAACCCCTTTAAGGATTTAGGAGATTTTGGTGACTTTTTATATGGCTACAGAACATGGTTACAGAAATTAGGCACTTACATTGTGATGTTCCTATTTCTCATATTTGTTATTTACTTCCTCATCAGGCTATGCCTCTGTGTGACCACCTGCTGTACCAACAAATGGCCCACCAGCCCTGATGAGCCCATTATTCTGAGAAAACTAGGAGAGAGCTGAACAGCACGCCGCCTCTCTGCGCCAATGTAACAGGAGTTACCAGCAATCGGCTGAATGTAACGCGGAGAAGAATGGTGACAAATAAACCTTTTCTGATTCCGGCCACTCAGGTCAGGGACTTGGGTGTCATCTTTGACTCTAGGTTGAACTTGCTCCCTCAGGTAAATCAGGTGGTGAGTTCATGCCACTTCCACCTGAGACTCCTGAGGTCAACTTTTTGCTATATTGCAGACTCTGATAAGTTTGCCATGGTCAATGCCATTATCAGCAGTCGATTGGACTACTGCAATGCTCTGTACCTGGGTTTGCCTGCTTGTACCATCTATAAGCTCCAGTTGATTCAGAATGCCGCAGCGAGATTACTGCCGGGTGTTGGTCGTCATGACCACATTATACATCTCTTAGAGCCCTACATTGGCTGCCCATGAAAGAACGGGTTCTGTTCAAAACTGGATGTCTTGTTCATAAGGGATTGCATGGATGTGGCCCAGAGTACCTGAAGGAAAAATTCATCAAGTATGCGCCTACCCGATCCTCGAGATCGGCAAATTTGGCCTAAATTGAAGATTCAAAAAGAAAAAAGAAAAAATGCGGAGGGAGAACGAGTGAGGTACAAGGAGCTGAATTCTGGAACTCCTTGCCTCTGAAACTGAGACTTGAGAATGACCTTTTGAAATTCCGAAAGGAATTGAAAACCGTACTTTTTGTACAAGCTTTTGGAGTCACCTAATCTTAATGGGGTGTGACGGACAGACCCCCAGGTTTTTACTCTGTGTGTTGTCATTCTGGTATGTTGGTTTTTTCTAAGGTCTTTTAATGTCAATGACTTTTATTTTGTGCATCGAGGCCTTTGGGTAAGACTGCGTAGGTTAAGCATTTTAATAAATAAAAATGACATGGACATTCACTGTGTTGTTCATTTAAGCACAAGAGACTCCATTTTGTTCACACTGTTGAAATGTGTTCTGTAACCTTCACCTATCGCACAGACACATCTGCTAGAAGCTCTCTGTCTCTTCTCCCCCCTCCCCTCTCAAGGTTTTACTTTTGCAATTATTCTATTTGCTAGCTTTTAATAATATATTCTTATTTGTTAGCTTTCAATAACATATTTCGATTTGTTAGTTTTTAATAACATCTCACACCACCCCTTTCTTATCTATGTATAAAATAAAATGTAATAATACATTTTGGCACTGAACGGACATTTTACACACAGTGATTGCATCCTGTGTATCTGTTCCTGCAGCATTAACTTCTGGTTTTAGAGTCCCAATCAGAAATAATTCCATAACAGATGTACCCACTACCCACCCCCACCACCCCCCCCCCCCCCGCCTGCAGAACCCAACAATCACAGCCCAGGGTTGCCGGGAAGAGGCCCTTGTCCAAATCAACATGGGGACAAGGTGCTTTGGGACGGGGGCAGTGCCCCCCCCTGCCCCAAAGCACCCACCCCCCATTGTTGAGGGCATGTGGACTGGTATTTTTTAGGAGGTGGAGGGGGGCTCGCTTGGATTTTGGGGGACCCCACACAGTTTTTTTTTCAATTTTGTTGTGGGGTTAAAATCCTTAAATCAATGCCAGACCCAAAGAACCTGTATGGACTGGGGGGGACCCCATGCCGTTTTTTTCTTCTTTTTTTTACCAGCACCTTATTTTTTTATTCAGCTGTCAGCAAGGAAATCCATTGACAGCTGATGACTGATCGGTTGTTAAGGTGCCGTGGCCGGCTTCCCAGCCCCGCTCCTTAACAAGCAGCTTACACTGCATCCTGATTGGGCAAAGCTTAATCAGGGCGCAGAATTCACCGTGAATCGCTCAGTGCATTGCACGGTGTTTGTCGCGGCGAACACCCAGCGGACACCTTGCAAAATCGGGTGTTGGATGAACGGCCGAACAAGCAAATGTTCGGCCCAAACTCATGCTCAGGCTGAACCATTCGCCCACCTCTAGTGTCCACCCACATACTCATAAGAGAGCTGAGTGTCCTGGAGAAGAGAAATTTCTACCAGTAGTGAATGGTGGTAATTTTTTTGAGGGGGGCGGCAAACAGTCCACCCACAGTCACCCCCCTCCCCAGTCGGCAGCACTTACCACATCTGTGGCGGGCAGCGCTTCACCTGGGCGGCAGGCGGCAGGGCATCACGGGTCTCAGAATCAATGTGAAAATAGCGAATATTCCTTTGCTACTGTCACACAACTGGGTGGGCTCTGTGCCCCAAGCCCACCCTTTTTTGAAGCCTTTAAAAACCTCTGGCTCTAATCACGTGCTTTAAAACCCCCATTGAATCTCATGCATCCGGCGTCCTGCATGGGGATCTGACGCATGGATAGGGGGGGGGGTGGTGCCTGGGTGCTCCTAATGGATGGACCACCCCTGATTTCTACCCTGAATTTTTTTAAGCTCCTCAGGACCTGAGAAATTTTATGGAAGAATTAAGTAATTTCTTGTTCCAAGTAACTATTTTCATTTAGGCCTTATGAGCCTTGTGGTGATTGAATACAATGCATAGAGCTGGAAGTCGCGGGAGCTGGAAGTCCCAGCATTACTCCCAGCTGCCGCCCGGTGGCAGATCCCAGAGTGCACATAGCAGACTATGCATTGTAATATGGTGTTGTAGCCAAACTGTCGGGGGAGTGGGGGCATGCTAATCCCTCCTTTGCTCAAATCATTGCTTGTAAATAAACATAGAATTTAAAACCAAAAGAAACAAAGCATCAAACATAGGTATTGGTAGGTGATTTATTTTTGATCCCACAGGTAGATGCAGTATAAAACAAATTACAAGAGGTTTTTACACAGGAAAGACTGCAGTGATTGTAGTCAGTAGTAGAGGTAATAAATTATACCCTTCTTATCCTGCCAAGGACAACAGAGATGTATAAACACCATAGTAAAATTTTAAGTGACATCTCATAAAGTCACAAATGTCAGTAGGTTGTATCCGTACCAAGAGACAGTGATCCATCAAAATGAGATTAGCTTTATGTAGCCTCACCCCAGGCCACTACAGTGGTGTTGTCTGTCAATAGCAGACCCTTGCCCTCTTTTGGCAGTAGTCCAGTATATGCTTCATTAAATGTAGATTGACATGCATTCAACCATAAAATGTAGTAAAACAAAGACATAGGGGGTTATTTACGAAAAGGCAAATACACTTTGCACTACAGGTGCAGACTACAAATGCAAAGTGCACTTGAAATTACACTGAAAGTGCACTTGGAAGTGCAGTCGCTGCAAATCTGAGGGGTAGATCTAGAACGAGGGGAAGCTCTGCTGATTTTATTATCCAGTCATGTGCAATCTAAAATGCTGTTTTTTTTCCTTGCATGTCCCACTCAGATGTACAGCGACTGCACTTCCAAGTGCACTTTTAGTGCAATATAAAGTGTACTTTGCACTTGTAGTTTGCCCTTGTAGTGCAAAGTGGATTTGCCTTTAGTAAAGAACCCCCATAGTATAAACAATATGGTTCTGGAGCCTTTGCACAAGGTGAACATTTAATACCAGCACTAAAGATCACATTTAATATTTAATCCTCTTGTTGCAAAAGTTTTCATCTTGTATATGATTTGTACTTTTTTTTTACTCAACATTATTTTTTTACATTTTCATTTTATTACTTTCCTTCCAGTTCCTCCTATATTTTTAAATACCCCAACATTGTAATCCACTGGGATCCTCATTGTGATGTAATAAAAAATGCTTTAAAATATGTTTTTTAAAACCCAATAGTGATGTTATACACATGTTCCTTAATGCGTTTTGCAAGGGCTCTTTTAGTGTGCCCTATATATTGTAATCCGCACGGGCATTGTAATGCATGTACTACCCCTTCTATAGATATAAAGTCTGCAATTTTATTTTATTTCCCAGTGATATGATATCCCATATACAGCAATCAAAGCATCTTTCAAAAACAAACAAAAAACAAAGAACCAGCTGTTCTAATTAGCCATACAGGCTATTTATACTTCCTGTCACACTGCTGGTGTCTGGCTGACAGGATCAACAGACTTGTGATTACTCCCCTACATGGTAGGTTGATTTGATCCCTTCATTGTAGCACTCAGTTTTTGAATTTTACTTATATATATCTACCATCACTACTCTATCTTTTTTTGTCTTCCACAGACAGGAAGCCATTAGTCCAAGGTATCTTGGACTTTTTGGCCGACCCTTTACTGACAGGAGTGGTCACTCCTATCAGTGGAAGTTCTCGCAGTCACACTGAGCAAATCCAGCTACTGCCTTTTGTTGTTTGGTGCCTCAATATCTCAGAGCTTACCATCTGTCCCATCGTGTAACAACCACAGTGCAGGCCAATTCCATCCCTGCCAGGTCCACCTCATGGTTCATTGGTGATCAGCTCATGCAAGTGAGTATCAGCCTTCCATGCCTATTTTTTGTACTTGCATGGATGTTAAATTCCATGCAATAGGTTGATCAATGTTAAAAGTTTACTATTATACTAATGTTTAAATATGTTCACTTTATAGACGTATGTATGCTTTAGATGACATTCAGCCTATGAAGAAGGACCTAGGGGTCTGAAACATGTCAGGCATCATCTCCTACAGCTACGTGCAATAGCCCTTCATAATAGAGGGCATTTATATTCATGCCTGTATTTTTGTACTGCAATTGATTTTATTCTTCTACTGTATAGATTAGCAAATGTTTTCGATAAACAACACTTTTTAAATATTTACCTGGTCTGTCCTAAAAATCCTTAGGGGTTATGCTGTGCCTATGAGCACTAGGTTTGTCTTCTCGTTCATTGGATTGGCCAGCCCAGGCCATACACACACTGTCAATCTTTTATCTTTTAGTCTTAATAGAAAAATAGAACAATTGTTTATGGCATACAGTATATAACCTGAGAGGGTTTTTTTGGGAAGTGACTAAAGTTTTCACTGAAACACTGTACAGATCTCACACTTTGGAGATCTTTGGTTACAAAACTTGCAGCACTGCACATTCCTATAATTTGTATTTACTAGTGTTTAAACCAGGGCTTTTTTCAGATGGAACTTGGTGGAACTCAGTTCCACCACCTCCGGCTCAGACCCTTTGGTGCCTGCTCACCACAATCACTTGTAAACACAGAAGTCCGGTTTCTGTGTTTACAGGCGACAGCTCTGCACTCTGTGTGTAACCCCCTTGGACTCTACACTCTGTATGTAATGCAATTCTGGTATTTAATGCCCCTTTGAGACCCTCCTACTGTTTCTGACCACTCCCACTATTTGATGTGATTTGGAGGGTGTGTGTAGGGGAGGGGTTTTGGGGGGTCGTGGTTGAGTTCCAGCACCTATTGTTCGAGAAAAAAACGTCCTGGTTGTTTAAACACATCACATATCACATCTTATAGGGCTATGAAGATTGTTTTTTCCTTTAATTATTCCTTTACAAGGTTACCAGTAAAAAAAAAGCCATTACTGTTGTGGAATTTTAGGCTGCTGTTTGCAGAGCACACAGCCTATAATTCCTGTGCTATCTAAGCACACATCAGATTTAATCTTTTTGAAGTAATGCTATTTACAGAAAGTCACCAACTTTTACCAGTGTAACTGAGATGCTTCCTGCCCCACCCCCACTAAACCTCATGGCTCAAGGACCAGGACAATGCAGCAGCCATTGCTGGCAGCCAACTGCTCAATACATCGCACAATCTAATCACACAGACACATGCAGGCATACCCACACACAATCAAATTCACAGGCATACGATCCATGACAAAATCACACACACACATGCGATTCGCAGACATACACACGCACACATACACACGCTGCAAACTTGAAACATTATTTCAAAAAGACAAAAAATGTTCTTTTAAAGAGTAGAGCCCCCCACATCGGAACGTAGATCCACACTTCCCCCCATCTCGATCCGATGTCCAAAGGGACTCCATCTATTCCCAAAATCCTGGCCCGCCATTACTGAGATAAAGACATGTTTATAGTCCATATCAGTAGAGCAGTCAAGGGTGACAACTAGGGCTGCCATCGGTCTGGGATTCACCCGGACAGTCCGGGATTCACCCGGACAGTCCGGGTTTTAAATCCTGTGTCTGGGTTTTAGTCCACCTGAAACCCGGACACATTATTCAGACAGGAATGTAGCTTAGAACAGGGCCTGACAGGAGGGTGAGGGGGCACTTTGCATGCCACATTTCTATTCTCTTTGCATCGCCCAAAGGTGTCTGTCATGGATATGCAGTAGTGTTTGTCTGTCAGCTTACCTTCCTCACCATGTGTTCATCTTAGAGGCCAGACTCTCTCTCACCTGGCTTCCTTTATAATCTCCTCCCAGCCTGACTCCACCCCAGGCCCTATCACAGAACACTATATTAACCTGTGCACTGCAAGCCTGCTTTGCTGATCAACGTGTTTGTTAGGCATTGTGTGTTTGGGTTCCTGCCTGCCATGTGCTACGTCTGTCTCTCTGTTTCGATATTGGCTTGTTCCTGACTATCCCTGTCTGCTTGTGTCCCTTGACCTTTGGCTTGTCCTTCGTTTATCCTTGTCTGCTTGTGACCCTTGACCTTCGGCTTGTTCTTCGTTACTCTTGTATCCTGTGCTGCTGCTCTTTCTCTTTCCTCCTTACCCTACGAGGCGTGAGCTAGGAGACTCTAGGGGTCGCGACTTGAACCCAGCCTGCATCGTAACATCCTCACCACTAGAGGCTCTGGAGAAGACCTGCTGGGTCTTAGACTCCGCGCCCTGGGGTATCTCGGCTCCAGCTTCCTGTGGATCCCGGTTGTGCTCCTCTGGTCCCGCTTTCCACAACCACTCAGTATCCTATCTGCAGCAGTCAGTCATAGGGTTCACTACCTTGTGGTGCACTCCTAACCCCCTACGGTGTGCATCTGTCACCTGGCCACAGGTGACCTGACAGTGTCCCAGGTATGTTACAATCCTATAGTGTATACTAAAGCTTCCGGCAGGGGCATTGCTAGGTGGCAAAAAGACCAGGGGCTTCAGCCTGAAGTCCACGAACCGGGGGGGCATGGCTTTTTTTTTTGGGCTGGGCGGTGAGGATGTGTGACTTTCCAGTGCCCATCAATGCTAACCAGTAAACACACCTGCCTTACACTGACCATTACACTGACCTGCCTGACCTACATACCCTACATACACTGACCATTGACCTGCCTGACCTACATACACTGACCACTGACCTGCGTGACCTACAGACTCTGACCACTGACCTGCCTGACCTACACACACTGACCACTGACCTACACACACTGACCACTGACCTGCCTGACCTACACACACTGTGACCTACTGACAATGGCATACATATTACACACACTGTGTCTGACCTACCTCAGCCGTGGTGTGAAGGCACAGCAGGCAGTCAGTCAATCGTCAGCGTTGGAGAGGAGCCGAACCGAGGAGGAGAGAAGAGCCACCCGAGCGGGGATGTAGCGTTCCCGCCTTCTGGAGCCTGCAGGCTAAGATGGACGTCACCGTCGTCACATCACACGTCCCGTGGTCCTCGCGTTGGTGCTGCAGGCTCCAGAAGGCAGGACCTGCGGCACTCGGCCAATTTCAGGTGCACTCGGCCACTTTCGGCCGCTATGGCACTCGGCCACTTTCGGCTGCACTGGCCCACTTTCGGCCGCACTCACAACCAGATTGGTCCCGGCGCCCGGGGCTAACAATGGAATGCAGCATTCCATAGACTCAGGGATTTTCGGGGTCACATTCGGGGCTTCAGCTCCCCCTAGTCACCCCCTGCCGATGCCCCTGATGTCTGTGTTTGTTTCAAAAAAAAGTGGCAACCATGACTCCCTCCATAGATGAGTGAAGGAGAAATGTAGCCACCCAGGGAGAGGAAGTGTGTTATTAGGATGACCAGGTGAAAATACATAAATAAATTTACACACAGGTGGACTCTATTTACTAATTGGGTGACTTCTGAAGGCAATTGTTTATATTAGATTTTAGTTAGGGGTATTAGAGTAAAGAGGGCTGAATACAAATGCATGCCACACTTTTCACATATTTATTTGTAAAACATTTTGAAAACCATTTATCATTTTCCTTCCACTTAACAATTATGTGCCAACTTTGTGTTGGTCTATCACATAATGTGGAAAATTTGAAGAAGGGGTATGAATACTTTTTCAAGACACTGTAAAAGGAAATACAAATTTTTACAATGCAACTAGTTGAGCCTCTATATTTCCTTTTGTTATGGAATGAATAGGTTTTATCAACTAGTTAGGATACATTCACACTGGCGATTTAGCCTGGTGCGAATTGTAATTTGAGTGTGAGAAATATGCAAAAAAAATTTAACCAGGAAGGGGGCAAATACTTTGTCACACAACTGTATATATATATATATATATATATATATATATATATATATAGATAGATAGATAGATAGATAGATAGATAGATAGATAGATAGATAGATAGATAGAGAGAAAAGCCCTGAATAGAGATATCATGTTTCAAAATATAACAATAGCATCTTACCAGATAATATCTACTGCATACTTGCATGCTTTTGTTTTTCAGAAAAGGAATAAATAACGATAATAATGATATCTAAAAGTAGAATTATACTAACTTTCCCTCCAGCAATGGAACATCCATGAGCTCCCTCGCTGTCACCGACATCCTTACCCAGTCTTCTTCCAGGTTCAGGCTCTTTTGACCATCTCGATTGGCTGTTCCAGTATGACATAAATCCCATACATGCGTGGGAGTTGATTTGCTACGGTAGGTGCCAAAGACTGGACACTGAGCTTCACATAGGGAACTCAGTGTACATTGTAAAGGAGACCATGAACAGGTAGGTAAGAATCTTATATTGCGGAAGAGGTTAGGCGTCTATTTACAGATGTAGCGGGGTCTCCTTTAAGGCCCCGGGACTACGTTACCCAGAACCCCATTCGGCACCCAGAGTGCAATTGGCTACCGCAGGGACTCATGGGAGGGGCTATTTAAGAAGGAGGCGAGGCGGAGCTCGGCCTCTTTGGACAATAGCGCTGCAAGCAACAGTCTTCCTGTGCGGATCTGCTGCAGTGCAAGGCCTGAAGCCTGGGGCCTTGCGCAACTTCCAAAGAGCCTTCCACCCCACTGCGGAGCCTGAGTGGCATCTGACTTGTCGGGTGAGGACATCAGTTGGATCAGGGACCCGATCGCGGCAGGCGCTGTGTGCGGAGACACAGCAGGTGGAAGTCCCGGACGGGGATCCCGTCCGGAGTGGTGAGCGAGCACTTGCTCAATCCAATAGACTGTACCGTGTTTAGGCCTATAGACTGCCTTGGCCCACCAATCATTTGTTTGTTACTTCACTGGAGACCAGTAGCAGGACAGAGTTTAAAGGGTCTCCAGTATAGTGTTCTTTGTGACTGCCTACTTTGTGGAATACAAAAATACTGTTTCATCAAGTGCACCACCGAAAGTTTGCATGCAAAGAAATCCTTAATGAATAGACTGAGATTTATTCTGTGTCAGGCCTGACCAGGGAGGTGAGATAGACTATTGTTTTAGTGCGCCATAGGGCGCGTATACAATAATAGCTGCGCGTGGTGGATTACCGCGCTGCGCCATTATTGCGTGCTATAACTATTGCTGCAGGGCTCTGTAATCAAATTGTATGGGTTATGTTCTGCCTGTGCCCTTTTAAAACTAAAGTAAAACCGTTATACTTGATCTCTCGCATCAGTGTGTGGTCTTATTGCAAAGAGGTAACCCTTTCAATACTGTTTGATTGTGATACAAGTATAATCCCTAGACTAACTGTGCCAGAGTGGGTCGAGTAAGATTGCCGGGGGTTGGCGGTGCTGTACACAGGGCCCGAAACAAAAATCCAGCGGCTCTCTTAACTGGGGGTAGCGCTACACAGAAAACATAGCATGACTTTTTTTTTTGAGTGAATCTGCATGTACATTTGTTCTTTGTGTGTTGGGCACAAACAAATGTTCTGTTTCTTGCTCTTTTATTATGGGTAGTAGTAAAATTCCACAATATGGCTACTAGAGGGGAGTTAACAGAAAATCCATACAGTTTTGTAACAAGAGAAAGAATGCGACAATGCAGAGAACATTGGAGAGACTTAGCAAATAAATGCAGTGATATTTGCTAATTCCCTAGCCTTCTCTAGAATTATTCCATTGTATCTCTTTTTACAATACAAAGACGTATGTAATTTATACGCTCCTCTGCCTCCTCCTTGAACCTTAAAAATGTTTGTATCATTCAATGCCACACGCAGATAGAAATGTATTAACTTTTACACTATGGTAGCTTCTTTAGAAAGGCAGGGTTTCTTTATTTCTAATTAGAGCATTTAGAGTATAAACTTAATTTTTGGATATAGTTTATTGAAAAGGAAGGCAACATGATGCAAGAAATATATACAGAAAGGATATAGCAAAACATACAAAAATGACAGTAAAATAAAAAACGTGGAATGTACTTTAGTGTCCACTTGGTTTTTGGTACAGTGCTGAGTTTGGATCACTTGAAGGGTAAGACCAATCCGATGCTGCAAGAGTCACTGGCCCTCATCGAGTAACACTCAGTAGTCTTTGGTGGTAAAACAAGAACTTTTAGATACTTCTGCAGCCACCTTTTTTTTTTTTTTTTCTCCTGACCAAATTAGTGCAGAGTCACCTCACCCAATCAAAGAGTCTGATGGGTGTGTTGTAGGTGTACTGGAAGGTTTAATATTGCCCAAAATATATAATGTAAAGTCTATATTTCCACAGGATGATGTTCCACAACCTAGCTATCAGAACCAGCTGATCCATATACTGTAACCTGTGGCCTCTTCAGGAGCCAAGACCTCTCCTTACAGTGGGTGAGGTGAAGCCCCAGAGGTCATTGACCAAGGGTTAGAGTCTGTCCCACATCCATACCTCAATACCCAGAGCAGCATGAAAACTGAACTGTGTAATGTGTACTGTATCAAGCGTGTTCTAAACAAAGATGGAACTTTTGGTGTGTTCCAACCAGCAGGATAAACCATACTACCAAAAATGGTAAAGTTTATTTCTGTATTTTATCCCCTTTATTTCAAAGCAACTAGTCTAATTTTCTTTTCTGTATTTTTTTAAATTTGACCTATTTCTATGCACTGCCCTTCTATCGATATTAAATTATAAAAAATACAGGTATGTATGTGTGTGCTTAGCTTAGAATTCATACTCCTAGAGAGATTAGGGCATTGTGTATGCTTGTTGTAAATTTGTTGTTAATCTGTAGGAAATTGCATTGCATGGCTGTGTGTGTATGTGTGGTTGTCTTTAGACATGTGCACTGTCGAAATTTGTTTATTTATTTTTTCATTTTTGTTTCATTCGTTTGTTTTTGTTTTGTTGTCCGGGTCATTCATTATGATCGATATTCGTTATTTTAAAAAAATTTGAAACTTCGGATAAATTCAAATTAGTTACCTTCACTAACAGCAAAATTTGAAAGGAAATTCCAATACCTATAATTTAATAGTATATAACTATTATATTTTTTCTTCTTCTTCTTATTATTATTATTATAATAATACTGTTATTATACTTTTTATTATTATTTATTATTATTATTAATTTGTTATGTTCCATTCGTTTAGATGCGGCATTCATTATTTTGGATAATTAGTAACTTCGGAGGAATTCGTATTTGTTACGTTCACTAACAGCTAAATTTGAAAGGAAATTCCAATACCTATAATTTAATAGTTTATAACTATTATCATAGTTTTTAATATTTTTAGTTATTGATAATAATGAAAATAATAATACTAATAAAAAACTATAATAATGATTAACAAACGTAATTTTTTAATTATAATAGAAATTATCCAAATGTTTTTTGTTCTTTCGGATTTTCGTTCTTTTGAATTTTCTGATTTTCGTTCTCATTTTTAGATTTGTGTTCTTTTGAATTTCGGATTTTCAAAAATTTGGGTTTTTCGTTCATTCAAATTTTCGTTCTTTTAGAAAATGTGTTTTTGAAAAAAACTTGTTAAACGGTCTTTCGTTAATTCGGATGTTCCCGAATTGAGGAATATGCCGAATTTTGCCAAAAAACTAAGTTGGAACAAAAATAATTGCACATGTCTAGTTGCCTTGCAGACAAGATAGTGGATAAACTACAGGTGGGGACAAACTACCCTAAGCTGTGTGTCTGGTGTGTGTGTGTGTGTGTGTGGGAGGGCAGTGGAAAAAGTTAAAATGACAGAATTCTAGTTTGCAGGGTAGCTTGGGGAATCTCAAACATGTGGGGGTAGCTTGGCTTCCTGACAGCCCTTAAGATGCACTAGATTGTATGCAAATTTTTGCATCTGCAAGTGTGTGTCCAGACAGTTAAAGGGGAAGTCTAGCCTGAGCTTTTTAGGCTGGGCTTCTCCTCTGGGTCACAGGAGTGTAATTCGTTTTGCACTCCTGAGACCCGTTTTCAGTGGAGAGCGGTCTGAAGTCCGCTCTCCGCAGACGTCACTGCCATCAGTCGGGGCAGCTCGTCATCACGACTTACAAGTCGGGA
Organism: Rana muscosa; assembly: GCA_029206835.1. NCBI lineage: Eukaryota > Metazoa > Chordata > Amphibia > Anura > Ranidae > Rana > Rana muscosa. The sequence continues at coordinate 176,386,440 of CM055127.1, forward strand.
TCCGCCAGCTGCCCTGATTGATGGCAGTCTCAGCGTATCAGCGAGCCGCTGAGACAGCCTCTCCCCGCCCCTCCACTGCTCAGCTCTCCAATGAGCGTGGAGAAGCAGAGAGGAAAGACGCCGACTGACAGTCAGCAGCTTTCCTCTCGGGGATCTGTGAGAACCGAGCCAGCGGCGATGTTCAGTGGCTCGGTTCTCAGTGCACAGACGGCAGGGGACAGCTGGAGCATCGGTCTGATGCTCCATCCACCGAGGTAAGCATGAATCAAAAATAAAGAGAAAACCCATACTTCTCTTTTAAATGTGAGTTGCCCTCCAGTGGTGACCAGTGGTATTGCAGGCTGTGATAACTGTGTCATGTTGGTTTTATCCTCTCAAAGTAAGCTCTCTCCTCATTCCTTCTCCACCAAACACGGTTCTCGCTCCATTTAGTAAATTGCTGGGGGTGTGATTCATTGACATTAATGTTATGAACCCTTTGAGCTAAATACTTTTTGGGCCAGGAATGAGGTCCAACAGTTTTTATTTTGCTGGGTTTGCTTCTTTTGCAAAATGTCCCTAAGTTCTTTTGGTGACTTCTAAACCCAGAATTATAAGGGGCTTTGCAGTGTTGGTTCTGATTCCTACATTCAAAGAGCTTCTCGCATACTCTAAGTATCATAATCCTGAATGTGTCTCTGTTTGGCTGGAGTTCATTTTTTAACTGGCTTATAAAAAAGTCAACATGGCTGGAAAATTGGTGTGGGGTTAAGGATGTGACTTTCAAAGGGTATTCTGCTATATCTCTTTGTTTTAGAGACAGTTCAGAAGCCAGCGCAACGCAGACGTCTCTCATCAATACATTAACGTTGTCGTATTCCATCTCTGTGTGATGTTGCAACACCCTTTTAAAAATTGCCATGGTGGAAGAGATAGCATTGGCCAACAAATTACAGTCAATATAGACTTGGCTGTTGCTATTAAAGAGAGGGAAGCCTCTAATCACATCTAAAATTGGTGATGTCCTCCTGCTCTTTCTTACTGCACCTACATTGTCCCGAATAATATAAGGTTGTAGAGTTGACGTCATGTGTAGTTCCATAGCAGGTTTGAGACAGAGGTGGCAAAACCGTTTAGCGCTGCATTTGTCTTGTATTATATTTTTCAAAGAATTTAAGGGTGGCACCTTCTGTTTCTCCAGAAACAATTTCTCTTCTTTCGCTTTGATGAGGGCTTCATGTGTATTTTGGAAGGCCTCAGCTGCTCTTCTCAAGATGTGAAGCTTCAGGTCAACCTCAAATAAATCTGTAAAGGGAAATGTTTCCTTTCTGATCACTTTGTTAATCATTCGTAACATCTCTAGACAATGTATTGGCTCATAATCTTTATTTAATTTAGCCATGGTCAAGGCGTATTTGCTGCACCTTTTAGTCAGAGATTGAACAAGGTTCTCCAGTCGACTCCAAGGTTTGGTACCGTTATTGTTCTTTGCCCCTTTCCTTGTGAGCCAAGTTGCATCAATATGTTTTTCCTCAATAGTAAAGCTTTCTTCCATATAGTCTGACAAATTGTTAACGCTTTTAAGAACTTCAGTAACCAAACCCCCTCTGTCTCTCATCTCCTTTTTGAGTATCTGCAGAAATTCATTCTGAATATCAATTTTTTTCAAAAACTTTAACTTCAACTGGCCGACCTTGTCTTTCCAGAATGAGTCAAAATCAAAATTAGGCTCCAGTTCATCAGGGTCCCACTCCTGATCACGAAGGTCTTCAATAACTGCAATTTGCAGGCCATGCCTTAAGACCTGAATTTCAGTGCACTTATCTTTATAGAAGGTTTCAAGTTCTTTGCTAAGGAGATGGAATTTCTCAATAAAACATTCTTCAAATAGTTTTTCATCAGAATCCAAATAGAGTCTAAAACTTTCAAATTTTTCATGCTTCTTTTCTTGCAGGTGTTCCAACATATCTTTTTTTAAGTTGTCTGCACCATGGGATACTGAAATTTGTGCTTCCTCTTTGGAACTCCACTCATACAATTCTTTGTGGATACCTCGTTCTAACTCCCTGTACCGATCAGACAGTTCAGTGTAGATTATAATTTCTTTAATGTGCTCATATTTAAGAATGGGCTCAAGGTTCACAGCGTTCCACAGACTTTTGATATCATCGATAAAGTCTAGCATAGTCCGCAACCTGCTATGATTTGTTTTTTGGGTTAGAGTGTGAATTAAATGCTTTTTTAGCTCCATTACTTTCTCAGCATATTCAGAATTGATGCATCTATTGAAAGGATCTCCTTGCCATAGACTGGGGATAAAGCTGTACCAGTGCCTGCTTAAAAAGTCACATTTAAAAACATCATTTAATGATAGAAAGCTAGCTCTTTTTACTACTTTAGCAGCTAGATCAATTGTTTCATGAAGACATTGGCGTATTTTGTCTTTGTTCCCGTTTTCTCCATCAGGAGAACCATTTGTTGCATCAGTTTGTATAAAATACAAAGCTGGTCTTCTTCCCGAGTCTTTCATCCTTAGAAGGGCACATGTTGCCATTTGTAAAGTGTTGATAGTGTCCAATAGATTTTCACTGGACAGGCTGAAGAAGACTATGTCACTTATCCCAATCATGAATGCTGCCAATGCATTGTCATGTTCAAATCTCTCCTCTTCAGATGCCAACTTGGAGGCTCTTAATCCTTCGGTGTCAATCACCAAGAGGAAGTCACAGTCCAGCTTCTGTTTAAAGCTGTCTTCCACTTTGATAAGACTCATTAAGGCTCCTTTTGTGGGTTGAGGTCTGGTGACTTGGAACTGCAATCCAAACATGGTATAGAATAGACTGGATTTCCCCGTCCAGTAAACTCCCAATGCAGATATCACTCTTACTCTGCATTGTCCCCTTGTCTTCTTGACCAGGTCAGTCAGGACATCGGTTATCCATGGAAGGTGTACACTAAAGGTGTCTTCACCGATGAAAACCAGTGGAAACCCATCCAACAGCAGATCTGCAGCAGTTTTAGGCAGCTCGGAACATCTAGGAACGTGTTCTGTTGCTTTTGAAACTATGGCTTCCGCTTGATAAATGTGTACTAAATCATAAAAAATGTTCCTCTGCATTGCTTCCTCAAGCAAAGTGTTTGTAGAGGCTTTGTGATGGCAAACCTGCATCCATTTTAAAAAATATTTTTTCTGTGCCCTGCTCATAAAAGTAAAAGCATACACTAAATTGGTGATGTCATCATTCCATAAGCACCTAAGGAGGCTCTTCAGCATTTGGTCAGCTAACTCTGACTTGAAATGTTCTTTCTTGGACTTGTCTTTTTGTTCTGGTTGATTCTTTTCTTTTTGAATTTTGGTGAGCTGTATTCTTATTTCTTTCAGGGACTTTAGATAATTTTCATTATATTTTGCTGTAGTTGAAATATCATGGGTCAACTCCAAGGTGTGCAGTTTAGCATACTGGCAATCTCTTTGGTTTTCGTCAATGTAGAAGCCAAAATCAGATCCTAATGCTGCCATATCAGTCATGGTCATTTGGTTAGGGTTTACCTCAATGACATTTTGAATAATCAGCTGGATTTTCTCCTCTAGGTTCTTTTCAATTCCCAACAGTAAATTAAGATTTGAAAGTGATGAAGATAAAGCTTTAAATAGTTGTTCTGTCTCATCATTCATGGAACTATGGGATGGGTGTCCAACTATGAAATAAAAATGATCACATTCCTCATTATATATCTCACCCCAGACAGACGCTCCTTCAAGAAGTATAAACACGGCAGATGAAACATTTGCTAGGAACTTAAACTGTCTCTGGTTTGCCTGTAGGTCCCCATGCAGATTGGCAATGGCAAAAGGTCGTTGGGCACAACAGGGACCAGTATTTTTAGTAGGGAAATACAAGGCAAGCTCTACCAGGCCATTGGATATGATTCTAGAGCCTTTACCACAATTCATTTCCCGATGTACAAAATCTTTACGGCAGCTGTGTGAGATGAGGCTAAGAAATTGGTTAAGGATCTTAGATTTGGATATGTACTTACATTCCCCAAGTCTTACAAAAGAAAATAAGGGCATAGGAATATTCACCAAATTGTCTTCTACAAACTCCCCAGTTTCTGTTGGCAAGTACTTCATAATATTTCTCATTGCCCACAACATAAACATGCCTTCTGTGCCATCACCAGTAGGGAGCAGTAGAGGGACAGCAAACTGAGACATGGACAATCTGGTTACAATCTCTTGTTGTAGAAAATTGTCTGCACAGTTCAGGAGGGCACAGAGAACATCCAGGGGGTGGACAGTTGGCAATTCATTTTCACCATTTCTTAAATAAAGTGAATCAGACAGATTGTAGCTCTCATTTGGTTTTGATAAATACATGCCAATATCAATGGGGGTCTCAGACCTTGTAACTGATGTGCCTTGTCCAGAGATACTAGGTATTGAGCGTCGATCCATTTCGGAGCCGCAGAACGTTGAATTATTGGCATTGGTATTCAGTGATATAAGCTGTCTTAAGAAGCGCCAAGGAATTTCCTTTTTAGAACGGCAGGGAGCATCTGATAGAACCTCCTGATTGATTCTCAGAACATCCGAAGGTGTCAGCTTGTGCTGTGTATACCCATTCAGTCCCAGTTCTTCAATGAATTGATTGAACACGTTTTTATTTTCTGTAAATAGAATAATAACAGAAATAAATATGTAATAATACCTTGTAAATCTTCGACAAATTCCAAAAGTTATGCTTTAAGGCCAAGTATATTGATGTGTAACTAACCAGTATATTGAAGAACCTTATGTCCCCATGAGCACCTGTTCTTATCTTCAGATCAATTTTAGTTTGTCTGGGAGGAGCCTTATTCCTAGGCTTAGGCTTTCTACGGGGCTGCAACTTTAAACCCTACCCCTTGAGATTAAGCCCCACCCAGCTCAGGACTAAGCCACTCTCCTGCCATTCAGCTGATAATTGGTAGAGCCTCTACCCCTCTAAAGCCTAGCAGTTGGTTTCACAGTTTCCAAGCTAAATGAAGAGGGATTATAATGAGGAATGAGCACTTGACTCTTTGACCACCATTGTGATGGATGACTCTTGACCAGTAACTCTGGTCAATGTTTGCATGCCAAGTAGGGTGACCACGTGTCCCGGATTTCCCAGGACAGTCCCACATTTTGTAGGTTTGTCCCGGGCACCTTTATTCCAGGACAATACAGTGTCCCAGAATGAAACTGACACAGCCATTCCCCAGGCCGATCTGATGGCCCCAAAAAAGGCTGCCACATCACCGCTTTACTCACTGACAGTACTTGTCCTGGCCGGGAATGCCTGGAGGAGCACAATCCCCGCTCCCTGCTTGTGATTGGACAAATCATAAATCCTGACTATTGTGTCTAATGACTGTGCTGTGATTCGTTACAGCATAAGCTGATTTTTCAGGAGGGGGGTGTCCCTGAATGGTAGTTTGGAAATGTGGTCACCCTAATGCTAAGGCACCTTAGGAGTTTAGAGGCAGAGGGGTGAAATCTGACCAGGTGTAAAGACAACTGTGGATACATGATACACTATATGAAGGCTAAGTGATTTCTGTCTGACCATAGGTGCAATTTAACCTCAACTCTAAGGCCTTGTATGCAACCTAAGCCTAGGGTCCAGAGTTCACCAAGACACTCGGGAATCAATCTGATGACCAGTCCAGAAACACTGCAAGGTACTTCACTTTACTAGTAATGTTGGTTGGTAGAACAGGTTTGCTTTAATTATAATTTAGGGTCCAACTCAAATTCCTTTTTTAAAGCTACCTCATGGGGTATGTTTAAAAAAAAAGTGCAAGTTGTTGTATTTGACCATCTGAAGACAGTGTAAGACATGATTTGAGCAAAGTTGGGAACTCATCCAAAATAGTTAGAAGATTAGAGGGAGACGGTCCTGGGTTTCTTAACATAGCAGTAAGGGACAGAGATCAGTCTTCCCACCTCAGGTACCCCAAGTTCTCTACTTGCAGCAAACTGCTCTACATTGTTATAGATTTCATCATTTGCAAAAGTTATATAAAAGAAACTCTGGGGGGGGGGTTCTCTGCATCCAATTCCTATGACGGGAGATTGTGACTGAATGGAGCCGGTTCACACATCTCCAGGGCGGCTGCGGAGCTCATTGTACAAGGGTCCTGTGCATATTTGGCTCCATTTTAGGTACAAATTCAGGCAAAAATTCATGCCTGATTTGTCTCTGAAATGGAAAACAGGGACGCATTGGACCCCTGCTGTGAGCCACACTCCACACAAGAGTAGAAATTGCTTGAATGTCAATGGGAGTAAACAATACCATAGGCTAGCAACGGTTGTCAGTAGGAAGAGGATTAGTGCCTCATCATTGGTATTAGCGGGAGGAATAGTACCTCATCATTGGTATCATGCAAAGGCATAGTGCCCTAATATTGGTGTCAGGATATGGAATAGTGCCTCATCACTGGCTGACACTGTTGGTGTCAGTAAAAGAAACAATGCCTCATTGTTGGTGTCAGTGGGAGGAATAGTGCCCCATCATTGCTGTCAGTGGTAGAAATAGCACCCTATCATTGGTATTAGTGGAAGAAATAGTGCCCCATCATTGGTATCAGTGGGAGGAATAGTGCCCCATTATTGGTGTCAGTGGAAGCAATAGTGTCCTACCGTTTGTTTTAGGGAGGAATAGTGGGCCATAATTTTAATTTGTGGGGGGAATAGTGCCCCATCATTGGTATCAGTGGAAAGAATAGTGCCCCATCATTTGTGTCAGTGGAAAGAATAGTGTCCCATCATTTGTGTCAGTGGAAAGAATAGTGGCCATCATTGGCATTAGTGGAAGAAATAGTGACTAGCATCAGTGAGAGGAATAGTGCCCCAAGGGTCAGATAAAGGCAAGTGGTGGGCCACATTCGGCCCCCGGGCCGAAGTTTGGATACCAAATGTGACCAACAGAAAACCACCGGAGGGAGAAGACCAGAGTAAGAAGACAGTGCCCGTCAGTGAAGGAGAAATGTACTTGCCCATCGGGCAAATGCCTGATGTGCCCTATGGCCAGTCTGTGCCTGGAAGCCTCTATACTTTTAGAGGAGAACCAGATTTTACCAGAGGCCCCTATGGGGGTAGTGCTACTAGTTCATTTTAACCACTTAAGGACCGCCGCACGATCATTTATGTTGACAGAATGGCACGACTGGGCAAATGGGCGTACAGGTACGTCCCCTTTAAGAATTTTTTTTTAAATTTGCTGCTGTGTGGTCGCGCACGCTGCCGCCGGCGTGCTCGCGACCCTATCGCAAGCTCCGTGACTGTGCCCGCAGGACTCGATGTCCGCCAGTGTCTCACGATCGTGTCACGGAGCTGAAGAACGGGGAGATGTCAGTGTAAACACAACATCTCCCAGTTCTTCCTAGTGACATGTCACTGATCGAATGCTCCTTCTCATCGGGAGCAGCGATCAGTGACGTGTCACTCGTAGCCACGCCCCCTAACTGTTAGAATCACTCCCTAGGACACACTTAACCCCTTCAGCGCCCCCTACAGGTTAACCCCTTCACTGCCAGTGTCATTTTTACAGTAATCAGTGCATTTTTATAGCACCGATTGCTGTAAAAATGACAATGGTCCCAAAATGGTGTCAAAAGTGTCCGATGTGTCCACCATGTCAGTCACGATAAAAACGCCATTACTAGTAAAAATGCCATAAAACTATCCCCTATTTTGTAAACGCTATAACTTTTGCGCAAACCAATCAATAAACGCTTATTGTGATTTTTTTTACCAAAAATATGTAGAAGAATACGTATCGGCCTAAACTGAGGAAAAAAATATGTTTTTTTATATATTTTTTGGGCATATTTTTTATAGTAAAAAGTAAAAAAATTGAATTTTTTTCAAAATTGTCACTCTATTTTTGTTTATAGCGCAAAAAATAAAAACCGCAGAGGTGATCAAATACCACCATAAAAAAAAAACTCTATTTGTGGGAAAAAAGGACGTAAATTTTGTTTGGGAGCCACGTCGCACGACCGTGCAATTGTCAGTTAAAGCGACGCAGTGCCGAATCGCAAAAAGTGGCCTGGTCTTTGGCCAGCCAAATGGTCCGGGGCTGAAGTGGTTAAAGAGATTTACCAAATTCCCCCATTTGTTGCATATGGATTATATAACTTGGAAAAAATGGAAAGGTTTTCATCATCATCATGGCATTATGTGCATTGTGGGCTCACCATTGCCTTCTTTATTTAGAGGTTGTAGATGGTCTGGAGGTGAATCCGGATCTCTCTCCATGTTCCAAGATGGGAAGACTCTTTTCTCAGGATATTCAGCAGTTGAGTTTTACAGATTGGATCATCACACTGTAGAGCGCCATTCTCGTCTGTGTTCAGGAGAATTGAATGGAGATCCTTCTGACTGTTCCCATCACTGGGCTGTAAAAGAAGGTTGTCCAGTAGATGGTGAACCACTTGATGTGCTCTCTCCGTGATCACTGATCTCGTCCCAGCTGTAGACCCTACGTGAGTGAACATACGTCAAAAAATAATTATAAAGGGACAATATACACCAAAGCAATATTCAGCTGTAAGGCTGGGTTCACATATGTGTGGTCGTGGGTTCGTGACTGGGGTCCGGTGCGTGTCTGTTCACCAGTTCAGGTGCAATTCAGGTCCGAAAATTTGCCTAAACTCGCACCTGAATTGGACCCAAAGACCCACGGGGCCCTTTTCCAATGCGCTCCGCAGCCCCCCGGGACATGTGTGAACCGGCTCCATTGAAAGCCGGTCACACTCGCCTGTCATGCACATTGGATGTGGGGAAACCCACATCCAATTTTCATATATGTGAACCTGGCCTCAATGGAATGATTAGATGCCGTATATACTCGAGTATAAGCCGACCTGATCATAAGCCGAGGCACCTAATTCTACCACAAAAAAATGGGAAAACTTATTGACTCGAGTATAAGCCTAGGGTGTCCATCTGCATGCCTCACTGTGCCTCACTTTGCCTCACTGTGTCCATGTGCATGCCTCACTGTGTCCATGCCTCACTGTGTCCATGCCTCACTGTCACTGTGCCCATGCCTCACTGTGCCCAATCTCCCTACCTGATCTCCTGTGCTGTGTGACTAGACTGACGTTTAACATGGGAGTCTATGGAAGGGGTGCCCGGTTTGAAAAATCGGTGCTCCCCAGCTGTAGGTCCCCTGGACAACAAACTTTGCACACTTGTAGATGAAGAGTGGGGCTACATGTGTGCTAAGGTTGGGGTCCAAGGGACCCAGGGCCGGCCGGTAATAGGTCCCCAAATTCACTGGAGAAATTACCGTTTAACATGGGAGTCTATGGAAGGGGTGCCCGACTTTGAAAAATCAGTGCTCCCCTGCCGTAGGTCTCCTGGACAACAAACTTTGCACACTTGTAGAGGAAGAGCGGGGCTACATGTGTACCTGGGATCAGGCGCACAAATGTGAAGATGGACACAGAGTCTAATATAAGCTATGGGGGGCATTTTCAGCACAAACAAAAGTGCTGAAAAACTCGGCTTATACTCGAGTATATACGGTAGTTCCCCTTTACTTGATGGCTGCAGACTGAAGAATTTCATGTTCTATATTTAGTTAATAAAACCTTCAAGGATGAAGGTCCAAACAAATCCTAAAGCCCAGCTCTGGGAAAGGTATCCCTTGCAGTGCCGGTGTTTAGTCTAGAGTTTTCTGTACTTTAAAGAAGAACTGCATTCTGCTTACATAATTTGTAATAAAAAAATCTTTGCCAAGCTTCCCTCCAACCACTTTGCATATTATTTTATATATACTGTGATCCTGTACTTGTCAAATATGCTGCAGAAATCTCCCTCCACTGAGTCTGACTGCATCCATTTTAATTGTGGGCAGCTGAGACTGCTGTCTGTTCACTTCCTGGATTTACGCAGACACACAGAGGCACACCTCCAGCTCTACTGCTTTCTTTGGCCCTCTTATGACTCATCCCCCCTCCCTTTCTGGCAAACTCTCACAAGAGTGAGAGAGAGCGGTGCATGATGTCATAAGCCAAAACTAATGACCAGACAAGAAACAGGAAGTGGGCTGTATAAGGGATTTACTGGCAGAAAAAAAAAATGTTTTACCATCCAAAGATAAAACAACAACAAGGGGAGAAGATTTAATAGATGGAAAGATGAAAAAATGACTGAAGGTGCACTTTAAGGCTGGCCATACATTTTACAATTTTCCTTCAGATTTACCAAAACCATATAAAATGAGGTCAAACATATGCACTAGTTAGTTGAAGGTAAATCTAAAGGAAATTGAATAAGAAAAATGTTTAATGTATCGCCAGCTTAAAGGGATTGTAAAGTCTCTTTTTTTATATAAAAATAACAAACATGTTATACTTTCCTCCTCTATGCAGTTGGTTTTGCACAGAGCAGCCCCAATCCTTCTCTTCTCAGGACCCTCTTCAGTGCTACTGGCCCCTCCCCTCCTGTTGAGTGTCCCCACAGCAAGCAGATCGCTATGGGGGCACCTGAGCCGAGCCACAGCTCCGTGTATCCATTCAGACACAGAGCCACAACCTGGCCCCACCCTGCTCTCTCCTAATTGGATAACTGGCTTTGATTGACAGCAGTGGGAGCCAATGGCGCCACTGCTGTGTCTTAGCCAATCAGGAGAGAGAGTCTCGGATGGCCGAAAAACACTAGTGGACATCGCTGGACAGAGATGGGGCTCAGGTAAGTATTAGGGGGGGGGATGAGGGGGGCTGCTGCACACAAAAGGCTTTTTATTTTAATGCATGGAATGCATTAGGATAAAAAACCTTGTGACTTTACAACTCCCTTAAAGCGAAGTTCCACCCTAAAATGGAACTTCCGCTTTTCGGAACCCTCCCCCCCTCCGGTGTCACATTTGGCACAGTTCAGGGGGGAGGGGGAGCAGATACCTGTCTAATACAGGTATTTGCTCCCACTTCTGGGCATTGATAGCCGCAGAGGCGGCTCTAGACTTTGTGAGGCCTTAGGCAAATCTTAGACATGAGGCCCCACTTACTCGCATAAATGGGAAAAAATCAAAAGCGACAGAAATTAACTGCATAAATTGCATATATTAAGAGCCTTAAATCATATGAACTACCTACCGAATATTGTAGAAGAAGTAGAAGTGAGCAGATCAAGATGGACACCCAATCCCAATAATTTGTTGATTTAAAAAGAAGGGCTTGAGGTCACATACCTCGGGATTTTTAGCGGTGTCAAAAGTAAGAATAAATATTGAAAAACCAAAAAGGATCCAATGACAGTAGATTTATACAAAAATAGAACAATAGTTTATTTAATAAAAAAAGGAAAATAAAGTTTTCCTGAGAGTTCAACATATACAACATTTTAAACTAGGTACATATACAATAACCTACCGAATATACTCGAGTATAAGCCGAGTTTTTCGTGCTGAAAATGCCCCCCTCGGCTTATACTCGAGTCACCTTTTTGTGCCTGATCTCCCGGACTTTGGGGACCAGGTACCGGCCGGCCATAGGTCCCCTGGATCCCAAACTTGGCACACATGTATCCCCATTTCTTCTCTACAGGTGTGCAAAGTTTATTGTCTGGGGGACCTACGGCCGGGGAGCACTGATTTTTCAAACCCGGGCACCCCTTCCATAGACTCCCATGTTAAACGTCAGTCTAGTCATGGCCACAGTGAGGAATGGGCACAGTGAGGCATGCAGATGGACACCCTAGGCTTATACTCGAGTCAATAAGTTTTCACATTTTTTGTGGTAAAATTAGGTGCCTCAGCTTATATTCGGGTCGGCTTATACTCAAGTATATACGGTATGTATTCACAGTTTCTAGAATTTTCTCTAACCCATTACTCTTCAATCAAATATCATTAAACATAGGGTATAGTAACAATGGGTTTAAGTTATAGCAAAAGTGTCAAAAAACATATTTAACATGAAGGTCAGGTTAATATAACCCAGCCAGCACAGCGTTCCCCGTTACATCAGAGTCTGCCGGAGAACCCCTCACAGTGCCAGGGGAAATTTGATGTAAAGGGGAACACTGATGTAAGGGTGGGGGGTGGTTACTGATATAAGGGAGAACCTTTATCTGAGTGCCCCCTTACCTTACTGTATTCACTCCCCCCTTATGTCAGTGACCCCCCCCCCCCCCCCGGCCACCTCAGACTGGTCTGGCGGCGCTGTCACCGACCTCCTCTCAGGTGCACTGCGCAGGGCTCAGTCAGACATTTCTCTCTGAGCTCCAGCATGGCGGCTCTGGTCTCATCCTATATTCTCCTCTCCACAGTCCACACACACCTGACTCCTACAATGACGCCCGTCCTAGCAGCGCTCCCACTCTTGACTCCTCTGTAGGCTCCCCCCCCCCACCAAATACTGTAGACATGATACAGGAGATGGTCAGAGACTTTGCGGCTATAATACAACAGATGGTCAGAGACTGCAGATATGTTACAAGAGATTGTCTTATGGGAATGACAAGCAAACTCTCACCCGGCTAACACGGTGACACCACATTGTTGCAGCCGCCACCAAACATTATAGCCACAAGCACAGATGATCCCGCCACAGACAGATGATCCCCCTTTACACTCCTCCATTCCCTACTACAAGCAAGAGGAACCAGACATTCGCTTTGAGAGCCCAACAGTGCATCCTGGGAGGTGACGTCTCTGCAGAGCGCAGGCACCGGCTTACTAGTGTGGAGAACTACACCTTGGGAAAAGGCTAGGATGGTGTTAGAGCCTGCTATTAGCTGCAACTGATGAGATGTTCTCAGTGTGGGGGGTAGGGTGACCAAATTTCCAAACTACCATTCAGGGACACCCCCCCTTCCCAAAAATCAGCTTGTGCTGTAACGAATCACAGCACAGTGATTGGACACTAGAGGCGGGATTTATGATTTCTCCAATTACACGCAGGGGGCGGGGATTGTGCTCCTCCAGGCATTCCCGGCCAGGACAAGTACTGTCAGTGAGTAAAGCGGTGATGTGGGGGCCTTTTTTGGGGGCATCAGATTGGCCCGGGGGGTGGCTGTGTCAGTTTCATTCTGGGACACTGTATTGTCCTGGAATGAAAATGCCCGGGACAGACCTGCAAAATGGCAATCTGGGCAATCCGGGACACATGGTCACCCTAGTGGGGGGGGGTGGTACAGCTGGCAGGAACCTCTATGGCTTTACCCCAGTGTGTGCTGGCCTCCTCACCCTGCCAGCCCTGGGACACCCAGGGCAGTCTTTCATATTGATTGGACCCTGAAAAAACATTTTCCTGGGCCCCCCACCCTTAGCAATTTCACTCTCCACCCCAAGATCCCAAAAAAACTAACACACACATAGACTTATCTAAACACAACTTTAATAATGTAAACATAAATATCTGGTTCACACTCACTGATTGCTCAAGGCTCACTAATTGTTGCTAGGTTACTGCACATCATAACCACTCACTGATTGGTTGCTAGAAGTTACTGCACAATATTACCACTCAATGATTGGTTGTTAGTGGTTACTACACATTATTACTGCTCACTGATTGGTTGCTATGGGTTACTGCTCATTAACCAGGGGGTGGGGTGGTAGAAAGCTGGCAGAGGGGTAAAGGTGGGATGAAGATAACGGGGGGTGGTAGGAAGCTGGCAGAGGGGTAAATGTGGGATGAAGATGACAGGGGGTGTGGTAGAAAGCTGGCAGAGGGGTACAGGTGGTATGAAGATGACAGGGGGAGTGGTAGGAAGCTGGCAGAGGGGTACAGGTGGGATGAAGATGACAGGGGGAGTGGTAGGAAGCTGGCAGAGGGGTACAGGTGGGATGAAGATGACAGGCAAGGTGGTAGGAAGCTGGCAGAGGGGTAAATGTGGGATGAAGATGACAGGGGGTGTGGTAGAAAGCTGGCAGAGGGGTACAGGTAGGATGAAAATTACAGTGGTGGTGATAGAAAGCTGGCAGAGGTGTACAGGTGGTATGAAGATGACAGGGGGAGTGGTAGGAAGCTGGCAGAGGGGTACAGGTGGGATGAAGATGACAGGCAAGGTGGTAGGAAGCTGGCAGAGGAATAAAGGTGGGATGAAGATGACAAGCAGGGTGGTAGGAAGCTGGCAGAAGGGTACAGGTGGGATGAAGATGACAAGCGGGGTGGTAGGAAGCTGGCTGAGGGGTACAGGTGGGATGAAGACGACAGGCGGGGTGGTAGGAAGCTGGCAGAGGGGTACAGGTGGGATGAAGATGACAGGGAGTAGTAGGAAGCTGGCAGAAGGGTACAGGTGCAATGAAGATGACAGGCGGGGTGGTAGGAAGCTGGCAGAGGGGTACAGGTGGGATGAAGATGACAAGCGGGGTGGTAGGAAGCTGGCTGAGGGGTACAGGTGGGATGAAGACGACAAGCGGGGTGGTAGGAAGCTGGCTGAGGGGTACAGGTGGGATGAAGATGACAAGCGGGGTGGTAGGAAGCTGGCTGAGGGGTACAGGTGGGATGAAGACTACAGGCGGTATGGTAGGAAGCTGGCAGAGGGGTACAGGTGGTATGAAGACGACAGGGAGTAATAGGAAGCTGGCAGAGGGATACAGGTGGGATGAAGACAGGTGGGGTGGTAGGAAGCTGGCAGAGGGGTACAGGTGGCATAATGACAGGGGGGTGGTAGGAAGCTGGCAGAGGGGTACAGGTGGGATGAAGATGACGGGGGGTTGTAGGAAGCTGGCAGAGGGGTACTGATGGGATGAAGAGGACAGGGGGTGGCAGGAAGCTGGCAGAGGGGTACAGGTGGGATAAAGATGACAGGCGGGGTGGTAGGAAGCTGGCAGAGGGGTACAGGTGGCATAATGATGACGGGCGGGTGGTAGGAAGCTGGCAGAGGGGTAAAGGTGGGATGAAGATGACAGGCGGGGTGGTAGGAAGCTGGCAGAGGGGTAAAGGTGGGATGAAGATGACAGGCGGGGTGGTAGGAAGCTAGCAGAGGGGTAAAGGTGGGATGAAGATGACAGGCGGGGTGGTAGGAAGCTAGCTGAGGGGTACAGGTGGGATGATGATGACAGGGGGGTGGTAGGAAGCTGGTAGAGGGGCAAAGGTGGGATGAAGATGACATGCGGGTGGTAGGAAGCTGGCAGAGGGGAAAAGGTGGGATGAAGATGACAGGGGGGTGGTAGGAAGCTGACAGAGGGGTACAGGTGGGATGATGATGATAGGGGGGTGGTAGGAAGCTAGCAGAGGGGTAAAGGTGGGATGAAGATTACAGGGGGTGGTAGGAAGCTGGCTGAGGGGAAAAGGTGGGATGAAGATGACAGTTGGGTGGTAGGAAGCTGGCTGAGGGGTACAGGTGGGATGATGATGACGACAGGGGGGGTGGTAGGAAGCTGGCTGAGGGGTACAGGTGGGATGAAGATGACAGGGGGGTGGTAGGAAGCTAGCAGAGGGGTAAAGGTGGGATGAAGATGACAGGGGGTGGTAGGAAGCTGGCTGAGGGGTACAGGTGGGATGATGATGACAGGGGGGTGGTAGGAAGCTAGCAGAGGGGAAAAGGTGGGATGAAGATGACAGGGGGGTGGTAGGAAGCTGACAGAGGGGTACAGGTGGGATGATGATGACAGGGGGGTGGTAGGAAGCTGACAGAGGGGTACAGGTGGGATGATGATGACAGGGGGTGGTAGGAAGCTGGCTGAGGGGTACAGGTGGGATGAAGATGACAGGGGGGTGGTAGGAAACTAGCAGAGGGGTAAAGGTGGGATGAAGATGACAGGGGGTGGTAGGAAGCTGGCTGAGGGGTACAGGTGGGATGATGATGACAGGGGGGTGGTAGGAAGCTGGCTGAGGGGTACAGGTGGGATGAAGATGACAGGGGGGTGGTAGGAAGCTAGCAGAGGGGTAAAGGTGGGATGAAGATGACAGGGGGTGGTAGGAAGCTGGCTGAGGGGTACAGGTGGGATGAAGATGACAGGGGGGTGGTAGGAAGCTAGCAGAGGGGTAAAGGTGGGATGAAGATGACAGGGGGGTGGTAGGAAGCTAGCAGAGGGGTACAGGTGGGATGAAGATGACAGGGGGTGGTAGGAAGCTGGCTGAGGGGTACAGGTGGGATGAAGATGACAGGCGGGGTGGTAGGAAGCTAGCAGAGGGGTACAGGTGGTAGCAATAGAGACCAAACTGAGCATGTGCAGCAGTACTACCCTCACTGTGTCTTATCTGGCCTTGCCAAGAGAGACCCTGCAGGAGGGGGAGGAGCTGTGTATACAGGATCAAAGAACCTTTTATCACAATACAGAGAAATAACCCCTTAATAAAGGAGTTGTAAAGGTTCGTTTTTTATTTTCTAAATAGGTTCCTTTAAGCTCGTGCATTGTTGCTTCACTTACCTTTTCCTTAGATTTACCTTCTAAATGTTTGTTTTCTTTGTCTGAATTTCTCACTTCCTGTTTCTCCTCACTGAACTCCACACCATCATCTGAGTGGTGTGGAGTCATCCAGAACAGCTTACTGAGGAGGAACAGGAAGTGAGAAATTCAGACAAAGAAAACAAAGAAAAAAAACATTTAGAAGGGAAATCTAAGGAAAAGGTAAGTGAACCAACAATGCACGAGCTTAAAGGAACCTATTTAGAAAATAAAAAACGAACCTTTACAATCCCTTTAAGTTACACAGTGAGTATAACAAGCATGCTATTCTGCATATACAGACTGACTTTCCTGTTTTGGGTTTTTAATGCGCACCAAAACGCACAGGTGAGAACCATGCCTTACTTGTCCAAAATGATTTGTTGCAGAATGCTTTGTTTAGACTTGCTGTTGAGGGGTGGCAAAAATGCACAGTTGAGCCATGTTTCTGCCCCCCCCCCTTAATTTGCAATAAACAGCTGACAGGAGTGTTTACATGCCACAATGCTTCACGCCTATGGCAAAACTCACCCGACACGGAGCGATCGGTGGGCAGCAAGACTGCTGAACGTTACATAGTCTGCTGAATAGGGATGGGCCGCAGACTCCCTGCAATGCTCTGGGAGAATTGGACGCATGTCTGTATTTACCCTCATTGGCTGAAACCAGTTTTGCAACTTTGACACGTGTTACTATAACTGTACATATCATTGCAACTATTTCATGGATCCAGGCGGATTGTACCACTTTTATTTATTTTTTTAGGACATAATCGGGCCTTCATTTTGTGGTAAATAGTCATAGATATACTGTAGCCTGTTTTTTTTTTCCATTATTAGCAGAAAACTGACCCAAAATAATAAAAATAAAATCTTTATAAAATGTCAACTGTATATTTCTTGTGGTTACCATAAATCACCACCAAAGAGACATCCCCATGTAAATTCTCCTTCTCCTGATGATCGCAGTGATACCACATACATGTTATTTCTTGTTTGTACCCGTTGTAGTGCCCAGAAACTACAATGCCTTTTTATACTACCTAAAACACACCGATACTAACAGACACTGATACTGACTGACGCTGACACTGATACTAACTGACATTGACTGTCATCCTGAAGATCTTTTCTTGCTTACACCTTCCACTTTGCTCACTCAGAAAGTTGAGGTGATCACAGCTCCTTCAGTCAATCTGGACCCAAAGGACTTATACAGATGTCAATGGAAAAGAGTACAAGTCTTAGCGGACACCTTTTGGAACAAGTGGAAGAAACAATATCTGTCTAATCTACAGACTAGGAACAAATGGCAAGACAGCAAGCCCAACTTAGAGCCTGGTGCCATCGTTCTCATGAAAGACTCTCAATCTAGGAGAAACAAGTGGCCTTTGAGTCTGATAACCCAAGTGTTTCCCAGTGAAGATGGAAACGTCAGGAAAGTTGAACTCAAAGTCATTAGGCAAGGCCAGCCTAAACTTTTTCATTAGACCTGTTTCTGAACTTATTTTGTTACTCTCCTCCGGAGTGCCATGATATGTGGTATCCGTGGGAAACCAGATGGGGAGTGTCATGCCTTCAGCAAAGTGTTCCTTATATGCCTTTTGTTAACTGCTGAATATGCTAATGCTTTGTAAATACATTGTAATATCACCATCTAGTGGCTCTTTTGAACATTTAGCATCTGTTAATATTTCACCAGAAGGTAGATGGAGATTGTTGCTTATAAGCCACCGTAGCTTCCCATAATTCCACAGGACTATACCATGAGGCTTGAGAGACACTCCCACAGTATCCATCTTCCCTTCTTCATACATGCATCTGCTCCAGAGCAATCAGCACCTCTTCAGCTGCAATTCTATGTCAGCCCTACGGAAACATCGCTGGTATGAATATTATCCCTTCCCCTAGCTAGACTAGCGTGTTAGGACTGTATTTTGTATACTCATTGTATGTCATTTCTTTTGCTTCTAGTTTTACCCTAATTTCCCTGCAATAAAAGTTGAAAAGAAGGACCTTGCGCCTGCCTCAATGAATTGTTCAGGGAGTAGAGTTAGCTGTCTGTCTAATTATACCTCATCCACGTATAGTGAGGGCAGAACATTGACGCTGATACTGACCGACGCTGATACTGACCGACGCTGATACTGACCGACGCTGATACTGACCGACGCTGATACTGACCGACGCTGACACTGACCGACGCTGACACTGACCGACGCTGACACTGACCGACGCTGACACTGACCGACGCTGACACTGACCGACGCTGACACTGACCGACTCTGACACTGACCGACTCTGACACTGACCGACTCTGACACTGACCGACTCTGACACTGACCGACTCTGACACTGACTGACACTGACCGACTCTGACACTGACCGACTCTGACACTGACTGACTCTGACACTGACACTGACTGATTCTGACACTGACTGATTCTGACACTGACTGATTCTGACACTGACTGATTCTGACACTTATACTGATTGACACTGACACAAACTCTGACTGACACTAATACCGACTCTGACACTAACTGACACTGATACTAATAACCGACACTTACACAAACTCTGACTGACACTTATACTGATTGACATTGACACTGATACTGACTTTAAAGCGGTTGTATAGTCCCCAAAATGTTTTTATTTTTTATTTTTATACCCCTGTAAGGCAAAAGGCATAATGAGCTACTATGCACTGCATAGTAGCTCATTATGAAATACTTACCTTAGAACGAGGCGTCGGTAACTCACCTGGTCCACGCCGAGGGAGATGACATGTTGCCTCGGCGTGTCTTCCGGGTATCGCTGTTCCAGTGCTGTGAGTCGTCGGAGCCGCGATGTCGTCACTCCCGCGCATGCACGCGGGAGACTTCTTTCCGGCAAGGTTCGGCATCTGCCGAAAATCCCCGGTGTGCATGCGCCGCTGCAGTCAGCGGCTCATTGCGAGGGGAATATCTCCTAAACCGTAAAGGTGTAGGAGATATTTTTTTTACCTACAGGAAAGCCTTAGTATAGGCCTTATTATAGTCTTATCTGTAGGTCAAAGTGTAAAAATGGACTATACAACCGCTTTAACTGACACTGGAGCTTGACAAAAAAAAACTTTTTTTTTTAAAATCCTACCTGAAACAGACTGACCCTGACCTTCACCCCGATCCTGACACTGACCTATGTCACCCCTGATCTAGATATTGTATCTTTATTTTATTTTCTTGCAGAGACTTCTTTGTTCTCCTCTAGCAAGCAGGAAAAGATAGGAGGGCTTAATTTACTAAAACCGGAGAGTGCAGAATCAGGTTCAGCTCTGCATGGGAGCCAATCAGCATCTCACTTCGGCTTGTTCAATAAGGCTGGGGTCACACTAAGGATCAGCTCAGGAGTGTTTGCAACCGCACGTGCAGAGCCCGCCAGGAAGTCGGCACTGCACAGCGCTAATCGCAGGGAGTGAGACATTTCCCGATCTCTGCAGTCCGCAGATCACGAAAATGTCACATTGCTTGTGATTAGCGCTCCGCAGTGCCGACTTCCTGGCGGGCTCTGCACGTGCGGTTGCAAACACTCCTGAGCTGATCCTTAGTTCACACATATGCGAATGGGATGCAGGTTTTCCCTGCATCCTATTCGCATGATAGGAGAGTGTGACCGGTTCACACAGCTACAGGTGGGCGTGATCCATATTTAATAAGGTTTCGGACCTGATTCGCATCTGAATCGGTGAACAGGACCCCATGCTCTGAACCCGGCCTCAAATGTTGATAATAAAACTTGAAAGCTGATTGTTTTTTTATGCAGAGCTGCACCAGCTTTTGCACTCTGAGTTCCCGGGCCTGTACACCTGCTTTGCCCATTATGAGGGGTTCACACCATCCCTGTGCTGAGTTTGGGGTCTGTAGACCTGTTGTGCCCATTATGAGGGGTTCCCACCATCCCTGTGCTGAGATCTCATGTCTGTACACCTGCTGTTCCCATTATGAGGGGTTCTCACCATCCCTGTGCTGAGCTCCCGGGTCTTTACACCTGCTGTACCCATTATGAGGGGTTCTCACCATCCCTGTGCTGAGTTTGGGGTCTGTAGACCTGTCGTGCCCATTATGAGGGGTTCTCACCATCCCTGTGCTGAGATCTCATGTCTGTACACCTGCTGTTCCCATTATGAGGGGTTCTCACCATCCCTGTGCTGAGCTCCCGGGTCTTTACACCTGCTGTACCCATTATGAGGGGTTCTCACCATCCCTGTGCTGAGTTTGGGGTCTGTAGACCTGTCGTGCCCATTATGAGGGGTTCTCACCATCCCTGTGCTGAGATCTCATGTCTGTACACCTGCTGTTCCCATTATGAGGGGTTCTCACCATCCCTGTGCTGAGCTCCCGGGTCTTTACACCTGCTGTACCCATTATGAGGGGTTCCCATCATCCCTGTGCTGAGTTTGGGGTCTGTACACCTGCTGTGCCTATTATGAGGGGTTCCCATCATCCCTGTGCTGAGTTTGGGGTCTGTAGACCTGTCGTGCCCATTATGAGGGTTCCCACCATCCCTGTGCTGAGATCTCATGTCTGTACATTGGCTGTGCTCATTATCAGGGGTTCCCACCATCCCTGTGCCGAGTTCCTAACTCTGCATACTTGCTGAGTTCCCTGTTCTGCACACCCGCTGAGGAGCCTGGTGGCCATGGCCCATGGTTATAGAGACTGTAAGAGGAGGAGCCCTGGAACACTCAGGTGGACGGGAAGAAGGCAAGGGATTTTGGAATGGAGATCTAACTGTTGAAAATCCAAGAAGAATAGGCCAGAGGTGACCCAACCCCTGACTCCTCCTATTACCAAAATAAATACTACTGGGAGGATTTGACCTTTTAAGAATTCTAAAGGAAGTGTGTGAAATGAATAAGGAGATTTCAAATTACCTTCTCTGCAGTGACTGTCAGTTCTCCCGTCCAACCTGATCCAGGGCTGAGGAGTGCAAGCTTTGCAGGCCAGGCATTGGATAAAAGGACACAAACTGAATATACAGAGAGATAATAAACACCCCCCAGAGGGTAAATAATATGAAGATCTCTCCAGGGAATCCACTCCCGGGAGATGACAGAACACAAACACGAGCCGCGTTCACAGAGCGCCATTTATCCGGTACATGTAATTACTGGTTTACTGTAACCTTCTATTATGGACGGCAACACAGAGATTTTAAAGGGAAATCTTCATGTAAATTGTAACTTTTATTTTTCATATAACAAAAGTTTGTTAAGGTGTCAGAGAAATGAGTTTGTCGGACCTGCAATGCTGTCATTGTCTGCACTTACAGGATGGTGGGAAACCCTTATAATGGGCACAGCAGGTGTACAGACCCGGGAACTCAGCACAGGGATGGTGGGAACCCCTGATAATGGGCACAGGTGGTGTACAGACCTGGGAACTCAGCACAAGGATAATGGGAACCCCTCATAATGGGTACAGGCGGTGTACAGACCCGGGAACTCAGCACAGGGATGGTGGGAACCCCTCATAATGGGCACAGCAGGCGTACAGACCCGGGAACTCAGCACAGGGATGGTGGGAACCCCTTATAATGGGCACAGCAGGTGTACAGACCTGGGAACTCAGCACAGGGATGGTGGGAACCCGTCATAATGGGCACAGCAGGTGTACAGACCTGGGAACTCAGCACAGGGATGGTTGGGACCCCTCATAATGGGCACAGCAGGTGTACAGACCTGGGAACTCAGCACAGGGATGGTGGGAACCCGTCATAATGGGCACAGCAGGTGTACAGACCCGGGAACTCAGCACAGGGATGGTGGGAACCCCTCATAATGGGCATAACAGGTGTACAGACCTGGGAACTCAGCACAGGGATGGTGGGAACCCCTCATAATGGGCACAGCAGGTGTACAGACCCGGGAACTCAGCACAGGGATGGTGGGAACCCCCTATAATGGGCATAACAGGTGTACAGACCTGGGAACTCAGCACAGGGATGGTGGGAACCCCTTATAATGGGCACAACAAAGTCGAACGTTCACAGGCTATATTCCCTGCAAATCGAATGTGCAGATGCAGAAAATATCACATTATGGTGGGAACCCCTCATAATGGGCACAGCAGGTGTACAGACCCAGGAACTCAGCACAGGGATGGTGGGAACCCCTCATAATGGGCACAGCAGATGTACAGACCCAGGAATTCAGCCCAGGGATAGTGGTAACCCTTCATAATGGCCAAAGCAGGTGTACAGACCCGAGAACTCAGCACAGGGATGGTGGGAACCCCTCATAATGGGCACAGCGGGTGTACAGACCCGAGAACTCAGCACAGGGATGGTGGGAACCCCTCATAATGGGCACAGCAGGTGTACAGATCCGGGAACTCAGCACAGGGATGGTGGGAACCCCTCACAGGGATGGTGGGAACCCCTCATAATGGGCACAGGTGTACAGACCTGGGAACTCAGCACAAGGATAATGGGAACCCCTCAAAATAGCCAAAGCAGATGTACAGACCCGAGAACTCAGCACAGGGATGGTGGGAACCCCTCATAATGGGCACAATGGGTGTACAGACCCGAGAACTCAGCACAGGGATGATGGGAACCCCTCATAATGGCCAAAGCAGGTGTACAGACCTGGGAACTCAGCACAGGGGTGGTGGAAACCCCACATTATGACCACAGCAGGTATATAGACCCGGGAACTCAGCACAGGGATAGTGGACTTACAGAAAATAACACCAGTTTATTCAGCTGCTTGTGCATTATACATTTATAATACAGCAAGATAAGGGGCCCTAGTGTATGTATCCTGCTGACTGCTACATCCTGTACCGGTATATTTATAAAACATTCACATAGCTGCTTTTCCAACGAAACTGCATGTAAATTTGTTCTGTGCAAATGGACAAAGTCGAACGTTCACAGGCTATATTCTCTGAAGATCGAATATGCAGAAAATACCACATTATGGCCACTAGATGGAGCCGACTGTCATAGGAAATAAGTGTGCTCCTCCGCTCCATCTAGTGGTCATAATGTGGTATTTTCCGCATTTACAGATTCACAAGAATATAGCCTCAGAACATTTGATTTTTTCCCATTTTCAAAGAACAAATTAACATGGAGTTGTGATGGACGAACACCTATGCTATTTTTTTTTTTTTTAATAAATACACTCCTATGTTATAGTCCTCACAGCTAAACTCGGTATGCTGTGCAGTATGTTACATAGACCTGACCCTAAAGTTGTATTTATTGTGATTGTTACTGAAATTTTGCACTGTATAAACGATTGCGCTAATAATATGTGATAAAAAAATAAAATAAAATTTAACTACCACCATTTTATTCTCCAGTGTATCTGCTTTCAGAAAATATACAATATTGGGGGGTTTCAGTAGTCTTCAAACCTAAAATAATTTTTCAAATGTGTGCAAAAAAAAAAAAAAAAAAGCAAAAATGGCCCTAGAAGTGAAGGGGTTAAAGATCCAACATCTTCCAGTAGCTAAGGGGTTAAATGGCAATCAATTCCCCGGCTGTGCCATTACCTGGAAGTCTGAAAGACGGGAAGGTCGAAGACTGGTGTGGAAGGCTTGCTGTGCAGTGGATTAGGAAATCCTGTCCTCACTATCTCCCAGACTTTGCTCCTTGTCTATCTGGCCCTGTAGACGTTCTCCAGTCCACCACATCTCTCCATCCATGGTCACCTTAAAGGAACTCGGGGCTCCCCTGACTCCGAGGTTGGTGTAGAGCCGGAGAGGTGGTCACAGACCGGGAAGTCAGGCTTCTCGTATTCTGGAAGTCTGGAGCTCTTTATGCCTTGAAAGTGAAACTAGAATCGAGAGTTTCATTTCTCGCCCCTGGCCTCAGGCTCATCTGGCTCCCAGACAATATAAACAAAAACTTGGCCAAGGCTAAATAACTGACAATGGTTTTCTGGTTCTACCGGGTCCCACGTCTGACTGCTAAAGTCTGCCTGCCGCTTCCTTCCACCGCGCCTTAAAGTGGTAATAATGCCAAAAAAGTAGCTCCAACATCTGTAGCTCCCAGGGGTGGGTTTCTCTACTCCTCTTCTCTCCCTGGTGCTACGCCCGAGCCACACTTTGTTAGGTATGGAAAACCACTGTTTAAATTATCTTTTGGGTCTGCAGCGAGTTACCTCCCACGAGTGGATCCTTCAGCTCCGTTGTCTAGGTACACCAGTGTATTCAGGAATAAGGCCAATGTCCACACACGAGTAAAGCCCAATCAGCAAGGCTTTATTCTTTTTATCACTTTTGAGTCAACTTGAAGAAAGCAAAGGCTGGAAAGTTGAAGATGTAGGGGATGGTTCAGGCACGCAGCACTTAGATCCCAAATATATATACAGGCCCGGACTGGGACAAAAAACAGGCCCGGGCATTTTAGACTGAGCCGCCCGTGGGGGGGGGGGGGGGGTGTGGCAGCGGCGGTTAATGATGTGGGGTTCCAGCACCTTGTATCTCTGGACCCCTTTACATTACATAGCACTGCACCTCTGGACCCTTTTATATTACACATCACCCTGCACCTCTGGGCCCCTTTACATTACACAGCACCCTGCACCTCTGGGCCCCTTTACATTACACAGCACCCTGCACCTCTGGACCCTTTTACATTACACATAGCACCGCACCTCTGGACCCCTTTACATTACACATAGCACCGCACCTCTGGACCCTTTTAAATTACACATAGCACCGCACCTCTGGACCCTTTTACATTACACATAGCACCGCACCTCTGGACCCTTTTACATTACACATAGCACCGCACCTCTGGACCCCTTTACATTACACATAGCACCGCACCTCTGGACCCTTTTACATTACACATAGCACCGCACCTCTGGACCCTTTTACATTACACATAGCACCGCACCTCTGGACCCCTTTACATTACACATAGCACCGCACCTCTGGACCCTTTTACATTACACATAGCACCGCACCTCTGGACCCCTTTACATTACACAGCCTCCCACAGTTTGTTACACAGACACCCCTAACAGTTCTGGACCCCCTGCATGTTACACAGACCTCCCTACAGTACAGACCCCCTCCCTACAGTACAGAGCCCCCTACAATACAGAACCCCCCCTACAATACAGAACCCCCCCTACAATACAGAACCCCCCCTACAATACAGAACCCCCCCTACAATACAGAACCCCCCCTACAATACAGAAACCCCCCTACAATACAGAAACCCCTTCAGACCCATATTGTACCTCAGGTCAGCGCGGGACTCTCCCCATGTGTGGACATAAAGGAGGAGGGGGAGGCGGCTTCACTCTGCTCGACTGTGTTAGACAGCCTATCCGAGACTGATCAGATCATCAGTGCCGCGGCCACCTTGCCAGAGAGAAGGGGATCGTTGCGGGTCCTGGCCCCCATATGTGCCGATGGGTGTCACTGTCACTCGAGTGTGGCTCCGACTCGCAGCTGAGAGTGCACTGGGGCAGTGGGGTCACTAGGGTTGGTGTCACGTGGTGCGGCAAAACATGGTGTCACCCCCCTCCTGTCTATCCTGCCCAGCACCCTGCAGGCAGCACACGGTCATAAGGCGCACCCCCAAATGACCCCTGTAAATTAAAGTATAGGGTGGTATTGGGCTGGCTGGGGTATATAGGGCAGGTTAGGATGATATAGGGCAGGCTGGGGTTGTATAGGGCAGGTTTGGGTGGTATAGGGCAGACTGGGGTGATATAGGGCAGGTTGCTGTGGCATAGGGCAGGTTGCTGTGGCATAGGGCAGGTTGCTGTGGCATAGGGCAGGTTGCTGTGGCATAGGGCAGGTTGCGGTGGCATAGGGCAGGTTGCGGTGGCATAGGGCAGGCTGGGGTGGTATGGTGCCAGGTTAGGACTCTATGTAGTGACATGTGCAGCAGTGCAGTCATTTACAGCATGCCTGGAGATGAAGACACTCTGGCTGCTGAGTCCTCGTTTCTTTCTCCTTCAGCTGTGGGATCAGCCAGAGTGAACGAGTCTGTGGGAGGAGTGGAGGGAGCGGCCACACCCCCAGCCCCGCCCACCAACTCCGGCTGCCTCCGGAGACATTGGAGATGATGGGAAAGACGTGACATGCTGTCAGGTGGTCAGCGGGCCGCCGCGGCCCACCGGGAATTTGCCTGGTATGCCCTATGGCCAGTCCGGGTATATACTCATCGCCACTCAAGCCTGAGTGGGTATTACTCACCCGGATAGTCCCTATAATAGGGTGACCAGACATTCCCAGTTTCAGGGGACAGATTGAGGACACTGTCCCCGGACCAAGTCTGTCCCCGGTTTTGTCCCCGGATTGGATTTGAACAGGGGCTGGGGGGGGGGGGGCAATTTCAAAGACAGTCAGTGCAGAATTAAAAAAAAATATCTGAATTACACACCCCCGCTTCGCCGCTCCTACTAGCTTAGGGGGGTGTATTTTTTTCCATTATTCGTTCCCCACTTTCTGATGATCATGTGCTGGTCGGAGCGGAGGGAATATTTCTTCAGTTTCGGGTGCCCATTCAGCTCCACTCACATGTTCTTCTGCCTTGGCTCACGTCCTGGCCCGGAGAGTAATGCCCCGTACACACGATCATTTTTAATGTCATTTTTTAAACCGACGTTTTTCTCCTCGTTTTTTTTTCATGTTTCCTCTCAAGCCTGCCTTGCGTACACACCATCATTAAAAAAAACGATCAAGCAAAGCGCAGTGACGTTCAACACGTACGACGGCACTATAAAGGGGAAGTTCCGTTCGAATGGCGCCACCCTTCATGTTAGTAAAGTTTGTTGAGCGACGATTCGCGCTTTTCAGTCCGTTACTGTGTAATGAATGTGCTATCTCCATTACGAACGCTAGTTTTACCAGAACGAGCGCTCCCGTCTCATACTTGATTCTGAGCATGCGCGTTTTTTTTTCACGTCGTGAAAGCATACACACTATCGTTTTTCACGTCGTTAAAAAAAACGACGTGAAAAAAGAGAGCATGTCCGGAATTTTTAATGGCCGTTTTTCACGTCGTTAAAAATGCTCTGGAGCCCACACACGATCATTTTTAATGGCCATTTTTTAAAATGGCATTTTTAACGGCATGAAAAACGATCGTGTGTATGGGGCATAAGACTTGACAGGCTGTGAGGCGGCAGTGATGGGCAGAGAGTCGCTGATTGCCGCCATTACTAGTAGAAAAAAAAAAATATGTCCCCGGATTTCATTTTAAAAATCTGGTCACCTTATCCTATGAGAGCGGTCCTAGCAGCCGGAGTGGAACACGGATGTCAGAGATGATGGATCCCCCTTTAGGTAGGTCTCCAGGCCTCTCCTCAAAACAGCAGTACCGTCGCTATCTCCGCCGGGACTGATCTTCCCCTGGAACTCTTTTCCTAAAGATGGGCCCCCTTACAAACGGACAGCCATGGATCCTTCTCCGAAGCGTAGGCCCTTGTTAGCAGAGCTGGGCCTATGATGTAGCAGCAGAACCTCGGGCTAAAAGGTGCCCGAGGCCTAAACACACCCGCCCACCTTGTGCCATGAGGCACGCTTACTGGACCAGAGGTCCCCCCTGAACGCCTTGGGGTCCCCCTGGAATCGCCTCACGCCAAATGGCGTCTGCCCCCTTTGGTACCCTCTCCCAGCATGCACAGTGGGTTGACCACACCCACTGCATGGCTGCCGAGAGAAGACACCCAAGGTACTGTGATAACCCCCATGATCCAGCCTGTGCCGGAGGTGACAGTGCCACCTGCAGGAAAAGGAGAATAACACTGCCGGGCAGTATCACACCCAGAGCAAAGCAAAGAATTTGAACTATAATTGGTCTGAGCCCAACTACTGGCTCAGACTTCCCCTAAATTTTCATATAGCGCCCCCAAATATGGGGGGGGGGGCGCTACACATCATTAACCTCTTGGGCTCTGGAAGGTTTTACCCCCCCCCCTTCATTAACAGGCCATTTTTTGCTATTCAGCACTGCGCTACTTTAACTGGTAATTGTGCGGTCACGCAACACTGTACCCAAATTAAATTTGTATATTTTTTTTCACACAAATAGAGCTTTCTTTCGGTGTTATCTGATCACCACTGGGTTTTTTATTGTATAAATGAAAAAAAGACCCAAAATTTAGAAAAATATATTTATAGTTTTTTTTTTTTTTTTTTTTTTTTATACTTACTGCTTTAAAACATATCCAATAGAAAATGTAAAACATCTACTTTCTTTATAAATTTAGGCCAAACCGTATTCTGCTACATGTCTTTGGTAAAAAAAAAAAAAAAAAATCCTGAAAATTGTATATTGATTGGTTTGCGTGAAAGTTATAGCATCTACAAACTATGGTGTGTATATATACACTGGAATTGTTTTTTTATATATACTAGTAATGGCGGAGATCAATAACGTATAGTGGGACTGTCATAGTGAGGTCTAAAGGCCCGTACACACGATCGGATATTCCGACAACAATTGTGTGATGGCCGGGTTTTGGCGGATAATCCGACCGTCTGTACGCTCCATCGGACAATTGTTGTCTGAATTTCCGACAACAAATTATGGATGGTCATGCTCTCAAAATTGTGCAAACAACAAATGTGTTCCGTCGGATTATGCGATCGTGTGTACACAAGTTCGTCGGACTAAAATCCAAAGTACAAACACGCATGCTCCGAACCAATGCCAAACATCAGCCAACAATAATAGTGACATTGGTGCAGTGTTTTCAGCAAATATCTCCATAACCGTGTAGATTAACCCCTTCCTGCCCAGGCGAAATTTCAGCTTTCAGCACTGTCACGCTTTGAATGACAATTGCGCGGTCGTGCGACGTGGCTCCCAAACAAAATTGACGTCCTTTTTTCCGCACAAACAGAGCTTTCTTTTGGTGGTATTTGATCACCTCGGCGGTTTTTATTTTTTGCGCTATAAACAAAAATAGAGCGACAATTTTGAAAAAAAAAGCAATATTTTTTGATTTTTGCTATAATAAATATCCCAATTTTTTTTTTTTTATATATTTTTTTCCTCAGTTTAGTCCGATACGTATTCTTCTACATATTTTTGGTAAAAAAAAAAAAAATCGCAATCAGCGTTTATTGATTGGTTTGCGCAAAAGTTATAGCGTTTACAAAATAGGGGGATAGTTTTATGGCATTTTTATATATTTTTTTTTTTTTTTATTAGTAATGGCGGCGATCAGTGATTTTTTTTGTGACTGCGACATTATGGCGGACACATCGGACACTTTTGACACTAATTTGGGACCATTCACATTTATACAGCGAACAGTGCTATAAATATGCACTGATTACTGTATAAATGTGACTGGCAGGGAAGGGGTTAACACTAGGGGGTGAGGAAGGGGTTAAATGTGTTCCCTGGGAGTGATTGTTACTGTGGGGGGAGGGGACTGACTGGGGGAGGTGACCGATCTGTGTCCCTATGTACAAGGGACACAGCATCGGTCTCCTCTCCCTGATAGGACATGGATCTCTGTGTTTACACACACAGATCCATGTCCTTGTCTCTGTAACCGCCGATCGGGGGTGCCTGGCGGACATCGCGGCCACCAGGCACGCGCATCGGCATTGCAGTGAAGCGCCGGGCACGTGCGCGCGCCGCCGGCGGCGCTCGCGCGCCCCCCAGTGGCCAAATAGCGGAGGCCGTATAATAACGGCCTCCCGGCATTTGACAACCACCTTGCGGGCGTATATTCTCGTACGACGGGCGCAAGGTGGTTAAGGAGATATTTCTTGCACCTACAGGTGAGCCTTAATCTAGGCTTACCTGTAGGTGCAAGTTGTCAAAGTGAGTTTACAACCACTTTAAAGTGAAACAATAAAAATGAAAAATCCCTTTAAATATAGTGCCTGGGGGGGGGGGGGGGGGATCCCTTAGTCTGCCTGTAAAGTGGTGCATCTGTACCCTGTATAGAATCTGCTGCAGAAAAACTGACATTTCTAAAGAAAAAAAAACAAGTCAAATCACATTTAGATTAAACACAGGGTTGCAATTGCCGACACCCGGGTATTAAAAAATAAAGAAAGAAATGGCGCGTTTAAAAAAATGGCGTGGGGTCCCCCCCAAAATCCATATCAGACCCTTATCCAAGCATGCAGCCTGGCAGGCCAGAAAACAAAAAAACAAAGGGTGCGAGCGAGCACCCCCCCCCCCCTCCTCCTGAACCATACCAGGCCACATTATGCTGAACTGATTTAATTACAGTACACTGTCAGCATTGACAAATCCCAGCCATATGCTGCCATGCACTTGCCTTTGCTTCTGCTTTGCTTCTCCCACCCCACCCGACAGCATCCATTTCCCTGATGATTATATCCCCAAGCTATGTACTAAGCCGTGTAGCTCTCTAGACACGGCTAATTAACAAGCTTTCTAATGGTCTCAGCTTGTGCAATCTGCTATACAGTATACAGAGATGAACAGTGAAGCCTCGTACACACGATCGGATATCCTATGGATTCTAATCCGGTGGTTTTGTCCATCGGAAATCCAATGAAGCTGACTTCCATCAGTCTTGCCTACACACCATCAGCCAAAAAACCGACCGTTCCAAACGCCGTGACGTAAAAAACTCCGATGAGCCGAGAAAAATGAAGTTCAATGCTTCTGAGCATGCGTCGACTTGATTCTGAACATGCGTGGGGTTTTGATCCGATGGATTTGCCCATAGACGATCGGAATTTGCTATCGGTTTTTGATCCATCGGAAAAATTTAAAACATGTTCTATTTTTTAAAACCGATGGAAAAAAAGACCGATGGGGCCCATACACGATCGGTTTGTCCGATGAAAAAAGTCCATTGGACTGTTTTCATCAGTAAAACCGATCGTGTGTACAGGGCTTTACAACCGATGCCACTAAAGCTCTATAAACACCATACAATTTTTATCATTCGATTTCCTTTATATTTACCTTCAACTATGTAGTAGAAGGGCCTGCCTGACTGCATACACATTGGAAGTGTTTAGGATTGACTTCCTATTATATGGTTTTGGTCAGGGGCCTTGCTAGGTCTACAAAAGATCAGAGGCTAAAGGCCATAGCAGCGAAGTAAAGAAAGTCATGCGGTTGGGCGGATATACACATGTCCATGTCCTCTGTCCCCTGCACCCCACCACACAAACACACACTGTAGGTAGAACTCTCCTACCTTACACAGGTGTACAGCAAGCAGAGCATCTGAGATCGGCATCACAGGGCTGGATGGGGGCGGGAACTACTGAAGTTAACTTTTCACATTAACAGGCTGGTGATTGGTTGGTAGGATTTCCCGTTAACCAATCAAATGCTGTTTAATGAAAAAAAGTTAACTCCTGAGGTTCCCGCCCCCATCCAGCCCTGTGATACTGGCCGCTCGCCGCTGTCCGATGAAGAGGACAGCAGTGAAAATGTCCGCAGGCTGGGTGACCACATTCAGCGGTGGTGGGCCGAGTTCTGACCCCTGCCCTAGAGACTCGGGGCTGTGTGCC
Organism: Rana muscosa; assembly: GCA_029206835.1. NCBI lineage: Eukaryota > Metazoa > Chordata > Amphibia > Anura > Ranidae > Rana > Rana muscosa. The sequence goes on from CM055127.1 coordinate 176,418,285, forward strand.
CCAGATTTGGGGCTATGGCCTCAATAGCGATGCCTCTGGTTTTGGTAAATCTAAAAGAAAAAATCAAAAAAAAAAATTTGTATTTTATATGTTTTTTTATGTTTTTATATTATGTAGCTTTAGAGGGATTGTAACGATCCGCACTCGGAGACTGTGACTGTCATGTTTTGATGAAGTGACATTGAGGCACACATGACCCCGACTCTTCTAGATTTGCAGCTCGAGCTCCCAGGGGTGCCACACCTGAGCTGTTACTTCTTTGTGCACGGAAAGAGTTAATGAAAGACACAGGTATTTCTTGCGGTATCACTTGGCGGCAATTGGCTTCCAGAAGAAAGGTGATTTGTATATTATTGTTTGGTGATTGTCTGACATGCACTTAGATGTGTCTTTTTAACTTTTGTGATCTCTTCCCAGGCTGGGTATTGGTAAACTTTTTTGTTTGTTTTGCCCCCCCCCCTTTAAATATTTAATAAAGTAAAATGTTCGCTAAATAGACCAACCACTATTTTTATCACTAGAATAACCGCTTGTTTTTCCCAGGTAGCTTTACTACAGGTGGATCCATTGTATTATAGTGGGGGCAGTGAGCGGTATGTAGTGAGTGTGGTATGTAGTGGGGGCAGTGGGCGGTATGTAGTGGGGGCAGTGAGCGGTATGTAGTGGGGGCAGTGAGCAGTATGTAGTGGGTGTGGTATGTGGTGGGGGCAGTGGGTGGTATGTAGTGGGGGCAGTGGGCGGTATGTAGTGGGGGCAGTGGGCGGTATGTAGTGGGGGCAGTGGGCGGTATGTAGTGGGGGCAGTGAGCGGTATGTAGTGGGGGCAGTGGGCGGTATGTAGTGGGGGCAGTGAGCGGTATGTAGTGGGGGCAGTAAGCAGTATGTAGTGGGTGTGGTATGTGGTGGGGGCAGTGGGTGGTATGTAGTGGGGGCAGTGGGCGGTATGTAGTGGGGGCAGTGAGCGGTATGTAGTGGGGGCAGTGAGCGGTATGTAGTGGGGGCAGTGAGCAGTATGTAGTGGGTGTGGTATGTGGTGGGGGCAGTGGGCGGTATGTAGTGGGGGCAGTGAGCGGTATGTAGTGGGTGTGGTATGTGGTGGGGGCAGTGGGCGGTATGTAGTGGGGGCAGTGGGCGGTATGTAGTGGGGGCAGTGAGCGGTATGTAGTGGGGGCAGTGGGCGGTATGTAGTGGGGTCAGTGAGCGGTATGTAGTGGGGTCAGTGAGCGGTATGTAGTGGGGGCAGTGGGCGGTATGTAGTGGGGGCAGTGAGCGGTATGTAGTGGGGGCAGTGAGCGGTATGTAGTGGGGGCAGTGAGCGGTATGTAGTGAGGGCAGTGGGCGGTATGTAGTGGGGGCAGTGAGCAGTATGTAGTGGGGGCAGTGGGCGGTATGTAGTGGGGGCAGTGGGCGGTATGTAGTGGGGGCAGTGGGCGGTATGTAGTGGGGGCAGTGGGCGGTATGTAGTGGGGGCAGTGGGCGGTATGTAGTGGGGGCAGTGGGCGGTATGTAGTGGGGGCAGTGAGCGGTATGTAGTGGGGGCAGTGGGCGGTATGTAGTGGGGACAGTGAGCGGTATGTAGTGGGGACAGTGAGCGGTATGTAGTGGGGGCAGTGAGCGGTATGTAGTGGGGGCAGTGAGCGGTATGTAGTGTGGGCAGTGAGCGGTATGTAGTGGGGGCAGTGGGCAGTATGTAGTGGGGGCAGTGAGCGGTATGTAGTGGGGGTAGTGGGCGGTATGTAGTGGGGGCAGTGAGCGGTATGTAGTGGGGGCAGTGGGCGGTATGTAGTGGGGGCAGTGGGCGGTATGTAGTGGGGGCAGTGGGCGGTATGTAGTGGGGGCAGTGAGCGGTATGTAGTGGGGGCAGTGGGCGGTATGTAGTGGGGGCAGTGGGCGGTATGTAGTGGGGGCAGTGGGCGGTATGTAGTGGGGGCAGTGAGCGGTATGTAGTGGGGGCAGTGAGCGGTATGTAGTGGGGGCAGTGAGCGGTATGTAGTGGGGGCAGTGAGCGGTATGTAGTGGGGGCAGTGGGCGGTATGTAGTGGGGGCAGTGAGCGGTATGTAGTGGGGGCAGTGGGCGGTATGTAGTGGGGGCAGTGGGCGGTATGTAGTGGGGACAGTGAGCGGTATGTAGTGGGGGCAGTGAGCGGTATGTAGTGGGGGCAGTGAGCGGTATGTAGTGTGGGCAGTGAGCGGTATGTAGTGGGGGCAGTGGGCAGTATGTAGTGGGGGCAGTGAGCGGTATGTAGTGGGGGTAGTGGGCGGTATGTAGTGGGGGCAGTGAGCGGTATGTAGTGGGGGCAGTGGGTGGTATGTAGTGGGGGCAGTGGGCGGTATGTAGTGGGGGCAGTGGGCGGTATGTAGTGGGGGCAGTGAGCGGTATGTAGTGGGGGCAGTGAGCGGTATGTAGTGGGGGCAGTGAGCGGTATGTAGTGGGGGCAGTGGGCGGTATGTAGTGGGGGCAGTAAGCGGTATGTAGTGGGGGCAGTGGGCGGTATGTAGTGGGGGCAGTGGGCGGTATGTAGTGGGGGCAGTGAGCGGTATGTAGTGGGGGCAGTGAGCGGTATGTAGTGGGGGCAGTGGGCGGTATGTAGTGGGGGCAGTGGGCAGTATGTAGTGGGGGCAGTGAGCGGTATGTAGTGAGGGTAGTGGGCGGTATGTAATGGGGGCAGTGAGCGGTATGTAGTGGGGGCAGTGGGCGGTATGTAGTGGGGGCAGTGGGCGGTATGTAGTGGGGGCAGTAAACAGTATGTAGTGGGGTCAGTAAACAGTATATAGTGAGGGCGCTTTAAGTCTGCAACTCTATGCCCAAATTAATAGGATCCCCTGAAGAAGCCATCTGGCGAAACACGTAGAGATACATATTTGTGATGATATACAGATTCCTGAACCTGGCCCCATTCAGTGAACTTATATTTGTATTAAGTTGATGGGGCTCTTTGGTACAGGTCATTCTACACATAGAGTGCTATATCTAGTCAATTGGGAAATGTAGGCAAGACAATTCCTTGCAATATGTACATGTTTTTATGATCTGGCTTTTTTTATGATATAAAATAAAAGTTTTTTATATTTTTAAACTGTTGTAGATTCCCTTTATTGTGGTTATTTTCGGCAACCTTGAAAGGTCTTCCTTCCTCTTTTTTTTCTCTTCAAATTTTCATATGGATGTGGTGCCGTAACAATGGAGACCTGTCTCTAATCCTACAGTAAAATATGATGTGCAGTGTGTGATCAGATCCCCACCCTCTGCTTCTGAAAGCTTAGACAAGTTGTATAAATTCTGGGCTTTGAATTAATGTAAAAAAGAGAAGACAGCAGGTAAACCAGTGCAACTTATGTAGGAGGATTTGTATCACCCTGAGGCCGGTCACTTCACTGGGTATATGAAAGGGTTTACAACCACTTTAAACTTATTCCCGACTGCCACCACAGATTTACAGTAGAAAAGTACAAGCAAAGTCTCTTCTTCCTGGGTCCTAGCACAATTGTGTGTGTAACACACAGACCCCTCCCCCCCCCCTTTACCTGCCTTCTTCGGCTCCTCGCAGGAAGAGAGGGCACACCGTGCCACATGCCCGTACCCTCCTGTGTGAAGAGGTTGAGCGGTGTTGAAATGGGTCTCTGCATCCAAATTCTCCAGAGAATGGTTCTTATTTCTATAGTCAATAAAGACAAGTCTCTATTTCCCCCAATGACTTCAATGTCCACACCAGCTGTAACTCCAACGTAGAGTTTATTTCTCTTTAAAGCACAGTCTCTGATAGGAAAGGTTGGAGAGAGAACAGGACAGCATAAGGTGTGGGAGAGGTCCAGGCACAAACGTATTATGCCACGTACACACGATCATTATTCACGGCGGTTAAAAAACCGCCGTGAATAATGTCATTAAAAACGAGGGAACGGCTTGTTCCCCACACACGGTCGTTTTTTCTCTTGTCGAGAAAAACGACCGTCTGTGGGCTCCGCGGCAGTGTTTCCCTATGGGAAACACTGCCGCGGAAAACATTTTGAAAAAAACGACGAGAAAAATTAGAACATGTTCTAATTTTTCTCGTCGTTTTTAATGCCGTTTTTCTCGTCGAAAAAAACGACAGAAAGCCCACAGACTATCGTTTTTCTCGTCGAATGGGAAAAATGTCGTTTTTCCCGACGAGAAAAACGGCCGTGTGTACGCGGCATTACACTTCACTGCTCGGCTTCCCAAGCAGACTTAGCCCATTTGGATAGTCTCCCTAGATAGGGACCAGCAGCCAGAATGGTACTCGGAACTAACCGCACAATCGCTACACAAACTGGTGAACTTGGTGTTTCAAAGCTCGGCCTCTTTGTAAGGAGAAGACATCCCTCCAGAGAGTCACCGGGTCCCTTCCTTCACTGTGACTTCTCACCAGTCCTTCGGAACGGTTCCTCCCCCGGCCTCCTCGTCTAAGACGTGGGTCCCCTCGCAAGGCGGCACCCTGAGATTCCTCGATCCTTGGTGGGCCCCAGCCAAAGGTGCTGGACCCAAGGTCTTTAGTTGCAGCCCCAGGGCTAAAGGTGTCTGGAACTGATTCACCGACCTCCGCCCCTGGGCCAAAGGTGCCCAGGGCAGACAGGAACACACACACTCCCTGGGAGTAGGACCCCCGGGAATCGAACCCCAAGCAGGCAGCGTCTGCCCCTTTTATAACGCGTATAACGAATGATTCGACCGGAAATGTACTTCCCCCACCCAATTCCAGCAGCAATCTTCTCTCTATAATGTTGAATCTTTTTTCTCTATAATGTCAAATCTTTTCTCTCTATAATGTCCAATCTTTTCTCTCTATAATGTCAAATCTTTTCTCTCTATAATGTCAAATCTTTTCTCTCTATAATGTCAAATCTTTTCTCTCTATAATGTCAAATCTTTTCTCTCCTATGTCGAATCTTTTCCCTCTATAATGTCGAATCTTTTCTCTCTATAATGTTGAATCTTTTCTCTCTATAATGTCGAATCTTTTCTCTCTATAATGTCAAATCTTTTCTCTCTATAATGTCAAATCTTTTCTCTCTATAATGTCGAATCTTTTCTCTCTATAATGTCGAATCTTTTTTCTCTATAATGTCGAATCTTTTTTCTCTATAAAGTCGAATCTTTTCTCTCTATGTCGAATCTTTTTTCTCTATAATGTCGAATCTTTTCTCTCTATGTCAAATCTTTTCTCTCTATAATGTCGAATCTTTTCAATTTGGAACCGAAATTCGTAAACGAAACTTCGTATTTCGTACAGAATTCGTATCCGTAAAAATTCGTAATTCGGATTCGTACAAATGTACGAATTTCGAAAAATTTGTACGAATTTGCGATTCGTACGAAACTAATCGCACATGTCTATTAAATATTTGAATCCAAAATCTAGTGACTACAGGACACTGCCACCAAACATGATACATTGTACCCATCTGGCCACAGTGTCTAAAGCAAGTAGGGCATGCCGATGGGGGCATCTTCGCAACTCTGGTTGGGACCAAATACCAACATAGGAGTGTTTTGTAATTTGCTTCAATTAGAGTTGTGTTGAAAGATACCTTGGATAAAACATAGGCAATGTCTTGCCAGTCAGACAGTTTGAAAGTGGTATTCAAGTCCCTTTCCCATTGATTCATGTAAGGAAGCTTAGTGGTCGGATCCGTAAGAGTAGCACACACTCTAGATACCCGTCCCTGGAGGAGGCCTTTCATTTGACAAGATCATTCAAAAGCTGTAAGTGGAAGGGGTCCATTTAACAAATTAAGTTTAGATAGTACAAAAGAAATAATCTGGCTATACCTGAATATCTCACAAGAGGGCATCTGTAACGTCTCCTTGAAATATTGCAAGGTTTATCTCCGCTAAGATAGTCTCCTATCCTAAAAACTCTCCTTGTTAAGCCACCATTGAAATGATGTTGGAGTCAGTCCTTAGGAAAACTCTGGATTTCAGAACATGGGGGCTAGCGGAGTATGTGGGGATGACAGGGATTTACTATGTCGTACTCTGTTCCAGGCAGCTAGTGGATGAGAAGGATAGGACACAAAATAGAGGGGCAAAGACTGCTAGGAAGCCATATTAGGGAACCAATGGCAAAAGGATGGCAAGAAAGAGCCTCAATAGAGACCCTGAGGAGTGTAGATCCCTTAGCAGTTGTATAGGAGAGCTGAGCTGTTTGAGTGGCTTGATAATACCGTATATACTCGAGTATAAGCCGACCCGAATATAAGCTGAGGCACCTAATTTTACCACAAAAAAATGGGAAAACTTATTGACTCAAGTATAAGCCTAGGGTGTCCATCTGCATACCTCACTGTGCCTCACTTTGCCTCACTGTGTCCATGTGCATGCCTCACTGTGTCTATGCCTCACTGTGTCCGTGCCTCACTGTGTCCGTGCCTCACTGTGTCTGTGCCTCACTGTGTCCGTGCCTCACTGTGCCCGTGCCTCACTGTGCCCATGCCTCACTGTGCCCATGCCTCACTGTGCCCGTGCCTCACTGTGCCTGTGCCTCACTGTGTCCGTGCCTCACTGTGTCCGTGCCTCACTGTGCCCGTGCCTCACTGTGCCAATGCCTCACTGTGCCAATGCCTCACTGTGTCCATGACTAGACTGACGTTTAACATGGGAGTCTATAGAAGGGGTGCCCGGCTTTGAAAAATCAGTGTTCCCCGGCCGTAGGTCCCCCAGACAAAAAACTTTTCATACTTATAGAGGAGAAATAGGGCTACATGTGTGACAAGTTTCGGGTCCAGGGGACCTACGACCGGCCAGTACCGGGTCCCCAAATTCACCGGAGAAATTACCGTTTAACATGGGAGTCTATGGAAGAGGTGCCCGGGTTTGAAAACTTGGTGCTCCCTGGCTGTAGGTCCTCCCGACAACAAACTTTGCACACTTGTAGAGGAAGAGTGGGCCTATATGTGTGCCATGTTTGAGGTCCAGGGGACCTACGACTGGCCAGTACCGGGTCCCCAAAGTCCGGGAGATCAGGCGCAAAAAGGTGACTAGAGTATAAGCCGAGGGGGGCATTTTCAGCCCAAAAAAATGTGCTGAAAAACTCAGCATATACTCGAGTATATACTGTAAGTCTGTAAATTAGGGAGGCCAAGAGCACCATAAGGTTTTGAGACATACAACGTTAACCACTTCCCACCCGGCCTCTCTCCTTCTGAGTGGACGTTCAGGAACGTCCCTCAGAAGGAGAAGGATCGCACGCGCCGGCGCAGCGGCACGATCCCGATGTGCTCGTGTCACCCGGTCACGGCGCATCTCAGATCGGCAGGAGGGCTCTGTGATTGGCCTTCCTGATCACTTGACGGCCATGTCCAATCACAGTCGTCATGTGATTTAAACAGAGAGCCGGTTGCTAGGCGATCGGCTCTCCTCACACATTAGTTGTCAGTGAGGAGAGGAGAGCGGATCGCTGCAGCCGGCTGGTGGTCAGTGAGTAAGAGCTGTTTTTTTACAGCTTTTTACACACTGATCACCAGCCTAGTAACACACAATGTAAAACACACATGTCCCCACACAATTTCCCCACACATGTCCCCACATAGTAAAAACACCTGTCCCCCACATATGTAACAGTAAAATCATATATCCCAATGATCATCTGCACACATCTGTACATGATCATCTGCGTACATGATCATCTGCGTACATCTGTCAGTGATCACACAAACCAATTATTATACACGTAACGGGAATTTTTTTTACCAAAAACATGTAGCAGAATACATTTTGGCTTAAATTTATGACAAAATTTGATTTTATTGGATTTCTTTTAAAATAGAATAAAGAAAATATTGTGTTTTTTTTTTTTCCCCAAATTTTCGCTCTTTTTTCGCTTATGTCGCAAAAAATAAAAAACGTAGTCGGGAATAAATACCACCAAAAGAAAGCTCTATTTGTTTGAACAAAATGATAAAAATTTCATTTGGGTACAGCGTAGCATGACCGCGCAATTCTCATTGAAAATGCGAGAGCGCTGAAAGCTATAAAATTGGCCTGGGAAGGAAGGGGATGAAAGTGCCCGGTATTGAAGTGGTTAATTTATTCATTCCGGGTTTTTTGCTAACCCAGATAAAGCGGAGAATTTCCAACTGTAACCACGGCAACTCTCCCCTTGGCACCGCAATCGGTAAGGTCCTAAAATAATAAAGTATCCTGGGTAGAAATTTAATTTTAAGAGAGTAGATTCTGCCAAACCAAGGTGTAGAATAATCTGCCCGACAATGAAGATCTTCCTGAAGTTGAGGAAAGAGTGGAGGATAATTATCCTGGTAAAGAGTGGAGAGCGAAGGTCAATTGGAAACCTAAACATGGAAGGGAAGTTATGCCTATTGAAAATTATAAATACTCTGGAAAGTCATTACCGTTGAGGGGGGCAAAGAAACATGGCCTTTTTTTTTTTGTATTCAAGGAAAGCCCAGAGAGCTGAGAGAATTGGTGTAACAAGGTCAGCAGGTTAGGTAAAGTATTTTGAGGATTTACGATGTACATAAGAACATCGGCGGCAAACAAGGCACATTTATGCTCTTGTTGTCCACAACATATACCATGAGTATTAGGATGGGGAGATAGCCACATCTAAGGATTGAATTGCTAGCGCAAATAGCAATGGGGAGAGCGGACAACCCTGTCTTGTCCCACGTCGGACGGGAAACAATGACAATCTATAACCCTGTATTATATATGCCATCATGCTATGTATAATGCTATCACTAGCTGTGTTATAAGCTTATATGATTAATAACAAAAGAATGTGGCCACCTCATCTAAGGGCTAGTAAGCTGAAATATACGGTGGAACCTCGGATTGCGAGTAACACGGTTAACAAGCGTTTCGCAATACGAGCACTGTATTTTAAAAAATCCTAACTCAGTTTGCGAGCGTTGTCTCGCAAAACGAGCAGGATTCAAGCCAAAGCGGTGTGCAGTACCACTTTTGGCCTGAGGTGGGTGGGCGCCGGAGCCGAGCGGATCTGATCGGCGCCATTCAGAGCCGCCTCGGAAAGACTTGGAAATACTCAGTTCCAGAGCCTTTCCGAGGTCAGCCGAGTTGTCCTCGGGCCTTTCCGCATGTTTCTGAGGCTCTCCGGCGCCCCCCCGCCTCTGGCCACATACGGTATTGCATGCCATTGAAGTCAATGCGGAGCAAATTATTTTCGTTTCTATTGACTTCAATGGGGAAACTCGCTTTGATATGCGAGTACTTTGGATTACGAGCATTCTCCTGGAACGGATTATGCTCGTAATCCAGGGTTCCACTGTATTACAATTTTGTTTTTAGGTTTTTATATGTTTTAAATATTTCTTTTAAATACAGTCATTCGTTTTAATGTTTTAAAGTGGAGTTCCACCCTGATTTTTTTTTTTTTTCAAAAAATCATAAAAAAAATAGAAAAAAAAAATAGAATTATTTTTTTTATACTCACCAGAAAGGGTGGTTGCTATGTGGAAGTAGCTCTTCTGCCTCTTCATCCACCGCGGTGGTCTTCTTCCTCGTCCTCCGTCGCGGTGTCTTCTGGTGAATGGGGCGCGCTGCCTTCTGGGAACTGTGTGTGATCCCAGGAGGCAGCCCTCCATTCACAAAGCGCTGTGCGAGTCGTGCATGCGCAGTAGGAAACGGGCAGTGAAGGATGGAGGCGCCAGGACCGAACGATCACCGTCGGGGGCCCATCATCGCAGGCGCCTAGGACAGGTAAAGTGTCCTTATTAAAAGTCAGCAGCTACAGTGTTAGTAGCTGCTGACTTTTAAAAATAAATAAATCGCGGGTGGAACTCCGCTTTTAAGTGAAAAAAAAAAAAAAAGTATATTTTGCTGGCTTTTGATGTCTGCGCTCCCAACCTGCTCATAGTGATCACCTTGGAATGCTGAAACAAAAGGGATACTAAAGTAGCATTCAATACAAAGCTTGGGACCCATCACTATCCTTGATTCAGAAATCATTCGTGTTTTCCCACACAGGTCATCATCTTGATGCATTTACGAGCTTGAAAAGCACCTTGGACAATAAATGCAGTGTGAGGACTTTCTGAATATTGGAGGTGTTCTAGAAAGTGTGGATGTGTCATGAAGTTCATCATTTGCACCTGCGCCTTGGTCTTAGCTATACATCTGCACTCACAATGCCTGATGAGATTCATTCCATTATTTTCAGTGTTACTGGATGCTCATGAAGAAAACACGAGGGATGAGAACAGTGGCAATGAATTGTAGGACCCGCTACACTATATGGCCAAAAGCATGGAGGCACCCCTTGAAATAATTGGGTGTTAATGATGGAGCATATAAAGATGTTTCCAGACCTGTTTAACCACTTCCCGCCCGGCCTATAGCAGAATGATGGCCGGGCGGTGGTTCAGTTATCCTGACTGGGGGTCATATGACGTCCAGCAGAATAACAGCCGCCGTGCGCCTGTGGGGGCGCGCATCGCGGCGATCGGTGGTGCGGTGTGTCAGTCTGACACACCTCAACACCGATCTCGGTAAAGAGCCTCCGCCGGAGGCTCTTTACCACATGATCAGCCATGTCCAATCACGGCTGATCACGATGTAAATAGGAAGAGCGAGTAGAGCGAGTAGAGGAGAGCCGATCGGCGTCTCTTCTGACAGGGGGGGTTCGCGCTGATTGTTTATTAGCGCAGCCCCCCCTCGGATACCCACACTGGACCACCAGGATGCCGCCCAGGACCACCAGGGAAGCACCTAACATGTGGATGGCCAGGTAAGTCCCCCATGGCCATCCACATGTAAAAAAGTATGCACAACATATGCCAATCAGTGCCTACAAATGGGCACTGACTGGCACCATCATGGCACAAAAAATGTGTGATGCCCAGCAATTCCACCCACCAGTGTCCATCAGTGCCACCCACCAGTGTCCATCAGTGCCACCTATCAGTGCCCATCCATGCCCATCTGTGCCCATCAGTGCCCACATATCAGTGCCCGTCTGTGCCACCTATCAGTGCCACCCATAAGTACCCATCAGTAGCGCCTATGAGTGCCAATCAGTGGCACCTATGAGTGCCCATCAGTACCGCCTATGAGTGCCCATCAGTGCCGCATACCAGTGCCACCCATCAGTGCCCATCAGTGCCGCCTATCCGTGCCCATCAGTGCTGCCTATCAGTGCCCATCAGTGCTGCCTATCAGTGCCCATCAGTGCCACCTCATTGGTGCCACCTCATCGGTGCCCGTCAGTGCAGCCATATCAGTGCCCATCATTGAAGAAGAAAAGGTACTTATTTACAAAAAAATAACAGAAACAAAAAAACGCTCTTTTTTTATTTTTTGCGCAAATTAAAAAAAAACGCAGAGGTGATCAAATACCACCAAAAGAAAGCTCTATTTGTGGGAATAAAATGATAAAAAATTTGTTTGGGTACAATGTAGCATGACCGTGCAATTGTCATTCAAATTGCGACAGCGCTGAAAGCTCAAAATTGGCCTGGGCAGGAAGGTGTATAAGTACCTGGTATTGAAGTGGTTAAGGAAGTCTCTTTTCTGTTCCAGCATTAGCTTGCCCTTGTGCACAAGTCCATCTCCATAAAGACATGGTTTGATGACTTTGGTGTGGAGAAAATTGGGTAGCCTACGGAGAGCCATGACCTCAACCCTACAAAAATGCTTTTGGATAAATTAGACCACTGATTGCAAGCTAGGTCTTCTCGCTCACCATCACTGCCCAACCCCACCAATGCTTTTCTGACTATAAGAACACCGATTCTACAGACATACTCCAAAATCTTGAGGAAGCCTTCCTAGAAGAGTGAATTATAGCTGCAAAGGGGACAGCGAGCCCTATATTAATGCCTGCGGTATGGGAATGATATGTCCAACAAGCTCAAAAAGGTGTACTGGTCAGGTTCTGAGTCTGACAAATGTCTGGCCATATAGTATACAGTATGTGGACGTGTTTTAGAAAAGATCTTCATTTGACAAATACATTTTGCTTTGTTTTAACCACTTCAGGCCCCGGGGCCAATTCTGACACTTCGCTCCTACATGTAAAAATCATCATTTTTTTGCTAGAAAATTACTTAGAACCCCCAAACACTATATAAGTTTTTTTTAGCAAAGACCCTAGAGAATACAATGGCGGTCATTGCAACTTTTTATCTCGCACGGTATTTGCGCAGCAATTTTTCAAACACGTTTTTTGGGGGAAAAAAACAGTTTCATGCTTTAAAAAAAAAAAAAAACAGTAAAGTTAGCCCATTTTTTTTGCATAATGTGAAAGATGAAGTTACGCCGAGTAAATAGATACCTAACATGTCACGCTTCAAATTTGCGCCCGCTCGTGGAATGGCGCCAAACTTCGGTACTTAAAAATCCCCATAGGCGACGCTTTAAATTTTTTTACTGGTTACATTTTTTGAGCTACAGAGGAGGTCTAGGGCTAGAATTATTGCTCTCGCTCTAACGTTCGCGGCGACACCTTATATGTGTGGTTTGAACACCGTTTTCATATGTGGGTGGGACTTAAGTATGCGTTCGCTTCTGCATGCGAGCACACGGGGACAGGGGCACTGTAAAAATTGTTTTTATTTTTTTATTGTTAATTTTACTTTTTTATTTTTTTATTTTGACACTTTAAAAAAATAAATAAAAATTTGATCACTTTTATTCCTATTACAAGGAATGTAAACATCCCTTGTAATAGGAATATTGCATGACAGGTCCCCTTTACAGTGAGATATGGGGGGTCAATAAGACCCCACATCTCACCACTAGGCTGGGAAGCCTAAAAAAAAACAAAAAACGAAAAAACAATCACCACTTCAAAGCCAAAGCGGCGCCGTTTTTTGGAATGCAGAGGCCGGGCGTGACGTCATAACATCGCGCCCGGGCTCCGACGATCATAGAGACTCCGGCGACCATCTGGTCCGCCGGAAATCTCTGTGATCAACATCCGGGGCCGACGGATCCTGTCACCGACTCACCGATCGCACAGGTGAGTCGGGAGAAGCACCGGAGGACGGTGGGAGGGGGGGGGACGTCCCCTTCCGCTGCCCGTAAGAACGATCAAATGGCAGAACAGCCGCTAAGATCGTTCTCATGGTGTAGAGAATCCCCGTCTGAAACCGGCAATATCTGAATGATGCCTGTAGCTGCACCCATCATTCAGATATACCCCCACAAAGCTAAGGACGTCATATGACGGCCTCTGGGCCTGAAGCAGTTAAGATATTCTCATTTGATCCAATACCAAATTTTTGTGATTCTTGCTTGCCAAAAGCATGGACTGTTATAGGGGCAGCAGGAGGTGGTGGAAGTAATCCTAAGAAGTATACACTGAAGAGTGTCCAGTCTCCTAAACCCATACATAAGACATCTTTTATTTCATTATTATTACTATAGACCAGGGCTCTGCCATTCAGGTTGTTGTCTCTTATCTTCTGTTGATACAGTTGTAGGTTCTCCTCCTGGAAACCTAATTTACTCATCTGGAAATAAAAGAAAGAGGTTATGGTTCATTGATATAAATTGAAGAGTGAGGATGGATGTGCATGGAAAATGCATAACATGATATTGACATGTAGTAAGATAATAATACAGGTATTTCTTATTTGAGAAATAACTTTTCTAACTCCATCTAACACCACTGGATTTGTTCAATAAGGCAATTTGTAGAAAGAGTCATTTTTAAAAATGAGCAAATAAACATTAATTGGCATGCAAGGATAGTATGAAACGGAACACACTTACCTCTTTACAAACTTTATCTACACTCATGTTCAGTAAAGTCAACATGGTCAGTCTGTGACTCTTCTTGGCTTCCCACATGTTGTTACTGCCTCGTAAAAGTTCCATCTGTCTTTTGATGGACTGGTCCAAATTGACAGTGAATGGCAAAAAAAAGTTGGCATCTGCTACGGTAAAATTTCCATACAATAGTTTGTGGAAAATCTCTGGGTCTCCATCCAACTCTAGAAGTTGTTTGAGACTTGTTTTTATGGCATCAAACTCTTCCAAAGACTTCTCAAAAACATCCCAAAGGAATGTTCGAGCGTAGATGGAAGATTCTCCTGTCGCATCGGTTTGATCCAGGCACCTCTTCTGTTGTTCGTCTTCGATGCACTGTAATATCCAGCTGAGCCGACAGGGCCATTGAGTTGCCAGAAGTACCCATTCTGTTACTTTGTGAGGCCTAATCTTAGTCCTTGCCACTTCTCTGATCATAAGTCTAATTGTTATAGCGAGAGTGTTTACTATCCTTTTGATGTGGACAACGTTGTCTGTGATATAGTCTTTCATGTTTTCATCAAAGAGGTATTTGAAGGCGTCATTTATTAAGGTTTTGGTCTTTGGTCCTTTTTCGACACTAAAGATGCTAGGTTGTCCTAGTTTTCCAGAGCATCTGATGTTCAAGGGAATGTCCTGGACCCCAAAATCATTTTTATGGGTACTTCGTGGTCGAAGTAGGTGTTCTTTCTCATCTGATACCTCTAATAAACTTTCTGTAACATTTGCTTCTTCTGTTTCTCTTTTCAGCCCACCTGGTCCTTTAATTATCTTTTTCATCAAGAAACACTTAGTATCACGGTCCATTTTGGGAATGCAAAAAGGCAGAGTTATAATACGGTTTAAGAACTGATAACCATTGTTTGCCATGCCTTTCATCAATCGTGAGCTTTCTACACATTCCACAATGATCCTAGGGTCTACCGCTAGAATAGAGATACATGGGGCACTGGGATCGGAGAGTAGAATATTCATGGCATTTAAGACTCCTACTACTTTTCCTGGCATGCAACTATCCAGGTTTGTGATCTCTAAAACGACTTTAATTTTCTGCCGTTGGAAGATTTCCATGAGTTGGAGGTACTGGGTGATGATCTGAACCTCATGTTTTACATCACTCATGAAGCCCAGATGGGAACTCATGTCTGTCCGGTTCATTTTTTGCTGCACCACACCCTTTTGGGTGATAATTATGTTTTTAATAGTCACAATAACCTCTCTTAATATCCCTACTGCAGATATGCCAATGACAGCTGCCCCAACACTTTCAGCAATAGCCAACATATTTCCAATTGGGTCACCTAATGGAAAGCCATATATTATAAACAAAGCACCAACACCAATATCAATCAAGATGACCAAAATGGTAACAGTCCAGAGTGGGAGACATAAGAACCTCTTACTAACCCATTCTTGTTTGAGTGGTGCATCAATAATTATAGTTTTTTTGCTTACAGCTCGATAGACACTTATGGGAATCAGTCCAAAGTCGTTCTCAATACCATCACAGAGGGTGGTAACAAGACCAGCCCAGAGCTGGTCACTACCTGCATATTCCCATGCACTGAAACGGATGAAGATGAAATGTATGTTCTCTCGTTCTTTGTGCTTTTCTGTTATGACGGGATGGTAAAATATCATAAGGAAGATGAGCTTGATGAGATCTTTTCCTATGCATTTTCTTATTCTCTGCCTGGTCCTTGCAACTTCATCCTGTTCTTTCTTCGATGATTCCAAACATAGATATGCTGCAAACCAAACCATGAGAATGAAGTATAAGTAAATAGAGCTGAATATGTATTTAGGGTTGGGACAAGATGGGGCAAGTGGGATTGGCCCAGGCAAAGAGTTTTTTATGTGAGGGGCATGCACCGCCCCCTATCCACATTTGCTGCTGCCGGGAGGTGAGCAGTCTGTGGAGGAGATAGGGGGCGGTGTGTGTGTACAGTGCAATGTGATCTACAGCTAAGGTCTCGTACACACGGCCGAGAATCTCATCAGGAAAAAACACTTTGTTTTTCCTGACGAGATTCTTGAACAAGAATCTTGTCCCGGCCGAGTGTACACACGTACGATTCAAAAGAACCACCGTTCTTTTGAATGGCACGAACGCGGTGACGTCATCGACTACGACGAGCGTGCGCTCGTCACATTCGATGCCATCGCCGCCATCTTGCTACACCCTACCTATGCCTAGGAAGCTACCGCGCATGCGTCAAAGTCATTTTGAGCATGCACCGGTTTCCACGGCGACAGGTAAGTGTACACAATCTCGGGTTTCTTGACGGGAAACAGGCCGACAAGAATCCCGACGAGAAAATAGAGAGCAGGTTCTCTATTTTTCTCGTCGAGATTCTGGCCAGTTTTCCTGACGAGAAACCTGAAAGCCTCGTACACACGGCCAGTTTTCTTGGCAAGAAAGCTCTCCCGGCAGTTTTCTTGTCGTTTCTTGATGAGAAAACCGGCCGTGTGTACGAGGCTTAAGAGTGATCTGGTCTCCTGTACTGTATAGAGCAGCGCTCTTCTGACAGGAGGTGAAAGCACAACACAGCACACCTCCTCCTGGCTCTTCATCATTCACCGCTCAAGCCTCCAGGCTGCCATCTCCTTGTCCTGGCTGTGAGTGCAGGCGGGGGAAGGAGCTCAGCGGCGGACAGCCATGGGGACCGAACTGAAATGTGGGTGGGCACAACAACCCACCCCAGCACCCCCTAAATTTGGTCCCTCTGTGTCTCTCACCTAGCAGCTGAAAGCCGGCGGGAGGGAGAGTGGGAGAAGCCGGCTTTGAGTTGCTGGATGAGAGACGCTGTCATTCTTCCTTCTCTGCTCCACCGATCCTCCTTCTGTCCGGGCCCCCTGTGTGCCCGGGCCCCCTACAGGAGGGCTGGTGGTCCCCCTCCTATCACCAGCCATGTGCAAGAGTATCTCCATAGGATACTGGGGACTAAGACAGGGAACCTGGACTGTGATCATGGCACCAGCTTAACCTGGAATATAGTCAAGGATTAAAGAAATCAGCTGCTGAACTCTGAGGTTTAAAGATCAGCAAAAAGAAATGAAAAAGTACATAAAGTATATATTATTATTTAAATTTTATATTATAACACAGTTGTTAGTTCTCCTTTGCACAATTTCTCTAAAACCCTACCTGATACAAACTTCTTTAAACTGTGGCTTTTTTTTTTGCAAATTACAAACCTCCAACGTCTTAATTCGTTTTTAGCTGAGGAGACCCACTGGGACTTTTTGGGCTTAGTGTCATGCTTACCCCTAATGCAGGTGGTCAGACAGTATAGCTGGCTTCTGTGTTCTTCACCTATAGCAGCCCCCTTTCCCATAAGGGAAGCCTACTAGTACTATTCCCCAGGACAATGGTGTACAATGCTATAGTGCCTGGCCACCACACTGGGGCAGGGGTGAACTGAGAAAAGAAAATGGGTACTTGCCATTGGCAGACAGGCAGAGTGGTTCAATGAAAGTCCAGGTACAAGGCAGGCAAGGTTCAGAATAGTCAGGGTCAATCTGTAGTCAAAAGGCAGGCAGAGAAACAGAGAGCTTGGAGCATGTGTTACAAATGCAATATCACAAGCATGAGACTGCAGGCTTGGCTGGCTTAAATCAGGTTTTGTCTCCACCCAGAGACTGGCCAAATCAATCACCTTGCAGGTGGACACACAGACAAGAAGAATGCCACAGCCAAAACCAGGATGCTGGAATGAGGAGCAGAGGTGCCCAGAGTTCCTGATAGCAATAAATCTACTCACAACTGGGGTGGGGGGAGCAAGGGGGATCTGAGACTAGGGACAGTATGAAATACAATCTGATGCATCTATCTGACTTCAGTGGATTGGGGTAATGACACAACTCTGGATCTGTGTTATTTATATATGCACGCTAAAATACTATGTTGCCTCATCAAACTCTATAATTGGGCCCCCTTCCCACCCTCAGGTCCCATAGCAGCCATATGGCCACATGTTACGCCAATGCTTATAGTGTTTCTGGGATATGGTTTAATTAACTTTTACATACTGCCTGGAGTTGCCCATTCAGCCATGCTTTCAATTCACATAGAACCACCCACATTTTATTCATTCCCATTTTAACAGGCCCTTTGTAGTCCCCCATAACGGGACAACTGAGAGATGTACATGGGGCCTTTCTGAATAAAATAGGTTGAATATAATATGTTCCTAAATTGTTCTGATACTTACTTTCTATCTTGTTGAGTAGAAGGTCCTTGCGTCTACCCCATGGAGCATAAAATCCCACTGTCACCGGAGAAACCACATAGTACAGTGCCTTGGCCAGAGAATAGCAGTAGACATCATCCTTGGTTTTGAATCCTTCAAAAACACAGTAAACAAGTATAAGGAATGGAAGGTGCAGTCAGGGAGACAGAAAGGTAAAGATATCCCGAAAAGAACTTATACGTTACTTACTAGGACACACCATATCATCACCTAGTAATGTCCAGCTTCATCAGAGATCCTTATACCTGTGGAAACCAGCAAGCCCTTCTGTTATTATGACCTGACCATTATATCAAGACCAACGTTCATGGCAAGAAGCAAAGTACTCTTCTATCTCCTCCATCCTCTAACATTCTCCCTATCCCATTTACTGTAAAAAAAAAAAAGTATTATTTATTTACACCAAGGGATCAAGGTATAAAAAAAATGTTGTTTGAATGTCTCAAGCATTTTCACAGTCCTCACAAATAATCCCCATAGTTCATTTCTAGGGCTGTGGAAATTAACTATTAATTCCTTGATTAATCGATTAATTTTTTTGATCGATCAAAATTCTTTTGATCGGTACTCACCTCTCCGCCGGCTTCCGGGTCTTCAGGGAGTTCTGATGGAGATTCGGTGACGTCACGGACACCGGCGGGGCTTGCCATGTCCATCTGAAGGGCTCATTTGCTGTGCCTTCATATCTGCACGCCGGCGGGACCTTACTATCTGCCACACGCAAGGGCTGTTACACTTCCCTCTATCAACCTGGGATTCTACAGCCATCCACTGGGAGTTGTGATCGTTCCCTTCACGGGACATCTACATGCCGGCAGACTGATGTTAACCCCTTCTCATCTGGATTCAGCAGTGGTATCGTTGTACACATTTTTATACCAGTATCATACTTAGCTACATGTTTTTATGACTGCTTTTGCTACCGTTTGGTATTACTTGCACCATTTTCACAGTTTATGTAGCTACATCGATTTTATCTCCAGTGCAATATTTATTTTGTTACCTACTTGAAGACTTTGAAAGTTTTAATGCTATTCCCACCGAGCGCTGCCTTTGTGTGTTTTTTGTATCCTGCTATCCATTTTTCCAGTGGTTGGGAGCTGCACTGGGAATCGGCCTGCAAGGAGATCAGCTAAAAGTAGTTGGATCTGTATGTGCGTTATAATTAATCGAAATGAGTCGATTAATCGATTTAAAAAAAAATTGATTTATTTGAACATGAAAATTTTAATCAGTAACAGCCCTATTGATTTCCCATGATCATCAGCTCCATCTAGTGGCCATAATGCTGGGATTTCTTGACTGGGCTATTTCAAGAAAATACTGCACTATGACCACTAGATGGAGCTGACATTCATAGGAAATACATATTAGACAACAGGGATTGTTTGTATGTGTATACACTGGGAGTTGTGTGTATCAAAAAAATCTTGGTAATAATATACAAAAAAGTCTAAAGAACTGCATCTGCACAACTTTTTAAAGCAAATTAAAAAAAGGAACATAAACCGGGTTATGTCATATAATTCCTGTATAATAATAATAGTAATAATAATAATAATAATAAATAACCCAGTTCTAATTGAAATTTCTTTGCTTTGTTTTACTGAATGCTTTTCTGTTGTACTGAATCAACCTCTGAACTTGACATCCTGCAATAAATTTGTGACATGAAGCATCACAGCGTGCGAACCCCCCCCCCCCCCCCATCTGTATGGTAGGTATTAGGTGGGCAGTCAGGAACCAGTAAAACCACAGCTCACTGGTCTTCTTCCATGGTACTGCTTCTATGCACACCTGGGTTTGTTTTTTATTACAAAAGAGATACTTTGAATATAAGACTTATATTGCATTTATTATATTAAATTAAATATATTAAATATAATTATATATAAGTCCATTAAAAAAAGAAATAAAAAATTCCAGCATTCTCTAAAATTGTTACATTTTATCTCATGTTACAAATACAAGGGTGTGTGTGTGTGTGATGCTCCTCACCTCCATCTAGTGGTCATAATATGGTATTTTTCTACTACCCATAAAAAAAAAAAAATTCCTTCGATATGAAAAATAGACAATTTGTTTTTATCCATTGTGCACAGAAAATGCAGATTTGCTGGGTGGATGGCTTTTTTTTTTTTTTTTTTTCTTTTAAACGTATTTATCGTGCTACGCCACAAAAAAAAAATCGAATAAAAGTAGCAAAAAAAAAAAAAAAGAAAAAAAAAAAAGGAAAACACGTAACAAATGCAATTTGCTTTCACAGCACGCCATCTAGTGGCACAACTGATAAAATACAGCCGGCCACAATATCTGTTATTAAGATGCTTCCTCCTATTTGTCCTAATTTCTATAAATAGATATAAACAAGCACCATACACGGAGACAGGCTCTTTAAAACTCTGAAAGGGCCTGAAAAGCCCCACTTCTAAACAAGGTGTGGAAAAGCACCATTTGATAGCTATACTTACACTTTTGATTGGGGGGAAGCGATAAAAACACATGGTTGAGCTGCATCTTTACCACCCCCCAACCACCACCCTGGGGCTGTTAAAATACTGCAGCTGCAATGCTTTGGATCTCGCATGTAAAAATTATCCCCCTGCTGTGTGCAGGGGGCAGTACCACCCAATGAAAATAAAAATGGTACTGTGGGCTAGTGACGGACTCGGAAATGCACCAACATCCCTGTGTAGCGGATGGTTGCTACTAGTAACTAACATCTACCATATCACCCTGCTGCCAGACCCCCATCTATCACTTCTGAGTCAATGAACAGTCATTTGCGTTGTTTTGTTTATTGGGGGACATAACTTAGTTGGGGTAAAGGGGGATATGGGATGCCCATAGAAGTTGTTGAATTGCCATCACATTTAGAGAACATTGATTAGTAGATTTAGCCCTGAAGAACTGATGTACTTCTAACATTCACAGTCTCTTCCCCTGCATATCTCCATGCAGACTATTGCTCCTCCTCCTCTGCACTTGCTCCTGCAGACTATTGCTCCCAGGATTTCTTTCCTCCTGCACTGATCTTCCACTGTATAACCATTAGACTCCTGTCTCATCATCTTCAGTATGACAAAAAGGGATCCCTCTGAATAACCCCAGCTTGCTTGCTGTAATTAGTTACTGTAGTAAAGTCACTTGAATGATGTTACTTAAAGCCGAGGTTCACCGGATTTTTTTTTTTAAAAGCCAGCAGCTACAAATACTGCAGCTGCTGACTTTTAATAAATTGACACTTGCCCGTCCAGGTCGCCCGCGACGTCGGCAGCCGAAGCCCAGCTACCGCTCGTCCCTCGGCTTCCCCCGCCGCCATCCTCACTGCGGCTTCACTGCCTAGTTCCCTACTGCGCAAGCGCGAGTCGCGCTGCGCCGTCCTCACTGGTCCCCGTTGTGTTCTGGGAGGCGAGTGTTTCCCAGAACACAACGGGGGGGGGGGGGTGACGCGAAGGGGCAGGACTCCCGCTGGAGTCTATAGCCAGAAGTGGTGAAAATACCTGTTTCCGGGTTTCGCGGCTCCTAGCGGTGTGATTGGCCTGAGCCGCGATGACGTCACTCCCGCACATTGCTTCAGTTTGCTCTAGTGCGCATGTGCCGATGTCATTGTCACATGCAGGGGACAGGGGATATATCCTAAACCGTGCAGGTTTAGGAGATATCCTGGGTAGCTACAGGCAAGCCTTAATATAGGCTTACCTGTAGCATAAAGTGGTTGTAAAGGGTTCCCAACCACTTTAATCATATATTGTAACTTGGTCTTGGTGTGCCCTCTGTGGTCACACGGCGCCCCTTGTGTCCTCTGCATCGTCTCGGTGGCTCTGAGTTGGCAACACTGGAATACTTTGTCTGGGTAAGCTATTGAATGATTGGACATGGCGAATATAAATATAAACCTCCCTCCTTGACTGTAAGCTCTTACGAGCGGGGCCCTCCGATCCCTCTTGTATTGAATTGTATTGTGATTGTACTGTCTGCCCCTCATGTTGTAAAGCGCTGCGCAAACTGTCGGCGCTATATAAATCCTGTATAATAGTAATAATAATAATATTTGATTTTGTTCCTGTTTTTTTCTTGCATGACTACCACATATACTCGAGTATAAGGCCTCGTACACACGGCCGAGATTCTCGTCGAAAAAAACATGTTGTTTTTTTCGACGAGATTCTTGGACAAGAAACTTGTCCTGGCCGAGTGTACAGACGCTCGATTCAAAGAACCCGCGGTTCTTTGAATGGAGCGTACGCGGTGACGTCATCGACTACGACGAGCATGCGCTCGTCACATTTGATGCCGTCGCCGCCATCTTGGTAGGGTAGGGTATACCCTACCTATGCCTAGGAAGCTACCGCGCATGCATCAAATTCATTTCGAGCATGCGCGGGCTTCCCGGAGGACAGGTAAGTGTACACACACTCACTTTTCTCGTCGAGAAACATGCCGACGAGAATCTCGACGAGAAAATAGAGAGCAGGATCTCTATTTTCTCGTCGAGATACTTGTCGCTTTTCTTGACGAGAAACCATACACACAAACGAATTTCTCGGCAAAAAATCTCTGCCAGCAAGTTTCTTGCTGGTTTTTGCCGAGAAACTCGTTCGTGTGTACGAGGCTTCAGCCAAATTTTTCAGCACATTTTTTTGTGCTGAAAATGCCCCCCTCGGCTTATACTCGAGTCACCTTTTTGCGCCTGATCTCCTGGACTTTGGGGACCCGGTACCAGCCGGTCGTAGGTCCCCAAACTTGGCACACATTTCTCCTCTACAAGTGTGCAAAGTTTTTTGTCCGGGAGACCTACGGCCGAGGAGCACCAATTTTTCAAAGCCGGGCACCCCTTCCATAGACTCCCATGTTAAACATCAGTCTAGTCATGGACACAGTGAGGCATGGGCACAGTGAGGCATGCAGATGGACACCCTAGGCTAATACTCGAGTCATAGGTGCCTTGGCTTATATTCGGGTCGGCTTATACTCGAGTATATGAAGAGAGAAAATTACCGCTCCAGGTGAGTGAGTTCTGTTAATCCTTCAACAATCAGGAAACCATGGGTTGTGGCAATGCACAAGGCAAACAGGAACAGCAGAAAGGAAGGGATGGACAGCCGCACTGTGACCTGTGGTGCATGTGTTTTATCTTTTTTACAATAAAAGCAACCTTTAAGGTTTTTTTTGGGAGTTATACTCGAGTATATACGGTAAGTTTGTATTGCTTTATATTAGTATGTTCTATTTTGTCTTTTTTGAACAGTGACCTTTTAATAAATCCCCTGAGGAAGCCCTCAGCGACGAAAACATGTTCAGATATAAACACCACATCATCCCCAACCTTAAAAATACCTTCTGTGACCGATAAAAGGACAATGTGCTAACTCTTCTATTTATGTCAAACTCATTTATTTTTAATGATGTATTAATAAAAAATGTTTTTTTTTTTTTTTATAAAAATTTTTTGGGTACTATCTTGTTTATGGCAATGCTAAAATCCCACTAAAGTCCTTCCTGTGTATATATATATATATATATATATATATATATATATATATATATATATATATATATATATATATATAATGTACCACCCAATGAACTTGACCCATTCAAAAAGCATTTAAAGGTTTTCTTGTGCTAATGAGTGAATCATTCGGCATGAGGCTACATGTACACGGGCACATAGGGGTGACCAGGGGCATTCACCAATGAGGTTCTGTAGATTATCGCTGGCAGTATTAAACAACGTCTGCAAACACTGCAGCTGGGGGCGGACCTCACTGCTGTTGAAGTGTAATCGCCCATCTGAGCAGTCACATGCGAATAGAACCTCTGACCGACCCACCCTGGGTGCAGACACGGGCAGATTGGACGTTTCTGAAGAGTTCTGGATGCAGCTAATCCCCAATTAATATGCAGCCATGGCACAGAATGCTGCTGCGCCCAGAGGTCATGTTCAGCCGCTTCTAAAAGCAGCAAATTAATCGCACCCCATAAGCCTAATGCCGTGTACACACGATCGTTTTTTTTCTGATGAAAAAAGACCGATAGACTTTTCTGATCGGACAAACCGATCGTGTGTGGGCCCCATCAATCTTTTTTCCATCGGAATAAAAAAAATAGAACCCGTTTTAAATTTTACTGATGGAAAAAAACAAAACAATAGCACATTCCGATCGTCTGTGTGGAACTCCATCGGATAAAAAACCCACGCATGCTCAGAATCAAGTCGACGCATGCTCAGAAGCATTAAACTTCATTTTTCTCGGCTTGTCTGAGTGTTTTTTACATCACCGCGTTTTGGACGGTCGGAATTTTGACTGATGGTGTGTAGGCAAGACAGATGAAAGTCAGCTTCATCGGAATTCTGACGGAAAATTCCATCGGATTTTATTCCATCGGAAATCCGATCGTGTGTACAGGGCATTACACAGCTTCAGAACTCTCACCATTGAATCATTTCTCTCTATTAATCACACAATCTCATGTATTAGGTGACCAGGTCACATTTCTCTACTCACCAGATACATATTTCCATGGTAGAGCTATGAGGCTTTTTCCATACAAGAGGAGCTCATTCCACGCCTGTGTCAGTGGATGATGGTATAATAGGTATACAGTATATATAGGATTCAGTACAACTTACTCTAAAGTTAACATGACTTTGGCTCGGACTTTACCCTTATAAAGAGATTTAGGAGGCAGAACACACCTACGTTTTCAGACGCCATTCACACGCCTGTGTCAGTAAATGATGAACAGGTTATACAATGTATACCTATGTACAATAGAAACTTGTAAAATCTGTTAAAGCTAAACTCCAGGAATTACACTACCTGTACAGCGGGGCCCTCCCAAGCTGAAAGAGTTCAAATTGATTTCCAGGGATGATCTGTATTGTATAGTTACATACAGGGCCGCCATCAGGAATGTTGGGGCCCCTTACACAGCTTCAGGCATGGGCCCCCTGGAGCAGAGGAGAAGCGGGTGGGGGGCTGCCGCGAATTGAGAAGCGGGGGGTGATGCCGCCGCAAATTGTTGAGGTCGGGAGGGCTTTGGGTGAAAAACAAGGGAGGTTGCCATCTGGGGCCCAGGGGACCTCCGGGCCTCTGGGGACCTCTGGGCCCCTTACAAAAAAAAAAGAAATAAAAAAAATTATAATTTTTTTTTTTTTTTTTTATAAAAAAAAAGGGGAAGGTTGCCAACTGGGGCCTCTGGGGACCCCCGGGCCCCTTACAAAAAAAATAAAAAATTATAAAAAAAAAAGAAGGGGGTTGCCATCTGGGGCCCTGGGGACCTCCGGGCCCCTACAAAAATAAATAAATTAAAAAAAATAATAAAAATAAATAAATAAAAAATCTAAAAAAAATAAAAAAAAGGGGGGTTGCCGTCCGGGTCCCTGGGGACCTCCGGGCCTCTTACAGGTGTACTGCCTGTACCCCCCTGATGGCGGCCCTGGTTACATAGGCCCAGCTTGGTATAATATACGTATACCTATCTCATACCTGGGGGGCCACTGGGGAAGCCGACCATCACTACCGTAGTCGGCGGTACTCTGGTGAAAAGAGAAAATAAATTAAATTTTGGTCTCATCTGACTAGAGCACCTTCTTCCACATGTTTGCTGTGTCCCCCACATGATTGCTGTGTCCCCCACATGGCTTCTCACAAACTGCAAACAGGATTTCTTATGACTTTCTTTCAACAATGTCTTTCTTCTTGTCACTCTTCCATAAAGGGCAGATTTGTGGAGAAGCACGACTAATAGTTGTCCTGTGGACAGATTCTCCCCCCTGAGCTGTGGATCTCTGCAGCTCCTCCAGAGTTACCATGGGCCTCTTGGCTGCTTCTGTTTTTGGTTCTAACATGACAAAATGTGGAAAATTTCAAGGGGTGTGAATACTTTATCAAGGCAACGTATACAGCGGCAAGGTGGTGCTGCTGCTCCAGATCATGTACTAGGTATGTGATCCAACACTACCAGGTCTGGACGTTGTCGGCAACCCGCTTCCGCTGTGATTAGACACAGCTGGAGGTGATCTGTGGGTACTGTAGACTTTATGTCCCGCCGATCATTAGGCAGAGAGCCAGAACGCTATGTTAATAAGGCAGAGCGCCGTTCTGTCAGCACAGAAGGCATGGATCCTGTATTCCTGTAAAGCAGGGACATGGATCTATGCCTTCCCCTAGTAAAAGCATCTCCCACACAGTACACAAACACTGGCTAGGCACACAGTTAACCCTTTTGATCTCCCCTGATGTTAACCCCTTCCCAGCTAGTGTCATTAGTACAGTGACAGTGCATATTTTTGGTACTGATCACTGTATTAATGTCACTGGTCCCCAAAAAGTGTCAGTTAGTGTCCCGACTGTCCGCCGCAATATCACAGCCCCGCTATAAGTCACTGATCACTGCTATTAATAGTAAAAAAAAAAAAAAAAAAAAAAAGACAAAAAATATCCCATAGTTTGCAAACGTATATAACGACATAACGATAAACCAATCAATATACGCTTATTGTGATTTTCTTTACCAAAATTATGCAGCAGTATATACATTGGCCTAAATTGATGAAGAAATTATTATTATTATTTTTTTTTATTAGATGTGTTTTAGTAGAAGGTAAAAAATATATATATATATATATTTTTTTAAATTCTCAGTCCTTTTTGTTTATAGCGCAAAAATTTAAAATCGCAGAGGTGATCAAATACCACAAATTGTGTTTGGGTACAACGTCGCATGACCGCTCACTTGTCAGTTAAAGTAATGCAGTGTAGTATTCTAAAAAAAAAAATAGCCTGGTCATGAAGGTGGGAAATCTTCCAGAAGTCAAGTGTTTAACCCCTTGACAACTGGGCACATAACCCCCTTCCTGCCCAGGCGAAATTTCAGGTTTCAGCACTGTCACGCTTTGAATGACAATTGCGCGGTCGTGCGACGTGGCTCCCAAACAAAATTGACATCCTTTTTTTCCCACAAATAGAGCTTTCTTTTGGTGGTATTTGATAATTTCTGTGGTTTTTATTTTTTGCGCTATAAACAGAAATAGAGCGACAATTTTGAAAAAAAAAACATAATATTTTTTAATTTTTGCTATAATAAATATCCCAGTTTTTTTTAAAAAAACTATTTTTTTTCTCAGTTTAGGCCGATACGTATTTTTCTACATATTTTAGGTAAAAAAAAAAAAAAAAAAAAAATCGCAATAAGCGTATAGTGATTGGTTTGCGCAAAAGTTATAGCGCCTACAAAATAGGGAATAGAATTATGATTTTTTTTTATTATTATTTATTTTTTTGATTTTTTTTACTAGTAATGGTGGCAATCTGCGATTTTTATTGTGACTGCGATATTGCGGCGGACACATCGGACACTTTTGACACTTTTTTTTATGACCATTCACATTTATACAGCGAACAGTGCTATAAATATGCTCTGATTACTGTATAAATGTGACTGGCAGTGAAGGGTTTAACCACTAGGGGGCGGGAAGGGGTTAAATATGTTCCCTCATGAGTGATTATTACTGTGGGGGGGAGGGGACTGACTGGAGGAGGTGACCGATGGTTGTCCCTATTAGTGATGAGCCGAACACCCCCGGGTTCGGTTCGCACCAGAACCCGCGAACGGACCGAAAGTTCGAACGAACATTAGAACCCTATTAAATACAATGGATGCGAACGTTCGAATTCTAAAGTGCTAATTATAAAAACTATTATGCATGTTATTGTCCTAAAAAGGGTTTGGGAACCCGGGTTCTGCACCAGGGGACATGTATCAATGCAAAAATAAGTTTTAAAAACGGTCGTTTTCCGGGAGCAGTCATTTTAATGATGCATAAAGTGAAAAAAAAAAAGTCAAATATTCCTTTAAATATCGTACCTGGGGGGTGTCTAAAGTATGCCTGTGAAGTGCCACGTGTTTCCCGTGTTTAGAACTGTCCCTGCACAAAATGACACTTCTAAAGGAAAAAAAAGCCATTTAAAACTGCTTGCGGCTTTAATGTAATGTCTGGTCCCGGTAATATGGATGAAATTCTTTAAGAAAAATGGCATAGCTACCCCATGACCCCCCCCCCTACCCCAGCCCATTACCAGCCCCTTTGGGTCTTGTATGGATATTAAGGGGAACCCCGCACATAAAATAAAAAAGGCCCTATATACTCTGAACAGCCGTATACAGGCGGTGCATACAAGACAGGGACTGTAGGTTTGTTCTTATGTAGAATCTGTTTGTAATTTTGAACAGGTACATTGTTGAAGTGTAGCTCCAGAGCAAAAATCTATTTTTAAACTTTTTGGAAAACATAGGTAAGGGTTATCACCCCTGTAACATTTGTTTTGCTGTCTGTGCCCCTGTTCAGAACATTTCACCTCACTTTCCGTCCTAATGACAACTGTTTTTGAAATGTGGTGTTTTTCTTGAAACAAGGATTGCTGATAAAGCATCAGTACAGAGGAGACACCTTTCTCCCATATTTATTCTTACAGGAGAGAATTTTCCTTCCTAGTGGTAGATTTCCTCTCACTTCCTGTTGTCTTCTTGCGTTTGCAAGTAGGAGTCGTTTGTAAGTTGGATGTTTGAAAGTAGGGACCTGCCGTATATACTCTGCAGAAATAGGCCCCTTAGTTGTTGGTGTTGGCACAACACTGTAAGCACTCACAGTTACTCTTGGTTGGTGCTGGAACGCCCTGCTGTCAACTATTATATCAGGAATTTTAATTACATATAATTGTTGAACAGTGGTAGTAAAAATTGGGCCTTTGATGGTGGTGCTGGTGCCACAACACTGTAAGCCCTGACAGTTACTCTTGGTGGGTGCAGCAATGGGCCCTGCTGTGAATTATTAGATCAAGAATTGTAATTACATGCCCCTGTTGAACAGGGGCTGAAAAATTGGGCCTTAGGCACTGGTGGCACAACACTGCAACCCTTCACAGATACTGTACTTGGAGCACAGCAATGAGCCCTGTTGCAAAGTATTGCTTCAAAAATTGTAATGACACGCCCCTGTTAAACAGGGGCTGAAAAATTGGGCCTTAGGCACTGGTGGCACAACACTGCAACTCCTCACAGATACTGTACTTGGAGCACAGCAATGAGCCCTGTTGCAAAGTATTGCTTCAAAAATTGTAATTACACGCCCCTGTTAAACAGGGGCTGAAAAATTGGGCGTTAGGCACTGGTGGCGGCACCCATAAACAAAAATGATCTTCCAAGCTATCATCATCAATCGTATCATTGAGGACTCGGAGGAGGAGGATAGCCAGTCAACATAACAGCACAGGCACTCAGCATCAGCATCAGTCTTGAAGGGATGTGACATTTTAAAATCAATTAGTCTGTTATATCAGCATCAGGTGTGTGGTAGCTGGTGGTGATCCAAGACTGGTTCATCTTGATGAAAGTCAGTCGATCAACCGAGTCGGTGGACAGGCGCACCCTGTGATCCGTGACAAATCCTCCAGCAGCACTGAATGTGCGTTCCGAAAGAACGCTGGATGCAGGACAGGCCAGTAGCTCAATTGCATACTGTGCAAGCTCTGGCCAGTGATCCATCCTCAAGACCCAGTAAGCCAGAGGATTTTCGGTGGGGAAGGTGTCCAAGTCTGACCTTGCCCCTAGATATTCCTGCACCATGTTTATCAGACGCTGGCGATGGTTGCTGGAACCGATCATACTTTGGGGCTGCGGACTAAAGAATTGTCTGAACGCATCGGTCAGACGGCCACCTTCCCCACCGCTCCTTCTTTGACTGGCCGAAGCCTCAGCAACTCGTTGTCCAGGACCAGGAGTTTGCAACCTCCCAGTCTCTGGGAACGCGTTGCACAGACCTTTCTGCAAGGCCTCCCGGAGTTGTCTCATCCTCTGCTCCCTCTGCGACGGTAACATAAGGTCCGCAACCTTACCCTTGTACCGTGGATCAAGGAGAGTGGCCAGCCAGTAATGGTCCCTCTCCTTGATCCGAAGAATACGAGGATCCTTCCGCAGACTTTGCAGGATCAGGGAGGCCATGCAGCGTAGGTTTGCTGAGGCATTCGCTCCGGAGTCCTCTGGGTCACTAAGGACGACATGATCCGCAGCCACCTCCTCCCAGCCACGTACAAGTCCACTGGTTTCTTGGGACTGTAAATCATCCCTAAAAGACTGCTGCTGATGATGCTGAGTGCCAGCCTCCACCTCCATGCTGACACAATCCTCCTCCTCCTCCTCCTCCTCCTCCTCCTCTTCCTGTGCGATGGGTGGGACAGAAGGAACACTGTCTGGGTAAAGGGGGCCTTGAGAGGCAAGGAAGTCCTCCTCTTCCTGCCTCTGTTCTGCCTCAAGTGCCCTGTCCATTATTCCACGCAGCGTGTGCTCCAACAGGTGGACAAGAGGTACAGTGTCACTGATGCATGCACTGTCACTGCTCACCATCCTCGTGGCCTCCTCAAATGGTGCCAGGACAGTGCATGCATCCCTGATCATGCCCCACTGGCGTGGAGAAAAAAAACCAAGCTCCCCTGACCCTGTCCTGGTGCCGTAGTCGCACAGGTACTCATTGATGGCCCTCTGCTGCGTGTGCAGCCGCTGCAGCATGGCCAACGTTGAGTTCCACCTGGTGGGCATGTCACATATAAGGCGGTTCTTGGGCAGGTTCAACTCCTTTTGCAGCTCAGCCAGGCGAGCACTGGCATTATAAGATCTGCGGAAATGCACACAGACTTTCCTGGCCTGCCTCAGGACATCCTGTAAGCCCGGGTACCTGCCCAAGAAGCGCTGCACCACCAGGTTAAGGACGTGAGCCACACAGGGCACATGGGTCAGTTGTCCCTGTCGGAGGGCGGAGAGGAGGTTGGTGCCATTGTCGCAAACCACCATTCCTGGCTTAAGCTGGCGTGGCGTCAACCACCTCTCGGCCTGGCCCTGCAGAGCAGACAGGACCTCTGCCCCAGTGTGGCTTCTGTCCCCCAAACACACCAGCGCAAGCACGGCATGGCATCTTTTTGCCTGCGTACTTGCGTAGCCCCGTGAACGGCTACGGAGCACCGCTGGTTCATAGGACAAACCACAGGAAGAGGCCATGGAGGAAGAAGAAGAGGAGGGGGTGGAGGAGAGAGGTGTGTCACAACCAGTAGTAGCATTTTGGAGGCGTGGCGGTGGGACAACCTCCAACACTACTGCACCTTGTCCTGAATCCTTCCCAGCTGCCAAAAGAGTGACCCAATGGGCCGTGAAAGAAAGGTAACGTCCCTGTCCATGCCTGCTGGACCATGAGTCAGCGGTAATATGCACCTTACCGCTGACCGCCCTGTCCAGCGAGGCCAAGACATTGCCTTCCACATGCCGGTAGAGAGCCGGAATAGCCTTCCGTGAGAAAAAGTGGCGTTTGGGAACCTGCCACTGAGGAACCGCACATTGCACAAACTCACGGAAGGGGGCCGAGTCTACCAACTGAAAAGGCAGCAGTTGAAGCGCTAGCAATTTAGCCAAGCTAGCATTCAACCGCTGGGCATGTGGATGGCTGGGAGTGAACTTCTTTCGACGGTCCAGCAGCTGGGGCAGGGAAATTTGCCTGCTAGAATCGGACGTCGGTGTACTGCTAGCAGAGTGGGCGCAAGTACTTGGCTGTGACACACCTAATTCTACACCTTCATTCCTCTCAGTGCATGTTTCAGAGAGGACTGAAGTTATAGTGGGGTTGGAGATCCCAGCTGATGCGGTGCAAGGAGAGGTCCGCTTTGTTCTTTGGTGTGGGTCTTTGAGGTAGGCTTGCCAACGAGCTGCATGGCAGGTCAACATATGTCTGGTCAGGCATGTGGTACCCAAGCGGCTGATGTTTTGGCCACGCGATATACGCTTGAGACATATGTTGCAAACAGCAGCTGTGCGATCTGATGCACTAGCCTCAAAAAAGGCCCACACCAAAGAACTTTTTGAATGACGGGCAGAGGCAGCGCCCTGCACAGGCGGAGCTCTGCGGTGTGATTCCGTCGGTGTACTGCCCTTACGCTGGCCACCAAAGGGCATCCTGCCTCGTTGGAGATGTGCCTCCTCCTCATCCTCCTCCTCCTCCTCTCTCCTATTAGGCACCCACGTGGAGTCAGTGACCTCATCATCCCCTCCCTCCTCATCACTGGAGCCAATCTGGCAGTATGCTGCAGCTGCTGGAACATGACTGCCAGATTGGTGTCCTTCTTGAGCATCCCCTCTGTCTGCTCTCACGCTACTGCCTTCCTCTAGCTGGGTTTCATCATCAGACCCTTCGAAACGCTGGGCATCCTCCTGGAGCATGTACCCAACACTGTGCTGAAACAGTTCGGGGGACTCCTCAGGAGGAGGACATGGTGGGTCTAGGGAAGGAGTGACTGATGATTTGTCTGACATTGATACCAGGGAAGACGACGCTTTGGCAGCTGCTTTTCCAGTACCCTGAGCCTGGGTGAGAGAGGATGAGGAGGAGGAGGAGGGCTTGGTCATCCACTCTACCAAGTCTTCGGCATGATGTGGCTCAACATGTCCAGCTGCCGAAAAGAAGGACAAGCGTGTCCCATGGCCATGTGCTGATGACAATGCACCGCGTCCACGACCAGCACTGTTGCCCCCAGACACAGAGCCTGCTTGCCCTCTTTTATTGCCTCCTGAATGTCTGCCTCTCCTTGTTTGCCTTCCAGACATTCTAATAGATGGCCTGCAGGGAGATGGGAAAAAAGCAATAAGGGCTACCTTGAGGTGTCCTTCTCTGTCCCTTGAAACAAGGACTTTCACAGTGAAAGAAACTGACACTGTCCCTACCTAGAGTTTTCTGTCCCTAGAATAAATGTTTTTTTTAATCACAATATAGCACAAGGACAATTCACTCAATGTCTCTCCAGGTCCCTGGAAACAAGGACTTGCAGAGTGAAAGAAACTGACACTGTCCCTACCTAGAGTTTTCTGTCCCTAGAATAAATGTTTTTTTTTAAGCACAATATAGCACAAGGACAATTAACTCACTGTCCTTACAGGTCCCTGGAAACAAGGACTTGCAGAGTGAAAAAAAAAAAACACTCTCCCTACCTACAGTTTTCTGTCCCTAGAAAAAATGTTTTTTTTAATCACAATATAGCACAAGGAAAATTAACTCACTGTCCTTACAGGTCCCTGGAAACAAGGACTTGCAGAGTGAAAGAAACTGACACTGTCCCTACCTAGAGTTTTCTGTCCCTAGAATAAATGTTTTTTTTAAGCACAATATAGCACAAGGACAATTAACTCACTGTCCTTACAGGTCCCTGGAAACAAGGACTTGCAGAGTGAAAGAAAAAAAACACTCTCCCTACCTACAGTTTTCTGTCCCTAGAAAAAATGTTTTTTTTAATCACAATATAGCACGAGGAAAATTAACTCACTGTCCTTACAGGTCCCTGGAAACAAGGACTTGCAGAGTGAAAGAAACTGACACTGTCCCTACCTAGAGTTTTCTGTCCCTAGAATAAATGTTTTTTTTAAGCACAATATAGCACAAGGACAATTAACTCACTGTCCTTACAGGTCCCTGGAAACAAGGACTTGCAGAGTGAAAGAAAAAAAACACTCTCCCTACCTACAGTTTTCTGTCCCTAGAAAAAATGTTTTTTTTAATCACAATATAGCACAAGGAAAATTAACTCACTGTCCTTACAGGTCCCTGGAAACAAGGACTTGCAGAGTGAAAGAAACTGACACTGTCCCTACCTAGAGTTTTCTGTCCCTAGAATAAATGTTTTTTTTTAATCACAATATAGCACAAGGAAAATTAACTCACTGTCCTTACAGGTCCCTGGAAACAAGGACTTGCAGAGTGAAAGAAACTGACACTGTCCCTACCTAGAGTTTTCTGTCCCTAGAATAAATGTTTTTTTTAAGCACAATATAGCACAAGGACAATTAACTCACTGTCCTTACAGGTCCCTGGAAACAAGGACTTGCAGAGTGAAAGAAAAAAAACACTCTCCCTACCTACAGTTTTCTGTCCCTAGAAAAAATGTTTTTTTTAAGCACAATATAGCACAAGTAAAATTAACTCACTGTCCTTACAGGTCCCTGGAAACAAGGACTTGCAGAGTGAAAGAAAAAAAACACTCTCCCTACCTACAGTTTTCTGTCCCTAGAAAAAATGTTTTTTTTAATCACAATATAGCACAAGGAAAATTAACTCACTGTCCTTACAGGTCCCTGGAAACAAGGACTTGCAGAGTGAAAGAAACTGACACTGTCCCTACCTAGAGTTTTCTGTCCCTAGAATAAATGTTTTTTTTTAATCACAATATAGCACAAGGACAATTAACTCACTGTCCTTACAGGTCCCTGGAAACAAGGACTTGCAGAGTGAAAGAAACTGACACTGTCCCTACCTAGAGTTTTCTGTCCCTAGAATAAATGTTTTTTTTAAGCACAATATAGCACAAGGACAATTAACTCACTGTCCTTACAGGTCCCTGGAAACAAGGACTTGCAGAGTGAAAGAAAAAAAACACTCTCCCTACCTACAGTTTTCTGTCCCTAGAAAAAATGTTTTTTTTAAGCACAATATAGCACAAGTAAAATTAACTCACTGTCCTTACAGGTCCCTGGAAACAAGGACTTGCAGAGTGAAAGAAAAAAAACACTCTCCCTACCTACAGTTTTCTGTCCCTAGAAAAAATGTTTTTTTTAATCACAATATAGCACAAGGAAAATTAACTCACTGTCCTTACAGGTCCCTGGAAACAAGGACTTGCAGAGTGAAAGAAACTGACACTGTCCCTACCTAGAGTTTTCTGTCCCTAGAATAAATGTTTTTTTTAAGCACAATATAGCACAAGGACAATTAACTCACTGTCCTTACAGGTCCCTGGAAACAAGGACTTGCAGAGTGAAAGAAAAAAAACACTCTCCCTACCTACAGTTTTCTGTCCCTAGAAAAAATGTTTTTTTTAAGCACAATATAGCACAAGTAAAATTAACTCACTGTCCTTACAGGTCCCTGGAAACAAGGACTTGCAGAGTGAAAGAAAAAAAACACTCTCCCTACCTACAGTTTTCTGTCCCTAGAAAAAATGTTTTTTTTAATCACAATATAGCACAAGGAAAATTAACTCACTGTCCTTACAGGTCCCTGGAAACAAGGACTTGCAGAGTGAAAGAAACTGACACTGTCCCTACCTAGAGTTTTCTGTCCCTAGAATAAATGTTTTTTTTAATCACAATATAGCACAAGGAAAATTAACTCACTGTCCTTACAGGTCCCTGGAAACAAGGACTTGCAGAGTGAAAGAAACTGACACTGTCCCTACCTAGAGTTTTCTGTCCCTAGAATAAATGTTTTTTTTAAGCACAATATAGCACAAGGACAATTAACTCACTGTCCTTACAGGTCCCTGGAAACAAGGACTTGCAGAGTGAAAGAAACTGACACTGTCCCTACCTAGAGTTTTCTGTCCCTAGAATAAATGTTTTTTTTAAGCACACTATAGCAGAAGCACAAAACACACTGACACTCTCCCTACCTATCCTTCTCTTTCCCTAAACTAAAGGAATCCAGGTTAAGCAAGAAAGAAATAACAGTCACTGTCCCTGCCTATGCTACTCTATCCCTGCTCCGGAACACACTACACTGGGCCGCCGTGCTGGCGGCCTTTTATAGTGTGGGGCGTGTACTAAACACCCTCAGCAATAATTGGCCACAGGCATCCTGCCTGTGGCCAATCATTGCTCTCCTCGCTGCCGGCGCTGTGATTGGCCAAGCATGCGGGGTCACAGTGCATGCTTGGCCAATCACAGCGCCTGGATGACACTGCGATGGCGTAGTGCATTGTGGGCCGTTCGCGTCACTCGAATTTGGCGCGAACGGCCCAAATCGTTCGATCTTCGTCGAACGATCGAACAGCCAATGTTCGAGTCGAACGTATGTTCGACTCGAACACGAAGCTCATCCCTAGTCCCTATGTACAAGGGACACAGCATCAGTCTCCTCTCCCTGACAGGACGTGGATCTCTGTGTTTACACACGGAGATCCACGTTCCTGGCTCTGTGACAGCCGATCGCGGGTACCTGGCGGACATCGCGGCCGCCAGGCACGCGCATCGGCACCCGCGGCGGCGCGCATCGCGGAAGTAAATAGGAGGACGTCCATGGACGTCCTCTCAGCAATTGAGCGCAGCTTTGCGGTTGTCTTTTGCCGATGGCCCGGATGCCAAGTGGTTAAAGTGGTTGTAAACCCTTTACAACCACTTTTTGCTGCAGGTAAGCCTATAATAAGGTTTACCTGTAGCTACCCAGGATATCCCCTGTCCCCTGCATGTGTCGATGTCATTGACACATGCTCACTAGAGCAAACTGAAGCAATGGCACGTACTGAGTAAGCACTAATATCTGTAGTGTGAAATGCGTCAGATGATCCCTGCCTTGCTGCTGTGACCTGTGGTGCATTTGTTCATCTACTTTTACAATAAAAAGCAACCAAAAAGTTTTTTTTGTTTTTTTTTGGAGTGCGGCTGTCCATTCCTTCACCTGCTGTTTTCCTATATAAAAACTCAAATATGTTCAAATGTGATAAAAAACAAAATAATAAATAAATGATGGGAACAGCAGCACTCACAACATTGTACATAACAATAAATAAAATAAAAAATAATAAAAAAAATGTTGCGCTGTCACATAAATATTGCATATATCTCCACAAATAACATGATAATTAAAAAAAGTCTTCAATGAAAAGGTATAAAATTAATTAAGTGTCCAAAGAAATTACTTTTCAGCCACCTAGTGAATGCCGCTGATGGAAGTCACCATATAAATGTATCCTTAACCACTTCACGCAAAACCACGTACCCGTACGTCGGTACTTTGACGCTAAATACCGGGGTTATGGCAGCGGCTAGCTGCCATAACCCTGGTATTTTCGGGTACGCCGTGCATTTCTCTTTAAGGTAAAAGTGGTCTCTGTGGCAGATTCGCCGCAAGATCACTTTTATCGGTGGCAGGAGAAGGTGCCCACGGGTCCCGCGAAACTCGATGTTGGCCGGCGACCCACGATTGCGGTGAGAGGAGCGGCAGAACAGGGAGATGTCTATGTAAATAAAGCATTTTCCCTGTTATTCCTAGTAGGGTGACCACATTTCCAAACTACCATTCAGGGACACCCCCCCTTCCCAAAAATCAGCTTGTGCTGTAACGAATCACAGCACAGTGATTGGACACAAGAGGCGGGATTTATGATTTCTCCAATCACAAACAGGGGGCAGGGATTGTGCTCCTCCAGGCATTCCTGGCCAGGACAAGTACTGTCAGTGAGTAAAGCGGTGATGTGGCGCCCTTTTTTGGGGGTGGCTGTGTCAGTTTCATTCTGGGACACTGTATTGTCCTGGAATGAATGTGCCCGGGACAGACCTGCAAAATGCGGGACGGTCCCAGGCAATCCGGGACATGTGGTCACCCTACTTCCTAGTGACATGACAGGGATCTACTGCTCCCAGTGATAGCTGTCATGTTCTAGTGAGCCCATCCCCCCTAACAGTTAGAATCACTCCCTAGGACACACTTAACCCCTTGATCGCCCCCTAGTGTTTAACCCCTTCCCTGCCAGTGTCATTTACACAGTAATCAGTGCATTTTTATAGCACTGATCGCTGTATAAAATGACAATGGTCCCAAAATAGCGTCAAAAGTATCCGATGTGTCCGCCATAATGTCGCAGTCCCAATAAAAATCGCAGATCGCCGCCATTACTACTAGTAAAAAATAAAATAAAAATTATAATAAAAATGCCATAAATCTATCCCCTATTTTGTAGACACTGTAGCTTTTGCGCAAACCAATCACTAAACGCTTATTGTGATGTTTTTTTACCAAAAATATGTAGAAGAATACGTATCGGCCTAAACTGTGAGATATTTATTATAGCAAAAAGTTAAAGATATTGTGTTTTTTTCGAAATTGTCACATTTTCTTGTTTATAGCACTGTCGTGGAAATATAGCTTGTATACAGAGCACACAGCCTATATTTCCTGTGCTAAATAAGCGCACATTTCAGTTTTCATCTTTTTGCAACAATACTATCTAAAATTCACTCA
The DNA here is from genome assembly GCA_029206835.1 of Rana muscosa. Lineage (NCBI taxonomy): Eukaryota > Metazoa > Chordata > Amphibia > Anura > Ranidae > Rana > Rana muscosa. The sequence continues at coordinate 176,456,334 of CM055127.1, forward strand.
CCGTTCATCCATTCCAAGAAGCAAGCATCATCACACAGGTCTTATCATCAAGGCGTCCCAGCCAACTCGACGCCCATAAACAGTTTAATAAACTCCCAGCAGGAAGTGATGTCACAACATGTGACCCACCCTCCATAGGAAATGACCATACAAGGACATCCTTCCAACAAGATGTCCCATACAATCCATGAATTCAACAAAAGAACCAATCACAGACATGTATACATTCAAATAGACTATCAGTGACGTGCACTGCTTCCAATGACGGGAACCATATGACAATTATGGCTCAATGGACCACAATTGTCGTATAGTTATGCTATAGTTCTTGTGGACGCAGATCTGTCCGCTCGTAGTCATTTAATACCAACGTCAGGAAGTGGCCAGTCCCCTGACGAGGCATAAAACAAAATCTCTAAATGGAGCAAACATCGCTGTTTCCATAGGAAGATTTTCCCGCCATTGATCTTCCACCAACGTCTGTATGTGCAAATGCGCTCAAGTGAGCGCATTACAGCAAAACTGACATTGGGGGACATCTGACAACATACATTAATACATTTTTCCACAACAAGCACAAAAAATAAAAACCGCAGAGGTGATCAAATACAACCAAAAGAAAGCTCTATTTGTGGGGAAAAAAAGGACGCAATTTTTTTTTGGGTACGTCGCACGACTGCGCAATTGTCAGCTAAAGAGACGCAGTGCCGTATTGCAAAAAATGCTCTGGTCAGGATGGAGGTAAATCCTTTCCGGGGCTGAAGTGGTTAGGTATTCTAATTATTATAGAAGCCTACACTATCTGTCCAAAATGAGGAACAACTGAGACGGAAAAAGGGGCAGAGGCATTTAATTCCAAAAGAGTGACAGCTGGGAGGTATGCATACATATCCACATACTAGGTCCAATTTACACAAGAGCCATCTAGCCTACTAGCATGTCTTTGGAGTGTGGGAGGGAAAAAGCACAAGAGAGAACATGCAAATTCCACGCAGATAGTGTGCTGGCCGGGATCCAGAGGACACCAGTGCTACACAGCAGAAGTACTAAGCAGAGGCGGCTCTTTAATTAGGCGGTCGCCTAAGGCCTCGCACTTACAGGGGCCTCGCGGCCGCCTAACTTGCCCAACTTTTTGCCCCAGTTTTGAGGGACAGGAGACCTTAACGCTGCTGTGCTCAGGCAGCGCTAAGATCCCTGACTCAGGAGCGGGGCCACCAGCGTCCCTAACAACAAGTGAATATCTGTGACACCACCCCTTGTGACGTCAATGACCCAGTATGCCCTCAGTCAATGACGTCACAAGGGGGCGGGTTCACCAGGTGACAAAACCAGGTGGCCCCCGCCCCTTAGTTATTAAAGAGCAGGATCTGGGGGCCGCCTTGTTAAAGAGGGCTTCCAGATTCCGATAAGCCCCCTGCCCGCAGACCCCCCACAACCACCGACCAGGGTTGTGGGAAAGAGGCTCTTGTCCTTAAATCATTTTTCCCATCATGGGTGTGAGTGGGGCCCCCCCGTGTCAAATTTTGCCTAAGGCCTCACAAAGCCTAGAGCCAGCCACCTCTGCCACTAAGCCACCGTTGTGCCCAGTTGCTGTAATCACTGGCTGCAGGACTCTTATGCCCTGTACACATGAGCGGAATTTCCATTGGAAAAAAGTTGGATGTTTTTTCCGAACGGAATTCCGCTCAAGCTTGGCTTGCCTACACGCGGTCACACAAAACGTTTTCTGAACTTTCGAGCGTCAAGAACGCGGTGACGTACAACACTACGACGAGGCGAGAAAAAGAAGTTCAATGCTTCCGAGCATGCGTCGAATTGTTTTCCGAGCATGCGTGCCTTTTTTTTCCCGTCGGAATTCCATACAGACGAACGGATTTTCCGTCTGAAAAATTAAGAACCAGCTCTCAAATTTTTGCTGGCGGAAATTCCGACAGCAAAAGTCTGATGGAGCCTACACGACGTGTCTATGCTCCATCAGACCTTTGCTGTCGGATTTTCCGATGAAAAATTCAGGTGAAAAAAGCTCACATCAGACTTTTGCTGGCGGAAATTCCGCTCCTGTGTACGGGGGGCATAAATCTACTCCCACAGTAGGAGTTGCGTCTGTTCCAGGGAGTCCCATCTCCGGCAGGAGGAGTTAGAAGTAAGTCGTTGGCAGACGGGGAAGGCAGCAGCCAAATGGTTTGGAGATCTGCATGGACCTTGTGAGCATTTGCGAGAACAGGAATGGCAAGCTGAGCTGAAGGTCGGCTTCGTTGCAAGGTTTAGTTCCATTACTGCAAGTGGTCTTCCATGTACCACTAAAGGCAAGTGTATAAAACAGCTTGTTTAGTAAGTTTACATGAGAACATGTCTTACGCTCTACATTTGATCCACACCAGCCCCCCTCCTGCAGAAGCATGTTCTAGTCTGCTATTCCATAGTAAGTATGCTAGGAGAGGAAGGGAGGTTACTAAGAATGTCAAGCATGTCAGCTGTTCTATAGCATTAGCAGATCCAGACCTATATTCTGAACAGTTCAATGTAGAGACAGCATTGCAGTTTGTATCACACTCATTTCTCTACTTGCCTGTAATAATCAGAATGTAACCTGTCCATTCCTAAATGTGCGGATCACAGGGTTGTAGATACATTTTTTCATCTGGGGAAGGGGTTTCAATTGATAAGATAAAGAAAAACATAGTTGCCAACATTTGAAAGTGATTAGAATGGGCACCTTAACCACTTCAACACAGGGCTTTTATACCACCTCAATACTGGGCCTATTCTGGCACTTCTCTCCTACATGTACAAATCATCATTCTTTTGCTCGAAAATTACTCAGAACCCCCAAACATTTATATATGTTTTTTTTTTTTTTTTAGCAGACACCCTATGGAATAAAATGACGGTCGTTGCAACTTTTTATCTTGCACGGTATTTGCGCAATAATTTTTCAAACGCCTTTTTTTTGGGGAAAAAAAAAATGGTTTCATGAATTAAAAAATAACAAAACAGTAAAGTTAGCCCAATTTTTTGGTAAAATATGAAAGATGATGTTACGCCGAGTAAATAGATACCTAACATGTCGTGATTTAAAATTGCGCACACTCATGGAATGGCGCCAAACTTCAGTACTTAAAATTCTCCATAGGCGATGCTTTGAAAATTTTTACAGGTTACCAGTTTAGAGAGGAGGTCTAGTGCTAGAATTGTTGCTTGCGCTCTAACGCACGCGGCGATGCCTCACATATGTGGTTTGAAAGGCGTTTACATATGTGGGCGGGACTTGCATGTGTGTTCGCTTCTGAGCGCGAGCTACCGGGGACAGAGGTGTTAAAAAAAATATATGTTTTTTTTTATTTTACTTAATTTTTTATTTTTTTTACACTTTAAAAAAATAAATAAAATGTGATCACTTTTATTCCTATTACAAGGAATGTAAACATCCCTTGTAATAGGAATGTGTGTGACAGGTCCTCTTTATAGAGAGATGTGGGGTCAATAAGACCCCACATCTCTCCTCCAGGCTGGAAAGCATGAGATCAGTAAAAATAAATCACCGATCTCATGCTTACTAGCCGTAATTGCGGCTTTTTTACTTCTGGGAACCCGGGAGTGACGTCATAACACCGCGCCGGGCCTCCGACGGTCATAGAGATGACTGGTGACCATCTGGTCACCAGTCATCTCTATGGTCTTCAATACATATAACAAAAATGTCACTGCCCCAATCTATGACTGGTCTTCACAGCAAGGAGCACTGGATGGGCGGACGCATGTCAATAAAAAACACACACATAATGTCCAAGCTCAACTTACCAACCAATCAGCAAGAAAACGAATTCACCTGTCTAACAGTACGTTTAATAACAGGGGTTTAGTTGCACGCATTTGCAAATACATGTGTAAGCTGCAGGCCCCGTCAAGGCTCCCTGTGTGCTGCAGTCCTAACTCTAAAATTTAAGGTCTCCTCAATGGAAGCACATGTATGCTGATGGATAGATAAAGGGCAGATGACTGGGGGAGCCCACCCTCCATTAAAGGGGCAGGAGCACACTAAACACCCAGCACATGGAAGCAAAGGTGTCATTGTGGTCAGGCAACGCACTAGCACCTTTGCTTCCATGTGCTGGGTGTTTAGTGTGCTCCTGCCCCTTTAATGGAGGGTGGGCTCCCCCAGTCATCTGCCCTTTATCTATCCATCAGCATACATGTGCTTCCATTGAGGAGACCTTAAAGTTTAGAGTTAGGACTGCAGCATACAGGGAGCCTTGACGGGGCCTGCAGCTTACACATGTATTTGCAAATGCGTGCAACTAAACCCCTGTTTTTAAACGCACTGTTAGACAGATGAATTCGTTTTCTTGCTGATTGGTTGGTAAGTTGAGCTTGGACATTATGTGTGTGTTTTTTATCTCTATGGTCTTCATCCGGCGCCAGACGATTCTTTCTCTGGGCCCCTGATGGCACGGGAGAGCCCAGAGAAGCACTGGATGGCGGCGAGAGGGAGGGATGTCCCCTCCCGCCGCCTATAAGAACGATCAAGCGGCGGAACTGCCGCTATGATCATCCTTATGGTGCGCAGAATCGCTGGCAGAAGAGAAGGATATCTGAATGATGCCTCTAGCTGCACCCATCATTCAGATATCCCCCCACAAAGCCCAGGACGTGGTTAAAGTGGTTAAAGAGATTGAGATTGAGAATAACATTGAAGGGAGATTGTAGTGGGCCTAAAACTGGGCAAAAAGTAGTTCGTGTATGGTTTGTAGTGTGGTATCTTGACTTAAGCCTCATGCACACAATCGGATTTTCATCGGACAAAGCGTTGGCCAGGAACTTGTATTGCATGCAAACGGTGAAGAATTGTCGGCCAACAAACACGAAACTACGTGTTTTTTCAGCTCTTTAGCGCCACCCTTTGGGCAACTTCTGCTAATGTTGTGTTATGGTGAGCCTAGCTTCTGAGCATGCCTGTTTGTACTTGTGTACACACGATCTGAAAATCTGACAACACACAATTGTTGGCGGACAGCATGCTATCCCACATTTGTCCGTGAAAAATCCGACAATTGTTCCGATGGAGCGTACAAACGGTCTGATTTTCGCACAATCGCACAATTCCAGTCAGATAATCCAATCGTGTGTATGAGGCTGGATTATCGGCAGGGGATTGTCTGATGACAGGCTGTTGGCCTAAAATCCGACCGTTTGTACGCTCCATCAGACAATTGTTGTCCAACTTTCTACCAACAAATGTTGGATGGCAGGCTAGTCAATTTGTGGCGGACAACGGTCTGTTGTCAGATTTTCGTATCGTCTGTACACAAGTCTGTCACACAAAAGTCCAAAGTACAAACACGCATGCTTAGAATCAATGCTCACCAAACACAACATTAGCAGAAGGTGCCCAAAGGGTGGCGCTCAAGAGCTGAAATTCCACGCAGTACCTCAATACGTTCGTGTTGGTTGGCCGACAATTGTGTACCGTTAGTATGCAAGACAAAATCCAGGCACGCGTCCTTCTGACAAAAGTCTGACGCTCTGTTGTCCAACAATCGGATTGTGTGTACGAGGCTTTATACTTTGCTAACTTTTTGGTGGAATAGGACCTGGGTGTACAGTGAACAGAAAGTGGGATTGAAGCCCTATCCTTGGCAGTGAATGCAAAAAGAACCCCCAGCACTGATGTCAAAGGATTTAATACTGTTATTCCTGTCTGTGGACCCAATACTCACCCCCGGCAGTGGTGTCCATGGATGTAATGATCACTCCTTGTATAGTAAAATCAATAAGAACTCCCATCAATGGTGTTAGTGGACACAATAACAACCCACAGCACCGGTGTCAGTGGATGCATTAATAACCCCTAGCATCACTGTCAGTGGATGCATTAGCCACTTGGCGCCCAGAGGACGTCATATGGCGTCCTCAGATTTGTGGGGGTACATCTGAATGATGGGTGCAGCTACTTCAGATATTGCCGGTTTCAGCCGGTGATTCCTTGCACCATAAAAATGATCATAGCGGCTGTTTCACCGCTTGATCGTTCTTACGGGCAGCGGAAGGGGACGTCTCCCCCCTCCAGCAGCCCTCCGGTGCTTCTCCCGACTCACCACTGCGATCCACCGGTCCCGGATGCTGATCATAGAAATTTCCGGTGGACCTGATGGTCGCCGGAGTCTCTATGATTGTCGGAGGCCGGGCGTGACGTCATAACATCGCACCCGGCCTCTGCATTCAAAAAAACGCCGCCGCCTCGGCTGTGAAGCGGTGATCTTTTTTTTTTTTTTTAGGCTTCCCAGCCTAGAGGTGAGATGTGGGGTCTTATTGACCCCCCCCCCCCCCCCCCATATCTCACTGTAAAGAGGACCTGTCATGCCATATTCCTATTACAAGGGATGTTTACATTCCTTGTAATAGGAATAAAAGTGATCAAATATATACTTTTTTTTGAAGTTTCAAAATAAAAAATAAAAAAGTAAAATGAACAATAATTTTTTTATTTTTATTTTTTTTAAAGTGCCCCTGTCCCCGTGTGCTCGCACGCAGAAGTGAACGCATACGTAAGTCCCGCCCACACATGAAAACGATGTTCAAACCACACATGTGAGGTGTCGCCGCGAACGTTAGAGCGAGAGCAATAATTCTAGCCCTGGACCTCCTCTGTAACTCAAAACATGTAATCAGTAAAAAAAATTAAAGCGTCGCCTACGGGGATTTTTAAGTACAAAAGTTTGGCACCATTCCACGAGCGTGCGCAATTTTGAAGCGTGACATGTTAGGTATCTATTTACTCGGCGTAACTTCATCTTTCACATTATGCAAAAAAATTGGGCTAACTTTACTGTTTGGTTTTTTTTAAAGCATGAAACTGTTTTTTCCTGACAGACTCCATGGCAGCCTACGTGTGGGTTAATCCCGCCCCTCATACCTCATAGGACCCTTCTCCCATAAATCTTTGCTCTGGGCCAGAGGCCGTGTTCCTTTTTTTGTCCTCCTCCTAGGACCAAGATATAGTCTTACCTTTTCATGAAGTTTTTCTGTAATCCAGGCCTGGCGGTGTGCACGGCGATACGTTGGTGGTTAGCGGTGATCCTCTCTGCAGTCCAGCAATCCTAGCTATTAGCAGGTGGACATGGGCGATATGATGTGATACCATGAAGAGCTTACTAACCTGGCCATTGGCAGGCAAGCGGCAATATGGCCAAACGTCCCAGCTATTAGCGGGAGGCTTTGTAAACGCCCGATCGTGCGGTGGGTCGAGCGAACAGCTCCCCAGTCCCAGGTTCTGGTCCGGATCGTGCCGTGGTGGTGGTAATGTACAAAGATATTCCTTTTATATGGCAGCCGTATCTCTGTGTTTTGTGTGTCTCCTTATTTTCTATCAAGCTCCAGTGAGTGGCCACGGGGGCTGGAGCGCAGCTGCGTTCCAGCTCGCCGTTTCAGGAAGTCGCTGCGCATCCGCAAGCCGCGAACAAAGATTCCGTGCTTGGTTCGTGCAGGCGCAGTTTCGCCAAAATGGCGGCGGCGGTCGCGCATGCGATTGGCCGCCTTTGGATGGCAACCGCTATGGGGCGGTGACATCGTTAACGGTGGCAGATTTAAATAGCTGTCAAAGCAGCTATTACTTGGGATGACTTGCAGGCTTGTGCAGTATTTACCCAGGCACTGGGCTATGGTTTACAAGGTAAATTGTTTGCTGCAGGCTCCCTGGGTGCTGGCTATGTTTTATTATGTGCTCTCTCATGCCTGTTTCTCATAAGACTTTAATGATTCATTTCACTTTCAAACTGCCTTGCCATGGATCTGTCACCGCCCTCTTGTGGCCAACCCTTGCGCTGCAGGTAGGATTTATTTTATTTTCTACCTGTGATGCTTGGGTTCACTTATTCAGGAGCTCTTAACCCTTTCTTTTTCACTCAGCTCTTCTAGGTCTGAACACCAAAGCACGGCAAAGACCGTCCTAGGTCTCAACGTTGTCACTCCTCTTCAAGGTCCAGACGTCAGATCTTCCTTTTAGATCTAGGTACCACAGATAGGAGTCTAAAACCACCTCTGGGCGTCACTCTCACCGCCACTCCAGCCGCTCTGTGAGGAAAGCCTGCTGGGTATGCGGGGCCCAGGTTCCTGAAGGCAAATCGCTCTGCAATCGATGCTTTTCTAAAGTCGCATAAGAAAGAGAGGGTGGAGACCAACAAGTGGAAGCACTGGTCAGAAAGGTGGTCCATGAGTCCCTGAGTAAAGGGGATTCTGGTCATACCCACAACCCTGCTGGCGACACTATGTCAGTCCCTATTAGGGATGATCTCAAGGCTCCAGGCCCTTCACAGCCGAGCCATTCCTCAATTGAAGCCTCAGACAGTGAGGTGGAGGTAGATGACCCTGGTGCAGGTTTTGAATTTGCCCTAGTACCCCAGCTGGTCAAAAGCTGTCAAAGAAGCTTTGAGATGGAAGAGCCAGTGGAGGCACCCTCCAAATAGAGGAAATATTTTAAACACCTCAAAAAAAGAACACCCTAATTTCTCCTTTTTGGGTGAACTCAGCGCAATAATTACCGACGAATGGGGTGGTGTTGAAAGGAAGAATTGCCTGTTAATGAAGGTATCAAAAATGTACCCATTTAAAAGCAAGGATGTAAAACACCTGGAGTCGGCTCCTCTCATTGACTCAGCCCTAATGAGAATGGTGAGGCACGTCACACTCCCATTGTAGGATACTGTTTCCTTTAGGGATTGCCTGGAGTGGAAAATTTATACCGACCTCAAGCGGATCTACATTACAGCGGGTATGACCTGCAAACCAGCTCTAGCTCTCGCAGCCCTTTCTAAAGCGATGGAAGTCTGGGCAGATGACGTAGATGCTTCTCTGAGGAGCATCTCGGAAGAACTGGCCAGGAGCTCACCTATTCATGGGCTAAGGTTGACGTTGGCTTTGCTCGTGGGGCTTCCCTAGACATATTTCGCCTGGTGGCTCGGATCATGCTGACATCTGTCACGGCTAAGCGTGCCTTGTGGCTGCACCCATGGGTAGCTGACCCTGCCTCCAAGCAGGCATGGTGCAGGATTCCATTTGGGGGTTCGTCCCTCTTTGGGAACATATCGGACAGTGCCATCACCCGTGCCACAGGGGGCAAGTCAGGGTTCCTTCCCCAGGATCGCCGTCTGCTAAACCAGAAGAGAACACAGCCCAGGCAAAGTTCAGATCAAGCAAGGAATGCTCGCTACTATAGGCCTGGCCGTGAGTTCAAGAAGACCTGGAAGAAAAAACAGCCTTCAGGCCAGAAGTTTTCAAAAGGGGCATCTTCCGGTGGACAAGAATCCCCTAAGTCTTTATGATATTGCACCTGCCTAAAACAGAGCGAGTTGGCATCCTTGCCTCTCTCGGAAGAGAAAAAGCGAATTCTCCTGTCTCTCTTGTGGCTCAGGGCGCTGCAATTCCAGTTCCAGATGACAAAAGGTTTTAAGGGGTCTACTCGCCCCTCTTCATGGTGTTGAAGAAAAACGTCTCCTGGAGGCCAGTTATAGACCTAACCCACTTGAATTCTTTTATCTAGAAGGAGAAGTTCAAGATGGAGACACTACTCATGATCAGTCAAGCAATCCAACCAGGCGATTGGCTTGTCTCTATAGACCTGAAGGACGCCTACTTCCATGTTCCGATAGCGTCAGAATTCCAGAAATACCTTTGCTTTGCTGTCAATCAAATCCGTCTGCAGTTTACCTGTCTCCCCTTCGGGCTTACAACATCGCCTCGTGTGTTTTCAAAACTTGTTGGCTGTCGTGGCTCTGATCACTATCTAGACGACCTGCTGTTGTCTCGGGACAAGGAGCAGTTGCTATTCCACAGATCCCAGGTCATCTCCACTCTACTCGAGTTTGGTTGGCTTCTGAATCTGTAAAAGAGCCATCTGGATCCTACGCAGTCCCTGGTATTCCTCGGGGCACACTTCAACGCTATCAAGAGCACCATCTTGTTACCCCTGGAAAAATCCCAGTGATCCGGGACAGAGTTTGGCTTGCAATGTCGTCCTCATCTCCATGCCTCTCAATGCCTAAAGTTCATTGGCACCATGGTGGCAACAACACCCATGGTAAAGTGGGCTCAGTGGAAAATGCGGCCCTTCCAGAAGGGTTTCCTCCAGCAGTATAATCCAGGGCTTCGGGATCACTTTATCCAAATAACCTCATCCATGCGGGAGAGCTTTACTTGGTGGCTACAACAGAGGAACCTCCTCAATTGTCACTCCATCGCACCTGTGTCTTGGGTCACCATCACTACAGATGCCAGCAACAGGGGCTGACAGAAGTAGCCCAAGGCATATGGAATTTTCCCTCTCACAGGATAGTCTCCAATGTTCTGGAACTCCGGGCAGCGTTCTGCGCTCTGCAGGCCTTTCACCACTTAACAGCAGGAGACTCAGTCCTCCTAAGACTGGACAACACAACGACAGTCGCATACATCAAGAGACAGGGGGGTACTCGCAGTCTCTCCCTGTCAAAGGAAATGGAGCCCATCATGATCTGGGCCCAGAAAAACCTGGCCAACCTGACAGCTGTCTATCTCCCTGGAGTCCCGAACGTTCAGGCAGATTTTCTGTTGAGTTTCTCTGGACAACGAGTGGACTTCCCCCCCGAAGTCTTCAGGTGGGTCCTGTCCCTGGGAGTCATTCTGGAAGTAGACTTGTTCGCCTCCCTATGCAACTTCAGACTAGAGAGATACTACACAAGGTCTTGGTATCCCCAGGCTTTTGGGTAGATGCCCTGACAGACCATTGGCGGTTCCACAGGGCCTATGCCTTTCCCCCAGGTCCTGTCATTCTCTGTTTTTTGTCGAGGCTCAGGATTGAAGAAGCAGAGATAGTGGCAATAGTCCCGTACTGGCCAAACAAGCTATGGTTTCCACTGCTGATGCAACTCAGCTTCCGGGACCCAGTTCCTCTACCCTCCAGACCAGATCCCCTATCACAAGGGGCATTTCTACATCCATGCCCGGCCCATCTACATCTTATGATCTGGTTCTTGAGAGGGGAAGGTTGGAGGCCTTAGGCTGTCCAAGTAGGGCCATCTCCACAATATTAAATGCCAGAAGAACAGGCACCAACAGGGTCTACCAGAGGATTTGGGAAAAGTTTTCAGACTACACCTCTTCCACTGCAGGTTCTTGCAATAACCCAAAGATACATGATATCCTGGGCTTCTTACAATCAGGATTGGATCTCTCATTGTCAGTCAGCTCGCTGCGAGTCCAAATCGCTGTAATCTCTGCCTTTTACGGGTGTTTCCTGGGCTAGACACCCTCTTACTCAGTAGTTTTTCAGAGGAGCAATAAGGCTCAGACCTCAGAGCCAAGTTTTTCTAATTGGGATCTTCCCCTGGTCCTGGATTTTTTCTTAGGTAGAGAGTTGGAACATGAAGATCAATCTTCTGTCAAATGACTCTCTCTCTAATAGTTGTTTTCTTGGTGGCTATAACATCGGCCAAGAATGTCTCTGAAATCAGCTCTCAGGGATGCAAGGAGCCATTTCTAAACTTTTTAATTCCTATGTTGGGTTCAAACCCCAAAGTGGCATCTGTGTTTCATGACAATCAGGAGATTGCTCTTCCAATGTTCAGATCTACCAAGGATTCCAGTGTTTATCCCTTAGATGTTGGAAAAGCTCTTGAGTCAGTATCTTGAAGCTACAGCTTCTTTCCGTCAGACTGACCACCTGCTCGTTCTTTTCACAGGAAGTATAAGGGAATGCGTGCCTCTTCCAGATCTATCGGAGCATGGATTGTTCAGGCCATTCAGTGGGCCTATAAAGCCAAGGGCTTGGCGCCTCCAGAAGCGGTGACTGCTCACTCAACTAGAAGTGTATTCATCATGGGCGGCATCACGTCACGTGCCTCCAGAAGTTATTTGCAAGGTGGCCTTGTGGTCTTCAATTAACATGTTCATGGCACACTACTGCGTAGTGGTTTACGTATCTTGTCTGTTGATGGTGCCAATTAAACCTTTTTTCTTTTGTCCAGCACTCTGCCCACCCGGGTGTGTATGGCTAGTTATTTCCCACACGTAGGCTGCCATGGAGTCTGTCAGGAAAACGGAAAATTTATATCAAATACTTATCGTAATTTTCCTTTCCTGATGGACTCCATGGCAGCAGGAGTTCCCTCCCAGTGGCTGGAGTAGGCTAAATTATGGAACACTGCCTCTGGCCCAGAGCAAAGATTTATGGGAGAAGGGTCCTATGAGGTATGAGGGGCAGGATTAACCCACACGTAGGCTGCCATGGAGTCATCAGGAAAGGAAAATTACGGTAAGTATTTGATATAAATTTTAATTTTTTTTCCCCAAAAAAAGCATTTTGAAAAATAGCTGCGCCAATACCGTGTGAGATAAAAAGTTGCAATGACCGCCATTGTCTTCTCTAGGGTCTCTGCTTAAAAAAACATATATAGTATTTGGGGGTTCTATGTAATTTTCTAGCAAAACAATTATGATTTTTACATGTAGGAGTGAAGTGTCAGAATTGGCCTGGGCCTGAAGTGGTTAATGGAAATAATTACAATTTATAAAAAAACGGTTCAAGTCCCTGGGTTGGGTGATGAAGGTTTTCTACAGCAGCGCTCAAATGGTCAGCACATACCCCTGACCCCTCTTTCTTATTCTCAGTTCATAAGAGTGCATAAAAAATTGTGATGAAACTGTTATAAATGACACAGATCTTCAGGTGTCTTCTAGAGTAAATGATAAAATCCACCTCTAATCATTTGTTTCCCCTTTCGGGTGGGTACTCACCAGTGGCGGTGCGTCCATAGAGGGCGCCGAAGCGCCGCCCCTTCTCGCTCCCGCACCACCACTGAAAGACAATACGCAGATTCATGCATTGCATGAATCTGTGTATTGTCGCCGCTGCCGCGCTGCCCACTATACATATGGCCGGCCTCCTGGTGAGCGCCGGCCATATGAATTAGAGCGGCGGCCGGCGGTGGGTGTAACTTGGAAGTGCCTATCAGAGCCAGTGGCTCTGATAGGCTTTTCGAATACAGCTCTCACGCTGTATTCGGCTTCCAAAAAGTCCTCCCAGGTACGCACGGGGGTGCGTTGCTGGGAGAAGACTGTGTGGAGGTTTCAGCCAATCAGGTTCACCGGATCTGGTTACCGGTAACCTGATTGGCTGAAGCGACATCGAGGGCGGGAGAACACATCGAGGACGGCGCGGACCGAGGAAGGTAAGTGCAGGGCTGGGGGACAAACTGGCTGCATTTGGGGGACAAACTGGCTGAATATGGGGCACAAACTGGCTGAATATGGGGCACAAACTGGCTGCATTTGGGGGGAACTGGCTGAATATGGGGGACGAACTGGCTGAATATGGGGGACGAACTGGCTGAATATGGGGGACGAACTGGCTGAATATGGGGGACAAACTGGCTGAATATGGGGGACAAACTGGCTGAATATGGGGGACAAACTGGCTGAATATGGGGGACAAACTGGCTGAATATGGGGGACAAACTGGCTGTATATGGGGGAACTGGCTGTATATGGGGGAACTGGCTGTATATGGGGGAACTGGCTGTATATGGGGGACACGCTGGCTGCATTTGGGGGGAACTGGCTGTATATGGGGGACAAACTGGCTGCATTTGGGGGGAACTGGCTGTATATGGGGGACAAACTGGCTGCATTTGGGGGGAACTGGCTGTATATGGGGGCACACTGGCTATATATATGGGGACACACTGGCTATATATATGGGGACACACTGGCTGTATATGGGGGCACACTGGCTATATGGGGACAAACTGGCTGTATATGGGGGCACACTGGCTATATATATATATATATATATATATATATATATATATATATATATATATATATAATATATATATATAATCTCTGTATATGGGGGCACACTGGTTTTATATATATATATATATATATATATATATACATATATATAGGGGCACACTGGCTGTATATGGAAACAAACTGGCTGTATTTGAGGGGGCAAACTGGTGACGTTTGGGCACAGTGGCGGCAATTGATTTTTTTTTTTTTCAGTTTGTTTGCGCCCCCCAAAAAATTTTGAGCACCAGCCGCCACTGCCTGGGTCTGATTAGATTCCTGGGTCTCAAGTCTGCGGACTATGCCCTGCAATGGATCATCTGCGGATATCGGCACGTCAGCCGGTTCCATGGCTGATCAAACTGTCAGGTCACCTGAGGTGACAGATGCACACCGTTGGGGTCAGGAGCGCACCGCTAAGGTAGTGGACCCTACGGCTGACTGCTGCGGATGGAACTCTGGGAGGTTCAGGAAGGCAGGTCCACTGGAGCACCAACACGGATACCACTGGGAGCTAGAGCATAAGATTCCCCAGGGCGCAAAGTCTAAGAGCCAGCAGGTGTCACCAGAGCCTCTAGTGGTGATGATGGACTGCGCTGCAACTGGTTCCAGGTCGCGCCCCCCCAGAGTCGCCCAACTCACGGTAAGCTACAGGAGGAAGGAAGCAGCAGCCTGGAACAACAAGTATAGTCAGGAGATCGGGATAGTCAAGAACACGCCAAAGGTCGGGATATGAAGCAGACAAGGACAGTCAAGAACAAGATCGGTAAACAGGATCAGACGTAGGACACAGCGCAATGAGCAGGCGAAAGCCAAAACACACCATATTGATCAGCAGGGCTGGCTTGCAGTGCACAGGTTAACCGCTTAAGGACCGCCGCACGACTTTTTACATCGACAGAATGGCACGGCTGGGCAAATGGGCGTACAGGTACGTCCCCTTTAATTTTCCGCCATGTGGTCGCATGCGTGCCGCCGGCAGTGCGCTCGCGACCCTGTTGCGAGCTCCGTGGACTCGATGTCCGCCGGTGTCCCGCGATCGGGTCACAGAGCTGAAGAACGGGGAGATGTCAGTGTAAACACAACTTCTACCCGTTCTTCCTAGTGACATGTGACTGATCATCTGTTCCCTCTCATCGGGAGCAGCGATCAGTGACATGTCACTCATAGCCACACCCCCTAACAGTTATAATCACTCCCTAGGACACACTAAACCCCTTCAGCGCCCCCTACAGGTTAACTCCTTCACTGTCAGTGTAATTTTTACAGTAATTAGTGCATTTTAATAGCACTGATCGCTGTAAAAATGACAATGGTCCCAAAATGGTGTCAAAAGTGTCCGATGTGTCCGCCATAATGTCTCAATCACGATAAAAATCGCTGATCGCCGCCATTACTAGTAAAAAAAATATATATTAATAAAAATGCCATAAAACTATTCCCTATTTTTTAGACGCTATAACTTTTGTGCAAACCAATCAATAAACGCCGATTGCGTTTTTTTTTTTTTACCAAAAATATGTAGAAGAATACGTATCGGCCTAAACTGAGGAAAAAAAATGTTTTTTTATATATTTTTGAGGGAAATTTATTATAGCAAAAAGTATTGTTTTTTTTTTCAAAATTGTCGTTCTACTTTTGTTTATAGCGCAAAAAATAAAAACCGCAGAGGTAATCAAATACCACCAAAAGAAAGCTCTATTTGTGGGAAAAAAGACGTCAATTTTGTTTTGGAGCCACATCGCACGACCGCGCAATTGTCAGTTAAAGCGACGCAGTGCCGAATCGCAAAAAGTGGCCTGGTCTTTGGCCAGCGAAATTGGTCCGGGGCTGAAGTGGTTAATATAGAGTTCCCTGATAGGGCCTGGGGTGGAGCCATGCTTAGAGGAGCGATTACTTAATCAGCCAGATGAGAGCGGCTGGCCTCTTAAGCAGAACACATGGAGAGGTAAGCTGACAGACAAACATTACTGCATATCCATGACATTTATGTGAGTATTGGGATATCGTTGTATGGAGATGGATGCAAAAAGGACCCCATATCCATGCTGTCAGTGGATGCAAAAAGGACCCCATATCCATGCTGTCAGTGGATGCAAAAATGACCCAAATAGCACACACCATTAGGGACTCTGGAGGGAGCTTCTACTACTGCATATTCTTTTCTCCTGCACTCTCTTCTCTCTGGGCTCAGGGGGGGGGGGGGGGGTCCTCTCTGTCCTCTCTGTCCTCTCTGTCCTCTCTGTCCTCTCTTACAGTGCAGGGCTATTGGTCCTTTATAATACTTAATGACATCAACATGCAACCACTGTTTAGCATGTCCAAGAGAAGGGGCTTGGAGGGGACCAGCCGCACAGATGCAAGGAATAAGGCAAGTATTACGCCTTATTCCTCCACCCCTAGACCTAACAAGTAGGGACCCGCGGTCAGACTCACAGAGAAGGCAGCAGGGTCGCGAGCACACCGCCGGCATCTTAAAGGGGACGTACCTGTACGCCCTTATGCCCGTCCATGCCATTCTGCCGACGTAAAAAGACGTGAGATGGTCCTTAAGCGGTTAATGGGTTCCCAGTCTTCAGGTGTAGGGTTCAATATTGAGTTGCCCCACCCTTTACAGCTATACCAGCTTCAACTCTTCTAGGAAGTCAGTCCACAAGGTTTAGGAGTGTGTCTCTGGTAATGTTTGACCATTCTTCCAGAAGCGCATTTGTAAAGTTACGCCCTGATGTGGACAAGAAGGCCTGGCTCGCAGTCTCCGTTCTAAATTATCCCAAAGGTGTTCTCAGGTTGAGGTCAGGATTCTGTGCATGCAGTCAAGTCCCTCCACCACAAACTTTCATTCATGTCTTTATGGACCTGGCTTTGTGCACTGGTGCGCAATCATTTGGTGGAGGGGGGATTATGGTGTGGGGGTTTTTTTTCAGGGGTTGGGCTTGACTCCTTAGTTCCAGTGAAGGGAACTCTTAAGGTGTCAGCATACCAAAACATTTTGGACAATTTCATGCTCCCAACTTTGTGGGAACAATTTGGGGGCGGCCCCTTCCTGTTCCAACATGACTGCGAACCAGTGCTCAAAGCAAGGTCCATAAAGACATGGATGAGCAAGTTTTGTGTGGAGGAACTTGACTGGCCTGCACAGAGTCCTGACCTCAACCCGATAGAGCCCCTTTGGGATGAATTAGAGTGGAGACTGCGAGCCAGGCCTTCTCATCCAACATCAGTTCCTGACCTCACAAATGCGCTTCTAGAAGAATGGTCAAACATTCCCATAGACACACTCCTAAACCTTGTGGATGGTCTTCCCAGAAGAGTTGAAGCTGTTATAGCTGCAAAGGGTGGGCCAACTCAATATTGAACCCTACGGGCTAAGACTGGGATGTCATTAAAGTTAATGTGTGTGTAAAAGGCAGGCGTCCCAATACTTTTGGTTATATAGTGTGTCTATACTGTGTGTGTGTACGTATTAGGGATGAGCTTCGAGTTCGAGTCGAACTCATGTTCGACTCGAACATTGCCTGTTCGCCCGTTCGCCGAACAGCGAACAAATTGGGGTGTTCGCGGCAAATTCGAAAAATCTATGGGAGAAATCTAAAGTGCTAATTATAAAGGCTTATATGCAAGTTATTGTCCTAAAAAGTGTTTGGGGACCCGGGTCCTGCCCCAGGGGACATGTATCAATGCAAATTTTTTTTTTAAAACGGCCGTTTTTTCGGGAGCAGTGATTTTAATAATGCTTAAAGTGAAACAATAAAAGTGAAATATTCCTTTTAAATTTCGTACCTGGGGGGTGTGTATGATATGCATGTGAAGTCGCGCTTGTTTCCCGTGCTTAGAACTGTCCCTGCAAAAAATTTCATTTTTGAAAGAAAAAAGTAGGATTTTTATAACAGCTTACCTGTAAAATCCTTTTCTTGGAGTACACCACGGGACACAGAGCCAGTCATTACATAATGGGTTAAGGGTCACCAGCGGTGATTGGACACTGGCACAACCAATGGAAGACAGTTCCCCTCCATATAACCCCTCCCATCAGGGAAGTACCTCAGTTTTGTAGCAAAGCAGTAAGGTTCCCATAAGAAGGGGGGGACCGCTGTGTCCCGTGGTGTACTCCAAGAAAAGGATTTTACAGGTAAGCTGTTATAAAAATCCTACTTTCTTTATCGTACACCACGGGACACAGAGCCAGTCATTACATAATGGGACGTCCCAGAGCAATGCTCATATGAAGGGGGGGAGACACAGATCAAACAGGCCGCTTGCGGACCAGAAGCCCTATACTGCTGCCTGCAGCACACTTCGCCCGAAGGCAGAATCCTCATGTCCTTTCACATCTATTTGATAGAATTTGGAAAATGTATGGACTGAAGACCAAGTTGCAGCTTTACAGATTTGAGCCATCGAAGCCTGGTGGTGCACTGCCCATGAAGCACTTATCGCCCTGGTAGAGTGCGCCTTAACAGGAAAAGGAGGAGTCCTGTTCTTTAAACCATAAGCTTGAACAATTACTTGTCTAATCCACCTGGAAATGGTGGATTTTGATACCGCTTGGCCCTTTTTGGGACCATCTGGTAAAATAATCAAAACATCTGTTTTACGTATCTGAGCGGTTGCTTGCAGATACACCCTTACCGCTCTCACTAGATCTAGAGAGTGTAATAATTTTTCCCCCGCCGTCCGCGGGTTTGGAAAAAAGGAAGGCAGAACAATGTCTTGATTCAAGTGAAAAGCCGACACCACCTTAGGCAGAAAAGCCGGATGGGGTCGTAGTACGATTTTGTCCTTGTGACAAATTAGATAAGGCTCTTTACAAGAAAGAGCTGCTAGCTCTGATACTCTCCTAGCAGAAGCTATAGCAATCAGAAAGGCCAACTTCCTACTCAATATAATTAAAGGAATATGGCGAATAGGTTCAAAAGGTTGCTTTTGCAAAACTGACAATACCAAATTCAAATCCCATGGACACAAGGGAGACCTAACTGGAGGATTTATCCTGAGTACCCCCTGAATGAATGTCCGAACTAGGGAATGAGATGCCAATGGTCTCTGAAAGAAGACTGATAGAGCCGATATTTGCCCTTTGATGGTGCTAAGGGCTAATTTAATTTCATATCCACTCCTAACTGGCAAAAAGCAAGAATCCTGCTTATTTCATCTTTCAGAGGATTCCAATTTCTGGATTCACACCAGGAAAAGTATGCTTTCCAGACTCTATGATGGATGAGTCTGGAGGCTGGCTTTCTAGCATTAATGAGCGTAGAAAGAGCCGGACCAGAGACCCCTCTCTTTTTCAAAATGTGGGTCTCAGCAGCCAGGCCGTCAAATTTAGCCTTTGTAAGGAAGGGTGGAATACTGGACCCTGTGACAGCAGGTCGTGTCGAAGTGGAAGCTTCCAGGGCCTTCCTATCGCCATTTTTACGATCTCGGCGTACCAAGGCCTCCTGGGCCAGTTTGGGGCCACTAGGATTACTGGTATTCCCTCCTCCTTGATCCTGCGCAGCAGTCTTTGTAGAAGAGGGATCGGAGGGAATGCATAGATCAGTGAGAACTGATTCCATGGAGTTATTAGAGCGTCTGTCCCGTAGGCTAGAGGATCTCTCGTTCTGGACACAAAGTTGTCCAATTTCTTGTTGAACCTGGAAGCTAGCAGGTCTACATCTGGGTTTCCCCATCTCAGACATATGGCCTGAAAGATCTCTGGGTGAAGAGACCACTCTCCTGGTAGCAGCTGCTGACGACTCAGGTAGTCTGCTTGCCAGTTTTCTATCCCTGGAATGAAGATTGCAGAGATGCAAGGTACATGCTCTTCTGCCCATGCCAAGATCCGGTTCACCTCTCTTTGGGCTGCCCGACTGCGGGTGCCTCCTTGGTGATTGATGTAAGCTACTGCAGTAGCATTGTCGGATTGAACCCGAACTGGGTAGCCCTGTAACCTGTATGTCCAGGTTTTGAGGGCTAGATATACTGCCCGGATCTCTAGCACGTTGATGGGCAGGATCCCCTGAGTCTTGGCCCAGGTTCCCTGGGTAGAAGCCTCCTCGAATACTGCACCCCAGCCCGATAGGCTGGCATCCGTAGACACCACCTTCCAGGCTGCTGGGAGGAAGCACTTTCCCTTCCGTAAATTCTTGGCTTCTAGCCACCAATTGAAGCTGTGGCGTACTTGTGAGGACAGGCGCATGGGTATATCCAGAGCTTGGCTCTTCCTGTTCCAGGCGGCTAAAATATTGCCTTGAAGTAGTCTCGAATGAAACTGGGCGTAAGGGACCGCCTCGAAAGAGGCTACCATCTTTCCCAATAGTCTCATGCAAAGGCGAATAGACGGCCTTTTGTTTGCTTTGACCTTGTGGATCAGGTCTTTCAGAGACTGTATCTTTGGCTCTGGCAGGTATACCCTGTTTTGGGCTGTATCTATGATCATACCCAGGTACACTATCCTTCTTTGGGCCTGGAGAGAGGATTTTTGTAAGTTTATAATCCATCCTAAATGCTCCAGGTATCCTACTGTAGTGTCTACAGCGTGATCCAATCCCTCCTTTGACTGATCTATTATTAGTAGATCGCTTAGATAGGCTGTTACCGCAATGCCCCGTGTTCTCAGGTTTGCTAACAGAGGCGCTAGCACCTTTGTGAATACTCTGGGCGCGGTGGCTACACCAAATGGCAGGGCCACAAATTGAAAGTGGCGATCTTCTACCGCAAACCTTAGGAATCTTTGGTGAGCGGGGAGGATTGGTATGTGTAGATATGCGTCTTTGATATCTATGGACGCCATGAATTCTCCGCCTTTTAAAGTAGCGACCACGGATCGAATCGTTTCCATTCGAAAATGGCGAACGTTCAGAAACCGGTTTAGAGATTTTAGATCCAGGATGGGTCTGACTTCTCCGTTTGGTTTTGGAATCACAAAGAGGTTTGAGTAAAAACCTGAACCTCGCTCCTTTTGGGGTACCTCTGTAACCACACCTTGAGCAATTAAGTGATTCAAACCTTTGAAGAAGGATCCTCTTTTTTGTGGATCCTTGGAGAGTCTTGAACCTCGGAATTGAGAAGATGGGATCTCTCGAAATTCCAGTTTGTACCCTGAGGATATTGTGGATGCCACCCATTTGTCCTGGGAGTCTGTCCGCCAGGTCGCTGAGAACTGACGAAGCCTTCCCCCCACTCGGCCGAGCGGGGGCGCCCCTTCAATGAGAGGTTTTGGGGGCTTGCTTATTAGCTCTTGAACCACACGGCTTCTTGTTCTTCTGAGCCTGTTCTTTGGCTTTTGTGGGCGGCTGAAAAGGCCGTCGCCACTGGCTGGAGTCTGATTTCCCGGGAGCTGGGGAGAGAGTGCGTTTAAAACAAGGTCTCTTGTTTTTCTTTCTCTCAGGTAAAAGTGTCGTTTTATCACTTGATATCTTTTGGATATATCTTTCTAAATCTTCCCCAAATAGGCGTTCGCCATGGAACGGGAAACTTGCCAACAACTTTTTGCATGGGGCTTCCGCTGACCAATGCTTAAGCCAAAGTACTCCGCGCATCTGTACCAGCTGGAGTGTAAGGCGTGATGCCTGTATGATAGAATCTCTCATGGCATCCACTGTGAAGCATAAGGCTTTAGGCAAATTCTCCCAATTTTTAGCCTGCTCTGAAGGCAGCTCCTTCAGCCCCTGCTTTACCTGTTGGCTGATGACCTGACACATACCGACTGCTGCTACTGCAGGTTGGATAATTGAGCCGGCCAAAAGGAAGGAGGATTTCAGTAGGGATTCCAACTTCTTCTCAGAAGGATCTTTAAACACTTGTACATTATCCACTGGACATGTCAGGTTTTTATTTACACAAGAAATAGCCGCATCTACCGCAGGCAGGCTCCATTTCTTTAAAAAATTTTCCTCCATAGGATAAAGAATGTTAAACTTTTTTGGAGGTGAAAAACGCTTATCTGGATGTTGCCAGTCTGCGTACATTAGATCCTCTAGTAACGGATGAACCGGGAAGGAGCATGCACCTTGCAGGGATCTTAATGATCCTAGGGAGGAGACAGGTGATTCTGTTACCTCCAAAGAGGGTAACTTAAATGCAGATCGCACGGCTCCTGCATAGCATTGTACCTGTGACTTTAAAATCTGGGATACCGAAAAAGGCTCATCCGATATCCCTGATCCGTCTGACTCCTCATCCTCCTCACCCTCCTCCTCTTCAGGTACTTCTGAAGGGAGGTCCAATACTGGAGGAGATCTGCTTCGCTTATTGTCCTTTTTAGAGGATTTAGTGATTAAGGTAGCAATCTTTTCCTCCAGATTATTTAGGGCAGCTGATAAAGTGTCCTCAGTGACATAAGCAGGCCCAGGCTTTACTGGGGAAGCCGCCATACCTGACAGAGGTAATGGCTCATCCTGTACAGGTGCATTTGGCAACACAGGAGAGGAAGGTACCGAGTCAGCACAGCTAGAGCCTCCTGTTTCAGGCGGCGGTGCTCTTTTATCTCTTTTTGTCCGCATTACTTCCCCTGGAAGACTTACTGTTTAGACAAAATACAAGGTACCTAAATGCATATACTACCGTGCTTAGTTTAGCAATTTACATTAAGTATGCAACTTTTAACACATAGCTATGGATAACATGGATGTCTTCTAGGAAGTACCCAGTCCAACCACATGGAGTCTTACGTCCCTGTATAGCTGCTGTGTTTCTCTGCCAGGAATAAGAGAACAAACGAGCTTGCTTGCTGCTGCAGTGCCTCACACTGACAGTCTTTTAAATTTGGCGCCGTTTCTGTGCCTGCACGTGCCCGCGCACGCCTTCGGCCCCCCCCCTCCGATAAAGCGCGCTCCCACGACTCTTAGCGCTATGGCGGTGGCCCTAGTGAGAGAGGACTCTCATCAGCCCCTGTTCCCACTTACTTGCACCTGCAGGTGTCTGTGTCGGCCACCGAAAGGAGGAGCGGGGTGCCCAAGCAAGCTCAGCAGCGGAGGTGACGAGCAGTGTACTTTGCCGAAGCCGACACTGAACAGAGTGAGGTGAGTATATTCAGCTCTTTACTCCCCCCAGTGGCGGAAAAAGAGAAGACATCCACTTTTTAAAAAAGGTCCCAAACCTAGTTATGGACCTTCTAATCTTACCTTATCCACGCCGCAGGTTTTTTCTGCTGAAAAATTTCAGACAGATACCAAACTTCACCCTTCACAGTGGGCTATGTGTGCCAACCTTCAGGGATATGGGTTCCTATTTAAAGGATGCCTCTCCCCTGGGCCTTGTACAAGACTCTTACCAGGACTTTTAGCGAAATAGCGAAAGTGCTGGATCTTAGAGCCCAGTCCTCCGAAGAGAGACATTACAGGCGCTGCCTCATGGATGAGGCCCGGATCCCATCCAGTTTTGGCTTAACTTGTAGACGTCTTGGATGGATCCGAAAGCATAGCTCTTTTACCCCCACAGGGTCTCTTTGGTAGAGCTTTCCTTTAGCACCTCCTAACGCGTCCAACACCTTTCGACACTGGCGAAAAAACTGAGGTACTTCCCTGATGGGAGGGGTTATATGGAGGGGAACTGTCTTCCATTGGTTGTGCCAGTGTCCAATCACCGCTGGTGACCCTTAACCTATTATGTAATGACTAGCTCTGTGTCCCGTGGTGTACGATAAAGAAAAGTCATTTAAAACTGACTCGCGGCTATTAATGAATTGTCGGCTCCCGGCAATACATACAAAAGTCATTTTTTTTAAAAAAAAAAAAGCGTGGGGGTTCCCCAGAATTCAATTACCAGGCCCTTCAGGTCTGGAATGGATATTAAGGGGAACCCCGCCGCAAATTTAAAAAAAAATTGACGTGGGGTTCCCCCAAATATCCATTCCAGGCCCTTCAGATCTGGCATGGATTTTAAGGGGAACTCCACCCCAAATTTAAAAAAAAATGGCGTGGAGTCCCCCTAAAAATCCATACCAGACCCCTTATCCGAGCACGGAACCTGGCCGGCCGCAGGGGAAAAGGGGGGGACGAGAGAGCGCCCCCCCCCTCCCTCCTGAACCGTACCAGGCCACATGCCCTCAACATGGGGAGGATGTCCCCATGTTGATGGGGACAAGGGCCTCATCCCCACAACCCTTGCCCGGTGGTTGTGGGGGTCTGCGGGTGGGGGGCTTATCGGAATCTGGAAGACCCCTTTAACAAAGGGGACCCCCAGATCCCGGCCCTCCCTATGTGAATTGGTAAGGGGTACATTGTACCCCTACCATTTCACGAAGAAATTGTAAAAAAATGTTTAAAAAACACACAAACACCTTGAAAAAGTCCTTTATTTAAAAAAAAAAAAACATTCCAGCGGTAAAATCCAGTGTCCCGCGGCGATCCCGATGTCCAGCGCTGTCCTTCATTGGTTGTGCCTGAGCGGACCTGATGGGGAACTCCCTCTCAGTATTTTAAATGTATAGACCCGCCCCTTCTAAAGTTCCCCATCAGGTCCGCTTAGCGGACCAGATGCGGAACATGAGAAGGGGCAGGTCTATACATGTATTACCAAAGTGAGAGCAGTTCCCCATCAGGTCCGCCCCCTCGGTATGTCAGACCCCGCCTACTGTCATTGGCTTGAGCGGGGAACTTCCTTCACTATGTAAATTTAAATTACACAGTGAAGGAAGTTCCCCGCTCAAGCCAATGACGTAGGCGGGTCCGACATACCGAGGGGGCGGACCTGATGGGGAACTGCTCTCACTGTGGTAATACATGTATAGACACGCCCCTTCTCATGTTCCGCATCTGGTCCGCTGAGCGGACCTGATGGGAAACTATAGAAGGGGCGGGTCTATACATTTAAAATACTGAGAGGGAGTTCCCCATCAGGTCCGCTCAGGCACAACCAATGACAGACAGCGCTGGACATCGGGATCGCCGCGGGACACTGGATTTCACCGCTGGAATGTTTTTTTTTTTTTTTTTTTAAATAAAGGACTTTTTCAAGGTGTTTGTGTGTTTTTTTTAAACATTTTTTTACGCTTTCTTCGTGAAATGGTAGGGGTACAATGTACCCCTTACCAATTCACATAGGGGGGGGCCGGGATCTGGGGGTCCCCTTTGTTAAAGGGGTCTTCCAGATTCCGATAAGCCCCCCGCCCGCAGACCCCCACAACCACCAGGCAAGGGTTGTGGGGATGAGGCCCTTGTCCCCATCAACATGGGGACATCCTCCCCATGTTGAGGGCATGTGGCTTGGTACGGTTCAGGAGGGAGGGGGGGGCGCTCTCTCGTCCCTCCCTTTTCCCCTGCGGCCGGCCAGGTTGCGTGCTCGGATAAGGGGTCTGGTATGGATTTTTAGGGGGACTCCACGCCATTTTTTTTAAAAATTTGGGCTGGAGTTCCCCTTAAAATCCATGCCAGATCTGAAGGGCCTGGAATGGATATTTGGGGGAACCCCACGTCCAATTTTTTTTTTTAATTTTGCTGCGGGGTTCCCCTTAATATCCATTCCAGACCTGAAGGGCCTGGTAATTGAATTCTGGGGAACCCCCACGCTTTTTTTTTTTTTTTTTTTTTTTTTTTAATGACTTTTGTATGTATTGCCGGGAGCCGACAATTCATTAATAGCCGCGAGTCAGTTTTAAATGCATTTTTTTCTTTCAAAAATGACATTTTTTGCAGGGACAGTTCTAAGCACGGGAAACATGCGCCACTTTACATGCATATCATACACACCCCCCAGGTACGAAATTTAAACGAATATTTCACTTTTATTTTTTCATTTTAAGCATTATTAAAATCACTGCTCCCGAAAAAACGGCCGTTTTTAAAACTTCTTTTTGCATTGATACATGTCCCCTGGGGCAGGACCCGGGTCCCCAAACACTTTTTAGGACAATAACTTGCATATAAGCCTTTATAATTAGCACTTTAGATTTCTCCCATAGATTTTTCAAATTTGCCGCGAACACCCCAATTTGTTCGCTGTTCGGCGAACAGGCAATGTTCGAGTCGAACATGAGTTCGACTCGAACTCGAAGCTCATCCCTAATCCCTTCCCTTCCTACAATAGTATTGACCAGCCTGATTGCTACACTGACCACTACACTATACTGACCACTACACCAGGGTTTGACAAATTTGCTTGGAATCTAGGAGCCAGAAACGCGCCCCATCCCGCCGTGCTTGCGCGCAGAAGCAAACGCATACGTGAGAAGCGCCCGCATATGAAAGCGGTGTTCAAACCACACATGTGAGGTATCGCCGCAATTGGTAGAGCGAGAGAAATAATTCTATGGAGATTTTAAAGGGTAAAAGTTTATCCCCATTCCACGAGCGGACGCAATTTGGAAGCGTGACATGTTGGGTATCAATTTACTCAGCGTAACATTATCTTTCACAATAAAAAAAAAAAAAAAAATTGGGCTAACTTTACTGTTGTCTTATTTTTTTAATTAAAAAAAAAAATTTTCAAAAAAAAGTGCGCTTGTAAGACCGCTGCGCAAATACGGTGTGACAAAAAGTATTGCAACAACTGCCATTTTATTGTAGCGGGGTATCGTTTTCACCCACAAAACTACAGTTCCCAGCACGCTTTGAGGCACCCAGGGTGCATTTCCCAGCGCAAGGACTGCTGGGGTGGACTTTAAAAGGGGGAGGAGGATCCTCGCTCTTTCTCTTGGAACGCCGTCCTCCCTGCAAGAGGATCCCTGCACTCACCTGCTGCGCGCGCAAGGCCTGAAGCCTGGGCCTCGCACTTTGTTCCAGAGAGCCTTCCGCTCCACCTGGGAGCATCCGATCCACCTGAGGTGCCACCATCTTCTGGAGGACCGAAGACCCGGTGCATTGTGGGCACTATGAAGCAACTCACAGTAGTGGAGGTACCGGACAGGAGGCGGTCTGGTCTGGGTGAGAGAGCGCCAGCTCAGAACTACATCTAAGTAACTTTGTTGCCTATTAACTTTGCCTAGGCCCATCCTTGATTACAGTGATACTTTGGAGAGACTGTCTGCTGAACTGAGTTTATCAGTCTCTCCAGCTTTACCAAGTTAGCGATCATTTACTACCCCCTTTGGATTACAGTTTGTTTCTTTATGTGCACCACCGAGAGTTGCTAGCGAAGATTCTTCCACAAACTATACCCCAAGTTTTAGTCAGGCCTGACTGGGTAGTATAGGACATTGCTGGGCGCCATTTTTGCTCACGAGGGAGGATAGCTGCAGCGGGGTTATTTTATGGTCATTGCATTACTGAATGTTATACCCCTTTTAATGTGTACACCTATATTGCATGAGATATTGTATACAAATTACCATTTATACTTTTACCAATCGTAAAAAGTTATAGTTGGTGTATTTATCGGCGTATAACACGCACTTTTTTCCCCTGAAAATCAGGGGAAAATCGTGGGTGCGTGTTATACGCCGATACTGACATCCCTGAGCTGTCTCCGCTGACTGTGAGCGGAGCGGAGCGAGATACACAT
Source organism: Rana muscosa (assembly GCA_029206835.1). NCBI lineage: Eukaryota > Metazoa > Chordata > Amphibia > Anura > Ranidae > Rana > Rana muscosa. The sequence continues at coordinate 176,483,571 of CM055127.1, forward strand.
AGCCGAATGTACTCGGCTATACTCGGCTTTTCTCGGCTCCGCTCACAGTCACGCCCAGTCCCGCCATTGGACCTGTGTTATGTCCATCATAGGGCGGGACTCGGCGTGACTGTGAGCGGAGCCGAGAAAAGCCGAGTACACTCGGCTATGTGTATCTCGGCGGCCGCTCCGCCCAGTCCCTGCGTCCCCGGCATTCTCGGCGGCGTCCGCACAGTCTCGGCGCCAATTTTAAAATGATGCACGGCGACACTGGGGCAAGGCTGCACGGCGACACTGGGGCAAGGCTGCACGGTGACTCTGGGGCAAGGCTGAAATGGACTCTGGGGCAAGGCTGCAATGGACACTGACAAGGCTGCACTGTGACAAGGCTGCAATGGACACTGACAAGGCTGCACTGTGACAAGGCTGCAATGGACACTGACAAGGCTGCATTTAAATGTAAGTTATTTTTCCTTAAACTTCCCTGCTAAAAGTTTTTTTCCCTAAAATTTCCTCCTAAACTTGGGGTGCGTGTTATACGCCGGCGCATGTTATACGCCGATAAATACGGTAAGTAATTTTGGTTAGGGGGTTGTACCCTATAACAGTTATACCATCCTTCCCCTTTCCTAACTGTGCTGCGAGAGGTTAGGGCCGATTGCCAGGGGTTGATAGCGGTGCATTACAAGGCCCAAAACAAATAAGCCGCCTTCTTAAACTGAGGGTATCACTATATTATTCTCTAGGGTGTTAAAATAAAAAATATATATAATGTTTGGGGGTTCTAATTAGAGGCAAGGAGATGGCAGTGAAAACACAGGGGAAGCTCCATTAGCATTGCTGGTTGTATGTCATACCAATGGCCACCACAAGATGGCGCCAGATCACAGAAGGAAGCATAGGCCTGCAGAAGGGCGCAAAGCCGCGGCCTCAATTACCGGCCGGCGCGACCCGACGCGATCGCGCAGCGGGGAAGGTGGGGGCACACGGAGACACAGGATGGGGTATCCTGTGTCTCCGTGCGCGATCGCGTCGGGCCGCACCGGCAATTGAGGCCGCGGCCTTTTTCAGGCCCATGCTTCCTTCCCCAGGCGCCAGGTCGCTAATTCGAGTCGCAATTGCGACCTGGCGCCCAGATTACGTTGAACCCTGCACTACACTGACCACATTACTACACTGACCTACCTGATTCCCACACTAACCACTATACTACACTGACCACTACACTACCTGATTCCTATTCTGACCACTACACTACACTGACCACTACACTGACCACTACACTGACCACTACACTACACCCCCATTGGCTCTGCCCCTGACTATACAGTGTAGGTGGAGATTTTTGTGGCGCCTTCCAATGACCCCCCCCCCCCTTGTAGTGGAGGTGTGATGTGCGGTGTAGTCAGTAGTGTATTTGTTTTGTGCTGCCCTAGGCCTGACTAAACTCATGCACCCCCTAATTTAAATATGACCCACCCATTTATGTCAAGGCCACACCCCTTGCTGTTTAAGACCAACCCTGAAATTTTCGAGTGGGGAGTTCTTGGGGCCTGGGGGGGGGGTGAATTCCCTTAATTTGCATATGTAGCGGGGTCTCCTTTAAGACTCATTGGACTACCTTTCCCAGAACCCCCCTTGGCACCCAGGGTGCAATGTTGTCACCCCAGAGACTCATGGGTGTAGCTATATAAGGAGGAGGAGAGGCTAAGCTCGGCCTCTTTGGGACACGAGACTTCAGTGGACAGATCTTCCTGTGCGGATCCGCTGTGGTGCAAGGCCTGAAGCCTGGGGCCTTGCGCTGCTACCCAAAGAGCCTTCCACCCCATAGTGAGCCTGGGTGGCATCTGACTTGGTCAAACTCAACCGTTGCTGAGCCGGAGACCCGACCGCTGCAGACACTGTGTGTGGAGACACAGCAGGTGGAAGTCCCGGACTGGGATCGCGTCCGGAGTGGTGAGCGAGCACTTGCTCAATCCATATACTTTACACTATTGTTGGGCCTACAGACTGCTGTGGCCCACCAGTTCATATTTGAGTCCCCACTGGAGATCCATAGCAGAACTGAGTTAAACGGATCTCTAGTGAAGTGTTTCGTGTTGGTACTTTTACCCCCCCCCCCGTTTTGGATTACAAATGTGTTCCTGAAATGTGCACCACCATTTAAAGACTTGCATGCGAAGATATCATCTCCTAGAGACTGAGTTATAGGGTCAGGCCTGACCGGTTATTAGAGTTTAGTAGCTGCGCCACAGGGCGCTTAGTTACCGGTCGCCCCACGAGGCACGCCATTACTGTGTTTCATTAATGCATAGTGTACAAATTGCTGCAGGACTCTGCCAGAAGCATATGTTATCTGTTTTACTGTTGATTTATTTTACTAAGTGAGAGTAAACTCATTATTCTTTTACTACTTGCATTGGTCTCTGAATTTTCCATAGAGCATAAGTTAAATTATCCTAGACTGTGCCAGAGTGGGTCGAGTGAACTGCCGGGGGTTGGCGGAGCTGTCTTCAGGGCTCAAAACTAATACTGCGTCCCTCTTAGCTGAGGGTATCGCTACACATAGATTTCCTTTCGCGTCCTGTTTGGCTATGGGGCAGGAAGTGAAGGGAAATCTCTGCAATGGGACAGGGATGGTAAAAAAATAAACTGACGGGCTATAACCCTCCATTACTCTATCCAAAAAAAAGTGTTGCCTATAGTTCTAATTTAAGCACAAATTTCTGATAATTTAATGGAGAGGACTAAGAAGATATAACCATGCCAGTGGTGCAGCAGAAACATACAGCACAGTGAGGAAGGTTTGTGGTCCAGGATGATAGGACAGTCAAAATTAGAAGCAGCCCCCCCCCCCAGTTGCGGAATGCCTGGCCGCCTGCATACCGGAAGCAGTGCGGCCGCTTCATGGGGGCGCTAGACTAATTTGCCTCTCAGCCCAGTCCGCCCCATAAGACTGGCGCTACACTAACAGTATAGCCCAAGCCGGCGGGGACTCTTTATCAAAAATCTAGATGTAGCGCTAAAAATATATATAACAAAGTTCAAAAACTGTGACTCCATAATAATATGATTGTGGTATGCATCCAGTTCGAAAAATCCAGAGGAGAGATCAGGTGAAAAGCGACAAGAAAGTCGCCATCAGCACCCAAACACACTGACTCTTACCGTCAGTGCATAGGTAATGCACATGTAGGGTATCCCAACCCAGAAAATAAGGGAACTCTCAAACACCAGACAATTCGTCCTCAAAAGGAATAATCAGCCAATCTTCTCTCTACAGATCAATTCACTTGAGGGTATACTCAGAAGTCAGCACAGGGTTAAGCCAAAGCCAATCCGATCAGTGAGAACATGTGTAGATGAAAAAGAACACAACTCATTGCGCAGACATCCCATCAAAATGAAAATTTATTGCTAAAAAGCATATGCAAATACACTCACATGTGAGCTTAAAAAGATAGGCATATGAACAAGAAAGCGACCAGCGCTTTCTACATATCAGATGCCGCTCATCCGTCCGATCATCCAGCAGCAATACTGCGATATCCTTCCTCCACTCGCCCGACGTTTCTCCACCAACGTGTGTCATCAGGGGCACTCTTTCTATGCTGCCCCCCTGCAAAGTGCTGTCCTAGGCCTGGGCCTTGTTGGCCTAGGCCAGGATAAAGCGTTGGGTGTAGTGGAGGTGTGATGTGGAGTGGAGGTGTACTGGGATTGTGATGTCCAGGATGGCATAGCTGTATGACAGGTGGGGGGAGTGGGCTGGTGTGTGGAAGTCCTGCGGATCCGATCTCATTGTTCATAGAACACACAGTAGGTGTCCATGCCTCCACCCACGTTTCTGTCCTGTCCCTGTGTGTGTCGAACCCCTCTCAGCTCCCATCCATGAACCCCTCATCTTATGTGACAGTCCCAGCTCCTGTTAATGTCATCTCCCACTGATTCCATGTCCCCCCCCCCCCATGGATGTGACAATCCCAGCTCCACTGATTTCCTCCTGTCTTGTCCCATTCATGTGTATATAGAAGTGTGTCTTTCCTCTCTTCCCTCCATCTCTCCTCCAGGCTGCTCCCCCTCTCCTCTCTATTCCTCTCTTTTCTCCTCCAGGCTGTGATCTTCCCTCTCCCGCATTCCTCTCTTCTCCACCCCCTGCTGCCTGCGCTCTATTCCCGGCTCTGTGCTCTCCTTCCTCCCCAGCATTGGCTCAGCCTGCCTGGAAGAGTGTCAGCGGCTGCCGTCCTCCGGATCCCCGGTACCTTGCTGGAGTAATCCGGCTTGCCATGTTCGACACCTGCTTCACTCTGCAGCCTCTGCTCGGCGATATTCCCCGCCATCATGTTCAATCTCAGGCGCCCTGTGATTGGGCTTATGGGGCCATGTGCGGTGGCGGGTCTGGCCTGTCCACGATCGCGGGAGATCCTGGAGTCCCCCCTCCACCCATGTTCAGTCTCCTGCACCCTGTGATTGGGCAAAGACGGGACTCCAGGATCCACCGCGATCGTCGACAGGCCAGCCCCGCCACCGCACATGGCCCCATACGCCCAATCACAGGGCGCCTGAGACTGAACATGGCGGCGGGCAGAGCACGGGGACACAGTACATTTAGGAGGAGGCAGCCACTGTGACACATACTGGCGGGTGCCCCCCTAAATGTTGCGCCCGTGCCACGGACCCCCCTGCCCCCCCATGCTACGCCAGTGCATAGGGAGCAAAGCACTGTTATTGGGTGGGGGGGGGGGGATTTAACAATTTAACATTTGGCAATGCAAAGACCTTTTTTTAAATACTGTACAGTAGTGATGGACAAATCTGTCCAAGTTTGTTTCACCAAGGCTTTAGGGAATCCTGTTGGAAATGTTGCAAACCTAAAGTGGTTCTAAAGCCTACAAGTTTTTTTTTACCTTAATGAATTCTGTACATTTAGGTAAAAACCTTCTGTGAAACATTATCCTCCCTAACCCCACCCCCATATTTGAGCCTATGTCTGATCCAGCGATGTGCATGAGAGCAGCAGCTCTCCAAGCTCTATCCCTCCTCTGGGCAGATTGATAGCAATAGGAGCCATTGACTCCCACTACACTCAATCAAATCCTGTGACAAGGGATGCGGGGGATGGGGCTGAGTCATCCTGTCTGTGTCAATAGATGCAGACAGGGTGGCTCGGGAGTGAGCCCACATAGCGGCTTTCTATGGGGGGCAAACAGAGGAGAGAAGGAGCCAGGAAAGCCAACAGAGCACCTGAGAAGAGGAGGATCAGGGCAGCTCTGTGCAAAGCTAGCACAGAGCAGGTAAGTATGACATGTTTGCTTGAAGCTTTAAAGGAGAAGTACAGCCAAAGTTCATTTGGCTATATTTCTCATATGGATGCAGTTAGTTTTGTGCAGTTAGTTTTGCACTCCTGTGACCCATTTTCAGCAGAGAGCAGCCTGAAGTCCGCTCTCTGCTGACGTCACCAATGTCAGTCCAGGGACCACGCATCCCGACACAGTCTGGATCTGCCAGGTGCCTGGACTGACACACGTCTTAGCGAGTCGCTGAGAGCCTAAGATGGCCGCTCCCTACCTCTCCACAGCTGAACGCTCCAGTGAGCAAGAAGAGCAGGGAGCTGTGAATGACAGTCTGCTCAGGAGCTGTGAGAACCGAGCGATTGGCGGTGTTCGATCGCTCGGTTCTTAAGTTTTTTTTTTTTTGTTTTTTTTTAAAACGGGGATATTTATTATAGCATTTTTTTTCCTCAGTTTAGGGCGATATGTATTCTACATATTTTTGGTAAAAGAAAAAATCGCAATAAGCGTATATTTATTGGTTTGCGCAAAAGTCTACAAAATAGGGGATATATTTATAGCATTTTTATTATTATTATTATTATTTTATGGCAGTGATCTGTGATTCCTATTGGGACTGCGACATTATGGCGGACACATTTTTGGGATCATTGTCATTTATACAGCGATCAGTGCTATAAAAATGCACTGATTACTGTAAAAATGTCACTGGCAGGGTAGGGGTTAACACTAGGGGGCGATCAAGGGGTTAATTGTGTTCCCTAATGTGTGTTCTAACTGAAGGGGAATGGGACTGACGCATAGGAAATTACAGATCGTGGTTCCTAGCTATTAGGAATTCACGATCTGCCTTTCCTCACTGAACAGAACAGGGATTTGCTCGCGGCCGGCGGTCATCGCGATCACCGGTCACGAGCATTGGCACTCCCGCGCGCCTGCTATCCCGCTTAAAGCAACTGATGTACAGCTACGACGGTTCGCCGAGCGGAGGCAACCTGACGCAGTATAACTGCGACGGCTGGTCGACAAGCAGTTAATATTGCTTTGAGGTAAACCCCTTTGAAATTTATGAAGTCCAAAAAAATGCCCAGAACCTACTAATGGCAAAAGATATGGGTAACTGGACACTGCCATGGTGGACATCCACGAATACAAAGGGGCTTTGAGGGCAATGCTTCAAAAACACAAATCCTAGGGGTACCCTAAATCAGATTTAAACCTCCACAAAAAGAAATAGACCTCAGAAGCTTTTAGCTATAATTTACTAGTATGCACTAGGAATAAGCCGAACAACCCCGGTTCGGTTTGCAGCAGAACAGGCAAAAAACCTGTGTGAACCCCGTTAAAGACTATGGAACACAAACATGAAAAACCAAAAGTGCTAATTTTAAAGACTTATATGCATGTTATTGCCATAAAGTGTTTGGGGACCCGGGTCCTGCACCAGGGGACATGTATCAATGCAAAAAAATAAATAAATTAAATTGTGTTTTTTCAGGAGCAGTGATTTTAATAATGCTTAAAGGGAAACAATAAAAATAAAATATTCCTTTAAATATTGTGCGGGCTGGGGGGGGGTCTCCTTAGTCTGCCTGTAAAGTAGCGCATCTTTCCCACGTTCATAAAAGTACCACAGCAAAATTGCATTTCTAAAGGAAAAAATGGCATTTAAAACTGCTTGCGGCTGTAATGTAATGTCAGATCCTGCCAATATAAGTGTGGACACTGTGAAGAGCCTTTAACCATGCTGAGGCCCAGTGACCCGCCACAAGTGACTTAAGCTGTGAACAGAACAGAAGCTGTCAGGATTTTGCATGGAGTGGAAAGCAGAATGCCATTCGGCCGGAGGGAGTCCAGGGGTGAGGAGCAATGCAGGCCTGCAGTCGGTTAGGCGTTTGCCACTACTCCTGTGGGAGAGGCCAGAGAATAGCAGTGGTTTCAAATGTGAGGGAGGAAGAGCCAAGGCAGGAGGTGAGAGATCGAAGCCCAGCTCGAGATATTCCAGTGATGAAGCCAGCTGCTGAATTCCACACTATCAGCCCCAACTGGAAGAAACCAACTGTTGAGGACCATGAGTCTTTAGGTGAGCCAGAGGTGAGTGGCAATGGTGGTGAAATAGATTGGGGGTCTCCCAGACTTGAGGCTGAGTTTGGGCCCCTAGAAGTGGAGGCTGAGTGGTCCCCAGAGCGCGTCAGAAGAGGAGTGAACTTGGCAGGATGTTCAGGAAGATGAAAGTCTGCCAGCAGCAATACCCGGGGGAGAGCGGGGTGAGAGGACCGTTACCCCTGAAGAGGCAGCATGGCCAGCGGAGGAGCAGCAGCAATCCACATCCACCTGCACAGATGAACAGCTACCAACTCTACTAAATCAACCCCGTTGTGCCCCTGCCCCTTCCCCATTCCAGACAGAGCCAGCTGTCACCATGGGCAGGTTACAGGCATGGGACACGGTCTACAAAATATGGATCACCTGGTCCTCACGAGCCTGTGTTCTTCCCAGACAAGTAAGGCCCTGGGAGCTCCCCAGGTTCTCCTGGTTTCAGAGGAAGGTGCAGAGAAGGTCTGCTCTGGAGTGGGGATTGGACTTTCCTTATGTTTCACAAGATGTCATGGATGTCATTGAGGTCTCCCGCGCCAACTGGGAAAAGGAGCTTGTATGGGACTACTTGCATGTTCCCAAACCCCAGAGGGCACCTCACAACAAAGACGCGTATGCCAGGCTCCAGGGTATCTGGAGGGAGTGGAGCCTAGGGCGAGCCATCTACAGGGACCGAGTAGTTCTCATGAAAGCCAGATGGCCCAATAGAAGCTACTCCATCACCAAGAGGGGTCTCAGTGGAAAAGCCATCAGATTGCCCAATCCAGATATGTACTGGTGAGCAAAGGGGCTCAAGCAAAGGCAGCTTATGTGTTAGGGGAATTTTCCCCCTTGTTAAACAGACTAGGCAAGACCATGTGCCACCCACCCTTTCCAGATGTGGGACTTAGGGGGAAAAAACACAGTGGTAAGGCCTAAGATTACTACTTTAAGAGACTGATGCTATGGAGAGGCTCCTCCTTTCCGAGACTCTTTGAAAAAAAAAAAAGTTTTGTTTCTTCCAGCAGGATCATAACCTTCTGCTGACAGAATGTACAGTTTGCAAGTGTAAGGATTGGGTTTCTATTTGTTTATTGGTTCTGCAGAAATCCTAATGGACGGCTGTTGTCTGCTCAACAATTGGACTCTGGGACTTGTTCCAGTGTTCCTGCAGGGAGGGCCTCCCTTTAGGGGGAGGTGACCTGCTGCATTGTACATATGTTATTGTTAATAATCTTTGCTAGCTACAGGTACCTGTAGTCAGGATGTACATATGTGATGTATATAGTTCTTCTGAAAAAAATATATATATTTCCAAAACGTCTTTCAGGACAGCACCCGAGAGATCATGGCTCCTCCTCCTACAGGAAACACCTCATCAATTAATTCTTTAATTGGAGGCCTCCACGTTGCTTCCATCAGTTTTTTGTGTTTCCTCCAGCCGGAGGAACACCTCTGGTGAGAGCCACGATCTCTCAGGGCTTTCCTGGGAGACAAGGTTCTCAGTCAGTCCTTTTTTTCTTAGGAGAGTGATCCTCCCACTTACCTCCTAGCATGGATGGTCCCGTGGGCTCCCTCTCCCTCTTCCGTGCTCGGGGAGAGCCTGTAGAGCCCGGGAGTGCTGCCTCCTTTTTGTCTTCAGAGCGGTGGTTTGCTGTGTTCTCGCCGACCGCTTGCGAATAGCGGCGTGGAGCTTTACAGCGGCCGCCATTGTTCTGGTGGCCGAGGAGAGCCTCGGCCGTGTCCTGTATGGGAAGAGGCAGCACTTCCGGGTCGGCACGCGCGTCATTTCCGGCCGCAAAGCGCAGAGGGAGAGGGCAGGGTCACCTGGTGCCTTAAAGTTCCGGTTCCAGGTCAGCGCGGCAGCGTTTTCGAATCTGGAACTGGCGTTTTTTTCTTCACCACGCATCCGCAGACAGCTATGGACAGCGATGCAGTGGATAAGGGGGCAAGCCAAGGCACCAGCAAGGCTAAGGTAAGGGACTGTGTCCTATTTTACACTGGGCCGTTTTCTCCTGTGGGGGGGGGTATTCACCTTCTCCCCCCTCCATCTCCCCCACCCCCCATCTCCCTGGTGGTGCAGTGGCTGGTGATTTAGCATGTCTGCATAATACTAGGGGTCTTTTTGTAAAAGGTGGTGGTGGTGCATGGCTTGCGGGGCACAAGGAAGTGAAAGTGTTTTTTCCTATGTGCACCTGGGTGTATTGATTTGTACTGTGTAACAGTTTTTTCTTAGCGTGGTCCCTGGTTTTTTTTCTTTTCTGTTTGTGCAGGCCAAAAGTTCTGCTCAACCAGTGAAGAGAAGGTGCCCTGTCTGCAAGGAAAAGTTAAGCGAGGCTTGGACCAAGTCGCTTTGTGCAGATTGCACTGCAAATGTAGTCAGGGAAGAGTCTCCATCCTTTTGTGGCGATCTAGTATCTACAATTAAGGATGAACTCCGTGCCACCTTTCAAGCTTTTAGGTCCAACCTAAGAGAAGAACCAGGCCCTTCAAGGGAACCTAGGGCTCCGCAGCCTTCTTCAGAACCCCAAGACGGCTCTCAAATATTATTGGGAGGTCCGATAGACGCTTCCCAAGAATCTGCTTCCCTTGCTCTGGATGGAACAGACTCTGAGGAGGAAGAAAATGAAGCAGAGAGCGCTTCTAAGTACAAAATGTCGCTTGAAGAAGTCGCAGGACTTTTAAAAGTAATCCATGCGACTTTGGGGATTGAAGAGGAAAAGAAGGAGCTCTCCCTACATGACCGCATGTATGCAGGTTTGGGTGATCCAAAAAGCCGTGTTTTTCCAGTCCATTCAATAATCTCGGACATGACTAAACAAGAGTGGTTGGAACCTGAGAAAAAGCCATTTTTTTCCCGGTCTCATAAGAGAAGATTTCCATTTGAGGACAACCCGGATTCCATCTGGAACAAGGTTCCAAAACTGGACTCTGCTTTTTCACAGGTCTCAAAATCAACTGACCTTGCCTTTGAGGACATGGGCATGTTAAAGGAGCCCATGGACAAAAGAATGGATTTGCTTCTTAAAAGGGCTTGGCAGTCTGTGATGAACAATCTAAAACCAGCAATGGCAACAACCTGTGTCGCTAGGATTTTAGAACACTGGATTAACCAGATGAAGGCCCATGTTACGGCAGATTCTCCAAAACAGGAGATTCTGGACTCATTTACAACGCTTTCTGCAGCAGTATCATATATTGCGGATGCTTCAGCAGAATCCATTCGTATGTCAGCCAGGTCAGCGGCTTTGACCAATTCTGCTAGGAGAGCCTTGTGGCTTAAAACTTGGCCAGGAGATGCTGCATCTAAAAATAGACTGTGTAGCATTCCCTTTGCAGGGGATTTGCTATTTGGTTCTGAGCTGGAGTCCATTCTTGACCGTACGGCTGACAAAAAGAAGGCGTTTCCGGTCAAAAAACAACAGGTACAGACCCGTAAGCGTTTTTTTCGTCCCCAAAAAGGACAACAGGAAGGAAAAACGCAAACCAAAAGGAAGCAGTGGTCTTCCCAGAAACCAAAAGGTAGGAGTGGAGTGCTCTTCCATCCTCCTGCGACCCCCGGAAAGCCGCAGTGACAATCCACCCCAAGTAGGGGGAAGACTCCAGGAGTTCATTCCCCAGTGGAGAGACATCACTACAAATCAGTATATTGTAAACATGCTCTCCCAAGGATATGTGGTGGAATTCACGGAAGAACCCCCAAAGAGATTCCTAGTGACAAACGTCCCGAGGGATCCGGTCAAGGCACTCGCCATGAAGTCCCTAATTCAGGAACTGATATCCCAGAGAGTCAACAAGGGAGTTCTTCCAGGGGTTCTATTCTCACGTTTTCCTTGTACAGAAACCTTCAGGAAAGTACCGCCTCATCCTAAATCTAAAAATGCTGAATTTGTCAGTAGAATACAAAAGATTTCGGATGGATTCCATTTTCTCAGTAAGAAGCCTCCTGAGTCAAGGATGCTTCATGGCGTCAATAGATTTGCAGGACGCATACCTCCACATTCCTATTGCTGCCAGATCTCAGAGATATCTGAGGTTAGCACTGAGAGAAGGGAAGAAGGTGGTACACCTGCAATTCAGAGCTCTTCCATTCGGCCTGTCATCTTCTCCAAGGGTGTTCACGAAGGTAATGGCCGAAGCTCTAGCACCCTTGCGTCTAGAGGGAATTTCAGTGATTCCTTATCTAGACGACCTGCTACTGTTTGCCCAAACAAGAGATGGACTTCAGAGAAACTTGGACAGAGCACGTGCTCACCTAGAATCCATCGGATGGATACTAAACCTCCAAAAGTCCAATCTGATTCCCTCTCAGGAGGTGTTATTCCTGGGTTTCCGTATCAACTCTGTGGAGCAAAAGATTTTGCTCCCAGAAGAAAAATGGGAAAAGCTGTTAAAGGTTGTGTCACTCTTACAAACCAGTCAGCTTCTGTCCATCAGGAGAGTCATGTCAGCATTAGGAACCCTGACCTCTTCCATACCGGCAGTACAATGGGCAAAGCTCCATTTCAGGCCACTGCAAAAGTTTCTGTTAAAAATCTGGGATCGCCAGCAGAATTCACTAGATTCACTGGTGAAGATCCCCACCAAAGTAAAGAGGAGTCTCTGGTGGTGGAAGAACCAGGCAAGACTCTCAGCAGGCCTGTTATGGTCCTTTCCAACCCAGGTAAGGCTAACAACCGATGCCAGCTCCTGGGGTTGGGGGGCTCACATGAGCGGTCGTTGGGCTCAGGGATCTTGGTCCACAAGGGAAGCACTGAGATCTTCAAACTGGAGGGAACTAAAGGCGATAGAAATGGCCTTATTGTTCTTTGCAGAAGAAGTCCAAGGGCGACATACACAAATTCTGTCGGACAACGCCACGGCGGTGGCTTACATAAACCGACAAGGGGGCACCAGAAGCAGAATACTTCAAGGCCTAGCAGAGAGCATTCTAAATTGGGCAGAGCTCCATACTCAATCCTTGTCCGCGGTCCATCTAAAAGGGACCCTAAACAGGATAGCGGATTTCCTCAGCAGGAACCAGGTGTACGAAGCGGAGTGGCAATTGAATCCAGATGTCTTCAATCTAATAGTGAAGAAATGGGGACAGCCAAGAGTGGATCTCTTTGCGACTCAGGAAAATACACAAATATCTCTCTTTTTTTCCCTGAACAGGAACGAGTCATCTCTGGGGGTAGATGCTCTGGCGCACAGTTGGAATTTTCACCTCAGCTACGCCTTCCCTCCTTTTCAGCTGATTCCGCAGGTCATAACAAAAATCCGGAAAGAGGATACGACAGTAATCCTCATCACTCCCTTCTGGCCCAAGAGGCCTTGGTTTTCGGCTCTTCTACAGATGCAGATCAAACCATACTGGCATCTTCCCTTGAGACAAGACCTTCTGTTACAAGGTCCGCTGTTTCACCAAGAAGTAGAAAAGCTAAAACTCACAGCCTGGCTTCTGAGGAGCAGCTCTTAAGGAGAAAAGGATTCTCGGATAGGTTGGTGGCTACCCTCCTATCTAGCAGAAAGAATGTTACCAGAGCAATATATCACAAAGTCTGGAAAGTCTTTAACTCTTGGTGCACTACATCCGGCAGACCATTAAAGCAGATTTCTTCTATCTTGGAATTTCTGCAAGAAGGAGCAGACAAGGGCCTAGCGATCAGTACCCTAAAAGTTCAGGTTGCCGCACTGGGGGTATATTTTGAGAAATCTATTTCATCAGAACCCCTAGTAAACAGATTCTTTAAAGCCCTCACTCGGGCTAGACCGATAGTGATCAAAAACTGTCCGTCATGGGACTTATCAGTCGTTCTACAGGCCCTGACCAGGGAACCTTTCGAACCTCTCAATTTAACCTCCCTGAAGCTAATTACTTTAAAAACAATTTTTCTAGTAGCTATTACAACAGCTCGAAGGATCAGTGAGGTGCAAGCTTTATCTATCAGGGAGCCATTTTTTTCTATTTTTTCAGACAGAATTGTGCTGAAGACGGATCCTAACTTTTTACCAAAGGTTGCCTCAGTTCAAAATAGAACCCAGGAGATAATACTTCCTACGTTTTGTTCTAATCCGTTGGGTAAGAAGAAAGAAGAATTCCATACCCTGGATGTTAAAAGAGCAGTCTTAAGTTACCTGGAAACTACTAAAGACTTTAGGCGTTCAGACGCACTATTCATTTTATTTTCCGGAAATAAAAAAGGAAGACAAGCTTCTAGAGGAACCATTGCCAGATGGTTGAGAATGGCTATCTCAGACGCCTATTCCCTTACAGGCCAGGAGAGTCCAGTAAGTATCAGGGCTCATTCTACTAGAGCTTCGGCGGTGAGTTGGGCAGAAAAAGCTGGTGCCACCCCCGAACAAATCTGTAAGGCAGCTACATGGACAAGTCTGACGACCTTTGCCCGTCATTATAGATTAGATCTCATGACGGCTGGGGACCAGGCTTTCGGAAGGAAAGTCTTACAGGCTGTTGTCCCACCCTAAATGGGGTAAGTCTCGATTATCCTCTCGGGTGCTGTCCTGAAAGACGTTTTGGAAAAATGCAAGTTAGACTTACTGGTAACTTGTTTTCCAATAGGCTTTCAGGACAGCAGGATCCCGCCCTTTTTTTATGCTGTGGCTGTAATACTATGTAATAACTGTCGCTTATGTGTTGCAGCTGGGGCTGGAGGTTCTCTACAAACAACTGATGGAAGCAACGTGGAGGCCTCCAATTAAAGAATTAATTGATGAGGTGTTTCCTGTAGGAGGAGGAGCCATGATCTCTCGGGTGCTGTCCTGAAAGCCTATTGGAAAACAAGTTACCGGTAAGTCTAACTTGCATTTTTTTGATACCACTAATTTATTTGTAAAAAGCTATTTTCCAAGTTTGTTCACTTTTCTCCTTCCCCTATTTTTCTTATGGGATGCCCTTTGCTCCTCGATGCAGGAGCGTTTTTTTTTTATTTTCTTTTTTTCCAGCCAATGGGGACATGGTTGATTTTTAGAGGGAGGTGAGTGTAGCACCCTCTAGTGTATGCTACTAGAATGAGAGTAGACAAGTTCTAGTCTGGCCCAGGGATAAACCTCCATCACTGAATCTGTGTAAGGGTTATTAGAGGCCAGAGAGAGACTCATCCTGGCAGCTCCCCCTGTCTCTAGAATGTTGGAGAATGATCTAGAAGATAGTGGGCGGAGGCTAGGAGGGGTTGCCTTGAATATTCAGGGGCCCTTAGCCAATCCCCAGGTTGGGGGCCGGGCAGGGAACTAAGGAGCCCTTAAATAGACATGAGCCATGCCAGCAGGGGAGTCGAGAGTAAAATGAAGAAGCAGACAGTTATTTCCTCCAGGGGTGAGCCAGCAGAGGCTGTACAGGAAGGGAAGCAAGTCTGTGCAGGAGGATGGAATAAGAGGAATCTGTAAATAGGGAGGACATTGTCCTTGATTCTGTTTATGGACATTTTTCATGTTGGGCATCCCATAATCCCTTACCTCATCTGTAAGACCCAACCAGGACAGAGGCTTTTGGAGGGGACTGCAGGCTAATCTCTTACCTACTGACTATGGGGCTTTGCATTTAAGAGAACACTACTCTTTAAGAGGTGTATGCCTGGGGGCAGTGCCGGGACAAGGTCATCCGGTGCCCAGGGTGAAGATGAAAAACTGCGCCCCCCACTGTGAAAAGCTACAGCGCCTACAGACGATGGGATCTATACTAATGCATCAGTGACAGTGCATTAACCCCCTTCCTCCTGCATATTACCGATACCATTGCTAATTAAGCAAACTCCCCTCCCCTGCAGCTCATCTCTGTATCCCCCCAATCCACAGCTCACTTCTGTATCCCCCATCCACCTCTGTACCCCCCCATCCACGTTCACCTCTGTACCACCATTTCTCTTCGAATCTCTCCACGTTTTTTTCTCAATCTTACCAGTGATGACAGAACATATTCATCACGGCGGACCCAGCGGTGCATCACAGTGCAGTCTCCGGCTATCAGACCTAGCACACAGCCACAACACTTCACTCGGCAGTGTGCTACACGGGTCTGTCAGGCGGGGGTGGGGAGGGAGGAACACAGAGCGCTGCTCTGCTTTATTCCCTGTCTCCGGTTCGCAGCTTCTGACAGAGGGAGAAGCAGGACAGGCGGGCTCAAGCACATGAAGGCCACAGCTGTCCCGCTCTCCTGTTATAATGTGGGAGCGCGGCGGGGGGGAAATCGACTGCTCTCGCTACCCAGGGAAAACTGCAGGCAACGCAGGGCTTAAGAGTAGCATGATAGCCCTGACTGCGTCCCCCCCTTCCTCCAGTAAATGGTCCCGCCCAGGGCATCCGCCCCTTCTGCCCACCCCTTGTACCGGCCCTGCCTGGGGGACCCTTGGAGTGGTCTTGCTTTGAAATCAAATCCATGTTTCCCCAAAACACAGACTCTGGGAACTGGAAGACCCATATACATATTTGGGGTCTCTATGCCAAAACCAGCTATGACTGTCTACTTCAGACTGAGACGCAGAGCAGATGTTAATATCAGCTCAAAGCAAACTGATGCTGGGGGGCTCCTGATGGCTAAGTCTTGGAGGTATCTATGATGGAATTAGCCTTGTGTCAGCTCTACCTAATTATCGATGTTTTGGGTAAATATTTGGTTTTATTGCTCATGTGGTGACTGACCTACTTTCTGAAGTGTTTAAAAAAGCCTGTATTTCTGTTCAATAAACAGTCATTCCTTTGGAGTTTACCTCACCAACTTGTCTGTGTATGATGCTTGGGGGAACAGGCCTGCTGGAACGGTTTGGAGGGCAGGAGACACTGTTTGGGGGAAGCATCTAATCGGGGTGCAAAGTGGTTCCGTCGCACTATCAATGTTATCCCCTAATAAAACCACAAAAGCATGCCAAAGGATTGATTTCTGTGTCTGGATGCAAGAAGGAAACGCTGTGCAGCAGTGGGGAACCCACTAGCGCTACATATAATATATATATATATATATATATATATATATATATATATATATATATATATTATATATATATGAGGGGGGAGTATAGTGGCGCTTGGAGAGAGACGGATGGGTAGTAAACAAAACTATAGGTAAAGGTGATTATGATAAAATCCAGTGGTTGGGGGTAGCTTGGACCCTGGAAAGTTCAGTTCAGGCTTGAATGGGTTAGGAACAAGTTCGATATGTTAAAGATGTGTGTGTGTGTGTATATATATATATATATACTGTAATTATTGGCGTATAACACTCGCTTTTTCACCCTGCAAATCGGTTGCAAATTGTGTGTGTGTGTGTGTGTGTGTGTGTGTGTGTGTGTGTTATACGCCGATACTGCAATTTGGGCTGCTTCGGAGAGAATGGGGAGAGGGTTGGGACGAGCGTCATCAGATTACATACAGCGAGAATCTCCTGGTTACTCAACGGCCTCTGTAATAGGAAGTCCCGTCTCCTGGGCCGGCATTGGACTAATGTTCTGTCTATCATAGAAGCCGGTCCAGGAGGCGGGACTTTGTATTAAAGAGGCCGCCGAGTAAACAGGAGATTCTCGCTGTATGTAATCTGACGGCGCTTTTCCCGCCCCCTTCCCTGAGATGGGCATTGATCAGGCTGCATTCATGGCAATGGGGAGGCTGTAGATGGGCATTAACCAAGCTGCATTGATGGGCAATTGTGAGGCTACAGATGGGCATTAATGAAGCTGCATTGATGGGCAATTTTGAGGCTGCAGATGGGCATTGATCAGGCTGCATTGATGGGCACTGGCCCTTATTTTGCTTCAAAGTTCTTTATTTAAAATGTAAGTTTTTTTTTCCTGAAACTTCCCTCTTAAAATGAAGGTGCTTGTTATACGCCTGTGCTTGTTATATGCCAATAAATACGGTAGATCTCTAAAAGAGCAGCCAGCTGTGGAAGAGGAAGCAGCTCTGTAGATATATATGGAGAACAGCGGCGCTCATCTAAGTGCAGTATATTAAAATGATTGATACATTTATTAAGAAAAAAAAAAAAAGAATTAACTCACAGGGTAAGGGTTAAAATGGCTAGTCACAAGGAGAGGCTTGCTGTGTAGTCCTGATCCAGATAGCCAGCGGTGTGAAGTGCTGCTGCTGTCTCGCTAGCTGCAGAGGTTTCCAAGGCTTCGAGTCAAGCTTGAAGTCTCCCCGTCAGATGTGACGTCACTGGATGTGGGGCACAGGGCCGGCAGGCGCGCGTTCCGACCATGTGTGCTTTTCACTTGTGCGGTCGTGCAACGTTGTATCCAAATAAAATTGATGTCCTTTTTTTTTCACACAAATAGAGCTATTTTTTGGAGGTATTTGATCACCTCTGTGGTTTTTATTTTGTAGCACTACCCCCGTAGGAGCTGCTGGTTTGTTTTTGGGTTTGCACGTTACCTCTTTAGCTTCGTTGTCCGGGTAGATCAGTTCAAAGCTCTTAAACATTCACCACTCTCTCAGTAGAGTGGTTATTGCTCACCTGGATTGTCCCCTCTCACATGGCCCAGCAACCGGGATGATGCACGAACCAGTAACAAGACAGCCCCTGCCACAGACTGCTCAAGATGGAGCCGGTCTCTGCCACAGACCTTCTTTAGAGACAGTTTAATGGATAGTCCAGGAATCCTCTGCCACAGGATTTTAAAGTCCCAAACCTCCAGCCGTACAGTAAAAGAGCCTTTAAGCCGATTCGGCGAACTGCAGGGCTTTGCGTAGATTGGATCCCTCCTCAACAAGGTCACCAGGCCTCACCCGAGACATCAGCGTTTTGCCAGTCTCCTCCAGGACAGGTCCTCCCCTGGTTTCCTTCATCAAGGCAGCTTCCTCCCCTTATGGACGGACAGCTTGGGATCCCTTCTCTTGAGATGTAGGCCCCAGCCAGCATAGCTGCTCCTACTCGAAAGCGATGCAGCCTAAGGGCCAAAATGGCCCAGAGACCAGAATCACACACACATACCTCGCGCCAGGAGGGCCACGAGGCAAACGACCCCAAACAATGGTGTCTGCCCCTTAAGTATCCCCTCCCAGCAGGCACAGCGGGTCGACCACTCCCACTGCACCGTTGCCGAGAAGGGTCACTCAATGCACCATGGTTTGCCTGTATTTCAACAGAGGTGATAACGCCACCTACAGGCAATAAGTGAAACTGCTATCAGGCAAACCACAACCAGAACTGAGGCAATTTATGCAAATTGACAGTCTGAGCCCAACTATTGGCTCAGACGCCCTTAAATTTTAGAAAAGCGTCCCCACCATTGGGGTAGGGTGCTTACACACACCCCCTCCAAAAATGACAGTGTTCTCAGTGGCTGAGGAAAAATTAAAACTTCAAGCCTGAGGTTTTGGCACCTGAACCCAAAAAACTGGGAAGGGGAGAGAAAAGAGGAAAATACACAGAGTACAATAAAAGGAATAGCATAAATCTCCAGATATGACATTTGTATATTACACAATATATATGTACACTACCACTCGTCCCTATCTGTCTAATCCCACTCCATTCTCTGATGGTCTTGACAGCAGATCCGGTACCTAAGAGAAAATACAAAAGAATATGCATAGCAACAATATAATCTCAAGGTATACACAGAAGCAGAGCTTCATCTCCGGGAAGATGAAACTGTCCTTCTTTCAGTTTTAAATCAGTGTTGTCATGGAAGTCTTTTTCCTATATTTGGCAAACTATTGCCACCTAGTGTCAGAAACAACAGTGTCCTTTAAGCATGGGCTGGAACACAATCATAAAAGAAACAGTGTTGAACACGGCGTTCTCAGCAACCCTATTCTGTCTGGCTAACTCCCCAGAGTTCAATAGCACAGCAAAGAAAGTTTATTTGGCAAGGAAATGTTTTCTCCTTCTGTGGGAGAATTTTAAAAGTAAACAGGCACCGAATTCAGTCGGTTGGCTCACCGTAAATAAAACCTGGGATCAGGTAGTGTTATGGGTTTCCCTTGTTTGTCCAGGGTGGTGATGAAGTACACCACATCGTCCTTTCCTAGCCTGCAGATAACAACCTGGTCGGCGTGGATTTGCCGGCCGTAACTCCAATGCAACCAACATCCCTTGAACCGATGATCTATACTAAACGATTGCTCCAAGTTTCAGAACGGCTTGGGTACTTTCAGATAATCCCAAATGGCCGCCCCGTACCATTGCTCATGACGAGCTTCAATTTCCATCATGAGTTCTTTGGGTACATATGGGAATTCCAAGCCATACTCGGTAGCTACTTTCTTCATTAGTACTCGCTGCAAATGGGCGAGATTAGGCAAAGACCAGGAATTCCCTTGCCCGGGTAGTACATAATCATCCGGGGATTTCCGAACCAAAGGCTGGGCAGATTGAGACAGGGTTCCCTCATTCAGCGAAACCCCCTCTGCTTCCGGGGTTTCCACCCAGGGTGTTGTGTCCCCAGAGTCCATGGGTGACCCCTCTTGGAGGCTGCATATCGGGGTGATACCTTTTCTATTGTCCATCCCCTCTCCTGAAACAAAGTCTCAATCAGATAATCATCCCTGATGTCTGATGGGGAGTCTAACTCCGAAGAGTCCCACTCCTTGGCAGGTAGATAGGTGCGAGTAGCTACAGTCACTTTGCCCCCAGCCTCCTTTCCAGTTCCTGACGTGGACTTCCCGGAGACTTCACCGCTCACGAGGTCCGGTTCCGGCAGGCGCTGGGGTAGGCCTTGTCTGTGGCCGGCCTTAACGTAGCCCACCTTCTGTTTTGCAGGCGGGATGGAGGCACAGGTGATGGCGATGGCAGCGTCCGCTGCGATATTCGCCGGTGGCTCTGTAGTGGTAGCGACGTCTACTCCGAACTCACTTGCTGCAGCAGAAGCAAGGTGCGCGGGCTGTACCGTGGGGGCAAAGGTGACCTCCTCCGGAGTAACGTTGCCTGTGATCCAGTCTACCCGATAAGCGCGGGGTGGCACGGTGGGTTGCTCCACCTCAAAGAGATACTCCCCGCAGGATGTACAGCGGCCGAACGGGCGCAATGGTATAGCCAGTCCATTGCATCCAGGGCAGAGCATGCCCAGGGCCTCCACATCTCTGCTCGTATAGAGCGTGAAGCGTCCTCTTGACTTTAGCTGGATCCCCGTATCTGTAAGCGGGGCTCCAGATTGCGTGGCACCCACAGCATTGGGAATGGAAACCATCCTAGGCCCCGATATGGCTGGCGCCCATGGAGAGGAAGACATGATGGCTGGTTAATCTGGCAACTTCTGGTCTTTGACCCAAAACACACTCGTGTGTCTCACGCAGGTGGCGGGAACTCCTCCCAGTTTAGTTCTTTTTGCACGTAGCTCGGGGGATTTTTTTCTGGCTCCGCCCATGAACTACGCAGCTAGCAAAGCGATCTGTACCCCTTGACCCCTTCTTCTCTGGTTAAAAGCACAGTCCAATACTTTCTCAATGGCAGACTTTCCAAAAGCATAAAAACAGTAATCCGGTTGTCAGAGGCAACGGCAAATATCCCGGACGAGCCCCCACATGTAGCACTACCCCCGCAGGAGCTGCTGGTTTGTTTTTGGGTTTGCACGTTACCTCTTTAGCTTTGTTGTCCGGGTAGGAAAGTCCGTATTAAATGCAATGTCCACACAAAGTAAAACCTTCAACAGTCAGGCTTTATTCTTTTCTTCTGCAATAAACTTGAGAGAAAGTAGAAGGTAAGAGAAGAGTAGGGGAAGGTTCAGGCAAGCGGTACAGAATGCACAGATCAGTTCAAAGTTCTTAACAAACATTCACCACTCTCTCAGTAGAGTGGTTATTGCTCACCCGGATAGTCCCCTCTCACATGGCCTAGCAACCGGGATGATGCACGAACCAGTCTCTGCCACAGACCTTCTTTTAGAGATAGTTTAATGGAAAGTCCAGGAATCCTCTGCCACAGGATTTTAAAGTCCCAAACCTCCAGCCGTACAGTAAGAGAGCCTTTAAGACGATCCGGCGAACTGCAGGGCTTTGAGTAGATTGGATCCCTCCTCAACACGGTCACCAGGCCTCACCCGAGACAACAGCGTTTTGCTAGTCTCCTCCATGGCAGGTCCTCCCCCGGTTTCCTTCATCAAGGCAGCTTCCTCCCCTTGTGGACGGACAGCTTAGGATCCCTTCTCTTGAGATGTAGGCCCCAGCCAGCATAGCTGGGCCTACTCGAAAGCGATGCAGCCTCGGGCCAACATGGCTCTGAGACCAGAATCACACACACATACCTCGCGCCAGGAGGGCCACGAGGCGAACGACCCCGAACAATGGCGTCTGCCCCTTAAGTATCCCCTCCCAGCAGGCACAGCGGGTCGACCACTCCCACTGCACCATTGCCAAGAAGGGTCACTCAATGCACCATGGTTTGCCTGTATTCCAACAGGTGCCTGAGGTGGTAACGCCACCTACAGGCAATAAGGGAAACTGCCAGTGGCGGCATTATAGTGGTCGCTGAGGTCGCCATGGCGACTGGGCCCCCTGTATACTTTGATACGAGGAGAAGCATCCCCGATCCTTCAGCCGAACTGTACTCGGCACTGTGCAGGGAGCTGGTCGCACTGATTAGACCTAAAGTGAAAGCAGTGCTCTTCATCTCCCCCTACAGTGCAGTACCCGGCAGGAAGGGGTAAAGTAAATGTTTGCCGTTTTTTATAAGACTATCTACTGTATATGTGTTTATGTTTGTGTATATGTGCATGTATATATGCATGTGTGTGTATGTGCATATGTATGTGAGTGTGCATGTGTGCGCATGTATGTGTATATGTTTGATGTGGCTGAGTTTGATGGGCACAGTGGCTGAGTTTGATGGGCACAGTGGCTGAGTTTGATGGGCACAGTGGCTGCGTTTGATGGGCACAGTGGCTGCATTTATTTTTTTCCAGAATTTTTCAGTTTGCTTGCACCCCCCTAAACATTTTGGACAGCAGCCACCACTGGTTTTAATGTGTGTGCGTATGTGCATTTATATATATGTGTGTGTATATACAGTGTGTGTGTGTGTGTGTTTATAGATGTGTATGTGTGTGTTTACATGTATGTATGCACATTTTATGTATGCGCTTTTAATCCTGACTCTATATGTGTACAATCAGAATCGATTTTTTTTTATTTTTTTTTGCTTGTTTATAGTACCAGCAAAAAAATGCTGTTCCTCTAAAAAGCGATCCATGCTCAGATTGCTTTTCAGAGGCATTTGACAGCCGTGAAAGAGGCATTGTGTTGCCTCCTGACCGCCTGTTTTAACCCCTTATATGCATCATCTTTATGCTGCAACTGCATGCAGTTGCAGGGTGGTTGCAGTGCATCCCCATTCCCCTAGGGGTATACTTCAAGGGTGCCCTGACTGGAAAAAGATTGAGAAACACTGGCATAGAGGAACCAATCCCTCCATTTTCCTCCTGCAGCCGCTGAATGCCTGCGGGAGGGAGAGGAGGAGAAGCGGGGGGAAATGGAGAAATTGGTTTCTTTATATGCAGCCACCCACTTGCGACCGGGTCCTGTTGTTCTGCCACCGGGCTCGGAGGAAAGGGCCCTGTCCGACGCTCAGGAGGGAGCCCTTCATGGTTTCTTGCATCGGGGCCCTGAAGGTTCTAGTTACGCCTCTGGAAACTGCTATCAGGCAAAGCACAACCAGAACAGAGGCAATTTATGCAAATTGACAGTCTGAGCCCAACTATTGGCTCAGACACCCTTCAATTTTAAAATAGCGTCCCCACCATTGGGGTCGGGCGCTACAATTTTTTTACGCTATAAACAAATAGACCGACAATTGTGAAAATTTTTTTTTACTTTCTGCTATTAAACACACCCAATAAAAAAATGTAAAAAATCGAATTTCTTCATCAGTTTAGGCCAATATATATTTTGCTACATGTTTTTGGTGAATAAAAATCCCTATAAGTGTATATTTATTGGTTTGCACAAAAGTTATAGCATCTACAAACTATGGGAGATTTTTATGTACGGTAATTTGTTTTTTTTTTTTTTTTACTAGTAATCGACAAATTAGAACTAAATTGCACTTTTTGGGGACCAGTGGCACCAAAACGGTTATCAGAGCTAATAAAATATGCTCTGGCAGGAAAGGGGTTAACATCAGGGTTAAATGTGTCCCTAGGCAGTGCTTGCTAACTGTATGAGGGGGGTGCATATACTGTGGGAAGACAGATCTGTGTTCCTGATTAGCAGAAACACAGGATCTCTGTCTTCCCTTGTCACAGTAGGTTGATCTGTCTTGTTTACATAGGCAGACCGCCATTCTGTCTCTGTTGGGAACGTACATCGGGTCCGCTGGTCCTGCTGATTGTCTCTCACTGTGTCCAATCACAGCGTGAGTTAGTCGCTGGCGGCACATGTGCGCACTGCAAAACCAGAAGTAACAGAAGATGTACAGGTATGTGATTTAAAAAAGTACACTCTCTGGCTCATGAGATCAGACACATCAGAAATTATTTCTTATAGATAACGATGGTGATGATAATAGTGGTATGTGTGCAAATTGATAAAATATCTGAGAAAGTACTTGGTAATGGAGGGGAAGAGCTTGCAGGATTAATGCAGCTGAAAGGTCAGGGATCCAACTGGATGGAATAAGCTTTGTTGAAATAGCCAGCAGCTTTATTACCCAGGAGAGCAGGATATCCCACAGGGATGGATGATTGGAGGGATGGGTAGAAAGGTGATTCAGAGCATGAATTATAGTGCAGCAGATCTGGGAAGATCCTCGTGGGTATGCAGAAAACATGAAAGTGGCCATAGCGCACATGGTTATAAAAGCATGTATCCATTTATTGCACACCATAAGTAAATGTAGCACACAAACTCCTTTTTCCTGCTCTTGGCTCACTTGCAGGAAAAGGGCACACCATGCTATATGCCCGTACCCTCTTGAGTGAAGAGGTTGCGCGGTGTAACACAACTGGGTCTCCACAGCTAGGTTCTCCAGAGAATGGTTCTCATCTCCATTGCAATAAGGACAAGTCTCTATTTCCCCCAATAACTCCAAGGTCCACACCAGCTGCAACTCCAACGTAGAGTTTATTTACTCATAAGCACAGGCATTAGATAGAAAAAGGGTGGACGGAGAACAGGACAGCAAGAGGTGTGGGAGGAGGTCCAGGCATAAACGAAATGTAGGATTCACTACTTATCTCTCAAGTAGGCTTAGCTCACCCGGATAGTCTCACATTAGAATCAATTCTAGCAGCCGGGGTGATGCTCAAACTAGGTTACACACAGTCTCTGCACAAACTCTGCCACAGATCTGGTGCTTTGGGTCTCTGCCAAAGACCTGACGAACATTGGGTCTCTGCCACAGACCTGACAAACTTTGCTTGTGGTGTTAGGCCTCTTTCAGGGAGATGACATCCCTCCACAGAGTTACCGGGCCCCTTCCTTCACTGTGATTCTCTCACCAGTCCCTCGGAGCGGTCCTCCGCCGGCCTCCTCATCTTAGAAACGGGTCTCCTCGCAAGGCAGCACCCTGGGATTCCTCTATCCTCTGTGGGCCCCAGCCAAAAGTTCTGAACCCAAGGCCTTCAGTTGCAGCCCCAGGGCTAAAGGTGCCTGGGACTGATTCACAGAACGGCAGCAGCACACTTCCCAGGGGTAGGACCACCGGGACAGGAACCAAACCCCAATCTGGGGAAGAAGACAAACCCCTAACGGGCAGCATCTGCCCCTTTTTATATCCTCTCCCGGCATGCACAGCAGGTTGATTACGCCCACTATACCACTGCCGAGAGGGGACATCCAAGGCACAGCACTATACTAGCGGTTCAACCCTAGCCCATAATGGCAGCGCCATCCACAGGCCACAGGGAACTATACACCAGTATCCCACCTGCGGTATAAAAATGTTAGCAAAGCCCTATCAATTTAAGGTGTCCGAGTACAACTACCACTCAAACATTCCCCTAAATTTAAAGCCCCGCTACATACTCCCCCTGGACAAATAGACACTGTCCCCAGTGTCTGGAGTAAACTCACGTACCTCAAGCCTGAGTCCACGCGGTTTTATTCCAGAACTATGTACAAAAACATATAAAAAATATTTTGAAAAATACGTTTGTGCCGGAACCTGAATGTGGGGAAAGGGATTTAAAATGAAGAGATGAAGGAAGATCAACAAGGAGAAAAAAAAATGTGTACATCCCATTCTCAATGTCGCATATCAAAAGA
The DNA here is from genome assembly GCA_029206835.1 of Rana muscosa. Taxonomy (NCBI): domain Eukaryota; kingdom Metazoa; phylum Chordata; class Amphibia; order Anura; family Ranidae; genus Rana; species Rana muscosa. The sequence goes on from CM055127.1 coordinate 176,509,043, forward strand.
TAAAACACATTTGTATATTTACATTTCCCTCCCCTCCTAAACTAGCTGACCCACCCATGCTCAGTGGTTGCCAGTCGTTCACCTGCAGAGGGAGAAACGCACATCATAATAAACCTACATCCTAATCTACTTTCTACATAAGAAGGGAACTATCCTCCCCGAGGGAAGAACATTTTCCTTCTAAACAAGTTCCTATACACTAGTCCTAGTGTAAAAAATAAACATTTGAATTACTTTTTTTTTCTGGGCGCACAGAAAACCTTTACGAACACCGCCACCTAGTGGAAGTGCTACCATCATGACACTGTCCCAAAACATTTGAAGATGCATCTTCTTCTTGATCCTGTGAATCTGGCTGTGGCCCTAAACTGTATCTACTCCCAAAGTCTGTCTTTGTAGTGCTGCGAGCGGAGAGAAAATGGCAACCGCTCTCCAGCTGAGCAGATTACCCCGATTCACAAGGGCAAAGTTCCTGGACTCCAGAGAGTACACTCCCGACACACACAAAAAAAAACACAACAGAGTTCAGTCTCTTTAGAGGTAAAACTTTTATCTCACTCCAAAAAGTGGGTGTGTGTGTCCCTACTATGTAATTGATGATGTCATATGACGATGGAGTTTATATGTTACCATGACAACCAAGTATGCGGCCATCTTGAATAATTACTATTTTCTCTTAAGCGTCTTCCAGGACAGCCCATGAGACCTAGGGCTCCTCCTGGACTGTCCTGGAAGACTCTCAGAAAAGGAGTTACCGGTAAGTTTAACTCAGCTTTTCCCCTCTAGGGGCAGTGTTGTATAAGAAATTACTTCTAATGTTATTTACATAACCTTTGGCCCTCCATTAATTGTGTGATGGTTGACGATCATATGTCAGACATTCTGGCGCTTCTAAAAATATATGGGTTGGAAAAATCTTCCCCCACACAATTAGTTGAGGCTATTAGTTAGAATTATGACTTCAGTTTCAAACAATTTAACGGCAAGCACAACAGTTATTCATGAACATTCTTACTAATAGAACACCATGTTTGCAACTTTTATCATAATAATAATATTATATATATATATATATATATATATATATATATATATATATATATATATATATATATATAAATATATATATATATATATATATATATATATATATATATACATAGATGGGTTTTACAATAACGAATACATTGTTAAGATGTAAGAAAGAAACATTATTATTTAAAATGCACAATACGATAGCCTATTTGTGAATAAGCCCTCTTGTTTTGTTCATGCAAAGATAATTCCTGTGAGCTCATACATTGTCTGTAGAATCTCCCCCTTATCTTGTTTATTTTACTAAGTGTCTAAACCTTTGAATTTATAACCTTGGAAGGTGGTATAGACAGACTTGGTCTCCTCGTGAGACACCCTTAAGCAATCATGAACTCTGATTCAACTTTTAGAGAGAAAATGGCTACCCTCATGTTCATATGAAAAATATACAACATACAGGCTTTATACGTATATGAATCTAAATTCTTTTAACCCCAATTGATCTGACAACTTATTAATGTTCTTGTTTATTTCTGTTTACAGAGATGGAGGCTTTTACTAATCTTCTTGTACTGTTGAAGATGGAGACGTATATTTCTAATAAGATGACTTTGGGGGATATTCTGGAAATCTCTGCCAAGAACCGTAAAGACAATAAACCCCAAAAGATAGAAGATGTACCCTGGTGTACTCTGAGGAAGATCATGGCTCTGGACGGTACTGCAAGGAACACTTTATTTGACACAGATAAGCCTGACTTGTATACTGCAGTGGGAAATGATCCATTTGAAGATATATTTGATGATCCACAAAATGCAAGTTCAGTCCACCCCCTTGATGTCCTCTGTGTTCTCCTCCATTGTTCCGACAGTATTCTGCAGCAGGAGATTGTGAGCAAAATGGCCATGTGCCAGTTCGCTGTCCCTCTACTGCTCCCTGCTGGTTATGGGTCGCAATGTACCTTTATGCTGTGGTCAATGAGAGACATTGTGAAGAAGTGGAGACCTCAGTCACTAGCTGGCAGTAAAGGGTTCACAGAGGAAAATGTGGTGAATATTTCTATGCCACTCATTTCCTTTGTAAGATTGGGGAAAGCCAAGCTGTCCAAATCTAAAACCCTGAATCAAGTTCTCAATCCTATCCAGCAGCATCACAACTTCTTCATCCATGATGATATGGAAGGAGGAAACTTTGAGAGGAAAATATCTGATGGACTTGTAGAAATGTCCTGGTATTTTCCCTCCAGTAAATCTGATGTTTTTCCAGTACCCTTTGCAGTGACCAACCTACGTGGAGACCTAAAGACCAACTGGGACCAGTTCACATTTTTGAGTGAAATTTCATCAGCTGTGTTTATATTTATGGAGACAATCAATGAGCAAGAGTTCCAACTGTTATCAAAATGCAGTCAGAATGACACCATGTTTCACTTTGTTGTTACACCAGGCAAAGCTATAGAGGAAGAAACAAAAAGTATTCTTTTGCGTCTATTACCAGTATTAAGAACTGATAAGGAACATGTTATCTTGAAAAGCAAAGCAGAGAATGATGCAACTTTCATTAAAAAAATCCAACCAAAACTTCAAAATGTTTTTCAAAAATGCTACAAAAATGTAATACTAGGAGATGTTCCAAAATACTTTGGAAAGCATAATTTTGTGGTGGATGAATATACAAATGAATGCCAGAAGGCAAGAGACCTTGCCAATAAAATAAAAATCCAAGATGTAGCACAGTATAAAAAGGAAACCCTGAAATTACAAGGAGATCTCTGGAAACAATTGTCTAAAATAGAAAAAGAACTTTGCAGAATGAAAAATCAAGGAGAGGAGAATGCAGAAAAATACCAGTCTACTGTTCTAAAGAAATGCAATAACCTGCACTCAGAGCAATATAAACATCAAACTCCAAAAGCTATAAAGATGTTTACAGAGGCTCTTACTGATTTGTCTCGAAAAGAAAGACAACATTTTCTAAAATGGATGAAATTTAAGCTTGATGCAATTGCAAGAGACAATTTGACTGAACTCCAAAGTACATATAAGCAGAAATGTACCAACACTGCACATAGAAAAGAACTTCAGGACTTGGATCAGAAACTTTCAGATAGCTCTTTAGGGATAGAACACTTTCTACGTGAACTGAGTCAGTTCTATGAAGCTGAAAGTTCTATGACAAAACAAAAACAAATTGAGAGACATCAAAAAAAATTCTCTAAACTTCCAGGAATAGCAGCCGAACTTCTGCTGGATGGGTTTCCATTGGAGCTTATTGATGGAGATGCTTCCAACATACCCCTGCAATGGATAACTGATGTTCTAACTGAACTGGACATCAAAACAGAAAGAAAATGCAAAATTAGAGTAATAACTGTGCTGGGAGTGCAGAGTACAGGGAAATCCACCCTTCTCAACACCATGTTTGGTCTGCAGTTCCCGGTGGCCAGTGGACGATGCACACGAGGAGCCTTCATGACACTTCTAAATGTGAAAGAGGACTTTCAGGAAAAGCTGGGCTGTCACTTCATCCTGGTGATTGACACTGAGGGTCTGAAAGCTCCAGAGTTGGCCTCCCTGGAGGACAGTTATGAACATGACAATGAACTGGCCACACTAGTGGTTGGGCTGAGTGATATCACCATAATCAATATGGCCATGGAAAATGCAACAGAAATGAAGGATATTTTACAGATTGTGGTCCATGCTTTCCTTAGAATGAAAGAAATTGGGAAGAAACCCAACTGCCAGTTTGTACACCAGAATGTCAGTGATGTATCAGCTCCTGATAAGAACATGAGAGACAGAAGGAAACGTCTGGAACAGCTGAATGAAATGACAAAGGTGGCTGCCAAAATGGAGAAAAAAAATGAGATTTCAGCTTTCACTGATGTGATGATGTACGATCTAAATAAAGACAACTGGTACATTCCTGGCCTTTGGCAGGGAGACCCACCAATGGCTCCAGTAAATCTTGGCTACAGCTCAAATGTACTTGAGTTGAAAATGTATTTATTTGAATTCATGGAACGGGAGAAATCTAATAACAAACCATCCAGCATCTCTGACTTTATTACTTGGATAGAAAGTTTATGGCGATCTGTGAAACACGAGAAATTCATCTTTAATTTTAGAAACAGCCTGGTGGCCAAAGCCTACAATAAATTGTCTGTACAGTATTCCTTGTGGGAATGGGATTTCTGTAAAAAAAATTACAACTGGGTAATAAGCACAGAAAATGACATTAGAAATCAATCTGGAAAAATATCTGAAGGCAACACACATGAGCTGCAGAATATTCTTTTGGAGGAAGAAACTAAAATGACTGCATCACTAGAAAAATATTTTGAAAACTCAGAAAATGCTAATCTCATTGAACGACACAGAGAGGAATTCAAATTGGGTATAAAGAGCCTGAGAAAAGAACTTGAAAGAAATGCTCTTAGCAAGTGTCATGAGGCTGTTTCTATCCAGAAAGGGAAAATACAAATCCAGGACATTCAGAGGAAATCCCAGGCATTGATTGAAGATAGAATAACACATCTTCTGCAAAGATATAGACCGAATAATCGTGAAGTAAACGAACAAGAGATTCAACAAGAATTTGAGTTGATGTGGAGGAAGACATTATCAGATTTGCAGTTGGAAGAACTTAGGAGATGTGATGTGGATCATTCTCTTCTTCACCTTCTCAAAAATGACATGAGCAGTAAAGGACCTCATATAAATGAAGCATTAATTAAGATCAATGTTTTACATCAATATGCAAGACCAGGTTTCAAGTTTTGTACAGAGGATGAAAGATATTTTGAACACACCTTTAAATCTTTTTTAAGCAACTTAATATTTAGGCAAGAACGCAATAAAAAGGTTAGAGATCTTGCTACTTCAATAAATCAGACAGGTGATGAGTATGTGAAAGAGAAGATGTCTTCCAGAGATGATTACAATGAAATATACGCTAAGGAACTTCTACACAAGATCAATAAAATACTAAATCGCAAAGATGTGAAAAAACTTAACTTCACGGCACAGTTTGAGTTGGATATCAAACTTTTCATTTTTGGAAAAGCCTCTCAAGCCTTCCAGAATTTACATGACAAGTTTCTCCATGAAAATGATCCTAAACTTTGTCTAGAAAAGCTAAAGCCGCAATACTGGTCTACATTTCTCAGTATTTTCCACAAGAAAGATGAATGCCGAAGCAGAGCTAGACAGTTTTGTGAGCTGTGCCTGAAACCAGCAATAATTGATTATATTTTTAAACAACTTGGACAAAAAATAGTGGACGCGATTTTAAGCGATTATGAAAATGTTACATTTAGCAGCCGAAGTTTTTTCCAGTGTACAATTTTAGAGGAGCTTTTAGAAGACATGTCATTCCAAAGGTATGTTGAATACATCAGTTCCTATGAGGACTTTACAAAGCAATGGATTTTAACTTGCATTACAAACAAATGTGGCGGAGGACCAACCTTAGAAACCGTGCAGGGGCATATCCTGTCATCCATTGAAAATTAAAATAAAAAATGCTCTTAAAAATGAAAGATGTCTGAAGGAAAACTCTGTGTCAAGTTTTTTGAAACAGTTCTGTGAATTGTTAAAAACAGAATTGGTGATTTCACAGAAAGAGATGCAAGTTATCACATTTCACAACTTGGGGAATGTTTTGCAGTTCTCGCAAGAAATCGATCACTTCCTCACAGGAACACAACAACAAATCCTATCAAAACTAAGATCCTTGGATATACAGTCTGTACTTTCCAGAGTGATAGTGAAGCCTCAGGATGAATTGTTCAGGAAGGTGGTTGGATGCGGCAAGCAGTGTCCATTCTGTAAAGTTCCCTGTGAAGCTGGAGGTGGTGATCATACGAATCACGCAGCTTCCATTCACAGACCACAAGGATTGGGACAATATCGTTTTGTGGAAGATGAGAAGCTGGTCGTTGATATCTGTTCTACTCTTGTTGTATCTAGCTCAAGTTTTAGAAATGCAGATACTGAAATGAAATGGCACCCCTATAAAGAGTATCTTACCTATTATCCAGAATGGGCCATTCAGCCTGACTCCAGCATTGAGTGCTCAGATTACTGGAAGTTCATCTTTGTAAAGTTTAATGGACCGTTTTCCAAAGAGTATGTAGCATTACCAGCTGAGCTGCCAGATATTTGGATGGAAATCACCAGGGAGCAAGCACTTAAAAGCTTGAAAAAAGCCTTTAATGTGAATTGACTGCCCTATCCATAGTATGCATATCCATAGTAAAGAGATCATTATAAATTCTTTTTGTTTGAGAGCAATGATGGTTCATAGTATTTATACAAAGTTCATCATGAATTAAGCTAATAAATACACAACAATACCCACCTTACACTGCGGTGGATAGATATTTTGAACTTTGTACAGTTGTCGGGTTTTGCACCAATTAAAGGGGTTTGTAAAGGTTTGTTTTTTTATTTTCTAAATAGATTCCTTTAAGCTAGTGCATTGTTGGTTCACTTACCTTTTCCTTCGATTTCCCTTCTAAATGTTTTTGTTCTTTGTCTGAATTTCTCACTTCCTGTTCCTCCTCAGTAAGCTTGCCCCCATCATCCGAGTCGTTCTGGCTGGGGGTTAGTCAGCATGCTCGACCCCTCCCTTGGGACTACATCCCTGCGGGGAGACGCTGTGAACATTCACAGGCATGGGAGGCTCCCCGCAAGGATGTAGTCCCAAGGGAGGGGTCGAGCATGCTGACTAACCCCCAGCCAGAACGGCTCGGATGATGGGGGCAAGCTTACTGAGGAGGAACAGGAAGTGAGAAATTCAGACAAAGAAAAAAAACATTTAGAAGGGAAATGTAAGGAAAAGGTAAGTGAACCAACAATGCACGAGCTTAAAGGAACCTATTTAGAAAATAAAAAATGAACCTTTACAACCCCTTTAAGGTCTGCTACTTTAACAGTATACCGACCACTGTGGCTTTGGGCTGATGTGCAAGTATTTATGAAGATGGAGGTTACATGCATCTCTAACAATTTACAATAATATCAATGGTATATAGTCTTCTTGCTGCACTTTACCTAAATATTATAGAAAGAATTTCATCTAACTACTACTGTACCAGGCATTATGGATTTATGTAGGGCCTACTTTTTTTTTCACTTGTATTTGACATTTGGTCTATTGGACAACTAACCATGTAATCGCTGTAACTGAAGTGGCCTTTTGATTTTGAATTATTTTACTTTTTGGTTGGGTAGAAAAAAAAAAGAATAAAGCATAGGTACAAAATTTTGATGTGATTTAATATTGTCTACAATTAAAAGTTAGGCTTCTGTTTTTCTAAATGGGCTTTCATCTAAGATTGAAACAACTTTTACCTAAAATTTGAAAAAAAAATTCACTAAGAATAAAAGTGAATCTTGGGTGAAAACATTCATAAATATACCTAAATGAGTGTGAAGATTCAAACAACTTTTACATAAGATTTGCACATTTTTCTAATGAGATTCAACGAAAAAAGTGAATCTTGGGTGAAAACATTGATAAATATACCCCTGGTTGTGATATCCCCTGGTTTGGAGGGTTAGATTTTCTGTAATGATTTTAAATAAGTAGTCAAACACCCAATAATTGCTGGTGACAATGCTCTACCTCTGGGCCAAGATCAGCAAATTGAGGATGTTTGACTAGGACAATTTGAATTTTGAATATTTTTTATCTGCACTAACATACTAGACCTTGAAGGGGGGCAGTACTCAATCGTTCTTGTTGCAAGTGCACTAATGCATTTACAATCACCTTAAAGTGGGCGTAAACTCCCATCTCTGACTTTTACCTATAGGTAAGCTTTACTATAAGCTTACCTATAGGTACTGGCTCTGGCCAGTCACACAGCCGGAGTCAGCGAACCCTGTAGGAGAACCAGGTGAAGATGTGAGCACCTGCAGCGGTCACAGCGTGGTGCTGGAATGCTTCATTTTCAGGTAAGTTTACAAAGTTAGGCAGGGCAATTACTTCTACGCAGGATGTGGAGACCTTGCAAGAAGACCATAACAAAATAATGGTGTGGGCAATCACATGGTAAATGAGGTTTAATGGTGAAAAATGTAAGGTAATGCATTTGGGTGCCAAAAATACAAACGCAAGTTACTCGCTAGGGGGAGAACCTCTGGGGAAATTTGAGATGGAAAAGGACCTGGGGGGGGTCCTAGTGGATGACAGGATCAGCAATGGCATCCATGGCCAGGCTGCTGCAAGAAAAGCCAACAGAATATTGGCATGCTTTGAAAAGGGGATTCACTCCAGTGATAAAACGATAATTCTCCAACTCTACAAGACTCTGTCCTGGTTGCACCTAGAGTATGTTATACTGTTCTGGGCACCAGTCCTCAGGAAGGATGTGCTGGAACTGGAGAGAGTCCAAAGATAGGCAAAAAAGCTATTAAAGGGACTGGAGGATCGCAGCTATGGGGAAAGACTACAAGCATTAAACTTATTCTCTCTGGAGAGCAGAGGCTTGAGAGGGGATATGACATACCCTAATGGCGACCCTAGCATAAGGAAAAAACTATTCAGTGAAAGGTATGTAACTATGTAACTCGGCATTTGAAATTGAGATCTGATATTTAAAATTTTCACTAAACATTTACACCACCAGAAAATTCCAACTTCTTCATCTATTGGATAGAGCTATGCTGGAAATGTCAGCACTATTCGAAAGATTTGGAATCTGTTGATAGGGAAATTGGGAAATAATATACTGATAATACAAACCTTATAGCAGACTCCAGTTTCAATTAATGAGAGGAAGATTTGAAAGTGCATATTGAATCCTTTGTTGGGGACTTATTGAAGACTAAAGAGAAAACAATTGCTAGAGATAAGCTAGCCTATGTTTCAAAAGAAGCCTATAAATGGACACATCATCCATACAGGCAACTCCACACCATTAATCCTTTAAAGGAAAAGGACCACAGAAACGCAAACAGGATAGTGATGGCCTCCGTACATCAGTAGCTAAACGCACATCGGGTTTGGCACGATCACGAAACGCCTCAAGTTCACGAGCGTCTAATTCAGCACCCTCTCAAACTTTATCTAATTCCTCTTTTGATCTGACTAATGCACTTTCTGTCTCCTTTCAAGCACCAACTTCCTCAAAGGTGTGTCAGTTTAACACCTCCACAACAGCAGGAATTGATCTACGTACAGCGCCCATTTTTTTTCCCCCCAGTTATCCTGGATACCAAAAAGAGTTTGAAGGTGGAAACACAGGAACCCAAAACGCCTCTGAATCCGAAAAATTTGAAGTGTTGGCTCCAGGACTAACCTTTTGCCCAACCCAAAGGATCGATAAATTCTTACTAATTAAAGATGTTCATCTCTTCACTAAAAAACTGATGTATAAGACAATATTTGATAATAATCAGGAATCCCTATCAACAAGTCCCCCTAATGAATTATGGGAGAACTTTTCAATGGAAGATTTTAAAGCTATCAACGATTTGATGGATCTTTGGGCGGAGGGAAACCCATCGGAGGGCCCACTCCTATTGGATGATGGCGAGATGAGTCAACGCCTTTCCGGTGTGGGTGATCCCTTTATGGACTCCTGTTTCCCACCGCCCAAACTCTATAAACCCAAATTGCGGGCCTTTCCCCTCCTTCAAGCCAATCCTAAAATTTGGGCTTTCACCCAACAGGTAGTTAATGAAATTAAAAAAACCAGCAACACCCAATCTCAGTCCAACGCAAGATATGGCCTTGGATTAATTAAGAAAAAAAAAACCTTCAGATAAAGGTGTAAACATTGTTGTAATGGAGGTGACCCAGTATAAACAAATAGTTTTGGACATATTGGACAAGCACGAATGGTATAGAAGAATACCGGAGGTTTACTTGGAAAGGGTGACCAATAAGTTTAGAAGTTTTTCAGAACTCCCAGAACACCAACCCTATATGCGCCGCCCAAAATTCACAAACGTTTAATAAAACCTCTGGGGAGGCCCATAGTGTCAGGAAATGGATGCCTCACTGAACCCTCTAGTGTCTAGTGAATTAATCGATGATTATCTGAGACCACATGTCAAAGCACTTACCTCCAACATTTAGGATACTAGTGACCTTATCCGAGCCCTAGACGGCATATACAGTATATGCCAGAAGGAGCTTGGTTGGTGGCCCTTAATGTAGAGGCTCTCTACAACTCAATCCCCCATTATTGGGGGGTACGGGTTATAGAGACCTTCTTGCCAGAGCATGGCACAACAGCAGGTCCCTATAATAAATGTATCCTTGCATTGTTGCGATTCATTCTGATGATGATGATTGTTTTTTTTTGTTTAGGCGCTCCCACTACCTCCAGGTGCAGGAGGTTGCAATGGGGACCTTTTGTGCCCCATCGTATGCCAACCTGTACCTGGGGGGGGGGGTGGGATTGTGATCTATTTTCAAGAGAGGATATGCAAGAATATTTATGCAATATATCCGTAGGGAAGAGATTTATTGATGATGTTTTCTTTATTTGGATGGGGTCTTTAGAAGATCTAACTAGCTTCTTGGAAAAGCCCTTAAAATTAATGATTACAATCTAAGTTTACATCTACTCTCCATCAGAAGAATGCAAATTTCCGGGATATTGAGATTTACAAAACTGACCGTGGAAGCTTGGGCTCCACCCTCTATAGAAAACCATCATCAGGCAATACCATCCTCAATGCAAATAGCTCTCATCCGGCATCATTGGTATCAAGTATACAATATAGTCAATACCTGCGCTTGAAGCGCAACTGTTCTTGACAGAAATGACTTTGTAAGAGAGTATAAAACATTGCAGCAACGTCTCAAGATGAGAGGGTACAGTAGAAATCTACTAAAGATGTCCTATCAGTGGGCAAATGCACAAGATAGAAACTCCTTGATATACAGATCAAACTTAAGGACAGAAGATTGTAATGTAAGATTGATTACCCGCTATTCTGGGCAGCAAAGCCAGGTTCAGAAAATAATAAACAAGTTCTGGTATTTATTAAGGGCAGATGAAAAGGTTACCAAACATATCAAGGAATATCCAGAATTCACCTTTAGGAGATCGGAATCCCTAAGAGATAAATTACCGTATTTATCGGCGTATGACACGCGCCGGCGTATAACACGCACCTCAAGTTTAGGAGGGAATTTTAAGGAAAAAACTTTTAGGAGGGAAGTGTAAGGAAAAAAACTTACATTTAAATGCCCATCAATGCAGCCTTATCAATGTCCATTTGCAGCCTTGTCCATCATTGCAGCCTTGCCCAGTGTCCATCTGCAGCCTTGCCCAGTGTCCATCTGCAGCCTTGCCCAGTGTCCACCTGCAGCCTTGCCCAGTGCCTTTGCAGCCTTGCCCAGATTTAAAATTGGCGCCGATTTCTGGCTACTGTAAGCGGAGCCGAGATACAGAAAGCCGAGTGTACTTTGGCTAGACTCGGCTCTGCTCACAGTCCCGTCCATCTCCACTGATTGTCAGCGGCGCTCGCTCCTCTCGCATACGCAAAGCCGAAGTACATTTGGCTTTACTCGGCTCCTCTCGCAGTCACGCCCACCTCCACTAATTGCGAGCGCCGCTGACATACAGAAAGCCGAGTGTACTTCGGCTAGACTTGGCTCTGCTCACAGTCAGGGGCAGGTCTGCGAGAGGAGCCGAGACTAGCTGAAGTACACTCGGCTTTCTGTATTCAGCGGCGCTCGCAATCAGTGGAGGTGGGCGTGACTGCAAGAGGAGCCGAGTAAAGCCGAGTGTACTTCGGCTTTGTGTATCTCAGCTCCGCTTGCTCACAATCAGTGGGGGATCGGCGTATAACACGCATCCACGATTTTCCCCTGATTTTAAGGGGAAAAAATGTGTGTCATACGCCGATAAATACGGTAGTTCATAGTCACCATGTATATTCCAGGAGGAAAGAATCATTTAAAAAGGGTGGTACTGCCAAATGTGGCAAATGCAATTTTTGTCAATATGTTTGGGAGGCACAGGAAATTCTGTAACCCAATGGCAAGATGTACAAACCCCATTTCTTTGCCCCAATTGCCAATCCATAAGTGTGGTTTATTACAGTTGCAAAAAAAAGTATGTGAACCCTTTTGGAATGATATGGATTTCTGCACAAATTGGACATAAAATGTGATCTGATCTTCATTTAAGTCACAACAATAGACAATCACAGTCTTCTGCTTAAACTAATAACACACAAAGAATTAAATGTTACCATGTTTTTATTGAACACACCGTGTAAACATTCACAGTGCAGGTCGAAAAAGTATGTGAACCCTTGGATTTAATAACTGGTTGAACCTCCTTTGGCAGCAATAACTTCAACCAAACGTTTCCTGTAGTTGCATATCAGACGTGCACAACGGTCAGGAGTAATTCTTGACCATTCCTCTTTACAGAACTGTTTCAGTTCATCAATATTCTTGGGATGTTTGGTGTGAATCGCTTTCTTGAGGTCATGCCACAGCATCTCAATCGGGTTGAGGTCAGGACTCTGACTGGACCACTCCAGAAGGCGTATTTTCTTCTGTTTAAGCCATTCTGTTGTTGATTTACTTCTATGCTTTGGGTCGTTGTCCCGTTGCAACACCCATCTTCTGTTGAGCTTCAGCTGGTGGACAGATGGCCTTTAAGTTCTCCTGCAAAATGTCTTAATAAACTTGGGAATTAATTTTTCCTTCGATAATAGCAATCCGTCCAGGCCCTGATGCAGCAAAGCAGCCCCAAACCATGATGCCCCCACCACTTTACTTCACAGTTGGGATGATGTTTTGATGTTGGTGTGCTGTGCCTCTTTTTCTCCACACATACTGTTGTGTGTTTCTTCCAAACAACTCAACTTTGGTTTCATCTGTCCACAGAATATTTTGCCAGTACTGCTGTGGAACATCCAGGTGCTCTTCTGCAAACTGTAAACGTGCATCAATGTTTTTTTTGGACAGCAGTGGCTTCCTCTGTGGTATCCTCCCATGAAATTCATTCTTGTTTAGTGTTTTACGTATCGTAGATTCACTAACAGGGATGTTGGCATATGCCAGAGACTTTTGTAAGTCTTTAGGTGACACTCTAGGATTCTTCTTCACCTCATTGAGCAGTCTGTGCTTTGCTCTTGCAGTCATCTTTACAGGACGCCCACTCCTAGGGAGAGTAGAGCAGTGCTGAACTTTCTCCATTTATAGACAATTTGTCTTAACCTGGACTGATGAACAGCAAGGCTTTTGGAGATACTTTTATAACCCTTTCCAGCTTCATGCAAGTCAACAATTCTTAATAGTAGGTCTTCTGAGAGCTCTTTTGTGCGAGGCATCATTCACATCAGGCAATGCTTCTTGTGAAAAGCAAACCCAGAACTGGTGTGTGTTTTTTATAGGGCAGGGCAGCTGTAACCAACACCTCCAATCTCCTCTCATTGATTGGACTTCAGTTGGCTGACACCTTACTCCAATTAGCTATTGGAGATCTCATTAGTCTAGGGGTTCACATACTTTTTCCACCTGCACTGTGAATGTTTACATAGTGTGTTCAATAAAAACATGGTAACATTTAATTCTTTGTGTGTTATTCGTTTAAGCAGACTGTGATTGTCAATTGTTGTGACTTAGATGAAGATCAGATCACATTTTATGACCAATTTGTGCAGAAATCCATATCATTCTAAAAGGGTTCACATACTTTTTTTTGCAACTGTATATGGAATGCAAATGTGGCATGTTCTATGTTGGAAAGACCAAAAGGCCCCTTTTCCATAGAATCCGGGACCATGTAAAATTGGTCAATGCAAAGAAATTTGAAAGTCCCATTAGTTGCCATATGGGGCTATACCACCAGTTTGATGTTACAAAGATGAGGTTTTTCACCTTGGAATACATCCCCTAAATGAGAGAGGGGGTGATGTGGATAATTTGCTTTTACAAAGAGAAACCAAATGAATTTTCAATTTATCTGCCACTAAGCAGCCAGGACTAAACAATGCTCTAAGCTTTAAGCCATTCCTTAAGGGCCGTTTATGATCCTGGGTTGACTGTTGGTCCTTAGATATTTTGGGTCTTTATTTCCTTGTTATCTTTCACTCTATTCCTTTTATTTAAGGAGACCAAGGCAATGATCTTATTACATTTTACAAATCTATCAAAATTTTTTTTTGTAAGACTTGTCTGATGGTGTGTTACTTTTATCCCTATTGTGGTTTGGGTTCTTGGTGCCCACTTCTTAATCTGGGTTTGGTCCAGGTGATTGAGGGTTGCCTAGTTATCTACCGCTGTAATATATCCACTCCAGTGTCATTAGTATATTTTTGTTCCCACCTTTTTTCTGGTATCCCATCTCTCCAAAAATAATTGTGGTTGGGGATTAAATTGGTTGAATCAACCAATTGCAAACGATTTGTCACACAGTCATAAGAAATGGATTGTTGGGACCTTTGGTAGTATTTGGATGGATGATTGTATTCAACGGTGATGGTTATCCTTGTTATGGTTTTCCTCTCTCCTTTTCCTTAGCTCCAAAAATATGGTTGAGTATTCTAAAATATCAGGTGCTGTTGTTTAAAGTGCATCTAGTCGGTTATTTAGTTATGTGAACTGTAGTAAGGGAAAAGGTAAGTCCTAAAATGGCCGCGGCCAGTTCGCGCATGCGCAGCACGTAGCAGTGACGAAGGAGGAAATAGTGAGGGCAAATTGGAGTTTTTAAAATGGCCGTGGCGGGTTTGTGCATGCGTGGCACCTAGCCATGACAAAGGAGGAAACAGTGACACAGGGCAAATCGGAGTCTCATAAATGGCCGCAGTGGGTTCGCGCATGCGCAGAACGCCACCACAATCAATTTCATCCTCACCCCTCCTTATTTCACAACCAGCCGTGCCAATTTGTATTGAGCCAATGGCGGTCGCTATCCCAGTGGTGACGTCAGATGCCGCTGGAACTATCTGGCTATACAGGAGCCCTGAAGCAGCGGGGAGATTGCTGTGGCCGACCTCCCTGTCTATGATTTGCAGGATTTCCAGCCCAAGTCAAAAAGTTAGTGTACTCTGTGCTGAATTATGGCCATTTAGCCATAGTTTACTGCTGACTATAGCCCTAAACATAAACTTCTATCTAAAGGTAATAAAGGTAGTAAAAGTAATAAAGATAAAGGTAATAAATCTGCGCTTAGGTAAAAAGAAAAGGTTGCAACCCCCCAAGAATTCTCCCAAAGGTGGATAATAATGAAAAATATAAAGGATGTTGGCGCTACCTAAATAAGAATGATAATAATGTATGTGGATACGTGAAACAAATAATGTGACCAAAATCAGTAGTACTCACAAAGTGAACAACTATTATAAGAATTGTGAAACACAATATGTGAAATAAGGGAAGTACGCCTTTTAATATATGTGTTCGACACTCAGGTGGTGTCTATTAAAGTAAATATCACAAAATTAGTGTAGGAAAAAGACCCCAAGTAGAAATGGTTAGAAGGCTAAACCACTTCAGTAAACAAATGTGACCAGCAATAAGTTCACCCAGCTCTGGATAGCTACGTGAGATATCATATCATTGACACCAGATATGTATACAAAGTAAAAAAAATATATATACTAATAAGGCCAAATGATGTTCAGTCCATAAACATATATGCCAAATGTGCAAACCAGGCTAGTATAGATCTCTAATACCGCCCTGTTAATGTTCCATATTGCACATGATCCCCCACATGTGTCCCCACTCACCAGATGACGGCGCCCCAGAAAGGGCAAACAGCGTATAAGGTATATCCTCAGCAGGCTTCTGTACCACCTAGTGACTGCTCACACAAACTGTTCAGACCTCCTCTCCAAGCTCCGCAGGCAAAAACACTGGGCACTATAAATTCCTCAGGATAAAAGACAAATAGGCTCCCATGGTGTAGTAATTTAAAAAAGGGGAAGTTTATTTCTAATAAAGCCACTAACAACAAGTTACAACTGCTGTTCAGTGTACAATGGAGAGTACACATGAATCATCAAGCACTAGAGGACGCAGCGCGCACACCACCTGCGTTCCACTAGTTATTTAAAATCCGTAAATGACGTATGTGCATAGGCCCCGCCTTACTAGTTTCGTTGTATGACGAAACTAGTCATACGACTAAACTAGTAAGGCGGGGCCTATGCACATACGTCATTTCCAGATTTTGAGTGACTAGTGAAACGCAGGTGTTGCATTCTTATTTAGGTAGTGCCAACACCCCTTCCTTTATATTTTTCAATCCCTATCTGTTTCAGCCCAGGCTCTAATACATACCTATTATTCCTTCACAGGGGATATTACCTTGGGATAGACGAATCATATTTGATCCTTCCCTGATTTTAAAGGTATCATCTTGATACTAAACGAAGGAATACTGGTATTCTCAAAGAAAATAGTGCTCGGGTAAGAACTATTTGTTAAAATTTATTGGTATATCTACGGAGAAAAAATCCAAAATTCATGGGATAATCCTGTGATTAATCATATAATTATTATTTTTTAGATGGCACAGATCTTTTGAAGTTTACCGCGAGCATATGAAGTTCACGCCTTGGTAGTGATTTAATAATCAGCCTAACGATTCGTACAACTTTTCATCATAACAATTTATATTGTAAATATATTATTTTTCTGAGGTCTTTGTGTATTTTTGTTTATATGCTTTCTTTCTTATGATTTATTAAAAATGTATTATTTTATTGTTTTATTTGAGCAAATACTATAATAAGGTCCTACAGAAAACTCCAGAAGAAGCCACGATTGTGGTGAAACATGTAGAGGCAACTATTCTTTTGTATTGTGACCACAGGGCTTTTTAAGCTCTGGATCTTGTGTATTTTTTATTTAAAAAAAATATTTTTTCTTTTTAAACAATGTTTGTTTAATAAAATTTTTAACTCTGTAAAATCTATTTCAAAAGATTTTTTTGCACCTCCAAAACTCCCATTCTGTTTTATTGTTAATGTTTGCATATAATTATGGGAGGTGGTGCTTATATTCAATTCTCAAATCTCAAATTTATCTTCCTACTGTATGCTGGAAATGGGTTGTCAGGTCACAATTTAGAGGGCCTATTTATAAATGGGAAATGAGCACACTCTGATGTCTAGTCCAAGTTTACTTCTTCCAGCATATAAGTTGTTTTACCTAAAAAATCTTTAATTGGCCACAAAATTTCAAGTGATCTGGAGAGGTTCGGCTACCTTATTGATATACTATAAAACCAAAAGTTAGTGAACACCTTACCATTATGTCTATATGAGCCTAAAAGAAATCCTATTCTAAAACCATGGCCATTAAGATGGAGTTGTCCCTTTCCCATGGCCTTTCCTTTGGAGTTTCCCATTTCCCATGGCCATTAACATGGAGTTGTCCCTTTCCCATGGCCCTTAATATAGAGTTGTCCCCATCCCATCGTCTCTAATATTGAGTTGTGTCATTTGTGGCTATGAAAGCCTCTGCTCTTCTGGGAAGGCTTTCCACAAGCTTTTAAAGGCTGTCTGTGGGAATTTTGAATAGGAAAACACATATATGAGAGTCCAACGGGGCTGCACAACCCAAAAGTATACAAAAAATGGAAAGCTTCCCCATGTTTTTTTTTAAGCAGCACAAAATATTATAGATGAGTAATTAAGTAAAACCTTTTATTTGATAGAAAAATAGATAATACATTCAAATACACAATAGATTTAAGATACAATCTCTGGATGGCGATACATACAACAGCATTAAACATTACCCGTGGCAGAAAAATACCCCAAATAAAACATGGTTTGTCAATTGCATTTACAGCATATTAGTCCACATGAATACCCTAATGCATATCGACCCTTTTGTGTCTGGTCTTCTTCAGGGGGAATTATATTCTAAGGAAACATATCAAAAAGTTCTATTTTTAGGTATTTGACCATATACGAAGCATTATTAAACATTTCAAATTGTCCAAAAGTAATATCTCTATACACTTATAGGTGTATTTACAATTCAGTAGATAAAAAAAGTGGGGATGCATCGCACAAACCAGATAACTAAAAACATTTGCGTTCAGTGATCCCATCGTCTCCACCCGTCCCCACCGCACGCTCCAGGAGAGACCACATTCCACTAAGCTTTTGGATCTGGAGAGGAGGACGGGAGGCAAAGCACCTGCAATTGGATATGCAGTAATCTCAATAGATGGTCGGCGGATGTTCTGTGAGTGTTCAGTACTGCCTTGTGACTTCAGACTGGCTGATACTAGGTCAAATATTCAATTCATTAGAATTACCTATTTGTATTATTTCATAGTTTATTAATTTATTAGTTTAGTTTATGGATTGATTAATGTTAATATTAATAAAATAGGTTAAAAAAAATAATACAAATTGGATATAATTGCTTAATTGATCAAAATGTAAAATGGGTGACCGTGAGGTGAGGTAGTGTGTGTGGTAATGCGATGATTGAGGATAAAAAAATAATAATTTAAACGTGATGCAAAACACACACAAAAAAAAAAAAACTATAAAAAAAAAAACATAAAAAGTAAAAATTATATATTGTGAAATGGACTTGGCAGTAAACGTATTGGTGCCTATGCTGGTGAAAAAAGAAAACTGTGTAGGTGAACTAAAGTGGGATATGAAGTGTCAAACAAAAGGAGTGTATGGCACTAAATAACGAATGTTGGCAGTGTTAAGAAGTAAGGCCATGTCTATGTTGAATTAAAATGTCAATGTATTAATATGAATTATAGAAGACCCAAAAATGGGAAATGTAGATAAATAAGATATTCAATAGGATTCAGATAGCAGCCAGTCTGATATGTCCCAACACTGCACTTACTTGATACTCCAATCCTTCTCGTGTAGGTTAGCAGCGTTCCAGAGATCACCTCAAGATCTGGAAGCTGCAAATATAAATAGTATATGCCTTATTTGCCCATTGCTTGCAGATGCTCATCTCCTCCCCTTCCCTCCTCATGCCAGTTCCCACCGCCGTGATTGCGGCATTCACCTGGTCCCCTCGGCGTTCCGGAAGGCATGTGCCCTGGCATCCGCTGTCACCTCTGATGTAACCACGTGACGTCATGGTGTCGCGCGCAGAAAACCCGTGCATGCCCGCGACGTCACTAACAGTCTGGCGGTGATCACGGGACGCAGCCGGCACGGAAAAGGGCTCCCCCCAGTGGCCCTACAAGAAGGGACTCAGCTTCTGGAAACACAAGTTGGGGAGATCCGCAAAGATAATTCCGTCTGCTGGGAAGCCAGGTAAGAAAAAGGCACCCACCCAGTGCCGCAGGTCGGGCTTAGCAGTACATGCGGGATATTCACTGAAGAAGCAGAACATTGTGTTGCAAAACATACAAAGTTTGATACAAGGTGGTTTTGAAGTTTATCGGATCTAATCATTTATTATATTGACTGTAATTTTCTTTATTCGAGGAGCTGAAGGTATACTGGTTCACCCAATTTAATGAAAGAAGAGGAGGGAAATCTTGTCTTTTTTTTACCTCAGGAGATATTTTCTCCTATACTTTAATAGTTAATTCTATCTATTTAAGCCAAATACAAGTGCCTTTGACTGTTGGCATGCCTGATGCTTTTCCAAAAAATTGGGGTATACCTCAGCTCATGTTGGGGCTCTCATGCGTTGGAAGGGAAGGGGGTGTTTAACCACCCAAAAGATAAAGAATAGGAAAACACATATATGAGAGTCCAACAGGGCTGCACAACCCAAAAGTATACAAAAAAATTGAAAGTTTCCCCAGGGTGTTTTTTAAGCAGCAGAAAATTTTATAGATGAGTAATTAAGTAAAACCTTTTATTTGATAGAAAAATAAATACTACATTCAAATATACAATAGATTTAAGATACAAACTCTGGATGGCGATACATACAACAGCATTAAACGTCACTCGTGGCAGAAAAATACCCCAAATAAAACATGGTTTGTTAATTGCATTTACAGCATAGTAGTCCACAAGAATACCCCGAATACGCCAATGCATTTTGACCCTTTTGTGTTTGGTCTTCTTCAGGGGGAATTATATTCTAAGGAAATATATAAAAAAGTTCTAGTTTTAGGTATTTGACAATATACGAAGCATTATTAAACATTTCAAATTGTCCAAAAGTAATCTCTTTATATACTTATAGGTGTATTTACCATTCGGTAGATAAAAAAGTGGGGATGCATCGCACAAACCAGATAACTAAAAACATTTGTGTTCAGTGATCCCATCATCTCCGCCCGTCCCTACCGCGCGCTCCAGGCGAGACCACATTCCACCAGGCTTGCAGGGGGTCACGTATTTGGACCTGGAGAGGAGGACGGGAGGCAAAGCACCTGCAATTGGATATGCAGAAATCTCAATAGATGGTCGGCGGATGTTCTGTGAGTGTTCAGTACTGCCTTGCGACTTCAGACTGGCTGATACTAGGTCAAATATTCAATTCATCAGAATTACCTATTTGTATTATTTCATAGTTTATTCATTTATTAGTTTCATTTATGGATTTCCTTACCTCACCTCATGGTCACTCATTTTACATTTTACATTTTGATCAATTAAGCAATTATATCCAATTTTTTATTTATTTTTTAACCTATTTTATTAATATTAACAATAATCAATCCATAAACTAAACTAGGACGGGCGAGGACGATGGGATCACTGAACGCAAATGTTTTTAGTTATCTGGTTTGTGCGATGCATCCCCACTTTTTTTATCTACTGAATGGTAAATACACCTATAAGTATATAGAGATATTACTTTTGGACAGTTTGAAATGTGTATTAATGCTTCATATATTGTCAAATACCTAAAACTAGAACTTTTTGATAGATGTCCTTAGAATATAATTCCCCCTGAAGAAGACCAGACACAAAATGGTCAAAATGCATTGGGGTATTTGGGGTATTCATGTGGATTACTATGCTGTAAATGCAATTAACAAACTATGTTTTATTTGGGGTATTTTTCTGTCACGAGTGATGTTTATTGCTGATGTATGTATCGCCATCCAGAGCTTGTATCTTAAATCTATTATATATTTAAATGTATTATTTATTTTTCTATCAAATAAAAGGTTTTACTTAATTACTCATCTATAATATTTTTTGCTGCCTAAAAACCCCCCTGGGGAAACTTTCAATTTTTTTGTCTGTGGGAATTTTTGGCTATTTGTGAGGTCGGGTAGTGATAATGGATTAGAAGAACTGGCTCACAACTGAAATTTCAATTCATCCCAAAGGTGTTCAGTACGGTTGAGGTCAGGGCTCTGTGCAGGACACTCCAGTACTTCCACACCAAACTGGTCACACCATGTCTTTATGGAGCTGGATTTGTACACAACAGAGCAATCATGCCGGAACAGAAAAAGTCTTCACCAAGCTTTACCAAACCACAAGGTTGGAAGAGCATAATTGTCTACAATAGCTTTTTATGTTGTAGTAGAAACAGTACCCTTCACTGGAGACACTTGAACTCATCATCATTTGGAGGGGTGTGTTCATGCTTTTGGTCATACAGTATAGCAAGGGTAGCCAAACTTTCTAAAAAGAATGCCAGTTTGTCCAACAGAGTTTAGGGGGGCTGTACTGTGGCCAGCAGGAGTGAAATTTTCCTGGCACCAGTGGGAGTATGCATCACCATATTTGGTTTTAGAAGGGAGGAATAGTGCCCTATTGTTGGGGTTAGTGGGAGAAATTAGTCCCTACAGTTGATGTCAGTTGGCAGAACAGTGTCTTGGATCGATGGGAGAAATAGTACCCCAAGGGCTGGATAAAGGCACTGGTGCATTTGGAGAAAGTGTTGTACTGCACACTAGTGACATCAATGCACTACGTAACAATTCTGATCAACAAAATGAATGTGTCTCTACATTACTACATGTAGAAATCAAAGTATCTGCAGAATAAAAATATTTAGAAATTTCACGCAGATAAAAAAAACACACAAATTAATGTAGCTCTTTAATCATGAATTATTATTATTATTATTTTTAATTACAGCAGTGTGAATCAGGTCCCCTGCCTGACAGACAGGGCTTTTCTATGTGGCAGAGCTGTGTAAATCTCAGGACTAAATGACTAAATATACAAATCCCTTTGGAGACGCTTATTTTTTTCATCTGTGATTCAACTGTTTAACTGGGGTCCATCCTTAAAGCGGAGGTAGAACCCATCGATTTAACAGTTTCAAAAAGCAGTTACATTCCCGGCATGCCGGGAATGCCAACTGTCACATTGGTTGTGCTCTCAACCAAACTGTTAAACCTTCCAATGGCTGGTGTCATAACTGATCACATGTGCAGCATCATGGCAGTTGAAGATTAAACAGAGGCCAAAATGGCAGCTTCCTTGCCTGAAAATGATAGGAGGGTTTACTTCCACTTTAAAGGGTAGCGCCACTATTGATGAAAACATATAGCAAATTAAAATATAATATAACATATACAACATTGTACAATTTCTACACATGTCATGTAATTTAATATTATACATACAATTCCTTTTATTTCTGTCTGCAGCACCTGTAATTTACTGTAACATTCAATGCAATATGGCAACCTTAAGGTGTTCTGTACATAATTGGTGCACAGAACATCTCCAAAAAATGTAATTTCCTGTTTGTGTGATTGGCTCACTGATTTGTCCAGAAGTCTTCAGTAAGATATGTCAGATTTTAAGCATCCCCTGCAACAGGAATTTCAATTTTGCTGAGATACTCCCCAGGAGTTTATTACTTCTAAAGGGATGCAGACACTGTGACTTTCCTCATCAGAACACTGAGAGTTCACCAGGTGATTATAATGAAACAGATCCTCCCATTCTTAATCAGTCTGCAATCAGTCTTGTGAAACACTACAAAGTTTGTTAAAATTTTGCAGTGTACTGTACATAGATCATTCAGAGGAGCTTGTTTTTGCTCAATAAAAGTGGAGTTATTCTTTAAGAAAACTGAGATACAACATAATTGCTGGGAAACCAGCTGGGGAATTGTTTGTTTCTTTTAAATCTTTAACATGACAGATTTTGTTCTTATATTTTGTATTTAGCTATTTTTTTCATGAGTATTTAATGCTGTCTTGAAGCTTTTTAGAGCTTGATCCTCAGTAATCCTGTACCAGTCTTCGGGGGGATTAGCTGGTTTGGCTTTATACTTTTCTGCAAGAGATTCATTGAACTTTGTAAAAACAAACTTCCAGTAATCAGAGCCATCAGCAGTTGTGTTGGGGTAAATGACCCAGTCTGGGTAAATTGTCTGGTAATCCTTGTAAGAATGGGGCTTCCAGTTGGTGTCTGTATTCCTGAATCTTCTATTGGAGATAACATTTGTAGAACATATTGAATGGTCAAGAGCTTCTGTCTGTTCATTTGTGTGTTGTGCTAATCCTATTGGTCGATGTATTGAAGCAAAATGCTCTTTATGATCAGCTCCTCCAGCTTCACAGGGGGCTTTACAGAATGGACACTGCTTGCCGCATCCAATCATCTTCTTGGCCAGTTCCTCCTGAGGCTTCAAGTTCAGCTGTGAAAGTACAGAACTGACACTTGCTGAGCTCATTTCCATTTGTAGTACCTCCTGTAAGTCTGGAAGATATGCCTCAATGTCATTAATGAACTTCCCCACATCAACATTACTTTGGAAATTGACAACTTTCAAATTATTCTGAGAAATAACCAGATCTTTTTTCAAAATATCGCAAAATTTGGCTAAAAATGCTGACATACTACTGACTTGTGCAGTACTTAAATTCTTTAGAGCTTGCATTATTGTCTCAGTCAATGATTGTAAGATGCCTAATTGCAAAGCTTGGATATCTCTTTGGCCATTATAATGTTTTAGAATGTACTGGGAAATCCATTTTTCAACAAAATGTTCATAAAAGTTGATATAATTTATGTATTCTTCACATGATTTATTTTGTAGTAATTCTTCAAGCAACACACTCTGAAATACAGTATGACTCTTAAATTCCCATGGACCTCCTTTCTGCAAAATCTCCTCCACTATTTCCTTTCCAAGATGTCGGTTGATGTGATCAATAATTGCCGGCTTCAAACACAGTTCACAAAATTGTTCGGCTCGCCGTTGACATTCTTTTCTTTTCTCAAACCTACTTTGGAAAATAGAAAAATATTCTGGTTTCAGCATCTCCAGACAGCTTCTGGGGTCATTTCTTTGGACAAAGTCATTATGCATCTTCCGAAATTTGGGATATGCCCTTCCTAAAATGTGAAGCTTTAGATCCATATTGAAATCTATGGTCATACTGAAATGTCTAACTTCTTGGTTATTCAAACTTCTATTTATGATTTTTAGCAGTTCTTGGGACAATATTTCATTGAAGTTTTCCCTGGTATTAGCACACTTAGAAACATAATGATTGCATTCATGGAGTAAAGAGCAAGCCAGATTTCGCATGAGGGTTAGCTCTTCCCTAGATTGGCTTAAATGGTGCTCTTCGTCGATTTTAAACTCCTTTTCATATGCAGCAAAGCTTGTAATGTTGTCCAACTTTTTGAGGGCCTGTTCATCATGCTTCATGTCTTGTTTCAGCTGTTGGATGATGATTTGTTCAATATTCTGTCTCTCCAGTTTACTTAGCCATAATGTATCTAAAGTACTTTTCCACATCATGTCAAATTCTCTCTCTAGTTGTTCAGGACTGATATAATTTTTGTTCCTTCGTTTTTCTTCCATTATTTCTGCCACTTTTGCCTCAATCATATTGATGTATCGCTCTTGTATGGCTTGTATTTCACATTTTTCTTTCTGGATGTGCATTGTTTTCTCACATTTGTCAATCAGAGTATTTTCCAGCTCTTTCCTGAGGTAGTTCACACTCCTGAAAAAGTCTCCTCTGAACATGTCCAAGAGATGAGAATTGTTATAGTCATTTTCAAAGTAATTCTCAAGTGATTGTAACATGTTTCTCTCCTCCTTATCCAACAATTGCTTAATTTCATCAAGAATGGTGTTCCATGTCTCCTCCCCTAGTTTATCAGATGATAGATTATAGATTAAAGTCTCAGTTTTTATCATCCAATGATGAACATTTTTTTGGAATCTCCATTCCCAATCTGAGTACTCCATGCAGATCTGGTTGTAGGCTTCGGTCACCAACCGATTTCTGAAACTAAAGATGAATTTCTCATGTTTCACAGCATTCCACAAGCTTTTTAACCATTCAGTGAACTCCAAGATTGTTTGGGGTTTTCCAGGCATGGACTGCAGAGTGTTAATTATGGATTCTTTTAATTCTTGAACAGTCTCACTATAACCCATGTTTATTGAAGCCATGGGGGGTATGCCATGCCACAGGCCAGGGATGTAGCAAGAGTGTGCTTCAAGGTCACAGTAAATAATGTCAGAAAAACAAGTTACATCACTTCTTTTCTCTGTTTTTGCTGCAATTGTTGTCAGTTCATTCAGCTGTTCAAGAAATTTCTGCCTGGCTCTTTGGTTTTTCACATGAGCGGAAACATCACTCACATTCTGGTGTACAAACTGGCAGCTCGGTTTCTTCCCTACTTCTTTCATTCGCAGAAAAGCATAAACTACAATTTGTAAAATGTCCTTAATCTCTTCCGTGTTTTCCATGGCTATATTGACAATGGTAATATCACTCAACCCCACCACCACTGTTGCAATCTCATTATCATGTTCATAGCTACCATCAAGGGAGGCCAGTTCCAATGATTTTAGCCCCTCAGTGTCAATTAGCAAAAGGAACTGACAGCCCAGTTCCTTCTGAAAGTTTTCTTCTACAGTGAGAAGTGTCATGAAGGCTCCTCTTGTACATCTTCCACTGGCCACCGGCAGCTGTAAACCAAACATAGTGTTCAGAAGAGTGGATTTCCCAGTGCTCTGAACCCCCAGCACAGCTATTGCTCGTATTCTACATTTTCCTCCTGTTTTTATGTCTGTTTCTTTTAGGACATCCGTTATCCATTGCAAGGGGATGTTGGAAGTATCTCCATCTATCAGTTCTAATGGATACCCATCAAGTAAAATACCTGAAGCTATTTTGGGAAGTTTACTATGTATTTCATCTGTATCTTGACCTTTATTTTTCATGTACTGTGATGCTTCATAAAATTGTCCCAACTCACGTAGGAAGTGCTCAACACCTAAACTGCTATCAGCTATCCTTTGGTCTATGTTTTTTAGCTCACTTGCATTAACAGACAAGTCATTCTGTTTTTCTCTGTACTCTGCCTGTAACATTGAAAGATTATTTCTTCCAGCTTTATCAAGATAAATTTTTAACCATTTTATAAAAAGTTGCTTTTTTGTAGAAGGACTCACTGTCATTGTTTGTACAAATTTTTGAATGCTATCAGCCGGAGTTTGGTATCTTTGCTCTGTCCGAAGGTGATGTATTTCAGATTGGAGCTGTGATTTATATTCTTCTGGATCTCTATCACCAAGTTCTTTCAGTCTGCACAATTCCTTTTCTACTTTAGTCAGTTGTCTCCAGAGATCTCCTTGTAGTTTCATTTCTTTCTTTTTAAATTGTGTTATGTCTTTTATCTGATCTGTAATTTCCTTTGCTTTTCTTTTTGCTGATTCACAAAAGTCTTCATCTACTACAATATTTAATTTGTTCCAACTCTCCATGTGTGTAATTTTCTGCAAACTTAGCTTCTTTGCATCATTTGTAATTAAATATTTTATTGCTGTCTGCAATTGTGATACAATTTGTGAGTCATTCCCATTCTTATTTTTAATTATTACATTCATTTTCTTCAGTTTTAGCTTGTCTGATACTTTTTTCAGGTATTTTAGTGTATTATCTCCTGGCTTTTTATTGTTTCCATTGATAATTAAAAAATAATGTGTGTCTTTTTTTTCTGACAAACCAGAAAGAATTTGATATTGTTCTTCATGTATGCTCTCAACAAATATGAACATGGCCGTTGAAATAGATAATAAGAATTGGAGCTGTTGGTTGTGAGATTCCACATCCCCTCGAAGATTGGTGACAGCTATGGGTTCACTAAAAACATCTATACCTTTCTGGCCAGAAGGGAAATACCAGCTTATCTCTACCAGTCCATCTGAACTCCTCTTCATAATGTTCCCACCATCCATATCCCGATGTACAAAAAAATTATGGGTCTGCAGGGCAGGACTGAGAACATGATTGAGGAGATTAGACTTTGATAAGTTGCATGATCCTAGTCTGACAAATGAACAAATAGGCATACAAATGTTTACCAGATTGTCTTCTCTGAATCCTTTCAAATTTGCTAATGACTGTGGTCTCCATCGTTTTACAATGTCTCTCATTGCCCACAACATGAAGGTACAATGGGAATTGTCAGCAGATGGGGGGAGCAGCAGGGGGATGGCAAACTGACATATGGACATTTTTGTTACAATTTCTTGCTGGCTAATGTAGTTTTTGCACGAATTGTGTATATCACACAGAACATCAAGAGGATTAGCAGCACTAGATGACTCGACTATGTCAGTGTCAAAATCCATATCTTCTTCTGACTTCTGAATCATCTCGGGAATAATATTCCTGGCAGTTCTTTCCAAGGCCATCAATTTGCTCAGAAAATAGAATGCTTGTCCCCTTTCAGCATAATTTGCATAAGTAGGTCTTCTAATTTTTCGCACAAGAAATAACAGATCTGTAGAATAGAATCAAGAGAAGGTTATAAAAATGCATCAAAAACGTATGTCAAAAGGTATAAGAACATTTCTGTAGGAGAAAACTGGTAAAAAAAATCTTATACAACTTAGTTTATAACATTTTTGAAGATAATGTGTTGGCACTGTGTTTTTTGATTTCTTTCTTTCTTATCTAAATTTGGCTTTTCATGGCCTTAACACATTTTGAGTCGCTCACCATAAACAAGTTTGCACATCAGAAGTTTTGCCACTTTGATCATATTTAATTTCATCCACATTCTAGATCATTACCCTGGTCTGAAGATATCATGGCAACTAGTATGTTCAAAAGGTCAGCAATGGTGGCCTATACATTTCTGTGATGACATGATCCCTTTATTAACATTAGATATTAGATTTTTACCAACAGATATTTCTCCTGGCCTTTGAATAAAAATTATAGAAACTGTCCCCCTAAAAAACGGGTTAAAGACTACATCCTTGTGTAAGGAAATCCTCAGCTCCACTTCCACTGATTGCTTCCCCTTGAATTTATAGATCCCCATCCAACTTGGCACAGGAAGCCACACCCACACGAGGAAGTGCACTACAGCTGAAACCCTTTCCTGCTACTCCCTACAAGTGCACTTTCTGCATTTATGCACTGGAGCATCTGCAAGTCCCAAGGAGGAATTTAGAGACTGGGGACACTGCATGAAGGTATTGGGGTCGAAATACTAAAACTGGAGTGCAAAATCTGGTGCAGCTCTACACAGAAAACAATCAGCTTCCATGTTTTGTTGTCAAAGCTTAATAGAACATGCTGATGTTAGAAGCTGATTGGCTCCCATGCACAGCTGCACCAGATTTTGCACTCTCCAGTTTTAGTAAATCAACCCCTTTGCCTTATTCTTTATACGCTGTTGGAATGACCATTGAAGGATACTTACTGTATATGGGACTATAGACAAAGTAACAGTATTAGCAGTGAATTACAGAGACCATATATGCTGTGTTCTCTGTAAATCTGGAGGATTGACATCAGACTTCTGTGCATGATCTTATAATGCTATTATACATTTGTGTTAATTTTCTTTATACACAGTCTATATACAAAGAGTGAAAAGTTAAACTGCAACTTTCTTTTCACTACAACTGAATGGAATGATCAGTTCCATTATAGATCAGACCTCTGTAACATGTTGCTCTGTTGTCTGCAGATCCCCTGATATTCTGGGTTTAGTTGTGGCTTTGTCTCATGTGGCACTCTGTATATCTTGCTGATAGACTCCCTTCCACAGCCACTTCCTGCAGTGACCAGAGTCTATAACAGTCCCCTCTGTAGTCTCTCAGACTCTGTAAATGATGTTCCCTCCTTCACAGCTCTGATGTAGGGATGAGCCTGATGTTCAAGTCGCCGAATAGCAAACAATTTGGGGTGTTTGCGGCAAATTCGAAAGCCGTGAAACACCCTTTAAAAGTCTATGGGAAAAATCAAAAGTGCTAATTTTAAAGGCTTATATGCATGGTATTGTCATAAACAGTGTTTGGGAACCCGGGTCCTGCCTCAGGGGACATGTATCAATGCAAAAAAAAGTTTTAAAAAATTCAGTTTTTTCGGGAGCAGTGATTTTAATAATGCTTAAAGTGAAACAATAAAAGTAAAAAATTCCTTTAAATTTCGTACCTAGGGGGTGTCTATAGTATGCCTGTAAAGTGGCACATTTTTCCCGTGTTTAGAACAGTCCCTGCACAAAATGACATTTCTAAAGGGAAAAAGTCATTAAAAACTATTCGCGGCTATAATGAATTGTCGGGTCCCGGCAATACAGATAAAAGTCATTGAAAAAAATGGCATGGGTTCCCCCCCCAGTCCATTACTAGGCCCTTTGGGTCTGGTATGAATATTAAGGGGAACCCCGAACCAAAATTCCTTTATTAAAAAAGAATAAAAAGAAAAAAAAATTCCAGCAAGGTACATCCATTCTCGAGCGGAGGATACTGAGAAAAATAAAGAAAAAACCTGCCGACACGATCTGCCTCCATGGGTGGTTCCTGTCGAATGACACTACACCTGCCGTGACAGCTCCTAAATAGCTGAGGGGGGGCCACCTGTCACGTGCGCGAGTAACCCCACCCCCTCTGACACCACGGGGAAACGCTGCGAGGTTACCCAGTGACATGTACGGGTGACCCCGCCCCCTCTGGCGCCACAGGAAACCCCCGTTGGGGGGGTTTTCTGCAGGGACTGTTCTAAACACAGGAAAAATGCACCACTTTACAGGCATACTATAGACACCTCCCAGGTACGAAATTTAAAGGAATATTTCACTTTTATTGTTTCACTTTAAGCATTATTAAAATCACTGCTCCCGAAAAAACAGCAGTTTTTAAAACTTTTTTTTGCATTGATACATGTCCCCTGGGCAGGACCCGGGTCCCCAAACACGTTTTATGGCAATAACTTGCATAATAACCTTTAAAATGAGCACTTCTGATTTTTCACGTTCGTGTCCCATAGATTTTAACGGTGTTCGCACAAATTTTTTGCCTGTTCGCATGTTCTGCTGCGAACCAAACCAGGGGATGTTCGGCTCATCCCTACTCTGATGGTGGGTGGGAATGAATACATCCTAATTAGAATTCAGTCCCACCCAGTCACACCTACAGCAAGAGTCCAAGCCTCCCAAATCCCTCCTCACAGATCACAGCATTATTCAAGAAGGAAACACCTTCATATACACACATACACAGCCTGCTGGGAAAGCTTGCTCTGCTGATTCTGGGAGGTATTGAATAGACAGCCCACACTAGCACCACATTAAAGTCCTGTGACTTCCAGCATGACTATCATTCCTATGCAACTTTGATGACTCAGCGTTTTTAGTTTTAACCCTCACCTCTCCTCCCTGGTCATTCTTGCTGCCTAAAAACTTCCTCCCAAGCCCATTCCATTCACACCTCAGCGTAGTGGAAACACATGTTCCTGCTCATGTTTTTTTTAGGTGTTTTTCAAGCGTAAACATGCACTTAAATGGGCTGTCCTACATATGATAAATGCCCCAAAGTAGCACTAGAACATGCACAGAAAACACACAGAAAATGCATGCTTTTTTCTTGTGGGTTGCCCTGCATTCAGAATCACGCTGATGTGAACAAATGCTAACCCAAGCATGAAGCTCATTGCCACATGTTTTGAAAAGCACTGCAAAGCAGACATTTTCTGTGATGGTTGCCACTCGTTTGGATATGCACAGATACAAATGTTGCCTAAATAATGAAAGCGTAATGCACATTGCTAGGCATTTTCAAAACACACGGCAAAGCATGTGTTTTCTTGCTGCTTGCCGTGCATTTGGAAATGCATAGATTCAAACAAATAGTGATGCAAGCGCACTGCGCATTGCCCCGCTTTTTCTAAAGGCATTGAAATGCATACATTTTCTTTCAGGTTGCTGTGCATTCAGAAACACACAGATGCGAAAAGAATGGTATCGCAAAGCACTCTGTGCATACACCAGGTGATGTACCAACATCCCTAATAATTAAATACACTTGATGACCATTTATACAATAAAACTTCATATAATTAAAGTCATAATATGTTCTGTTGGTACAAAAGATAGTTAAAAACTCTGGAAGATAGTATAAAAACAAATGGCTATTTTGGCACAATCATGATGTTTCCCATATTATCAACTTGTACATCAACAGAATCATCTATTTAGTTTTATTATTTCCACCAGGCTGGCCAGAGAGATGTTTTCATATCATTCTATTGGGTGGAACACCACTTCACCTTTCTCAATGCGTTTCATGAATTTTAATTTACCTCATCAGGAGCAGATACTAGTGAAATGGTTTAAATCCGCTTGATTAAGAACATAAATCTCTAGGAGGACTAACACCAAGGCGGTATACCGCAGGGGCCATGGGAGGGATTAGAACCCTCCCAAAAAAGGGGGAGTGGCAAACAAAGAAGACCAGATGGTTAAAAGGCCTAAGTATTACACCCAAAGATCAATGTATGGTAAACCTAATGGGAATGTTTTTTTCTCCAAATCCTGTGGTCCTAGAATGCCACCTGAAATGTGGGTGTCCCAATTCCTGAGATGTCAAACCCTATATACCTCTCCTGTATATAGTCCCAATTCCCCCAAGCATCATGGGCCTTCTACCAATCAGAACGCCCAATGCCTCTATGACTCCTGGGATATACTGCCTTGGTGTTAGCCCTCCTGGATATTTATGTTTTAATCAAGCAAATTTACACCCTGTCAATAGTATCTTCTCCTGATGAAGTCATTGTAACAAATCATCCATTTGTTCTAATATTATTTTGAAGT
Source organism: Rana muscosa (assembly GCA_029206835.1). NCBI lineage: Eukaryota > Metazoa > Chordata > Amphibia > Anura > Ranidae > Rana > Rana muscosa. The sequence goes on from CM055127.1 coordinate 176,541,037, forward strand.
GTTGTTTTAACTATCTTTTGTACCAGTAAAAGATATTATGATTTTAATTATATGATGTTTTATTGTATAAATGGTGGAAGTACATTGATATTAAGTCCCATAGGTAGTTTGGTTGTCAGGTGGGTAAGACTTTGTTGGTCAGATGAACAGAATTAGTATGCATGAGCATTGAGTCCAATATGTGTCTAGCAAACCCAAAGATCCTTTCCCATGTGCCACCCATTTGTGATTAGTGCAGCTTACTGAACCTCCACTCACATTATTTTTTATTAGATAGCGCTCAACAGGCTTTCTTAATAATCTCCAAATCCTTGCACGCTCCGATATAATTGATTCAACAATCTGACCTCAAGAGTTTTACTAGCCCTCTAAATTGTGAAAAATTATTGGAAAGTGTTTTTAAAATATGATGAATCCATAGACTCAATTATTTCTATGTGTACTGCTCACCTAGATAGGAAACATGACCACCCACCTTTTATTGCACATAACCTTCATGAGTCCTGTGAGCAGCAATAGTCCATGGCCCAAAGACATTAAGGAAAATGTTTGTGAAGGGTCTATCAGTTGGCAGATCAGACATTGGTTGCTGCTGCCTACCTTTTCATTTTTGGCACACTTGTCTTTGCCTCTTTACATGACTGATCCATATGCTAGTGGCAATTAGTGCATCCTCTGTGAAATGTTTGTCCTGCTGTATAACCTTTTCAAGGTAGTGTTGAATGAGCAGGGTGGCATTGTGTTGTTTACCCAGTGTTATTAAAAGGGTTTATTTACCTTCTAGTACCTTCCATTACCCAAACTAGACTGAGAAAAATTATAAGTGCAACACTTGTGTTTGCCCCTATTTATCATGAGCTGAACTCAGATATACAACTTTTTCTATGTACACAAAAGGCCTATTTCTCTCAATTATTGTTCAGAAATCTGTTTAAATCTGTGTTAGTGAGCACTTCTCCTTTGCAGAGATAATCCATCCACCTCACAGGTGTGGCATATCCAGATGCTGATTAGACAGCATGATTATTGCCTTAGGCTGGTCACAATAAAAGACCACTCTAAAATGTGCAGTTTTATCACACAGCACAATGCCACAGAGGTTTTGAGGGAGTATGCAATTGGCATACTGACTGCAGGAATGTCCACTAGAGCTGTTGCCCTTGAATTAAATGTTAATTTATCTACCATAAGCCGTCTCCAAAGGCATTTCAGAGAATTTTCCAGTACATCCAACCGACCTCACAACCGCAGACCACATGTAACCACACTAGACCAGGACCTCCACATCCAGCATCTCCACCTCCAAGATCGTCTAAGACCAGCCACCCGGACAGCTGCTGCAACAATCGGTTTGCATAACCAAAGAATTACTGCACAAACTGTCAGAAATTGTCTCAGGGAAGCTCATCTGCATGCTCGTCATCCTCATTGGGGTCTCCACCTGACTGCAGTTTATCGTTGTACCTGACTTGAGTCGGCAAATGCTCACATTCGATGGCGTCTGGCACTTTGGAGAGGTGTTCTTTTGACGGGTGAATCACAGTTTTCACTGTACAGGGCAGATGGCAGACAGCGTGTACGGCATTGTGTGGGTGAGCGGTTTGCTGATGTCAGCCAGCCAAGCATGGGAGACACTCGGACGCGGCTGAGACACTCGGAGCGCAGCAGGAGGGGGGCCCCTTTCCCGTCCCCGATAAAAGTGATCTTGCGGCGAATCCGCCGCAGAGACTACTTTTATCTGAAAAATTTCCACCCGCTAAAGAAGTGGATACTGGGGTATGGCAGCTAGCTGCTGCCATAACAACGGAGTTCCTCTTCAAAGAGCCGGCGTAAAACTGCGCAGGGCGGTCCGTAAGTAGTTAAAACATCTGTATATCTAAAAAACATTTTTTTTTACCTTCTTTAATGTCTGGTTCTTTGTCAAGTTTTTGTTGTTTAGACCTTTTAAACTCATTTTCCTTCTCGTCCTCAGTTTCGAAAAATGAATCTGTCAAGAAGTGTAATAAACCAGTTATGCTTTTGTCAATAAAATTATCACTTAGGTCTAAAGTGAATTTATGTAAAAATTTGTATCTCCCATCCCATGAACACATTGACCTAGTAAACATTGCAGAGTTGAAGAAATATCTCTGCTCTGCTCTTCATTTGTCTTGAGCCTAATGTCTGGTACACACTAAAAGAAAAAATTCCATATAAGGTACGATCGTTCGATTTCCGTATGTACACAACTTTCCACATCCAATTCAACATCCACAAACCAAAAATTCCAAAGCGACAAACTCTTTTTCTTGTGTGTGAACAGAACAAACAATTTTCATTTAACGTGTACCGTTTTCACACAGTTTTCGTACGAGAAATATCACATACGAAAAACTGCGCATAATCAGAAACAGCAAAAAAAAAAAAAAAAGCCCTTGTCGTACGAGAATTTTTGTACATTATTTCTATCCTCCATTCTGCCGTATTTTCTTATAGTGTGTACCCCTCTTTAGGCAATCTTAATTTAGACAGAGCAACTGATTGACCAGCTATGAATGTCATTAATCCCATGAGCTAAAACATATGTACAAATGCTTTAATTTTTTTACCTAAGTTTACTTAAGTTTCAGTACAGGAAAAGATTTACTTTTTTAATTGGGCTAAACAATTGGGTGTAGAGGAGACAGTCATTTGATTATAGGTTCACTTTTTTTTAAAAGTATTTACCTTCTGAATCTCTTTGTCTTTTCAAAATGTTGTGGGAGAAATATTCCTCTAAAACAAATGAAAGATTACTTGAAAAATTACACAATTTAAAGCACAGGGTGGTTTCAATGAACAATATCTATCCCTAAAAAGTATACCATATCAAATATTCTAAACAATCTACTTGCTTCTTATACCATATGGAAGCTTCTTCTTTATATTATTGACATATTACATAAAAAAATTAACATTTGCATTGTTCCCTGAAAAGCTTACAGTCTAATGTTCCCATTACGCTCACACATGTTCTGTAGCTAATTAAGGAGGAAACCTGTGTTGGTGGATTCTGAAAGAAAACCCAGAGAAAACTAGCAAAAATACAGGGAAAGCATTCATAAAGATATTGTTTCAGATAGGATCCAAACCCAGCAGCCAGAACTACACGACAAGAGATCTAATCAGTTAGCCATAATTCTTGTGTATTGCTAGGGGGACCTACTGTATGTGGGCTGGAACTGATTTTCCTAGGATTGCCTCTGCCAGGAATTCCTTTGATTTTAAAGCCAGGTTCCCCGCATCCAATTCGCAATAGCAGGAGATTTTGACCGGCTCTCTATGGAGCCGGTTCACATATCTCCGCTGCGGCTCCGGTGAGAATTGCACAGTCCTGTGCGTCTTTTGGTCCATTTCAGGTTCGAATTTAGCCAAAATTCGGGCTGAAATCTGACCTAAAACTGTGAACGGGGATGCACCAGACGTCTGTTGTGAGCCGCATGTGGCGATAGTGTGAACCCGGCCTAAAGCAGTATTAAACTCAAAACCAAATATTTATTATATTGTAGACATGTGCAATTCGTTTCGTAACGAATAGAAAAATTTGGCCGAATTTAGAATTTTTCGGACATTCGGATGCATCCGACTGTCCGAATAAAAAAACGAATTTCAACTAATACGAAAGTAATTATAACAAAAATAATGAATGAATTCAGCATGAACGTTAATTCGTTAAAGGTCTGATGAAACAAAAGATCAGCTTGGAGTAAATCTTACAGTCCAATCAGCTGATTATTTTTGTGCTTTTGTTACTGCCAAAGTGCATTACTGAGAACTGAGTCAGAAAGGTGTTGTATTGTATTTGAGCAGAGGAGAAAAGATATTGTCATTGTGTGTGTTAATGGATTTAGTAAACAAGTGACTTTCCGAAATACGAATCGTTACTACGAATATTTGTACATACAGTATCTCACAAAAGTGAGTACACCCCTCACAATGTAAAGTAGTGAGTGTACAGCTTGTATAACAGTGTAAATTTGCTGTCCCCTCAAAATAACTCAACACACAGCCATTAATGTATCTGTTACAGATGACAAGGAGAAGGCAGCTGTACTAAATACTTTCTTCTCCTTGGTCTTCACACAGGAAAAGGATGGGTACACTGACCACGACTGTATTGTTACTGCAGTAACACGTCACACGATCTACCCTTGTGGCTAACAGAGGCCAGGGTCCAGAAAGGATTAGAGAAGCTTAACATAAATAAAGCACCAGGACAAGATGGCTTTCACCTGAGAGTCCTTAAACTCAGTCAGGTTATAGCCAGACTGCTATTCCTAATCTTTATGGACAGCATACTGACAGGATTGGTATGAGCTGATTGGCGAAATTTCAGAGGGCTCCTTCATGAGTTATATGGAGTTTTTAATTTCTTTAGGTGTTAGGGTGTTACGTTTTTGCCAGGAACTAAATCTTCTGAGTCTTGAGCTCAGGCCGCCCATGAATTGGAGCATTATCTGTTCTGCCACCCAAGCCTTTACTTCAGTATTTGGACTTATATTTCTGCAGAACTGAATTGTAGTTGCAGTGAGTCTCATCTGGATCTGATCATGTAACCAATCAAAGTGATTAGCAAGCTGTTTAGGTCCACTGTGTTTCTTGGTTTCTTGCCAGATTATTGTTCTCCACACAACATCCTGCCTGTTGTCCTATAATACCGACCTGGGCTTGTGACCACCCCCATTGCTATTTCTCTGCCACCTTAACTCCCCTTGACTTGTGATCCTGATGCTGACTCTGTGGACTACTGGATTTCTCTTTTGGCCAGAAGAACTGTGTCTAGTCTGAGGTTTCCAGCCACTGATCTCCACTTTCTACACCCCTATTAGTTTTCTTATTGTTGCATTTATTAAATAATATATGTTTTATATGAGCAGTGTGAATGATTTTTTAGGCAAGACGATGGGTTTACTAAATGCAATTAGACAATTTGGGGTCAAACATGCCTTAGGCCATTACAAGCAATCAAAATGCATTAAAGTGATACTAAGGTCTAGTTTTTCCCCCTGTAAAAATAACAAACATGTTTTACTTACCTGCTCTGTTGCAGTGGATTTGCACAGAGCAGCCCAGATCCTCCTCCTGATTGGCTAGCTGACTGATCGACAGCAGCGGCAGCCAATGGCGCCACTGCTGTGTCGCAGCCAATCAGGAGGGAGAATCTCGTATGGCTGAGGGGATCGTGTACATCGCTGGACAGAGAGGGACCTTAGGTAAGTAATTAGGGGGTGCTGGGGAGGCTGTTACACACAGAAGGCTTTTTATCCTAATGCATAGAATACATTAAGATAAAAAACCTTTTGCCTTTATAACTCCTTTAAGCTAAACTCAGACTAGTACAAGGTAGATTTTGTTTGGTTGATATTCAGACTGCACATTATTCTTGGCACCTTGGACCTTTCTTTTTAACTGAAAATCTGACTGTTTTCTTGAGGGCTTGTTTACACTTGCTTTGACTTCCGAAAAGTGATCCTCATTAGGAAAGAGCATTTGGCAGGCAGTGAGGAGACATTGTATCACCTCCTCACAGCCTGTTTTAACCCCCTGTGCCCCGATGTCTTGCTTTGTGGCCATGGCAGGAATCACAACCCCTGAGAAGCTTGGTGGGCACTACTACCCGCCAAGCATGACCCATTCAAGTGAAAGGGGCTGTGCAGCTACACCCGTGCATCTGTGCACAACCATGGTTATACACAGTTGTGAGGGTGTACCCCTTTCACTTGAATGGGTCACACTCTGTGGGCAATAGTGCCCACTGAGCTTGACAGGGGCGGGTGATTCCTGCCACAGCCAAAAAGCAAGACATCGGGGCACAGCAGGTGTACATCCCTGGCCGCTGTCTCTGCAGCTAAAAAGGGCAATTAAAGGGGTGGTTATAATGTGCATCAACCATGGGGTTTTTACGACCTTCCTCCCACCACCACCACCATAAGTGTTAAATGGCCAGGATATGAGCTAATATCATTTGATTTGTATGTGTTATAAATACATTATAAACAAAGAAGCAAAAAAAATGGAATATGCAGGTGGTACCTCTATCAGATTCAATGACTTCATCCTGTGCTGTAAAGAGATGAGACTGATCTTTGGATTCATGTTCACCGTCATTCCTGTCCTGTGTTGAGTGAACATAAGATTCTACATCTGAAAATAAATGAAACAACATTTTCATATTGCAGACTCAATATAAGCAAACACATGCATGAAAAAAAAAGTATTAAGTGTAGCACCCTGATGTTTAGGCATGGTTGCTATACATTTTATTTGCCAAGTAATAGTTGCCTTGGCCAATTGCTAGGAGGTCAATTGATTTCGCCCTAATTCTGGAATTTCTGCACTTCTCTCTTCTGTTGCTAGGTGGCCGTGTATCTGGTGACACTAGATAAGACAAGGGCATTGCAAGGATAGATTAGGAATGAATGGGGTGTCTCAGCCAATGGGCAGAGATTTTCTTGAATCCCTTGGCCTGCTGGGAGAACCTATTTATTTGGGTGGAGTCAGGTGATCGGTGTTCTGTGCCACCTGGACAGCTGTCTGGGTAGACATGTGTTGTGCTGCCCCGGGCTGCTAGGCCATAAGCCTTGGGCCTATCCCAGGGACATCTATCTGCTAGGCTGTCTGAGGGCCTATCCAGAAGTAAGAGAGCAGCGTAGGGTTGGGACTACGGCTTGCAGACCAAACAGAAGTAACGGTTCTGCCGGCCAGAGAACTTGTCGTGGTTGGAGCTAGAAGGGAAGCTGTCGCCACTAGGGGCCATCCACCTTGTTACCGGAGACCACTGCCAAGCCAGGGACCCAGCCAGTGGAGGTGACGCTTGCAGAGCATTATTGTGTGCCAAGCCAGGGACCAAGCAGGTCAGTGGGGTGAAGCTTGAGGGGTATCTGTGAGTGCCAAGGTAGGGATCCAGCAGGGACGAGGGGGTGACGCTTGAGGAAGATAATGAGTGAGAAGATTGGAAGAGCTCAGGGGATCCAGTGGCAAGTGGATCAGCAAGTCTAGTTAAAGACTGGGAGATCAGCTGAGTGAAGTTCTACAATAGGAAATTGTAGAAGAAATGAAGGAGTTCATTGCAACCTTTGTTATAAACTGTTACAAGATTGTTGCCATAGAAGACAGCGGTCCTATTCATGCAGATGTGGCGTCTAGCTGGATGCCTTTCCCTGTGTGGCTGTCTGCCTATAGAAGTCTCATGAGTCTGCTAATTAACATTGCAACTACTAAAGGGTGTCCTTGTCCCAACGCTCTCTCCCACAGTTCTGTTTAAGAGACAATAAATCTCTTTGCATTTAAGAAGTGTCTGGCGCCCATCAATCTACCTTGTATCACACCCACCATGCCTTGTAACCCACTCTACACAGAAGGATGTCAGCTGTCTTTAAGGGTACTTTCACACTGGGTGGGGCTTCACGGCCGTAGTTTTTGCTGCGGCTTTTCAGCTGCTAGTGGGGTGCTTCTAACCCCCGCTAGCGGCCGAAAAAGGCTTAAAACCACCAGCAAAATGCCGCTGCAGCGGCGCTTTGCAAGCAGTACGGCCGCGCTGCCCATTGATTTCAATGGGCAGGGGCGCTTTAGGAGCGGTGTATTCACTGCTACTACCGCGCCTCAAAGATGCAGCTGGCAGGCCTTTTTTTACCGTCCTGCCAGCGCACCACTCCAGTGTTTCACACTGGAGAGAAAGGAGCGGCTCTTTCAGGGCGCTTTGCAGGCGCTATTTTTAGCGAAATTGCGCCTGCAAAGTGCCCCAGTGTGAAAGCAGCCTTACTCTGGAGGTCACCATTAGGCCTCTGTGGGTCCAGGACCTCGCTACAAAAGGATAAAGTATAAAGTGATGCAGCCATTCCTCACTCATATGCTAGAAATTATGTGGAGCTATGCAAGTAACAAAATGCCTAAATTGTTTGATGGAAGTCTGGAGGAGGGGGCATTCTTAAGCACACTGTTTCAAATAATGCAGCCATTCCCCATTCATATTCCAGAATGACAGTTTACTGAATAACATTTGCTTTTTATTTACAAAGTACAAAAAATGGTGCTTGAAGTTGAAGTTTAATCTGCCTATATTTTGCCCTCTTTGGTGCTTTCATGCTAATGACATTTTTAATTAAAAAAATTGTCACAAAACGAATATATGAAACGACTCCGTGTCCAAATGGACACAAGGAGCTGTGACTCGGCTCGGTGCTCCAATAGGAAGATGCTTGCTGTGGGGGCACTCAACAGAAGGGAGGGGCCAGGAGCACAGAAGAGGGACCCGAGAAGAGGAGGATCTGGGCTGCTCTGTGCAAAACCATTACATAGAGGAGGTAAGTGTGACATGTTTGTTATTTTTAACAAAAATAAACCTGAGACATTAGTATTTCTTTAAGACAGTCAAAATGGGAGTGTTGTCAACCCAATGAACCAATCCAATATACAGTATGAGGGAACCTATGTCCCATAGAAGCAAGTTACTGGTACCTCCAAGAGGAAGATGCAAGAAGAAAAATTAATGCAAATGCAAAGAGCATATAGAAAAAAGGAGAGAAAAAAAGTAGGAAGAAATAAGAAAAAGAAGGGTCCAAAATGGGAGAACGCCTGAGTTGTCAGCACCTTGTCCTAGGCACTGTGCCATAATTAGAGGAAGCGTTGAAGTTTGGATTAAAGCGGTTGTAAATCCTTACAGATCCCCAGTAGAATGACTGGCCTCAGGTGATACACAGAGATGAAACACATCCTCCTACATAAGTTGTAGCTGTTTAGTTACACTTGTCTGTTCCCTACAGCCATTCAAAGTGTAGAATTTACACATGATCTCTTAGCTCTGAAAAGTAGGGGGAGGAGAGCTGAAGTTACATCAGTGAGGAGAGTTCTGTGAGTAAATTGGATTTCACACAGCACACAGGTACAGAGTTGTAGTCCTGATAGAAATTCTGGGTTTCCAAGAATCAGTGTGAGAGGGCCAACATTGGTACAGATAACATATTTTCTATTTGCAGTAAAAGAGAGGTTGTTAAAGAGGTAAAGAATGGGTGGAAGGTCGATATTGTGGACAAATCCAAGGCACAGACATCAGGGGCAAAGGACTGGTAGATTATTCAATGCTCACCCAAAGCATGGCCTGAGCATGGAAAAACCAGTCAAGGATCCTGCTATATACCACTGCCATGTGACACAGCTTGGGATGGGGCAAGGCTGCACCACCCTCAGTTTTTCATTTAACCAAGATATCATGCCACAATTGCACTGGGGTTTGAGGCCACAGGTAAGAGAGCAAAGCCATTTTTATAGAATGAAAAAGACACGGGACGTGGATCAGTATGGTTTGAAAAACATAAAAAGAGGGGGAGAATGTCCATTTTATAAAGGGATCGTTGCCCTAGCCAAGAATGCTGCAAGGATGACCACTGGTGAGGCCTGTAATGGGTTAGGGCTCAGATCTGAAATTGTTTTGAGGGGTTAGGGTGATGTTTTCTCATATTGTTGTATTTAATAAATAATATACGTTTTATATGAGTAGTGTGGCTGATTTTTTTCTGGGGGAAATGTTGGACTGTGGTGGTTTCACCAAGTACAATTTATGCAAGGAAAGTTAGGGGGTCAAACAGGCCTTAGGTCATAACAACCAATCAACATGCATTTAACTCAGAGCAAGATGGATTTTGTTTGGTTGATATTCAGACTGCACAATACTCTTGTCACCTTGGACCTTTTTTTCTGTTGAAAATCTGATTGTCTTTTTATATAAAATGTCCAGGATATGAGCCAATAAGTATACAGCATACACAAACATCAAAAAAATCTGCTGACAGTACCTGTACCAACTTCCATGACTTCGTCCTGTACTGTGATGAGATCAGACTGATCTTTGGATTCATTTTCACCATCATTCCTGTCCTGTGTTGGGTGAACATAAGATTCTACATCTGAAAATAAATGAAACAACATTTTCATATTGCAGACTCAATATAAGCAAACCCATGCATGGAAAAAATTATAAAGTATAAAGTGATGCAGCCATTCCCCATTCATTTGCTGGAAAATATGTGGAGCTATGCAAGTATTAAAATGCCTTAATGGATGGATGGATGTCTGGAGGTGTGGGCATTCTTAAGCACACTGTTTCAAAAAATGCAGCCATTTCCCATTCATATTTCAGAATCACAGTTTACTGAATAACATTTGCTTTTTATTTACAAAGTACAAAAAATGGTGCTTGAATTTGAAGTTTAATCTGCTTGCGGCTGTAATGTATTGTCGGCTCCCGGTAATGTAGATGAAAAACCATTGAAAAAAATGGCGTGCGCCCCCCCCCCCCCCAGTTCATACCATACTCTTCTGGTCTGGTATAAATATTAAGGGGAACTCCACGCCAAAATGTAAAAAAAAATTACGTGGGGTCACCCCCAAAATCCATACCAGACCCTTATCCGAGCAAGCAGCCTGGCAAGCCTGAACCATACCAGGCTGCTTGCCCTCGACGGGGCCAATGGACCTGAAAAATAGGAGAAACCCCCCCTCCAATATACTCCACCTCCATGGGAGGCGTCCCGCTGACTGCTGTCTTTTCGCTGTGACAGCTCTTATATAGGCAAGGGCGGGGCCACCCGCTGACATAACCGGATGACCCCGCCCCCGATGATGGGACATGACCTCAGATGGGGCGGGGTCACTCGGTTACGTCACTGGGTGGCCCTGCCCTTGCCTATATAACAGCTGTCACAGCCAAGAGACAGCATCTGAGGGACGCCTCCCATCGAGATGTTTTTTTATTTATTTTTTCTAGGTCTGTCGGTGCCATGAATATTGATAGACATCACGGGACACTTTCTTTTTTTTTTTTAATACAGGACTTGTTAAAAACTGTATTGTGGTTTTTACTTTTTTACACTTTTTTGGTGTATGGGTAGTTTACATAGGAGGGGGCTGGGATCTGGGGGCTCCCTTGTCAAAGGGGGCTTCAAGATTCTGATAAGCCCCCCTCCTGCAGACCCCACAACCAATGGCCAGGGTTGTGGGGAAGAGGCACCCTCTTTTTAAAATGTTGGTGTGGAGTTCCCCTTAAAATCTATTCCAGACCCAAAGGGCCTGGTATGGACTGGGGGGGGGGGCATGCCGTTTTTTTTCTTTATTCTGTCATAGGTTTCCCCTTAACCACTTCAATACACTAGATTATATTATAAAGCAAATTTCTATCAGCGCAAATAATAATGTCCTTAGTCACTAAATAGTGATATGTGTAGTGGGTGAGATAGCAAAATCCCACCAAAAAAACAAGAAGTGAAAAAATTTTAAAAATACCCCCCCACTTGGCTGCTGCACACACAGAAAATGCATTCACTTCACATGTAGAATATATAAAACAAAACAGTGTTGCGCTTCCTAAATACAAAATAACTCCCCATAAATCCTTAAATGAGAATAAGTGATGAACTTGCAATATAGCAAGATACTGAGTGCACGATCAAATATTTGTGTTCCCTGACTGGGAATAGTGAGCCAAAAATGAAAAATACGTGTTCCCTGAATGGGAATAGTGAACAATAAACAAAACAATAAAGTCCACACACTAAAAAGAAATTAAGAGTCCAAATGCACAAGTATAGTCCTCAGAGTCTTCTGCATAAAAACGCACAACACACCACTAGTGCCTGAATAATGAAAATGCAAGTTCTCTCCTCTACCCCTATATCCTAGCCGCTCACCTCACGTTCTGACCCCTGTTTCACCAGAAGGTCAGAAAAAGCAGGTTCCCTCTCAGGGATATAAACGGATCAACTGGTCATGGAGCTCCTATTCCTTCCATGCTGCCTCCGGCTGATTAGATGGATACCAGCCAATACAGATTCCCTCAATGGGGTCCGGTGCACATAGGAATAGAAAAGGCAAAATCTAGAGCTCTCTGATTATCAAAACGGTTTATTTGCTCATTAAAACTTTAAAACGTTACTCACAAACGTAGCACTTAAGCAGTGCGGGCTCAGGATGCATAGAAACGACAAGATGCTCGCGTGATGACATAGCCACTGCGACTCCTTCTCCCCTATACGCGCTACGTTGAATTACTTCTTCAGCAAGGGGTAGAGAGTGGATGTCTCACCGCTGTTTAAATAGACTAATACTCTCTACTCAGGTGCACTGCATCATCACTCCCCGGTCCCGCCCACCATGCTGAACCAGGCCTCATGGCACACCCATTCGGGCTGACACAGGAAACAGGAAGTGGTTTGGTGCCAATTTTCACCACTTCCTGTTTCCTGTGTCAGCCCGCCCAGGGCGGAGAGAAGGTTGGTACCATTGTCGCATACAACCATTCCTGGTTCAAGTTGCCGTGTCATCAGCCACCTCTGAGCCTGCCCCTGGAGAGCTGACAGAATCTCTGCCCCAATGTGGCTCCTGTCCCCTAGGCAAACCAACTGAAGCACTGCATGGCATCTTTTAGCCTGACTGCTTGCATAGCCCCTTGAACGCTTACGGAACACTGCTGGTTCAGAGGACAATTCTGCAGAAGAGGCCATAGAGGAAGAAGAAGAGGAGGGAATTGAGCAGAGAGCTGTGGCAGAATCACCACCAGCTCTTTGAAGACGTGGTGGCGGAACAAGCTCCAACAACACTGAACCCTGTCCTGCATTCCTCCCAGCTGCCAGCAGAGTTACCCAGTATGCTGTGAAGGAAATGTAACATCCCTGCCCATGCCTGCTGGACCATGAGTCAGCGGTAATATGAACCTTGCTGCTGACCGCCCTGTCCAACGAGGCCAAAACATTGCCTTCCACGTGACGGATGGCCTTAGGTAAAAATAAATGGCGTTTTGGAACCTGCCACTGTGGTACAGCACATTCCACAAATTCACGAAAGGGGGCAGAGTCTACCAGCTGATAAGGCAGCAGTTGCAGTGCTAGCAATTTGGCCAGGCTAGCATTTAGATGCTGAGCATGTGGATGGCTGGGACCAACTGGTGGTGTACTGCTAGCAGATTGGCTGCAAAAACTTGTGACACCTATTGCTATACCTTCATTCCTCTCAGTGCAGATTTTTGAGAGGACTAAAGATAAAGTAGGGTTTGAGATCCCAGATGAGGAGCAAGGAGAAGTCCGCCTTTTTCTATGATGTGGGTCTTTCAGGTGCTGTTGAAAACAGACTGCGTGGCAGGTCGTCAAATGTCTGGTCAAGCATGTGGTGCCCAAGTGCCTGCTGTTCTGGTCACGCTTGATCCGCTTCAGACATAGGTTGCAAATAGCAATGTCGAAAAAGGCCCACACCAAGGAACTTTTAAAAGTCAGTGGGGAGCCGGCAGCGCCCTGCACCTGTGGAGTTCTGTGGTGTGATGCAATAGGGTGGCTGCCCTTAAGCTGCCCCCTGGAGGACACCCTGCCTCATTGTAGATGTGCCTACTCCTCCTCCTCGCTTTCCTCCTCTCCTCTCAGGCACCCAAGTACAGTCAGTGACCTCATCATCCCCAAATAGGAAACTTTGGCAGCTGCGTTGGAAGGCAAACTACTATGAGTCTGGGTGACAGAGGATGAGGAGGATCAGGACGGCTTTGTTATCCATTCCACCAACTCTTCTGCATGTTGTGGCTCAATAACACGGCCAGCAGCAGAAAAAAAGGACAAGCGTGCCCCATGGCCACCTACAGAGTATGGACCATGTCCATGACCACCACTGTTCACTGTAGACACAGAGGCTCCTTGCCCTCTTTTAGTGGCCTGTGAGTGTCTGCCTCTCCTTCGTGGCCTTCCGGACATGATGGGGATTTTTTTCACAGCACACTACACTGTATTATATACTGTGTACAGCACCTGAAGTGTATTAGAAACCGAACACACTGTATTATATACTGTGTACACCACCTGAAGTGTATTAGAAACTGTACGCCAGCTGCACAGTATGATATACTGTGTACACTAGCTGAAGTGTATTAAAAACTGTACAAACTGTATTATATACTGTGTACACCATTTGCACTGTATTGGAAACTGTACACCAGCTGCACTGTATTATATACCGTGTACACCAGCTGAAGTGTATTATAAATTGTACACACTGCATTATACAACGTGTACACATCCTGCACTGTATTAGAAACTGTACACAGGCTGCACTGTATTATAAACTGTGTACACCACCTGAAGTGTATTAGAAACTGTACACACTGTATTATATACTGTGTACACCGCCTGAAGTGTATGCAAAGTATAAATATATATATATATATATACAAATACACCGCCTGAAGTGTATTATATACTGTACACCACCGAATGCACTGTATATATAGGCTACACTGAATGCAGAGTATATATATACATGTATATATATATATATATATATATATATATATATATATATATGTAGCGGGTATACACTTTCCTAGTGTATTTAAAATTGGCAGAGACACCAGTAGTGTGCAGTTCCCTGCGGCCCAGCGGGTGGCACTGTCGCCTTGGGCTGGGGTTGCATCATTGCTGTGTGCCGTACCCCCTTTTTGTCCTCCCTCGGCAGCGGTATGGTGGGGCGGGAACCCGCCGTGCTTGCTGGGAGAGGGTATAAAGGGGCCGGCCATCTTTGTCACGGGGTCGAGTCCCAGGCACCTTCAGCCTGAGGGCGGTGGTCGGATGGAGATCCTAGGTGGCTTAGGCCTAGAGGACCTCCGGAGGTCGTGTTCCATCCCAGGCACCTTTAGCCTGGGGTGAGGTACTCGGATGGAGGTCTGGAGCTCAGTGCCCACCACTGAGTTCCGCGAGGGAAGGAATTCCTAGGGAACCCCGGGAGTGGGTACCCGAATCCAGAGGCGTAATGGACCGGGAGGGGGTACTTGCTTGAAGACCTGGTGCAGCATATTGCCAGTGACAGGTGAGCCTCCACCGGAGACCGCCTGGAAGGATATTCCCCCTCGATCGGAGACCGCAACCCACTTTCAGGAAGGAAAGTGGAGAGTTCATTGTGTCTGGGCCTACTCGTATCCACACCCTTCTGTCTGTTCTACTCATTGAGGGAGTCCAACTGTCTGTGTGTTACTCTGTTCAGGAAGAATAAAGAAGTGTTGGACTTTAGTGGTGTGGGGCTCATTTTCTGGCAGATATTGTTCAAGGAAACCATCAGGAGGAGGCTCCAGGTGCCGAACACTGACCCGAAGGTAAAACAGGAACTTTGCTTACACCACACAAATATCTGTGGTGAAGGCTTGGCATGGTGACCCCGCTCTCTCTCCTCTAAGGTACCCCTAGACAAGAGACAGACGAGCTGATAAGAGAGGGAGAGAGAGGAGGCCGCTACATATATATATATTGTAATGTTCGGGGAACCAGCTAGATCGCAGGACACAGGCTTTTCAAACAAAAAGGACGTTTATTAAACTTAAATGGCTTCACAGCAGCAAAAACAAAAGAAATAACAGTCTCACCGACTTGTAGAGCTTAGAACTGCTATCGCAGTTAAACAGTCCTTACTTGAGGTTGCAGGTAAGTTCCCCAGCTAGCAGGCTTCCAGGCAGGACACTGCCATGTGCTTTTACAGCTTTTACAGCTTTTACAGCTGTGAGGGGGTTAGCTCGGCAGCGGGTGTGTGTGACCCCCGAGATGGGCTCCCCACACAAAAACAGGCCCAGCAAACCGAGGTTGTGGTTTTCAAAATCAAAAAGGTGCGGTTTATTTTCTATTTACAGTGACAAAACACAGCAAAGCAAAAGAAACATAAACAAAATAAATCCTGGTCAACTTGACCTCTGACTAAACATACAGGTTTCCTAACTAACAACTGGGATCAGCCTAGTGCTGTCCTAGTCCCTAAGTCCCTGGTTTTAAATGTCCAAGCAAATAGCCACACAGGCTTTGTCTCACCGCACAGGGGTTCACTCTCCCTAGACAGTCCACACAGGTCTGGTTCCAGGCATGAGCTAACATCTAATGAAGCTGGGAGTTCTTATAGAGGCCTAAATGAGCTGACAAGCTTCAGCTGGTCTCATCAACTCCCTGTCTGCACGACGCCCCACACTCTCCCTAGAGGTATGAGTCATCCATGAGCCCACTAGCCTCAGCTGGGCTTATACAACACTCCACCTAGTTGTATAAGTCGGCGTAAAGCCTGAATCTGGGCGAAATATATCTACCCCCCTGGATGCAACCAGGTGACTTTACCTTCCTGCTGTCACATACCCCCCCTCTTGTTTTAACCTCGGGGTTGGAACACCAGCAATCAGGCATTCATGTACTCGAGACAAAGCATCCACATTCCCCATTTGAATGCCAGGGCGATGCTTTACTGTGAAGTTGAATTCCTGGAGGGCCAGGAACCACCTATTCACTCTTCTATTTGTTTCCTTGTTTTGAGCCATCCACTTTAACGGAGCGTGATCCGTAACCATATCAAAGTGCCTACCTAGCAGGTAGTACCGAAGGGAATCTAGAGCCCACTTCACCGCTAAACACTCCTTTTCAACGGTGGCGTAATTTACCTCATGGGACTTCAACTTCCTGCTGAGGTAAATGACTGGGTGCTCTTCCCCGTTCCAGACCTGGGACAATACTGCTCCTAACCCCACATCTGACGCATCACTTTGTACGACAAAGTCTTTAGAGAAGTCGGGTGAGTACAACACTGGCTGGCTACATAAGGCTTGTTTCAAGAATTGGAATGCTGCCTCAGCCTCGGGGGTCCATTTAATCATGACCGACCCTTTCCCCTTCGTCAGGTTGGTTAGGGGCACAGCCTTAGAAGCAAAGTGGGGAATGAATCGCCGATAATACCCAGCGATTCCCAGAAAGGCTCGTACCTGCTTCTTGCTGTTGGGACGTGGCCAACTCTGGATGGCCTCGACTTTGTTGAGTTGGGGTTTTATTACTCCCCTCCCAATGGTGTACCCAAGATATTTGGCCTCCTCCTGCCCAATGGTACACTTCTTGGGGTTAGCCGTAAACCCCGCTTCCCGAACAGAGTCCAGGACTGCTTGCACTTTTGGCAGATGTGAGGCCCAATCTGTGCTATGGACAATTACGTCATCCAGGTAAGCCGCAGCATACTTCCGATGGGGCCTCAGCATCTGGTCCATTTCCCGCTGGAATGTGGCTGGCGCATTCTGTAACCCGAACGGCATTCTTTTATATTGGAACGCCCCGTCTGGGGTTACAAATGCGGTTTTCTCTTTGGCCGACTTGGCCAGGGGGATTTGCCAATACCCTTTTGTGAGGTCAAGAGTCGTCATGTATCGGGCTGTTCCCAGCCGGTCGATCAACTCATCTATACGTGGCATGGGGTAGGTGTCAAATTTTGTAACTTTGTTCAACTGACGAAAATCGTTACAAAATCGCCAGCTCCCATCCGGTTTAGGCACCAACACAATGGGACTAGACCAATCACTTTGGGACTCCTCTATCACCCCTAAGTTCAGCATTTTCTGTACTTCCTCCCGTATTGCCTCCCGTCGGGCCTCTGGGATCCGATAGGGTTTTAACTTCACCCTTTCACCGGGCGGGGTAATGATGTCATGCTCTACCCCAGATGTTTGTCCCGGCAGCTCAGAGAATACCTCCTTGTTGCGAAGCACAAACTCCTTAACCTCCTGTTGTTGGGGTTGTGACAAGGTGGCTGCTATTCCAACCTCAGGAATCACGCAACCAGTTTGAGCTGGTGACCAAGTGTCTGCGACTAGGGACTCTCTATCCCTCCAGGCTTTCAACAGATTAACGTGATAGATCTGTTCGGGCTTTCGCCTTCCTGGTTGTCTGACCTTGTAATTCACTTCGCTCACTTTTTCCATTATCTCGTAGGGGCCTTGCCATTTGGCAAGGAATTTACTTTCAACCGTAGGGACAAGTACCAGTATCCTATCCCCCGGGGAAAAGGTACGGGTCTTGGCTCCACGGTTGTACACTCTCTGCTGTGCTAACTGCGCTTGGGCCAAATGTTCCTTCACGATGGGCATTACCTGTGCAATTCGGTCTTGCATCAGGGCGACATGCTCAATCACACTCCTGTGGGGAGAACTCTCACTTTCCCAAGTTTCCTTGGCAATATCCAACAGCCCTCTTGGGTGTCTCCCATACAGTAACTCAAAGGGGGAGAATCCCGTAGAGGATTGGGGCACCTCCCTAATAGCAAACATCAGATAAGGAAGTAGACAGTCCCAATCCTTTCCATCTCTATCCACCACTTTCTTCAACATTTGTTTTAGGGTTTTGTTGAATCTTTCAACCAGCCCATCGGTTTGGGGGTGATACACAGATGTACGTAATTGCGTCACTTTGAACAATTTACACAGCTCCTTCATAACCCGAGACATAAAGGGTGTACCTTGGTCCGTAAGCAGTTCTTTACAAATACCCACCCGGCTAAACACAAGAGATAGCTCTTTGGCTATGGTTTTGGCCGAGGTATTTCGGAGAGGGATCGCTTCTGGATAACGGGTGGCATAGTCCATTATAACTAATATGTACTGGTGCCCCCTAGCGGACTTGATTATAGGACCTACCAAATCCATGGCGATCCTCTCAAACGGGACCTCAATGATGGGTAGAGGGACCAGCGGGCTACGGAAATGTGGCATCGGGGCCGACCTCTGACACACAGGGCAGGAGGAACAATAATTTTCTATGTCCTTCATCACCCCCGGCCAATAGAATCTCTGTAATACCCTCTCTCGGGTTTTCTCTGTCCCCAGATGACCTCCAAGAATGTGCCCATGGGCCAACTCCAACACCAACTTCCTGTAAGGTTTGGGCACCACAAGCTGCTCAACGGTTTCTTCTGCCCTTTTTGCCACCCGATACAGTAGGTCCTTCTCTACGCTGAAGTATGGGTAAGTGCAGGTATTATCTGGGTTCACTAACTCGCCATCTATTTTCACTACGTTTTCCCGTGCCTTTATTAGGGCGGGGTCTTTCAACTGTTCTGTGGCAAAGTTTTCCCTGTGAACCTCAAGATCAGAAAACTCCACAGACGGTAGGTTTTCGTCTGAGGAGGTGGGCTCCTCTCCAGTTTCTTGAGTCTCCCCTGCCAATACTGATAAGGGAAATTCCGGAGAGTCCTCACCACTCTCAGGGGAGTTCTGGCTATCACATTCCTGGTACATAGGGGCACCAGTGGGGGGCTCAGGATCATCCCACAGTTCCCAGAACTTCGGAAAATCCCTTCCCACAATGGCGTCATGCGGTAACTGAGATACTAAGCCCACTGGATGAGAGAGGGTACCTTTGGGGGTCTCGAAACACACTGTAGTCACTGGATACTCTCGGGTGTCCCCATGCACACAAATAACAGCTACCTTGCTATTCCCAGAGACCTCTGTTTTAACTAACTCAGCCTTTATCAGGGTCACAAGGCTACCTGAATCCAGCAATACCACAACATTTCTACCATTAACACACATTTTGCATAAATGTTTCTCAGTTCCTCGAATGGCAGTGCATGCGACTGTCGCACACAGCGACTGACGTCTGCCCGTCAGAAAGTCACACTGCATGGGTTCCTCCACAACCGGGCAATTGGCTGCAATATGTCCCGCTTGCCGGCAGCGGTAGCAAACGATCCTTCTTGCCGCCTCTTGAGCCGCTGATTTCCCAGGCTGTTCTCGCCAAACTTGGGGTAGAGCTCCCACCCTCTCACTCTCTCCACCCTCACCCCTTGGAATCCTCTTATCCGCCCCTGGGGATGGTCTGGTCTTAGGGTGGAAAGTCCGAGTGTCTCTGGAAGAGGCCGTCAGGTTCTCTGTAGCCAAGTATTTCTCCACACGATCCACAAGACCATCGGCCGTCTCTGGGTCTCCATGGCTTACCCACTTTTGGATGGCAGTAGGAAGAGCTCTCAAAAACCGATCCATTACAACACGTTCCACAATCTTTGGTGCGGACAAAGTCTCTGGCTGTAGCCACTTTCTGCTCAGGTGAATGAGATCATACATTTGAGACCTGGGGGGTTTTCCAAGCTGGAAAGTCCAGTTATGCACACGCTGAGCCCGGACAGCCTGGGTGACACCCAGCCTTGCCAATATTTCAGCTTTTAGCATCACATAGTCTTTTGCTTGGTTAGGCTCTAGGTCATAGTAAGCTTTCTGCGATTCACCAGTTAACAGAGGAGCCACCAGTCCAGCCCACTGCTCCTCAGGCCACTTTTCTCTTTCAGCGGTCCTTTCAAATGTGGTCAAAAATACCTCTGGATCATCCTCTCCAGTCATTTTTGTCAATAAACGACTCACCCCAAAGGACGCGGTATTAGTGGGACGGCTTTCCTCACTGGTCTGCGGACGTTGCTGCATTACTGCTTCCATCTGTTGTTGTAGTCTCTGCTCTTGCTTCTGCAACAGGTCTATGAAGCGGGCCTCAGATTGCTGCTGGGCTTGTTGCTGAGCCTCCAGACTCTGTTGCAAAGTTACGTTTGTCTGCTGCTGGGCTGCAAGGCTCTGTTGATGAGCTTGCTGCTGGGCTGCAAGGCTCTGTTGATGAGCTTGCTGCTGGGCTGCGAAGTTCTGTTGTTGAGCTGCAAGGCTCTTTTGCAAACCTGCATTTGTCTGCTGTTGATTGGCATTTGCTAGAGCCAGCTGCTTCAGTATCTCCTCCATGCTGGCTTAAAAAAAAAACTGCCACTGGTTCTCCACCAACTGTGAGGGGGTTAGCTCGGCAGCGGGTGTGTGTGACCCCCGAGATGGGCTCCCCACACAAAAACAGGCCCAGCAAACCGAGGTTGTGGTTTTCAAAATCAAAAAGGTGCGGTTTATTTTCTATTTACAGTGACAAAACACAGCAAAGCAAAAGAAACATAAACAAAATAAATCCTGGTCAACTTGACCTCTGACTAAACATACAGGTTTCCTAACTAACAACTGGGATCAGCCTAGTGCTGTCCTAGTCCCTAAGTCCCTGGTTTTAAATGTCCAAGCAAATAGCCACACAGGCTTTGTCTCACCGCACAGGGGTTCACTCTCCCTAGACAGTCCACACAGGTCTGGTTCCAGGCATGAGCTAACATCTAATGAAGCTGGGAGTTCTTATAGAGGCCTAAATGAGCTGACAAGCTTCAGCTGGTCTCATCAACTCCCTGTCTGCACGACGCCCCACACTCTCCCTAGAGGTATGAGTCATCCATGAGCCCACTAGCCTCAGCTGGACTTATACAACACTCCACCTAGTTGTATAAGTCGGCGTAAAGCCTGAATCTGGGCGAAATATATCTACCCCCCTGGATGCAACCAGGTGACTTTACCTTCCTGCTGTCACACAGCTTTCCACTGTCCACCATTCACCATGCACAGTCTCCACTATACTCCTCCACTCCCATCTACAACTTCCTGTCTGTCTTAAACCACTTCCTTGGACAGGTGCGTTAACCCTTTCTATTCCCTTAAAGGAACCACAGTCCAAACAGAGGGGAAATATAGCGTCCTTCCAGGACCCAGCCACGGCGTCCTGTACATATCCCCCCCCCCCGTGCCCCAACGCCAAGGAGGTGGAGGCAACAGTGGAGCTAAAACAATGGACTCGGGAGAGGGCATCTGCATTTTGATGCAGTCTCCCGGGCCTATGCTCCACTACAAATTTAAATTCCTGGAGCGCCAGGAACCAACGAGTAATCCTGGCATTAGTCCCTTTACCTTGCCTCATCCATGTTAAAGGGGCATGGTCAGAAATCAGCCTAAACTTCCTCCCCAAGAGGTAATATCTGAGGGATTCCAGAGCCCACTTAATGGCCAGACACTCTCGTTCAATTCTAGCGTAGTTTTTCTCCGCTGGTGTCAACTTCCTACTGAGGAAAACTACTGGGGGCTCCTCACCATGAATAACCTGTGACAACACAGCTCCCAATCCTACATCGGAAGCATCAGTCTGGACAACAAACTTGTTTGAATAATTGGGTGCTATCAGGACAGGGTGTTGGCACAGTGCTGACTTGAGCTCCAAAAAAGCCTTTTCAGCATCTGCATTCCATCCCACCATGACCGATTTCCGACCCTTAGTCAGATCGGTCAATGAAGACGCCAATGTGGCAAAGTTGGGTATGAATCTCATGTAGTATCCCACCATGCCCAGGAATGCACGAATCTGTTTTTTTGTGAGGGGGTGGGGCCAATTCTGTATAGCTTCTACCTTGCTAACCTGAGGTTTCACCACCCCTCTACCCACAATATAGCCCAGGTA
Source organism: Rana muscosa (assembly GCA_029206835.1). Classification (NCBI taxonomy): domain Eukaryota; kingdom Metazoa; phylum Chordata; class Amphibia; order Anura; family Ranidae; genus Rana; species Rana muscosa. The sequence goes on from CM055127.1 coordinate 176,563,158, forward strand.
TTTCACCTCCTCCATTCCCAAAGCACACTTTTCAGGGTATATTGTAAACCCCTCCTTCCAAAGAGAGTCCAGTACTGCCTGGACTTTGGGCAAGTGTGCTTCCCAGTCTGCTAAATATGACTATGTTGTCCAAGTACACCGAGGCATACTCCTGGTGAGGTCGTAAAATCCTATCCATCGCTCACTGGAATGTGGCTGGAGCAGTTTGCAGGCCAAAAGGCATTCGTTTGTACTGAAAACTCCCCTCTGGGGTAGAAAAAGCAGTTTTTTTCTCTAGCAGCCTTAGTCAATGGGCTTTGCCAATACCCCTTGGTAAGGTCTAATGTTGTGATATACCTGGCTGGACCTAGTCTCTCAATAAGCTCATCTACCCGGGGCATGGGGTAGGCATCAAACCGTGAAACCTCATTAAGTTTCCGGAAATCATTGCAGAATCGCAGAGTCCCGTTGGGCTTTGGTACCAACACAATCGGGCTCGACCACTCACTCTGCGATTCTTCAATGATCTCCAGGTCTATCATCTTCTTCACTTCCTCTGAAACGGCCTTCCTTTGAGCCTCTGGGATGCGGTAGGGCCGGACAAAAACTTTGACTCTAGGTTCCGTGATAATATCATGTTCTATGACACTAGTTAGCCCTGGCAAGTCTGAAAACTTTTCTTTATTTCTCTGCAAGAACACCTTTGCCTGCTGACTTTGGATTTTAGACAGGGTACTTGCTACTTGGACACTCTCCACCCCAACCTGAGGCTCAAGTCTTGCACTAGCCAGGGAGGTCACCGGTTCCCTGTCTGTCCAGGGCTTTAACAAGTTGACATGATATATCTGATACGGTTTCCTCTTGCCTGGCTGGTGGACTCTATAATTTACCTCTCCCACTTTTTCCACAACTTCAAAGGGACCTTGCCATCTGGCCAAGAATTTACTTTCCACAGTGGGAATTAGTACCGCTACTCGATCCCCCACTTGGAAGTGCCTTATTTTAGCAGCCCTGTTATAGACCCGTCGTTGAGCCTCCTGGGCTTTTTGCAAATGCTCTTTGACCAATGGCATCACAGTTTGGATCCTTTCCTGCATTTGGGAGACATATTCAAGAACACTCTTATGCTGAACAGGTTCACTTTCCCATTCCTCTTTAATAAAGTCAAGTAGTCCGCGAGGTCTCCGCCCAGATACCAACTCAAAGGGTGAAAACCCAGTAGAGGCCTCTGGCACTTCTCTGATAGCAAACAGGAGAGCTGGTAACAGGCAGTCCCAGTCTTTCCCATCCCTTTGTACCACTCTCTTGAGCATAGACTTAAGGGTCTTATTAAAGCGTTCCACCAACCCGTCCGTTTGGGGATGGTAGACCGATGTGCGCAGCTGTTTAATCCGGAACAGCTTGCACACATCGGCCATAACTCTCGACATAAACGGTGTGCCCTGGTCTGTGAGTATTTCCTTGGGAAAACCAGTCCGTGTAAACAACTGGAATAATTCCTGGGAAATAGCCTTAGAGGAGGTATTCCGCAGGGGAAGCGCCTCAGGATATCGGGTGGCATAGTCAAGAATCACCAATATGTAGGAGTAACCTCGAGCCGGCTTTACCAAGGGACCCACTGTATTCATGGCTATCCTCTCGAACGGGACCTCAATTATGGGCAGAGGGACCAAAGGGCTCCGGAAGTAGGTCACCGGAGCGGTCAACTGACAGGTGGGACAAGAGGTACAGTATTTCTTTACCTCTGCCTTCAGACCTGGCCAGTAAAACCGATCGGTAATCCGTGCCTCCGTCTTCTCAACTCCCAGGTGTCCCCCTAACACATCATCATGGGCCTGGTCCAGAACCTTTCGTCTATATTGTTGGGGTACCAACAATTGTTCTACCAAATTTTCTCTCACCTTGGTAACCCGATACAATAACTCATTATATATTGTGAAGTGTGGCCACCGCTCATTCGCACCTGGCTCTTGGGGAACCCCATTTACTACTACAACTTGTTCCCGTGCACGGGCCAAAGTGGGGTCCTGCATCTGAGCAGTACCAAACGCCCCCTGGGGAACACCCAAATCTGGCAAGGCAGGGGTGTAGGCCACTTCCTCGTCCTCTTCCCCCAGCATTACATGAAGTGGGGAAGGTTCTCCCCCCTCAGTGTTTTGGTAGGTCTGTGGACCACATATCTTGACATTCTCAACAGTATCAGCTCTACTTTCACCACCATTAACCCAATCATTAGCATTTTCATAATTTGGATCCACATTAAGAACATTAGGCAGTTCAGGGTTATTCCTCTCAGCAGCAGGAACAGGGAGGCTAGTTTCTCCCCAATCTCTGAACTGTTCTCCTTGTTCCCACAGTTTTGTAAACAGAGGACAGTCTCGTCCTATTATAACATCATGTACCAAGTTCTTTACCACCCCCACCTCTTGAGTACCAGTGCCACATGCTGAGGAGATGGACACCGAGATGAGAGGGTACTCTCTAGTGTCCCCGTGAATGCACACCACCCATAAGGTTTTGATTACCGGACCGATCTTCCCAATTACTCTAGGATGAACCAGGGTTACCATGCTTCCGGAGTCCAAAAAGCACGGGCAGGGAGGTGGTTCACTTGGACTTCACACTCAAATTTTTCCTCACCCAGGTCGAGTGTGGTGCATACTTTATGGGCATAAAAAGACCCCCTCCGAAAAACCCCGCATTCCATGGGCTCCTCTTGCAGTGGGCAGTGTGCCCGGGTATGACCCCAGGAATGACATCGCCAACATTGTACGTCTCCTCCTCTCCGAACATGAACAAAACGCTGAGGAGGTACCGGGAGTGACTCTTGACCTTCTGGGGTGTTTGCTCCAGGACTCCTTGGGACATCCTTTCGAAGGGCAGCAGTTAGTCGAACAGGCCGTGGCAGACTGGGTCCTATGCTCTTGGTAGGTCTGAGCAGGTCCTCCACCACTGTATATCGTTCCACCATCTCGACAAGGAGGTTTGCTGTTTTGGGGTCTCCATGGCTGACCCACCATTGAAGGTCGTCTGGCAGGGATCTCAGGTATCAGTCCAGCGCGACCCATTCCACAATTTGGGGGCCAGACAACACCTCAGGCTGCAGCCATTTTTTTACCAGTTGCACCAGGTCATGCATTTGAGACCGGGGTGGCCGATCTGGATGAAACTTCCATTGGTGTACTCGTTGGGCCCGAACGGCCGTAGTCACCCCCAGACGAGCCAGAATTTCTAACTTTGACTTTTGATAGTCTTTGGCATGATAGGGTGGCAGGTCGAAGTAGGCTTTTTGAGGATCTCCGGTGAGAAAAGGAGCAATGAGGCCGGCCCACTGGTCCTGAGGCCACCCTTCTTTCTCTGCCGTCCTCTCAAATGTAGCAAGAAATGCCTCTACATCATCGCTCAGGGACAATTTCTGCAGAAAATGGCTTGCCCTCACAGTCACCTGGTTGCCAGGGGCAACAGCCACTTGCTCCCGACCCTGAGACAGCTGCTGCACTGCTTCCTTTAAGACAGCCACCTGAGCCTGCATAACCTCTTGCTGGGCTGCTTGCTGGGTCACCAATAGGCGAGTATTTTCTTGATGCAGCTGATTAGCTAGGGACAACTGTTTAACTAGCTCCTCCATTGCTTCGGCTTTCAACGTTTGTGCAGCTTTAACCCATGACATAAATCCAATGTACTGTCCCTTTAACTGTCAGTTCAATGTCATGTTCAATGCAAATAAAAAATAAAAATATTTTTTTTTCTTCTTATGCCTGTTATTCTGTCCTGCCCGCATTCGAGCACCAGTGTAATGTTCGCGGAACCAGCTAGATTGCAGGACACAGGCTTTTCAAACAAAAAGGACGTTTATTAAACTTAAATGGCTTCACAGCAGCAAAAACAAAAGAAATAACAGTCTCACCGACTTGTAGAGCTTAGAACTGCTATCACAGTTAAACAGTCCTTACTTGCAGGTAAGTTGCAGGTAAGTTCCCCAGCTAGCAGGCTTCCAGGCAGGACACTGCCATGTGCTTTCACAGCTTTTACAGCTTTTACAGTCTCCACTATACTCCTCCACTCCCATCTACAACTACCTGTCTGTATTAAACTACTTCCTTGGACAGGTGTGTTAACCCTTTCTATTCCCTTAAAGGAACCACAGTCCAAACAGAGGGGAAATATAGCGTCCTTCCAGGACCCAGCCACGGCTGTACAATATATATATATTTATGGTTGGAGCCCTATGGCCGATAGGACATGGGTAAGATACATAGACGCGGACTTACAACATAGATAGACCTGAAGTGTGCCCTGGCCTAATGGACGGTATGCCAAAATATGGGGGCATACCCAAGATTAGTGGTAGATATTGTGGAGAGTAGTGATGAGCCGAACACCCCCGGGTTCGGTTCGCACCAGAACCCGCGAACGGACCGAAAGTTCGTACGAACATTAGAACCCTATTAAATACAATGGATGCGAACGTTCGAATTCTAAAGTGCTAATTATAACAACTATTATGCATGTTATTGTCCTAAAAAGGGTTTGGGAACCCGGGTTGTGCACCCGGGTCAATGCAAAAAGAAGTTTTAAAAACGGTCGTTTTTCGGGAGCAGTCATTTTAATGATGCATAAAGTGAAAAAAAAAAGTCAAATATTCCTTTAAATATCGTACCTGGGGGGTGTCTAAAGTATGCCTGTGAAGTGCCACGTGTTTCCCGTGTTTAGAACTGTCCCTGCACAAAATGACACTTCTAAAGGAAAAAAAAGCCATTTAAAACTGCTTGCGGCTTTAATGTAATGTCTGCTCCCGGTAATATGGATGAAAATCTTTAAGAAAAATGGCATAGCTACCCCATGACCCCCCCCCCTACCCCAGCCCATTACCAGCCCCTTTGGGTCTTGTATGGATATTAAGGGGAACTCCGCACATAAAATAAAAAAGGCCCTATATACTCTGAACAGCCGTATACAGGCGGTGCATACAAGACAGGGACTGTAGGTTTGTTCTTATGTAGAATCTGTTTGTAATTTTGAACAGGTACATTGTTTAAGTGTAGCTCCAGCCCAAAAATCTATTTTTAAACTTTTTGGAAAACACAGGTAAGGGTTATCACCCCTGTAACATTTGTTTTGCTGTCTGTGCCCCTGTTCAGAACATTTCACCTCACTTTCCGTCCCAATGACAACTGTTTTTGAAATGTGGTGTTTTTCTTGAAACAAGGATTGCTGATAAAGCATCAGTACAGAGGAGACACCTTTCTCCCATATTAATTCTTACAGGAGAGAATTTTCCTTCCAAGGGGTAGATTTCCTCTCACTTCCTGTTGTCTTCTTGCGTTTGCAAGTAGGAGTCGTTTGTAAGTTGGATGTTTGAAAGTAGGGACCTGCCGTATATACTCTGCAGAAATAGGCCCCTTAGTTGTTGGTGTTGGCACAACACTGTAAGCACTCACAGTTACTCTTGGTTGGTGCTGGAACGCCCTGCTGTCAACTATTATATCAGGAATTTTAATTACATATAATTGTTGAACAGTGGTAGTAAAAATTGGGCCTTTGATGGTGGTGCTGGTGCCACAACACTGTAAGCCCTGACAGTTACTCTTGGTGGGTGCAGCAATGGGCCCTGCTGTGAATTATTAGATCAAGAATTGTAATTGCATGCCCCTGTTGAACAGGGGCTGAAAAATTGGGCCTTTCGTGGTGGTGGTGGGGGTGGTGGTGTTGCCACAACACTGTAAGCCCTCAGAGTTACTCTTGGTGGGTGCAGGAATGGGCCCTGCTGTGAATTATTAGATCAAGAATTGTAATTACATGCCCCTTTTGAACAGGGGCTGAAAAATTGGGCCTTTCGTGGTGGTGGTGGTGGTGGCGTTGCCACAACACTGTAAGCCCTCAGAGTTACTCTTGGTGGGTGCAGGAATGGGCCCTGCTGTGAATTATTAGATCAAGAATTGTAATTACATGCCCCTTTTGAACAGGGGCTGAAAAATTGGGCCTTTCGTGGTGGTGGTGGTGGTGCCGTTGCCACAACACTGTAAGCCCTCAGAGTTACTCTTGGTGGGTGCAGGAATGGGCCCTGCTGTGAATTATTAGATCAAGAATTGTAATTGCATGCCCCTTTTGAACAGGGGCTGAAAAATTGGGCCTTTCGTGGTGGTGGTGGTGGTGGCGTTGCCACAACACTGTAAGCAGGGCCGTCAGAACAGGAGAGGCAAACCAAGCAACTGCTTGGGGCCCCAAGCTGGCCTGGGGCCCCAGCAGAGCGGCCCCCCTCCCGCGATCGGCGCCCCCCCTCCAATTCAGGCGGGGGGGGAGACCATCGGCACACCTGTCACTGTGAGACAGCAGCAGCATTGCTTTTAAATAAGTGCACAGTGGCTACGGTGTGTGCTGGAATCCAAAGCTCCTTTCTGTCTCCCCCCCCCCTCCAGTGTCCTGCACAGTCTCTGGTATCTCTGACTCAACCTCCTCCCCCCCCTCCAATCACCAGTGCGGAGTGATGAGAGAATCGGGAGGCGGAGCTCACTGAAGCTCCTGTCGGGCTGGCCAGAGGAAGGGAGGAGGTGAGCTGAATTATTTTTTTCCTGAGAAAAGTCTCTCCTAGGAAGCAAAGCTGCAAAGTTTAGGAGTATTTGTATTGCAAGTGATGCAGTAAAGGGTTAAGGTGACAGGAGAATCAGACGAGATAGAGAGTGTATGGGGGGGGGGCAGTGACTGTGCAGCCCAATCACAGCTGACAGATACCTCCTGAGCAGCACACATGTAATACAAACATCCCCCAATCACTCAGACTAGATAATGTGACAGTAATGTGTGACCATTCATGTAACCTTTATATATGTGATGAGTCTACACTTCTGATTGTACAGACTCAGAGATTGGATAACACAGAGTTATATGAATTGTCATACATTACCTTCACATCATCTGTACATACAGAGTGCTGGGGGCTGGATTATATATATACATGTATGTGCTTACGGTTTATAAGAGCCCTTTTACACTGGAGCACCCATAACGTCGGCGGTAATACGCCGCTATTTTTACCGCATTTCGGCCGCTAGCGGGGCAGTTTTACCCCCGCTGGCGGCCGAGAAAGTGTTAAAACCGCTCGCAATGTGCTGCTGAAGCAGCACATTGCGGGCAGTATAGCCGCGCTGTCCCATTCATTTCAATGGGCAGCAGCGGTGGAGGCACGGAAAACTCACCGTTCCTTCACCGCTGCAATGATGCAGCTAGCAGGACTTTTTCTAACGTCCTGCTAGCGCAACGCTCCAGTGTGAAAGCCCTCGGGCTTTCACACTGGAATGAATGGGGCAGCAGTTTAGCAGCGTTTTGCAGGCGCTATTTTTAACGCTATAGCGCCTGCAAAACGCTCCAGTGTGAAAGGGGTGTAACAGATTGTTTTCATTGAATAATACCGCTGTTTGATTTATTGCTGTATATATTAGTAGATGAGCAGAAGAGCTTTTTTTGCATTATAGACCTCACCATCTAAACAATTCTCAGCCCCCAACTCCCCCCAGCTTATATCACCCCCAGACCACTTTATACATCCAGCTGAGGGACATCATTCCATAGTCTCTTTCCTTATCTTCCCAAAATCACTCCCGGGTCACCCCACAGACACTACAGGAAATCCCTAACCCCATCTTACCCACCACTGTCCTCTCCTCTACATACTTCCCCCATCATACCCACCACAGTCCTCTCCTCTACATACTGCCCCCATCATACCCTCTACAGTCCTCTCCTGTACATACTGCCCCCATCATACCCACCACAGTCCTCTCCTGTACATACTGCCCCCATCATACCCACCACAGTCCTCTCCTGTACATACTGCCCCTCATACCCACCACAGTCCCCTCCTCTACATACTGCCCCCATCATACCCTCCACAGTCCTCATCTTTACATACTGCCCCCGTCATCCCCTCCACACTCCTCTCCTGTACATACTGCCCCCATCATACCCTCCACACTCCTCATCTTTACATACTGCCCCCATCATACCCTCCACACTCCTCTCCTGTACATACTGCCTCCATCTTACCCTCTGCACTCCTCTCCTGCAGAATCAGATGTAAAGGGGAACAAACCCCGTGCATTCAGATGTAAAGAGGGACTCTGCGGATTCAGATCTAAAGGGGAACTCTGCTGACTCTGATGTAAAGGGGAACTCTGCTGACTCTGATGTAAAGGGGAACTCTGCTGACTCTGATGTAAAGGGGAACTCTGTTGACTCTGATGTAAAGGGGAACTCTGTTGACTCTGATGTAAAGGGGAACTCTGTTGACTCTGATGTAAAGGGGAACTCTGTTGACTCTGATGTAAAGGGGAACTCTGTTGACTCTTATGTAAAGGGAGACTCTGTTGACTCTGATGTAAAGGGAGACTCTTGTGATTAATTCCATATGATTAGAAATGTTATTTAATCACAAAAATATATGTATAGTGTATACTACATAACAAAATTGCTGTGCATTGCTTTGTACAGAAGTAATGAATTTAATGTACTACAAAAAAAAAAAAATATGGAGTGCGCTGCTTAAGCGTTCGGGTTTGGCTTGATGAAAAGGGGCAACCCTACCCTCGGGGGCCCCAAATTCTCAATCTGCTTGGGGCCCCCAAATTCCTTCAAACGGCCCTGACTGTAAGCCCTCAGAGTTACTCTTGGTGGGTGCAGCAATGGGCCCTGCTGTGAATTATTAGATCAAGAATTGTAATTACATGCCCCTGTTAAACAGGGGCTGAAAAATTGGGCCTTAGGCACTGGTGGCACAATACTACAACCCCTCACAGATACTGTACTTGGAGCACAGCAATGAGCCCTGTTGCAAAGTATTGCTTCAAAAATTGTAATGACACGCCCCTGTTAAACAGGGGCTGAAAAATTGGGCCTTAGGCACTGGTGCCACAACACTCCAACCCCTCACAGATACTGTACTTGGAGCACAGCAATGAGCCCTATGGCAAATTATTGCTAAAAAAATTGTAATTACACGCCCCTGTAAAACAGGGGCTGAAAAATTGGGCCTTAGCCACTGGTGGCGGCACCCATAAACAAAAATGATCTTCCAAGCTATCATCATCAATCGTATCATTGAGGACTCGGAGGAGGAGGATAGCCAGTCAACATAACAGCACAGGCACTCAGCATCAGCATCAGTCTTGAAGGGATGTGACATGTTAAAATCAATTAGTCTGTTATATCAGCATCAGGTGTGTGGTAGCTGGTGGTGATCCAAGACTGGTTCATCTTGATGAAAGTCAGTCGATCAACCGAGTCGGTGGACAGGCGCACCCTGTGATCCGTGACAAATCCTCCAGCAGCACTGAATGTGCGTTCCGAAAGAACGCTGGATGCAGGACAGGCCAGTAGCTCAATTGCATACTGTGCAAGCTCTGGCCAGTGATCCATCCTCAAGACCCAGTAAGCCAGAGGATTTTCGGTGGGGAAGGTGTCCAAGTCTGACCTTGCCCCTAGATATTCCTGCACCATGTTTATCAGACACTGGCGATGGTTGCTGGAACCGATCATACTTTGGGGCTGCGGACTAAAGAATTGTCTGAGCGCATCGGTCAGACGGCCACCTTCCCCGCCGCTCCTTCTTTGACTGGCCGAAGCCTCAGCAACTCGTTGTCCAGGACCAGGAGTTTGTAACCTCCCAGTCTCTGGGAACGCGTTGCACAGACCTTTCTGCAAGGCCTCCCGGAGTTGTCTCATCCTCTGCTCCCTCTGCGACGGTAACATAAGGTCCGCAACCTTACCCTTGTACCGTGGATCAAGGAGAGTGGCCAGCCAGTAATGGTCCCTCTCCTTGATCCGAAGAATACGAGGATCCTTCCGCAGACTTTGCAGGATCAGGGAGGCCATGCAGCGTAGGTTTGCTGAGGCATTCGCTCCGGAGTCCTCTGGGTCACTAAGGACGACATGATCCGCAGCCACCTCCTCCCAGCCACGTACAAGTCCACTGGTTTCTTGGGACTGTAAATCATCCCTAAAAGACTGCTGCTGATGATGCTGAGTGCCAGCCTCCACCTCCATGCTGACACAATCCTCCTCCTCCTCCTCCTCCTCCTCTTCCTGTGCGATGGGTGGGACAGAAGGAACACTGTCTGGGTAAAGGGGGCCTTGAGAGGCAAGGAAGTCCTCCTCTTCCTGCCTCTGTTCTGCCTCAAGTGCCCTGTCCATTATTCCACGCAGCGTGTGCTCCAACAGGTGGACAAGAGGTACAGTGTCACTGATGCATGCACTGTCACTGCTCACCATCCTCGTGGCCTCCTCAAATGGTGCCAGGACAGTGCATGCATCCCTGATCATGCCCCACTGGCGTGGAGAAAAAAAACCAAGCTTCCCTGACCCTGTCCTGGTGCCGTAGTCGCACAGGTACTCATTGATGGCCCTCTGCTGCGTGTGCAGCCGCTGCAGCATGGCCAACGTTGAGTTCCACCTGGTGGGCATGTCACATATAAGGTGGTTCTTGGGCAGGTTCAACTCCTTTTGCAGCTCAGCCAGGCGAGCACTGGCATTATAAGATCTGCGGAAATGCACACAGACTTTCCTGGCCTGCCTCAGGACATCCTGTAAGCCCGGGTACCTGCCCAAGAACCGCTGCACCACCAGGTTAAGGACGTGAGCCACACAGGGCACATGGGTCAGTTGTCCCTGTCGGAGGGCGGAGAGGAGGTTGGTGCCATTGTCGCAAACCACCATTCCTGGCTTAAGCTGGCGTGGCGTCAACCACCTCTCGGCCTGGCCCTGCAGAGCAGACAGGACCTCTGCCCCAGTGTGGCTTCTGTCCCCCAAACACACCAGCGCAAGCACGGCATGGCATCTTTTTGCCTGCGTACTTGCGTAGCCCCTTGAACGCCTACGGAGCACCGCTGGTTCCGAGGACAAACCACAGGAAGAGGCCATGGAGGAAGAAGAAGAGGAGGGGGTGGAGGAGAGAGGTGTGTCACAACCAGTAGTAGCATTTTGGAGGCGTGGCGGTGGAACAACCTCCAACACTACTGCACCTTGTCCTGCATCCTTCCCAGCTGCCAAAAGAGTGACCCAATGGGCCGTGAAAGAAAGGTAACGTCCCTGTCCATGCCTGCTGGACCATGAGTCAGCGGTAATATGCACCTTACCGCTGACCGCCCTGTCCAGCGAGGCCAAGACATTGCCTTCCACATGCCGGTAGAGAGCCGGAATAGCCTTCCGTGAGAAAAAGTGGCGTTTGGGAACCTGCCACTGAGGAACCGCACATTGCACAAACTCACGGAAGGGGGCCGAGTCTACCAACTGAAAAGGCAGCAGTTGAAGCGCTAGCAATTTAGCCAAGCTAGCATTCAACCGCTGGGCATGTGGATGGCTGGGAGTGAACTTCTTTCGACGGTCCAGCAGCTGGGGCAGGGAAATTTGCCTGCTAGAATCGGACGTCGGTGTACTGCTAGCAGAGTGGCCGCAAGTACTTGGCTGTGACACACCTAATTCTACACCTTCATTCCTCTCAGTGCATGTTTCAGAGAGGACTGAAGTTATAGTGGGGTTGGAGATCCCAGCTGATGCGGTGCAAGGAGAGGTCCGCTTTGTTCTTTGGTGTGGGTCTTTGAGGTAGGCTTGCCAACGAGCTGCATGGCAGGTCAACATATGTCTGGTCAGGCATGTGGTACCCAAGCGGCTGATGTTTTGGCCACGCGATATACGCTTGAGACATATGTTGCAAACAGCAGCTGTGCGATCTGATGCACTAGCCTCAAAAAAGGCCCACACCAAAGAACTTTTTGAATGACGGGCAGAGGCAGCGCCCTGCACAGGCGGAGCTCTGCGGTGTGATTCCGTCGGTGTACTGCCCTTACGCTGGCCACCAAAGGGCATCCTGCCTCGTTGGAGATGTGCCTCCTCCTCATCCTCCTCCTCCTCCTCTCTCCTATTAGGCACCCACGTGGAGTCAGTGACCTCATCATCCCCTCCCTCCTCATCACTGGAGCCAATCTGGCAGTATGCTGCAGCTGCTGGAACATGACTGCCAGATTGGTGTCCTTCTTGAGCATCCCCTCTGTCTGCTCTCACGCTACTGCCTTCCTGTAGCTGGGTTTCATCATCAGACCCTTCAAAACGCTGGGCATCCTCCTGGAGCATGTACCCAACACTGTGCTCAAACAGTTCGGGGGACTCCTCAGGAGGAGGACATGGTGGGTCTAGGGAAGGAGTGACTGATGATGAGTCTGACATTGATACCAGGGAAGAGGACGCTTTGGCAGCTGCTTTGCCAGTACCCTGAGCCTGGGTGAGAGAGGATGAGGAGGAGGAGGAGGGCTTGGTCATCCACTCTACCAAGTCTTCGGCATGATGTGGCTCAACATGTCCAGCTGACGAAAAGAAGGACAAGCGTGTCCCATGGCCATGTGCTGATGACAATGCACCGCGTCCACGACCAGCACTGTTGCCCCCAGACACAGAGCCTGCTTGCCCTCTTTTATTGCCTCCTGACTGTCTGCCTCTCCTTGTTTGCCTTCCAGACATTCTAATAGATGGCCTGCAGGGAGATGGGAAAAAAGCAATAAGGGCTACCTTCAGGTGTCCTTCTCTGTCCCTTTACTTAAGGATTTCTAAATATGGTTGAGGATGATTGCTTTTGCACAGAATAGCACAACGACAATTTCCCTGACTGTCCAAAAAACAAGGATTTCAAAGATGGTTGATGAGGAATGCTTTAGCACACTATAGCACAAGGAGAATTTCCCTCACTGTCCTTCCCTGTCCCTAGAAACAAGGATTATCACAGTGAAAGAAACTGACACTCTTCCTACCTATAGTTTTCTGTCCCTAGAAAAAATGTTTTTTTAAAGCACACTATAGCACAAGGAGAATTTCCCTCACTGTCCTTCCCTGTCCCTAGAAACAAGGATTATCACAGTGAAAGAAACTGACACTCTTCCTACCTATAGTTTTCTGTCCCTAGAAAAAATGTTTTTTTAAAGCACACTATAGCACAAGGAGAATTTCCCTCACTGTCCTTCCCTGTCCCTAGAAACAAGGATTATCACAGTGAAAGAAACTGACACTCTTCCTACCTATAGTTTTCTGTCCCTAGAAAAAATGTTTTTTTAAAGCACACTATAGCACAAGGAGAATTTCCCTCACTGTCCTTCCCTGTCCCTAGAAACAAGGATTATCACAGTGAAAGAAACTGACACTCTTCCTACCTATAGTTTTCTGTCCCTAGAAAAAATGTTTTTTTTAAAGCACACTATAGCACAAGGAGAATTTCCCTCACTGTCCTTCCCTGTCCCTAGAAACAAGGATTATCACAGTGAAAGAAACTGACACTCTTCCTACCTATAGTTTTCTGTCCCTAGAAAAAATGTTTTTTTAAAGCACACTATAGCACAAGGAGAATTTCCCTCACTGTCCTTCCCTGTCCCTAGAAACAAGGATTATCACAGTGAAAGAAACTGACACTCTTCCTACCTATAGTTTTCTGTCCCTAGAAAAAATGTTTTTTTAAAGCACACTATAGCACAAGGAGAATTTCCCTCACTGTCCTTCCCTGTCCCTAGAAACAAGGATTATCACAGTGAAAGAAACTGACACTCTTCCTACCTATAGTTTTCTGTCCCTAGAAAAAATGTTTTTTTAAAGCACACTATAGCACAAGGAGAATTTCCCTCACTGTCCTTCCCTGTCCCTAGAAACAAGGATTATCACAGTGAAAGAAACTGACACTCTTCCTACCTATAGTTTTCTGTCCCTAGAAAAAATGTTTTTTTTAAAGCACCCTATAGCACAAGGAGAATTTCCCTCACTGTCCTTCCCTGTCCCTAGAAACAAGGATTATCACAGTGAAAGAAACTGACACTCTTCCTACCTATAGTTTTCTGTCCCTAGAAAAAATGTTTTTTTAAAGCACACTATAGCACAAGGAGAATTTCCCTCACTGTCCTTCCCTGTCCCTAGAAACAAGGATTATCACAGTGAAAGAAACTGACACTCTTCCTACCTATAGTTTTCTGTCCCTAGAAAAAATGTTTTTTTAAAGCACACTATAGCACAAGGAGAATTTCCCTCACTGTCCTTCCCTGTCCCTAGAAACAAGGATTCGCACAGTAAAACACACTGACACTCTCCCTACCTATAGTTTTCTGTCCCTAGAAAAAATGTTTTTTTAAAGCACACTATAGCACAAGGAGAATTTCCCTCACTGTCCTTCCCTGTCCCTAGAAACAAGGATTCGCACAGTAAAACACACTGACACTCTCCCTACCTATCCTTCTCTTTCCCTAAACTAAAGGAATCCAGGTTAAGCAAGAAAAAATAAATGTCACTGTCCCTGCCTATGCTTCTCTTTCCCTGCTCCGGAACACACTACACTAGGCCACCGTGCTGGCGGCCTTTTATAGTGTGGGGCGTGTACTAAACACCCTCAGCAATAATTGGCCACAGGCATCCTGCCTGTGGCCAATCATTGCTCTCCTCGCTGCCGGCGCTGTGATTGGCCAAGCATGCGGGGTCACAGTGCATGCTTGGCCAATCACAGCGCCTGGATGACACTGCGATGGCGTAGTGCATTGTGGGCCGTTCGCGTCACTCGAATTAGGCGCGAACGGCCCAAATCGTTCGATCTTCGTCGAACGATCGAACAGCCGATGTTCGAGTCGAACGTATGTTCGACTCGAACACCGAGCTCATCCCTAGTGGAGAGAAATGATTCCCTGAGGATGCTTTTAATAGGGGATAGGAGGGTGGGTGACGTTGCGCCGGAAACCATGTGGTGCACACAGGAATACCGACGAGGATTGTGGAGGAGTGGGCTGGCTATATAGCCGCCGGGCTCCTCCCATAAATTCAGGCCACCGTGCTGGCCTTCCAACTTATGGTTGGAGCCCTATGGCCGATAGGACATGGGTAAGATACAGTACATAGACGCGGACTTACAACATAGATAGACCTGAAGTGTGCCCTGGCCTAACGAACGGTATGCCAAAATAAGGGGGCAAAAACATTCAGGTAGGGATATCATTTTATTTGGATTGTTTCTTGAGCAAGTTTGGAAAAAGCTTGTGCAATCTCCAGCTGAGAGTTAGGAATGTACCGGGCGAAGCAGGCGGACTTCCACCTGCCTAGCTTCTTAATGACATGATCTGGCACCCCATGGCAGGAGGCGGCCGAGGCTGCCCCAATATGAAACGAGTGAGCTGTATAGTGAGCTGGGTTGAGATGTAGACTTCGTAGAAGGATCCTCAGGTACTTAAAGGTTTGGTCGGGAAAGGGAAAGGGAGTAGGGGAGTAGAGTCTGTTTGTGCTGGTAGGTATGACAGTAGGCGATCCAATATGGTCACTGGGCACCAGGCATTGTTTGTTCTGTATATGCAGATATCCACGCCGGCGCCCAACTGTTGAGTTTTGGACACTGCAAGGTGGAGTGTAAAGTGAGTCGGATGGCGAACTAAGTGACATCTGCGCAAGACTTGGCCGGTGGGATTATTGCAGGTGAACTCGCTTGGTCGAAGAAACCCATAATAAGCTAAATAGATGGCCGCTTGTATGACCAAGCTAGGGAGGAGGCCAAACGGAGATGTGGCGAGGATGTCGGACATGTCCCTAAAGATGGCACCGGTTATAGGTAGACGTTTGGGGTTGACAATGGGTTGTAGTTTCTGGACTTCGCGCAGGATGGCTCTGACTGCGTGGGACGTAAATAACGAGGGTTTTGCGGGATCTTGTAAGGCCAGAAAGTTCTGAATGCCTGCTAAGTACAGTCGGATGGTGTTGTGGAATAAGGCCAAGCTATTATGGCAGTACGAGATAAAGGCCAGTATGTGCTTGACGTCTACAGCCGTATTATCGGAGCGGGGTGCCAGAAACTTGCTGAAAATGTCCCAGGCTGCGCGGTAGGCTTTTAAGGTGTTGTAAGACAGGGACTGATTGATGAGCTGTGACGCTTGCTGTAGGTGGTGTCCTAGTCCAGGGTCAGCTGAGACCAAGGAGGGATAGGGGCTGAGGTCTGGTCGGCTCCGGGTCTCTGCTGAAAAAAGGACGTATAATTAAAGCGGGACAGAGCGTCTGCGGCAAGATTATACTTGCCTGGGAGGAAGGTGCAGTGAACATTGAATTGATGTTGTAACAAGAGTTGTACCAGCCTACGTAGGAAGGACATCGTGGTGAGCGACTTGGACCTGCCTTTGTTGACAATGTCGGCAGTGGCCTGGTTGTCATTGGTGAAGCCTACGGTTTGTCCTGTCCAATCGTGGCCCCATAACCGGGCGGCTGCTACCACCGGGTATAACTCAAACAGGGAGAAAGTCTGAGTAAAGCCTGGGATTGCTAGTATCTCTGGCGGCCATGATCCTGCGAACCAGTGGTGGCCAAAAATTGGCGCAAAGCCTTTGGAGGCTGCGGCGTCTGTGATTACCTGCGGGGAGAGGGGAGACATCGTAGGTATGAACATGGATATCCCGTTCCAACTGGTGAGGAACTCTTCCCACATCAACAAGTCCGCTACTGCTGCGGTGTCCAGATTAAGGATCTGATCGGGATCCTGTGACTGGGAAAGAAAAACTAGGAAACGTGAGACGAAGGACCGTCCCTGGGGGATGATCCTTATCGCAAAATTAAGCATTCCCAGAAGGGATTGAAACTGTTTCTTAGTACACCCCCGTGTGCGGGTGAAAGTTTGGAGTACTGATCTAATGCGGGCCAGTTTGTCGGGGAGGAGGCTGGCTTGCATGGTGGTGGTATTTAGATTGATAAAGAGGAAGGTGACCGAGTGTGCTGGACCGTCTACTTTATGCTCCGCGATGGGAACATTGAGATTTCCGAAGACGACTCTTAACTTGTCGAGGTCTTTCGGGGGCGTATCAGGCTGTTCAATCAGCAAAAAGTCGTCCAAGTAGTGGATGACTTCTTGACACTGGGCTTGGTGCAACAGTATCCAGGTGAGAGACCGTGCAAAAGTGTAGAAGAGCCAGGGGCTACTCTTGGAGCCGAAAGTCAGCTTGGTAGCAAAGTAGTAAGAGTCTCTCCATTTCATGCCGTGCCAGCACCAGAGGGACGGATGGATAGGTATGAGCTTAAAGGCATCCGAGATATCGGCTTTGGAGAGCCAGGCGCCTGTGCCGGTTTTGATTAGGGCTTGGATTGCCATGTCTACGGAGGTGTATTTAAGGGAGAACTCTTCCGAGGGGATTAAGGAATTCAGGCTGGGGATGGGGAAAGAATGAGGTGCAGACAGGTCGTACACCAAGCGAACTTTATTCGAGAACTTGCCCTTGACAAGCCCAATAGGGCTGACTCTCCAGGTGTTGAAAGGGGGCTGAGTGAAGGGGCCTATGACAAAGCCTCGCTGCAGCTCGGTGTGCAACAGCTGATCTATGGCCTGTTCATCTGTGGCGGCTGAACGCAGATTCTTGCATTCGTGAGACGTGTGGGGTAGGGAGATGAGGCCTGTGTGGAAGCCGGTTGTGAACCCTTGGACGAGGAAGGTGGTGAGAGAGGGGGTGGGGTGTGAAGTGAGGTAGTGTTCCAGCCACAGAACGTTTACTTGGCCTAGTCAAGATTTTTTCTGTTGCTTGACCTGGCACAGGGTATTGGGGTGTGCCCTGTGGCATACAAGGCAAACATGAAGCAGGCGACACTGGCTAAAGTTGCAGGATCCGAAGTTGAAGTTATTGCAGATGGCTGCTCCCCCTGCTGTCAGTACCGGGTGTCTAAACTTGTCCACCTGGGTCGTCTGCTGGGAGGCCGGTAAGCCTATAGCTGCCCTTGAGGTGGAGGGGACTTTGTGGGGGCAAACATTGGTGGTGTTGGAGCACCAAGTGGCAGTATGGGTAGAGGACTGGCAGTTCGTGCATAGAGGTGAGCGTAGGCCAGCGAAGTGGCGGCAGAACAGCTCGGTATCCATGAGACTCCAGTCTGTGGCTGTTTGGAACTGCAACAGCCTGGCAGCTGCTTTGGCTGAGAAGGAGCGGTGATAGTCGTAGAACGAAAATCCTCCGTATTTGTAACCTAGATCCACCAAAGTGTGGAGATATAGGTCCAACTCTTCCCGTCTGTTGGGGGAGGCCAAGCATAGGACATCCCTGAGAGTCCCGAAGGTGAGCGCAAATTCTGGCACTGACAATTTGCGATTCAGCCTCGGGTCTTTGGCCTTGAGGACCACTGAAACGTCTCCCCATGTGTAGGCCTTGTTATCCACTACATCGTGGACTGCGATGAGTAGGGAGGCGAGGTTAATGTCCTTGCTTTCCAGGATGTCCTTCCTAATGCTGGCTGGGACCAAATGTGCTGGGAAGACAATGGGGCACTTGCCTGTAAGGATAGCTGGAGGGGGTGTCGGGACCTGGACTGCGGGTAGGTCAGGAGCGACGGTCGGTGGGAGGACTTCCAGGAGCGTCACTCTGGCCTGCATGGCTGTGACTGAGGTAGACAAGGATGCTACCAGGGTGTGGAGTTGAGCGACGGCAGCGGCAATAGAGTGCAGGGATGCCCGCTGTGTGCTTGGTCCAGGTGAAGCTGGCATGGGGAGGTCGGTTGAGGCTGGTGGCGGAAATAGGAGCCTAAAGAGCTCTGCCTTCCTGGCTGTGGCCGGGAATGGCACCTGCCGGCGTCTCAGTTCTGCGGTCAACTTGGGGATGGTCCATCCCCTGAGAGAACGTGTGCTGCCGCTCTCTGAGGCGGGAGAAGGTGAAGGAGGGGCGGTGAGATCTTCACTGCTGGCCTGAGACATGGCTCTGAGTAAATCGGGCCTGGATAGGATATCCTGTCCTCCGAGGTTTGGGGTGGTGACCGGAACCTGTGAGGGATGACACGACAATCGGGGTTGTTTCTGTTTCTATGGTTATTATTTTTTACCTGTAGAAATGACGTCCAACCTAGTGCAGGATGGACCTGGATTTGACTGACCTGGGGGAGAAACAACAGATAATACGTGACGAAGGGGGTATTGACTGTACCTAATAGAGCGAACCGGATGCGGTAACGGTGGTGAAAGTGAGTGACAGAAATGTCCCATGACAGAGACATGAGAAGGTGCGTTTGCTATGCGGCTAAAACTACCGGGCTCTGGAGCATGTACCGAAATGGGGCCGTGTGGAACTGGTGCGTGTTTAGGGCGAAGCTGCTGCCGAGAATGCGCGTGAAACTCGAACAGCTGTGTCCCCACTAAATGAGTGGCAGAAATGACCCATGGCAGAAACATGAATCGGTGCGTTTTGCAGTAGCGACTGAAAAACTACCGGGCTCTGGAGCATGTGCAGAAATGGGGGCTGAAAACAACTGGGGTCTTGCTCTGAGGTGGGCATGTTCATGTGTGGGCTTTGAACCAGGGTGTGAGAACTTGTGTTACCCCCTCCCCTCTGTGTTTGTGTACATACTACCGCCCCCTCTTTTTTTTTTTTATACAAAGTGTTCGCGCATTTGATGACAATGAGGTATCTGGCTATACATGTTTTTTTTTATTTTTTTTTTACATGTTACTAAATAATTTTGTATAAACAAAACGAACAAAACAAAAACATAACAAAACAACAAAAAATAAATAAATAAAAAATAAAAATATTTTTTTTTTTTTTATAAAAATAAAATAAAAATGGCTATAATCAATTAAATGTAATAAATAAATGGTGGCATCATCACAAACTCCTGCTGTACCTCAGAGCACTAGGGAACTAAAGAAATTTGGCAGTATGGTACTAAGCAGCTGGTCCTTACTTTTGACATGGACTGTAAAAGTGGGACAGCTGGTACACTGCAGGTGCAATTATCAGCGATAGGGCAGTTCAAAATTGGACAGGCTATGGGAAGTGGGGCGCGGGGGTGCGAGTCGGTGCACGGATGCAGCCTGGACTAGCACCTGATGCTGTGAGGAATGAACGAAACCACAGTGAGGAGAGGGGGGGGGGCGGTGCGTGTACAGCGGTAGCAAGTACCGGGTGCCCGGAAATGCAGTGAGGTGCGGCCTTGAAGGTGGAATTGCGGCGCCTGGTGACACTGGGGGTCTGAGGGGAGATTTCGCTGGATTGGGAGCAAAATCTCTGGCATGACATCTACATAAAAACATGAGAAGCGGAGCCTACCTGTGGCTGAGTCGTGCGTGCGTACGGTGCTGAGTCCCAGGACGAGAGTGTTTGAATTGTGCCGCGCTCGCTGACGGTCGCCCAGAAATGACGTAATGACGTGACGTTGTGCCGGAAACCATGTGGTGGGCACAGGAATACCGACGAGGCTTGTGGAGGAGTGGGCTGGCTATATAGCCGCCGGGCTCCTCCCATAAATTCAGGCCACCATGCTGGCCTTCCAACATATATATGAATAAAGGTGTGTTACAAAATAGGCCTGACAGAACACACACTTAGCGCCAGTTCAATCCTGCAAAGTGCCAAGCAGCATGAACACTAAAAATTCTAAGTTTTTTTTTATACAAAACACCTTAAATGGTAAAGCAGCTGTTTAAAATGGTAGAATATAATAAAGGTGGTAAAACAATAAAACAGTTCAGAATACTGGATCGTAAGTTTTACACAAAACAGCGCTAAAATATAAATTCATAAAAAGACCCGTGGACAATGCCACTGAAAAAAGTCCAGCACGTAATGAAGAAATAACCAGTTCAGAGTACTAAGGTGAGTAACAGCAAAAAGTCCATATGAGCACCTTCCACCACCAAAGACATCAATTGCAATCCACCGCGTGATGAAGAAAACCCCCTCAGGGGTTCACACTTACCAGAGGTAAGATATAAATGAGCCTTAAGTAAGAGGTAACATCAGCTACTCTGTATGGAAAGATCTTCTCCAATCAGGATCCACCAGTGTGGTTGGGCTCCAAAGCAGACCATAAAATAACGAGGAAATAGCAACACAATAGTGTAATCCTGTTTATTTTAAATCTAATCCCCAACCAGTAGGAGACCCCTTTAACCAAACTACGTACATAAAATAGCAGAAATATGAGCAATGAATGGCCCAAGAGGGCGCTATCACCATTTCCAGCATCCTATGGAGAGTGTGTGTGTCCTTATGGATCCTGCAGACACTTCCGAGCGGTAGCTGTGGGCGGTGGAATGCACGCTTGGAGCGCAGACGTCACTTCCGGGTCTCGGGTAGTCGTGGTTACGCCCTCATGGCTTTGAAATGAAACAAACAAAATGTGCTTTAACTGCAGACTTTCAGCTTTAATTTGAGGGTATTTACATCCAAATCAGGTGAACAGTGTAGGAATTACAGCAGTTTGTATATGTGCCTCCCACTTTTTAAGGGACCAAAAGTAATGGGACAATTGGCTGCTCAGCTGTTCCATGGGCAGGTGTGTGTTATTCCCTCATTATCCCATTTACAAGGAGCAGATAAAAGGTCCAGACTTCATTTCAAGTGTGCTATTTGCATTTGGAATCGGTTGCTGTCAACTCTCAATATGAGATCCAAAGAGCTGTCACTATTAGTGAAGCAAGCCATCATTAGGCTGAAAAAACAAAACAAACCCATCAGGGAGATAGCAAAAACATTAGGTGTGGCCAAATCAACTGTTTGGAACATCCTTAAAAAGAAAGAACGCACCGGTGAGCTCAGCAACACCAAAGGACCCGGAAGACCACGGAAAACAACTGTGGTGAATGACCGAAGAATTATTTCCCTGGTGAAGAAAACACCCTTCACAACAGTTGGCCAGATCAAGAACACTCTCCAGGAGGTAGGTGTATGTGTGTCAAAGTCAACAATCAAGAGAAGACTTCATCAGAGTGAATACAGAGGGTTCACCACAAGATGTAAACCATTGGTGAGCCTCAAAAACAGGAAGGCCAGATCAGAGTTTGCCAAACAACATCTAAAAAAGCCTTCACAGTTCTGGAACAACATCCTATGGACAGAT
This sequence comes from Rana muscosa, assembly GCA_029206835.1. Lineage (NCBI taxonomy): Eukaryota > Metazoa > Chordata > Amphibia > Anura > Ranidae > Rana > Rana muscosa. Next base: position 176,584,983 of record CM055127.1, read on the forward strand.
GAGACCAAGATCAACTCGTACCAGAGTGATGGGGAGAGAAGAGTATGGAGAAGGAAAGGAACTGCTCATGATCCAAAGCATACCACCTCATCTGTGAAGCATGGTGGTGGTAGTGTCATGGCGTGGGCATGTATGGCTGCCAATGGAACTGGTTCTCTTATATTTATTGATGATGTGACTGCTGACAAAAGCAGCAGGATGAATTCTGAAGTGTTTCGGGAAATATTATTATCGGCTCATATTCAGCCAAATGCTTCAGAACTCATTGGACGGCGCTTCACAATGCAGATGGACAATGACCCGAAGCATACTGCAAAAGCAACCAAAGAGTTTTTTTTAAGGTAAAGAAGTGGAATGTTATGCAATGGCCAAGTCAATCACCTGACCTGAATCCGATTGAGCATGCATTTCACTTGCTGAAGAAAAAACTGAAGGGAAAATGCCCCAAGAACAAGCAGGAACTGAAGACAATTGCAGTAGAGGCCTGGCAGAGCATCACCAGGGATGAAACCCAGCGTCTGGTGATGTCTATGCGTTCCAGACTTCAGGTTGTAATTGACTGCAAAGAATTTGCAACCAAGTATTAAAAAGTGAAAGATTGATTGATGATTGTTAATCTGTCCCATTACTTTTGGTCCCTTAAAAAGTGGGAGGCACATATACAACCTGTTGTAATTCCTACACCGTTCACCTGATTTGGATGTAAATTCCCTCAAATTAAATCTGAAAGTCTGCAGGTAAAGCACATCTTGTTCGTTTCATTTCAAATCCATTGTGGTGGTGTATAGAGCCAAAAAGATTAGAATTGTGTTGCTGTCCCAATATTTATGGACCTGACTGTATATAAGCAGGGTTGAGACTCAGATCTGAAATTGTTTTGAGGGTTATGTTTTCTCATATTGTTGTATTTAATAAATAATATATGTTTTACATGAGTAGTGTGGCTGATTTTATTTCTGGGGGAAATGTGGGACTGTGGTGGTTTCACCAAGCACAATTTATGCAAGGAAAGTTTGGGGGTCAAACAGGCCTTAGGTCATAACCGGAGGCGGCTCTAGGCTTTGTGAGGCCTTAGACATGAGGCCCTCTCATGCCCAAAATGGGAAGAATAATTAAACGATAGAAAATTAATACTACATTGCAATGTACAGTGTACAATAAACTGATGGCAATCCACCCATGGCCAATCCTCCAAGAATTCCAGCATGTTATTGGATCAGATCACACCAGCGAGCTCGCCAAGACCATCCCTCCCTTTTCCAGGCTGTGCTCTGCTCTCTCCTGGGTGTGTCTTGTCTGCATATCGCCATTTGTGAGCGGCACATAGGGATAACATTGACAGCTCAAAGTGGCAACGCTGGGCTCTATCCTCCAGTGACATAGCATGGGTTGTCAGCGCCTTGGGCAAGGCAAGTAATTTGCGCCCCCTAACACGTGGATTTTTAGCTCCGGTCTTGTCACATGATCCCCTGTGTCAGTCAGCAGTGGCTGAAGGGGAGAGGAGAGAGCGCTTGACAATGGATGGTAAAGCCTGGAGCGTGACATCACCCACAGGTTCCCATGTCCTATCTGTTGGCGGTTTTAAGGTCACATACCTCAGAACCCCTAAACCTTGGATGCTTCATTATGCAAATCTTGACCAGCCACTGTTGAAGAATACTTGGGCCCACCCTCTCCACCCTACTGGTAAAGGAGGTCATCCATCAAAGCTATAACAGAGAGGGAGGGGGGAAGGATGGGGGGAGAGAGCAGGAGGGGGAAGGACAGAGACAGAGAAGGGAGGAAGAGAGGACAGAGAGAGAGAGAGGGGAGAGAAGATAGAGGGAGGGGAGAGGATAGAGAGATGGGGGGAGGAGAGAGTGTACAGGTGGATGGGAAGAGGATAAAGAGAGGGAGGGGGGGGGCAAAGGACAGGGAGGAAGGACAGAGAAAGGGAGGGAGAGAGGGAAGAGAGAATGGGGGAAGGGAGAGAGGAATAGAGGGGAAGGGAGAGAGGAATAGAGGGGAAGAGGAGAGTGTGGACAGAGGAAGCAGGAGAGGATAGAGAGAGGGAGGGGGGAGAGAATAGAGAGAGGAAGCAGGAGAGGATAGAGAGAGGGAGGGGGGAGAGGATAGAGAGAGGGAGGGGCAGAGGATAGAGAGAGGGAGGGGCAGAGGATAGAGAGAGGGAGGGGCAGAGGATAGAGAGAGGGAGGGGCAGAGGAGAGAGAGAGAGGGGGGAGAGGGAGGGGCAGAGGAGAGAGAGATGGAGAGGGGGAGAGGGAGAGGGAGGGGCAGAGGAAAGAGAGAGAGGGAGAGGGGGAGAGGGAGAGGGAGAGAAAGGGGGCATGGACAGAGAGAGGGAGGGAGGAGAGAGTGGACAGAGGAAGGGGGAGAGGAGAGAGAGGGGGAGAGTAGAGAGGGGAAAGAGGAAGGGGGCATGGACAGAGAGAGGGAGGGAGGAGAGAGTGGACAGAGGAAGGGGGAGAGGAGAGAGAGGGGGAGAGTAGAGAGGGGAAAGAGGAAGGGGGCATGGACAGAGAGAGGGAGGGAGGAGAGAGTGGACAGAGGAAGGGGGAGAGGAGAGAGAGAGGGAGGAGAGGAGAGACTGGACAGAGGAAGGGGGGAGAGAAGAGAGTGGACAGAGGGAGGGGGAGAGAACAGAGTGTGCAGAGGGAGGGAAAGAGGATAGAGAGAGAGACAGAGGGAGGGGAAGATGATAGAGAGAAGGGGGTAGAGAAAGCGAGGGGTAGAGGAGATAGGATAGAGAGAAGGAGGGAGATAGAGGATAGAGAGAAGGAGGGAGAGAGGGGATAGAGAGTAGGAGGGTGAGAGAGGATAGAGAGGAGGGAGAGAGGATAGAGAGAAGGAGAGAGAGAGGGAGGGGGAGAGGATAGAGAGAGGGAGGGGGGAGAGGATAGAGAGAGGGAGGGGGTAGAGATAGAGAGAGGGAGGGGGGAGAATAGAGAGAGGGAGGGGGTGAGGATAGAGAGAGGGAGGGGGGAGAGGATAGAGAGAGGGAGGGGAGAGGAGAATGTGGACAGAGGGAGGGGGCAGAAAGGACAGAGGGGGGAGCGAGGACAGAGGGGGGACAAAGGACATGGGGGGGATGATAGAGAGGAGGGGGTGGGAAGGGAGGAGAGAAGAGAAACCGAGGGGTGGTGGAAATAATGGGGAAGAATAGGAGGGTTATAGGGCAGAAGAAGGGGGGATAGATGGAAGGATAGGAGGGGAGGTAGAAGGAGAAGAGGGGGAGGGGCTGATCTGATAATTAGGATATGTGGGCAGTGTTGTACTACTGTAGGATTGCAGACAGTGGCGGCCCATCCAGCTTTCACCTCCAGCCTCACACTAAGTGCGCCTCCTACATAGACATGCTGGAAATTGTAGTCCCGTAGTCCCGCCCAGCCTTTATGATCTTGCACACACAGCCCTCTACTCACCGACACCGTGCACTGTGCATATTCCCAGGGCTTCCGAGTCCCGCTATCTCCGCCCGTAGGTCAGGTTCTCTTTATCAGCACAGCAGCACCTGATGTCGGGCAGAGTGGAAGACTCCGCCTGACACGAGACTTTGACAGAGATGAGGCTGCGGGGAACCATACTCTGTATCTGTGTCCGCTCCTTGCGGTGTCCAGCGGGGAAGGAGGGCGGCCGCTGGTGGGAGGGCTTTCAGCTGCTGGACGAACACAGATACAGAGTATGGTTCCTGTAATTGCTCCCCGCAGCCTCATCTCTGTCAAAGTCTCATGTCCGGCGGAGTCTTCTACTCTGCCCGACATCAAGTGCTGCTGTGCTGATAAAGAGAACATGACCTGCGGGCGGAGGTAGCGGGAGTTCCCTCTCACTGTTCAATGCAGCCAGGCAGCGCTGCGAGTAGAGTCCAGACTCCCGCGGCTGGCCGGGTCATAGAACCCAGAGGTCCACCGGCTGCCCACGCTATCTATGCCAGTTCTCCTCTCCCTTCAGTAGGCAAATTAGGCGGTCGCGGGCCCCCTGTGAGCGCGAGGCCTTAGGCGACCGCCTCATTTGCCTAATTAAAGAGCCACCTCTGGTCATAACAGCCAATCAACATTCATTTAACTGAACTCAGACCAAGATGGATTTTGTTTGGTTGATATTCAGACTTCACAATACTCTTGGCACCTTGGACCTTTTTTTCTGTTGAGAATCGAAAATGTTCAGGATATGAGCTAATATAATTAGATTTGTATGTTTAGAAATACAGTACATAATACAGTATACAAAGAAACATCAAAGGAATTTGCTGGCAGTACCTGTACCAACTTCTGTGACTTCATCCTGTGCTGTGATGAGATGATCTTTGGATTTATTTTCACCATCATTCCTGTCCTGTGTTGGGTGAACATAAGATTCTACATCTGAAAATAAATGAAAGCACATTTTCATATTGCAGACTTAATATAAGCAAACCCATGCATGAAAAAAGTATAAAGTGTAGCACCCTGATGTTTAGGCAGGGTTGCTATTAAATGTATTTTCCAAGTGATAGTTGCCTTGGCCAATTGCTAGAAAGTCAATTGATTTTGCCCTAATTCTGGAATTGCTGCACTTCTCTCTTCTGTCGCCAGGTGGCCGGGTATCTGGTGACACTAGATAAGACAAGGGCATTGCAAGGAGAGATTAGGAATGAATGGGGTGTCTCAGCCAATGGGCAGGGATTTTCCTGGGTTCCTTGGCCTGCTGGGAGAACCTATTTGGGTGGAGTCAGGTGATCGCGGTTCTGTGCCACCTTGATGGCTGTCTGGGTGGACATGTGTTGTGCTGCCCCGGGCTGCTAAGCTAGAATCCTGAGGCCTACCCTGAGGACATCTGGCTGCTAGGCTGATTGAAGGTCCTATCCTGAAGCAGGAGAGCAGCGTAGGGTTGGGGCCGCGGCTTGCAGTCCAACCAGAAGTAACAGTTCTTCCGACCTGAGAACCTGTCGTGGTCAGAGGTAGAGGGGAAGCTGTCTCCACTAAGGGACCATCCACCTTGTTACCGGGGACCACTGTGAGTAGATGAAGCAAGTACCAGAGCAGTATTGTCACCAGCTGGGGACGGTGAAGAATTGGGAAACTTCAGCAAGTGCCAAGCCAGGGACCTGTAGTGATATCAAATATGGTCCACAGGTGACCCAATTGATGTTTACGGCACCAATGTAGTGAAGTAGTATAGTGGTTTCCAGTAGATAATTGATGTTTAAGTATTAGTAGGATGATATAAGTTATGTTCCCGCAGCAAACACCCAAGTTCTCCAGAGATTGCTCTTTATTGAATTCCAATACAGAACAAAGTCCAAAACTTGCACAGATGACAACGAATCCAACAGAATCCCACTTCTCCTAGATCATATTCTAGACCTGTGCTTTCCTATCCATGCAGAGTGACAAGACTGACTGAAGGCCAGCTTGGATGTCTCAAATACTGGTCTGACCCTGGAGCGGGGGTTTCCCATGAATACCCCCTCAAGTCTAATTACCATCAATAAATACCTTTTTTTTGGTCCTAAACAATATACCCTTTGAAATGTTCAATTAGGTTAACAGGCAACCTCACACACCTAGGTAGACTTGCAAAAGATTAAAACATCAAAGCTGTTATCTGGCCCCTCTGATATGTGTATTCAACAAACACCCTTTGATATGTGTAATCTTGAATGCCTGTATGTAACACATATATACCGTGCCATACATATAACACAATATATGTTACATACATACACATATTTATTAATATTACAACAGGACCCAGCCAGTGAAAGTGACGCTTGCAGAGCATTATTGTGTGCCAAGCCAGGGACCAAGCAGGCCAGCGTGGTGACGCTTGAGGAGTATCTGTGAGTGCCAATCTAGGGATCCAAAAGGGACGAGGGGGTGACACTTGAGGAAGATACTTAGTGAGAAGATTGGAAGAGCTCAGGGGATCCAGTGGATCGGTAAATCTAGTGAAAGACTGGGAGCTCAGCTGAGTGAAGTTCTACAATAGGAAATTGTAGAAGAAGTGAGTTCATTACAACCTTTGTTAGAAACTATTACAAGATTGTTGCCATAGGAGACAGCAGTCCTTCTCATGCAGATGCGGCGTCTAGCTGGATGCCTTTCCCTGCGTGGCTGTCTGCCTATAGAAGTCTCAAAGTCTGCTAATTAATATTGAAACGACTAAAGTTCTGTTTAAGAGACAATAAATCTCTTTTCATTCAAGAAGTGTCTGGCGCCCATCAATCTACCTTGCATTACACCCACCATGCCTTGTAACCCACTCTACACAGAAGGATGTCAGCTCTCCCTAACTCTGGAGGTCACCATTAGGCCTCTGGGGGTCTGGGACCTCGCTACAAAAGTATAAAGTGAAATACAGTACATAATACAGCATTCAAAGAAACATCAAAGGAATCTGCTGACAGTACCTGTACCAACTTTTATGACTTCATCCTGTAGTGTAAAGAGATCAGACTGATCTTTGGATTTATTTTCACCATCATTCCTGTCCTGTGTTGGGTGAACATAAGATTCTACATCTGAAAATAAATGAAACAACATTTTCATATTGCAGACTCATAATAAGCAAACCCATGCATAAAAAAAGTATAAAGTGATGCAGCCATTCCCCATTCATATGCTGGAAATTATGTGAAGCTATGCAAGTATTAAAAAGTTTCAAATAATGCAGCCATTCCCCATTCATATTCTAGAATGACAGTTTACTGAATAACATTTGCTTTTTATTTACAAAGTACAAAAAATGGTGCTTGAAGTTGAAGTTTAATCTGCCTATAGTTTGCCCTCCTTGGTGCTTTTATGCTAATGACATTTTTTATTAAATAGTTGTCAGAAAACGAATATACAAAACCGCTCAGTGTCTGAATGGACACAAGGAGCTGTGACTCGGCTCGGTGCTCCAATAGGAAGATGCTTGCTGTTGGGATACTCAACAGAAGGGAGGGGCCAGGAGCACAGAAGAGGGACCCGAGAAGAGGAGGATCTGGGTTGCTCTGTGCTAATCCATTACATAGAGGAGGTAAGTGTGACATGTTTGTAATTTTTACCAAAAATAAACCTGAGACTTTAGTATTACTAAGACAGACACAATGGGAGTGTTGTCACCCCAATGAACCAATCCAATATACAGTATGAGGGAACCTATGTACCATAGAAGCAAGTTACTGGTACATCCAAGAGGAAGATGCAAGAAGAAAAATGAAAATAGAACGCAAAGAAATGCAAAGAACATATAGAAAAAAGGAGAGAAAAAAAAAAAAAAAGAAGAAGGGTCCAGAATGGGAGAATGCCTGAGATGTCAGCACCTTGTCCTAGGCACTGTGCCATAATTAGATGAAGGGTTGAAGTTTGGATTAAAGCGGTTGTAAATCCTTACATACAGTATGTCACAAAAATGAGTACACCCCTCACATTTTTGTAAATTATTTATTATATCTTTTCATGTGACAACACTGAAGAAATGACACTTTGCTACAATGTAAAGTAGTGAGTGTACAGCTTGTATAACAGTGTACATTTGCTGTCCCCTCAAAATAACTCAACACACAGCCATTAATGTCTAAACCGCTGGCAACAAAAGTGAGTACACCCCTAAGTGAAATTGTCCAAATTGGGCCCAATTAGCCATTTTCCCTTCCTGGTGTTATGTGACTCATTGGTGTTACAAGGTCTCAGGTGTGAATGGGGAGCAGGTGTGTAAAATTTGGTGTTATCGCTCTCACTCTCTTATACTGGTCACTGGAAGTACAACATGGCACCTCATGGCAAAGAACTCTCTGAGGATCTGAATAAAAGAATTGTTGCTCTACATAAAGATGGCCCAGGCTATAATCAGACCCTGAAACTTAGGTGCAGGCCGTGCAGGGCCGGACTTACCAGTGGGCTTGACTGGGCTCAAGCCCATGGGCCCCGTTCACTAGGGGGCCCCTGCCTGCAGAGGCGGCTCTCTAATTAGGCAAAGGCTGGCGGGGTGAGCCGCGAGCGGGCCGGCGTTCTGTCAGATTAGCGTGACAGAAAGAACATCACCGCCGACACACATTAAAAGTTCCCCCCCGTTACACCCTCATCAGCGGCAGCAGCCAATAGCAGGCTCCACCGCTGTCCTAGTTGGCACCACATTGCATGATGGGAGATGTAGTTCTCAACAGCACACACTAGACTCGGCCTGGCTGTGCCTACACGCTGCAGAGCCTACACCTCCCAGAATGCACTGCAGGGCGGGCGCTCAAAGTGGACAGTCGGCTTCTCCTGAGTCCTGCTTGTAGTAGGGGACGGAAGACTCGGAAGAGTGATCAACCAGGAAAGTCCCCCTAAATACCTACCTATATCACCAGCACCAGGTCAGCGACAGTGCCTCATACCTCTGTCAGTGCTGCCTATATCAGTGCAATGCATAACTTTCTATACTGCATATCAGTGCCTCATACCTCTCTCTGTGTCATGCATAACGTTATATACTGCTCCAGGTCAGTGCCTCATACCTTACTCATTGCAATTTTATCCTCAGTGCCTCTGTCAGTGTGACTTTATGGTCTGTGCCTTATGCCTCATTCAGTGCTAGGTGGAACTTTTTTTTGGTAAGTGCTTCAGGCTTCTGTTAGTGCAAGGTGCTACTTTATGGTTAGTGCCTCATGCCTCATTTAGTGCCTCATGCCTCACTCAGTGCAAGGTGCAACTTTATAGCAGTCCATGTCTGATGCCTCTGTCAGTGCAAGGTGCAACTCTATGACCAATGCTCTCATGCCCTAGTCAGTGCCTCGCTAAGAGCCATGCATAACTATATACTGCATGAGTGCCCAATGCCTCGCTCGGTGCAAGGTGCTATTTTGTGGTTAGTGCCCCCCCTCAGTGCAACCTTTTGGTATGTGCCTCATGCCTCACTCACTGCAATGTGCAACATAATGGTCGGTGTCCATTGTCTGTCAGTGCAGGGTGCATCTTTATGGTCAGTGCCCCCATGCCCCTGTAAGTGCCACTTTATGGTCAGTGCAACCATGCCTCACTAAGTGCCATGCATTGCTATATAATGAAGGAGTGTCTAATGACCCTCTCTGTGCAAGGTGCATTTGACCGGCGTCCCCCATGACTCTGCTTTCTTTCTCCCTCCATCCCTCATTCATCTCAGACCCTAACCACACACCCTTCCAAGCCACGCCCATTTGAGCCATGCCCCTTTTTTGTAATGTATAGAAGATAGGGCCCCGAAAGTGACTCAAGCCCAGGGGCCCCAACCACCCTAAGTCCTGCCCTGAGGCCGTGGCCAAGACCATACAGCGGTTTAACAGGACAGGTTCCACTCAGAACAGGCCTTGCCATGGTCCACCAAAGAAGTTAAATGCACATGCTCAGTGTCATTGAGGGAACCATGAATGCAAACATGTACTGTGACATACTGAAGCAGAGCATGATCCCCTCCCTTCAGAGACTGGGCCGCAGGCTAGTATTCCAACATGATAACGACCCCAAACACACCTCCAGGACGACCACTGCCTTGCTAAAGAAGCTGAGGGTAAAGGCGATGGACTGGCCAAGCATATCTCCAGACCTAATCCCTATTGAGCATCTGTGGGACATCCTCAAATGGAAGGTGGAGGAGCGCAAGGTCTCTATTATCCTCCAGCTCCGTGATGTCGTCATGGAGGAGGGGAAGAGGACTCCAGTGGCAACCTGTGAAGCTCTGGTGAACTCCATGCCCAAGAGGTTTAAGGCAGTGCTGGAAAATAATGGGGGCCACACAAAATATTGACACTTTGGACCCAATTTGGACATTTTCACTTAGGGGTGTACTCACTTTTGTTGCCAGCAGTTTGGACATTAATAGCTGTGTGTTGAGTTATTTTGAGGGGGCAGCAAATTTACACTGTTATACAAGCTGTACACTCACTATTTTACATTGTAGCAAATTGTAATTTCTTCAGTGTTGTCACATGAAAAGATAGAATAAAATATTACCAAAAATGTGAGAGGTGTACTCACTTTTGTGAGATATTGTATACCCAGTGAAGTGACTGACCTCAGGTTCACACAGCACACAGGTACAGAGTTGAAGCTTTTTAGACAAAAAGGCTAAATGGGTGGGACTTTATATGAGGCACACAACTGAGTAAATGGACCAATCAATGTAAACATTATATTTATTGCAAAAAAGGGGCATACATACATATATAGGGAACCAAGTAGAATGGTAAATTGTTGTGTTGCTAATTATCAACGAAAAAAATCTATACAGTACATAAGAGTAAACAGTGATCTCAATATTAAACATAAAAGAGGGTAAAACACTGTAATGATAGGTCTCAATAGATAGATCGAAACAATTCATAGTAGCAACAATTTCAACATGGTACACAAAATGATAGCCTTGATTATGTAGACCGAGATTGCACTTGTAGCATATAGACATAAAAAATAGTGGATTGGTACATTAAAATAGAAAACATTTAATATCGTACAGATATAAACCATAGACATTGTAGCATAGCATCATAGGAAAGCTCTACGCGTTTCGTGGTTATTAATTACCACTCATCAGGAGCAGATGCAGGGTGTAGGGGTATCTATGATAGAATAAAAATAGATATATAAGGTTACCCAGCTAGTATGGTAATACAAGGAGGGAAAAATAGGATAGATGAACGAAAGGGGACATAGAGAGTCCCAACCAATCTCACCTATCTGTAGTATAAGTTACGATTGTAGGTATTGTATGTATAGATGGCCATTAAAACGTCTAACCGGGAGCTGGGGTGGTATCATCAGAAGCACGGCAGGTAATAGTGACAGTTATAGGCATAGAGATCTCCAGTTGTCAGCTGTAATATGTATGTATGCCCCTTTTTTGCAATAAATATAATGTTTACATTGATTGGTCCATTTACTCAGTTGTGTGCCTCATATAAAGTCCCACCCATTTAGCCTTTTTGTCTAAAAACATTGGGGATGGAGGTATATATAGTTATTTCCTCATTCAAAGTCCCAACCTTAGCTCTAGATTTAGTTCCTCTCTTCATACAGAGTTGAAGCTGTCAATCACAGTCTGTGCCCTCAATGTCACCATTTTTCTCTTGGTGTCAGGAAAACATGTCAGAAGTGATTCATGCAGAGAGCAGAGTGATGAGGCAGCAGACAGAAAATACACTTAGTGCTCTGGTTTGAGACAAGTACACACTATAGAGGGATATGCTTTGTTCATATTTCATAACTGAGGTTTACAGCTACTTTAAGTAAAGAAGTTGATCGAGATGTACTACACCTCTAGAAATTTCGGATAACTTACCTGAAAGCTGGCAGATCACGACAAGGGGATTAGGACCTGAGGGACAAACTGCCTTTCTGATTGGGGAGAAGGAATATTTGTTTCAGTGTAGGAAACTTTGTAGTCCTGGTAGAAATTCTGGGTTCCCAAGAATCAGTGTGAGAGGGCCAACATTGGTACAGATAACATATTTTCTATTTGCAGTACAAGAGAGGTTGTTAAAGAGGTAAAAAAGGGGTAGAAGGTTGATATTGTGGACAAATCCAAGGCACAGACATCAGGGGTAAAGGACCGGTAGATTATTCAATGCTCACTCAAAGCATTGCCTGAGCATGAAAAAAACAGTCAAGGATCCTGCTATATACCACTGCCATGTGACACAGCTTGGGATGGGCAAAGGGTGCACCATCCTCAGTTTTTCATTTAACCAAGATATCATGCCACAATTGCACTGGGGTTTGACATACCTCCCAACAGGCACGGATTCTGCGGGACATCCCCGCATTCTGACTTATGTCCCGCAGTCCCGCACAGCTGAGCTGTTTCCCGCATTGCCTCCACTGCCACTCACTCTTGTTCTGTACAGCACATAGGAGGCAGGAGAAATGCTTGTGAGCAGCTCCTATATTGACTGACCATTAAATAACATTTGCTGGGGCCCCATACTTCTATCAGTGGGACCCCAGGAGGCAGTAGCAGAGTGGGAACTCTTTTTTTTAAAGGGAGGTTTAAAGTTCCGGCCCCCAGCCTGTCTGTCCCTGGCGGAGTGATATGGAGGGGATGCCTGCCTGTCTCACTCTGTCTTGTGAGAGCAAAAGGCGGAGCTGCAGCTGGCGATGACTGTGAAGGACTGTAGCTGCCCATCAGCCAGGTACGTGGAACGGGTATATTTTTTGCAGGGATCATCATCCAGGCAGCAGTGGAGGGGGCACCGAGAAGGGACAAGGGGGAAGCAGGAGGGTGACGGTAACATGTGAATTGGGGGGGCGGGAGGAGCGTTTCTGCCGCTACAAAGGCTAACAGAAGTAGTGACAGCGGCATCACTACTGCTGTCAGCTTAGCGCTGAACGAGAAAAGTCAAAAGGAGAGAGCAGAAGAGATCCTGGAGGAGGTGCGGGATGTGCTCACATTCCTCTCCAGCTTCACACTGTCACTGTAGCACATACTAGCCCTCCTGCATTGGCACTGTCACATCGGAACTTTACAGGTTGCTTACCCATCCCCCATCTCCTCCCAGCAATGGAAAGGTAAGCAAACTCTGTAAAGTGCCGATCTGACAGCCAGTAGTGTATTGTATCCCATAGTCATGATCCTACCCTTTCAGCAGCGGCATCTCTTTCCCCAGCTGCCCATAGAAAGAGTTAAAAACCGGCTTCCCCCTAGGTCTAGGCTCTGACATGTCTAGAGGACAAGATGATTATTGTTTAGATGGGGGGGGGGGGTTGTACCCGTCTATTCTCCTTTGGTCTGCACTCTCTCTCCTCCCTGACATCCTGGTTCAGTCACATCTGTTCTCTGCTTTCCTTCCCCACAACGAATTCTCCAGCTCCGATATTCCTTTCTCTGCAATCAGTGACTTTTGTCCCACAGCTCTGTTTATCTCCAATCCCAATACAGATCTCCCCTTCTCAGTCATAAATCATTCCTGTCCTGACACAGCAGACCTCCGTTCTCACAGGCACTCTGCTTCAGTCACCAGCATCCCCCTTTTCCCTGCATTGCCTAGATATTTCCCCATCCACAGCCCAACATCCCTCCACTTACTGTAACATTGTAATCCAGCCTGCAGTATCTCCCCTTTAGCTCCCTACATCCTAAACTTAGGATCCCTGCCCCAGTCCTTATCTATTTTATTCATATCCCCAGCAAACCCCTCCCATGAAAAGATAGGATTCTAATGTGAAAAGAGGACCTCATATGCTAAGTATGTGAAAGGGGAATCCTGATGCTAAGTATAGGGGGCTCCTAATCTAAAGGGCCACTGCTGATGTGAAGGCAGAACTGCTACTGTAAAGGGGGACTCTGATGTGAAAGGGGAACACCTGATTTAAAGTGTGTCTCTTAATGCAAGAGGGGATTCCTGATATAAAAGGGGGAGTCCTGATATAAAAGGGGGATTGCTGATATAAAAGGGGGATTCCTGATGTAAAAGGGGAACTCTACCATTTGGGGGATTCTGTTGTGAAGGAAGACACTCCTCATGTGAACGGAGGAACTCCTGATATGAAAGGGGGACTAATAATTTGAAGAAGGGACTCCTGATGTAAGGAGGAACTGCTGATGTGAAGGAGGGGACTCAGTGTGAAAGGAGTTTGCTTTAATGTGAAGGAGGACACCTGATGTGAAAGGTCAGACTTCTGATGTGAAGGGTAACTAAATACTGTATACACCAGTCCTTGTCTGTATCTGAGTGTATACATGGCAGGTTTATGTCAGTGAGCCTCTCACTCATAGCACAGAAATTAGGGAGTATTTTGTGGGTACAAGGACTGTGTACAGTATATACCATATGTAGACTTAAAGCGGTATTAAACCCCCCCCCCAAAAAAAAATGTCTATTGCAAGCCAGGTTACCAGTCATGCGGTGGCTGCATTCATTTTCTTTTTTAGGCTTTTTTTACCCTCTGTTGTCACCTGGTGATTTGGCCAGTAACACACCTCCTGTATTAGAGTGCCTACACTCTGGAATAAGGAGCACAAGAGGCACCTTTGGACAGCAGCATTTTCAGTCTGGGGGGAGGGGAGTGTTAGCTGGACTAGCAGTTTTAGATACACTAACACTGTATAAGGTGTAGCACACAGATTAAATAAAAGCTGATCATTGTAAGCACCCCTGTCAGTGGTAAATTGTTTGTCTCAACACACTAACTGCTACATCTGCAGGACAGCTTTTTCTTTTGAAAAACAACAGATGTACTGGCTGGATCATCAGGTGAAAATAGAAGAAAGCCTAAAAAAGAAAGAAAAATAAAACAAATGCAGCCATCACATTTAGTCTCTGTTTAACCATGCTTCTTTAAGCCACCTCAATATTAAGCACATTTTATCCACACCCATTTTTGTCGCAGTGCACTCAGCATATGTTTTCCATCCATAGGTGTCCCTCATTCCCAAGTTCCAAAGTTGGGAGGTATGGGTTTGAGGCCACAGGTAAGAGAGCAAAGCCATTTTATAGAGTGAAAGAAAAGGCTTGTGATGTGTAGTGATGAGCCGAACACCCCCGGATTCGGTTCGCACCAGAACCCGCAAACAGACCGAAAGTTCGCACGAACGTTAGAACCCTATTAAATACAATGGATGCGAACGTTCGAAATGTAAAGTGCTAATTATAACGACTATTATCCATGTTATTGTCCTAAAAAGGGTTTGGGAACCCGGGTTCTGCACCAGGGGACATGTATCAATGCAAAAAGAAGTTTTAAAAACGGCCGTTTTTCGGGAGCAGTCATTTTAATGATGTATAAAGTGAAAAAAAAAAGTCAAATATTCCTTTAAATATTGTACCTGGGGGGTGTCTAAAGTATGCCTGTGAAGTGCCACGTGTTTCCCGTGTTTAGAACTGTCCCTGCACAAAATTACATTTCTAAAGGAAAAAAAGCCATTTAAAACTGCTTGCGGCTTTAATGTAATGTCTGGTCCCGGTAATATGGATGAAAATCTTTAAGAAAAATGGCATAGCTACCCCAACCCCCCCCCCCCTACCCCAGCCCATTACCAGCCCCTTTGGGTCTTGTATGGATATTAAGGGGAACCCCGCACACAAAATAAAAAAGGCCCTATATACTCTGAACAGCCGTATACAGGCGGTGCATACAAGACAGGGACTGTAGGTTTGTTCTTATGTAGAATCTGTTTGTAATTTTGAACAGGTACATTGTTTAAGTGTAGCTCCAGCCAAAAAATCTATTTTTAAGCTTTTTGGAAAACATAGGGAAGGGTTATCACCCCTGTAACATTTGTTTTGCTGTCTGTGCAGTGTGCACCTGTTCAGAACAGTTCACCTCACTTTCCGTCCTAATGACAAATGTTTTTTGAAAATTTGGGGTTTTTATTAAAACAAGAATTGGTGATAAAGCATCAGTGGAGAGGAGACACTTTTTTTTCCCATATTAATTCTTACAGGAGAGAATTTGCCTTCCTAGGGGTAGATTTCCTCTCACTTCCTGTTGTATCCTTCCGTTTGCAAGGAGGAGTCGTTTGTAAATTGGATGTTTGAAAGTAGGGGCCTGCCGTATATACTCTGCTGAAATTTGCCCCTTACATGTTGGTGTTGCCACAACACTGTGAGCCCTCACAGTTACTCTTGGTGGGCGCATGAATGGGCCCTGCTGTGAATTATTAGATCAAGAATTGTAATTGCATGCCCCTGTTGAACAGGGGCTAAAAAATTGGGCCTTTGGTGGTGGTATTGACACAACACTGTAAGGCCTCACAGTTACTCTTGGTGGGCGCAGAAATGGGCCCTGCTGTGAATTATTAGATCAAGAATTGTAATTACATGCCCCTGTTAAACAGGGGCAGAAAAATTGGGCCTTAGGCACTGGAGCAACAACACTGCAACCCCTCACAGATACTGTACTTGGAGCACAGCAATAAGCCCTGTTGCAAAGTATTGCATCAAAAATTGTAATTACACGCCCCTGTTAAACAGGGGCTGAAAAATTGGGCCTTAGGCACTGGTGCTGCTGCCACGACACTGCAACCTCTCCCAGATACTCTAGTTGGAGTGCAGGAATGAGCCCTGCTGCAAAGCATTGCATAAAAAATTGTAATAACACTCCCCTGTTATACAGGGGCTGAAAAATTGGGCCTTAGCCACTGGTGCTGGTGCCACGACACTGCAACCTCTCCCAGATACTCAAAAATGTTCTTCCAAGCTATCATCATCAATCGGATCATTGAGGAGGAGGAGGATAGTCAGTCAACATAACAGGACAGTCTCTCAGCACCAGCATCAGTCTTGAAGGGATGTGACATTTGAAAATAAATTATTCTGTTATATCAGCTTCAGGTGCTTGGTAGCTGGTGGTGATCCAAGACTGGTTCATCTTTATGATGGTCAGTCGATCAACCGAGTCGGTGGACAGGCGCACCCTGTGATCCGTGACAAATCCTCCAGCAGCACTGAATGTGCATTCTGAAAGAACGCTGGATGCAGGACAGGCCAGTAGCTCAATTGCATACTGTGCAAGCTCTGGCCAGTGATCCATCCTCAAGACCCAGTAAGCCAGAGGATTTTCGGTGGGGAAGGTGTCCAAGTCTGACCTTGCCCCTAGCTCTTCCTGCACCATGTATATCAGACGCTGGTGATGGTTGCTGGAACTGATCATACCTTGGGGCTTCGGACTAAAGAATTGTCTGAACGCATCGGTCAGACGGCCACCTTCCCCACCGCTCCTTCTTTGACTGACCGAAGCCTCAGCAACTCGTTGTCCAGGACCAGGAGTTTGTAACCTCCCAGTCTCTGGGAACGCGTTGCACAGACCTTTCTGCAAGGCCTCCCGGAGTTGTCTCATCCTCTGCTCCCTCTGCGATGGTAAGATAAGGTCCGCAACCTTACCCTTGTACCGTGGATCAAGGAGAGTGGCCAGCCAGTAATGGTCCCTCTCCTTGATCCGAAGAATACGAGGATCCTTCCGCAGACTTTGCAGGATCAGGGAGGCCATGCAGCGTAGGTTAGCTGAGGCATTCAGTCCGGAGTCCTCTGGGTCACTAAGGACGACATGATCCGCAGCCACCTCCTCCCAGCCACGTACAAGTCCACGGGTTTCTTGGGACTGTAAATCATCCCTAAAAGACTGCTGCTGATGATGCTGAGTGCCAGGCTCCACCTCCATGCTGACACAATCCTCCTCCTCCTCTTCCTGTGCGATGGGTGGGACAGAAGGAACACTGTCTGGGTAAAGGGGGCCTTGAGAGGCAAGGAAGTCCTCCTCTTCCTGCCTCTGTTCTGCCTCAAGTGCCCTGTCCATTATTCCACGCAGCGTATGTTCCAACAGGTGGACAAGAGGTACAGTGTCACTGATGCATGCACTGTCACTGCTCACCATCCTCGTGGCCTCCTCAAATGGTGCCAGGACAGTGCATGCATCCCTGATCATGCCCCACTGGCGTGGTGGAAAAAACCCGAGCTCCCCTGACCCTGTCCTGGTGCCATAGTCGCACAGGTACTCATTGATGGCCCTCTGCTGCGTGTGCAGCCGCTGCAGCATGGCCAACGTTGAGTTCCACCTGGTGAGCATGTCACATATAAGGCGGTTCTTGGGCAGGTTCAACTCCTTTTGCAGCTCAGCCAGGCGAGCACTGGCATTATAAGATCTGCAGAAATGCACACAGACTTTCCTGGCCTGCCTCAGGACATCCTGTAAGGCCGGGTACCTGCCCAAGAACCACCAGGTTAAGGACGTGAGCCACACAGGCCACATGGGTCAGTTGTCCCTGTCGGAGGGCGGAGAGGAGGTTGGTGCCATTGTCGCAAACCACCATTCCTGGCTTAAGCTGGCGTGGCGTCAACCACCTCTCGGCCTGCCCCTGCAGAGCAGACAGAACCTCTGCCCCAGTGTGGCTCCTGTCCCCCAAACACACCAGCGCAAGCACGGCATGACATCTTTTTGCCTGCGTACTTGCGTAGCCCCTTGAACGCCTACGGAGCACCGCTGGTTCCGAGGACAAAGCACAGGAAGAGGCCATGGAGGAAGAAGAAGAGGAGGGGGTGGAGGAGAGAGGTGTGTCACAACCAGTGGTAGCATTTTGGAGGCGTGGCGGCGGAACAACCTCCAACACTACTGCACCTTGTCCTGCATCCTTCCCAGCTGCCAAAAGAGTGACCCAATGGGTCGTGAAAGAAAGGTAACGTCCCTGTCCATGCCTGCTGGACCATGAGTCAGTGGTAATATGCACCTTACCGCTGACCGCCCTGTCCAGCGAGGCAAAGACATTGCCTTCCACATGCCGGTAGAGAGCCGGAATCGCCTTCCGTGAGAAAAAGTGGCGTTTGGGAACCTGCCACTGAGGAACCGCACATTGCACAAACTCACGGAAGGGGGCCGAGTCTACCAACTGAAAAGGCAGCAGTTGAAGCGCTAGCAATTTAGCCAAGCTAGCATTCAACCGCTGGGCATGTGGATGGCTGGGAGTGAACTTCTTTCGACGGTCCAGCAGCTGGGGCAGGGAAATTTTCCTGCTAGAATCGGATGTCGGTGTACTGCTAGCAGAGTGCCCGCAAGTACTTGGCTGTGACACACCTAAATCTACACCTTCATTCCTCTCAGTGCAGGTTTCAGAGAGGACTGAAGGTATAGTGGGGTTGGAGATCCCAGCTGATGCGGTGCAAGGAGAGGTCCGCTTTGTTCTTTGGTGTGGGTCTTTAAGGTAGGCTTGCCAACGAGCTGCATGGCAGGTCAACATATGTCTGGTCAAGCATGTGGTGCCCAAGCGGGTGATGTTTTGGCCACGCGATATACGCTTGAGACATATGTTGCAAACAGCAGCTGTGCGATCTGATGCACTCGACTCAAAAAAGGCCCACACCAAAGAACTTTTTGAATAACGGGCAGAGGCAGCGCCCTGCACAGGCGGAGCTCTGCGGTGTGATTCCGTTGGTGTGCTGCCCTTGCGCTGCCCCCCCGAGGGCACCCTGCCTCGTTGGAGATGTTCCTCCTGCTCATCCTCCTCCTCCTCTCTCCTATTAGGCACCGACATGGAGTCAGTGACCTCATCATCCCCTCCCTCCTCATCACTGGAGCCAATCTGGCAATATGCTGCAGCTGCTGGAACATGACTGCCAGATTGGTGTCCTTCTTGAGCATCCCCTCTCTCTGCTCTCACGCTACTGCCTTCCTCTAGCTGGGTATCATCATCAGACCCTTTGAAACGCTGGGCATCCTCCTGGAGCATGTACCTAACACTGTGCTCAAACAGTTCGGGGGACTCCTCAGGAGGACATGGTTGGTCTAGGGAAGGAGTGACTGATGATGACATTGATACCAGGGAAGAGGACGCTTTGGCAGCTGCTTTGCCAGTACCCTGGGCAGTGGTGAGAGAGGATGAGGAGGATGAGGAGGGCTTGGTCATCCACTCTACCAAGTCTTCGGCATGATGCGGCTTAACACATCCAGCTGCCGAAAAGAAGGACAAGCGTGTCCCATGGCCACGTGCTGATGGCAATGCACCGCGTCCACGACCAGCACTGTTGTCTCTAGACACAGAGCCTGCTTGCCTTCTTTTATTGGCTCTGACTGTCTGCCTCTCCTTGTTTGCCTTCCAGACATTCTAATGGCCTGCAGAGAGATGGGAAAACCAGCAATAAGGCCTAGCTTCAGGGGTATATTTTGCAGGAATCACACTACGCCTGCTGTAAGTGCTGCAAATGCCTGTTGGTGTAACACACTAGGAAAACACAGCAAAACGGCCTAGCTTCAGGAGTATATTTTGCAGGAATCACACTAGGCCTGCTGTAAGTGCTGCAAATGCCTGTTGGTGTAACACACCAGGAAAACACAGCAATACGGGCTAACTTCAGGTGTATAATGTGCAGGAGGCACACTCCGCCCGCTGTAAGTGCTGCAAATGCCTGTTGGTGTTACACACTAGGAAAACACAGCAATAAGGGCTAACTTCAGGTGTATAATGTGCAGGAATCACACTACGCCTGCTGTAAGTGCTGCAAATGCCTGTTGGTGTAACACACCAGGAAAACACAGCAATACGGGCTAACTTTTAGGTGTATAATGTGCAGGAGGCACACTCCGCCGCTGTAAGTGCGGCAAATGCCTGTTGGTGTAACACACCAGGAAAACACAGCAATACGGGCTAACTTCAGGTGTATAATGTGCAGGAGGCACACTCCGCCCGCTGTAAGTGCTGCAAATGCCTGTTGGTGTTACACACTAGGAAAACACAGCAATAAGGGCTAACTTCAGGTGTATAATGTGCAGGAATCACACTACGCCTGCTGTAAGTGCTGCAAATGCCTGTTGGTGTAACACACTAGGAAAACACAGCAATAAGGCCTAGCTTCAGGTGTATAATGTGCAGGAGGCTTAGCAACAATGACACTGACACTGTCCCCTGCCTATCCTTCTCTCTCCCTGCACACAAGGTTTATCAAAGAATATGACACTGACACTCTCCCTGCCTATCCTTCTCTCTCCCTGCACACAAGGTTTAGTAAAGAATATGACACTGACACTGTCCCCTGCCTATCCTTCTCTCTCCCTGCACACAAGGTTTATCAAAGAATATGACACTGACACTCTCCCTGCCTATCCTTCTCTCTCCCTGCACACAAGGTTTAGCAAAGAATATGACACTGACACTGTCCCCTGCCTATCCTTCTCTCTCCCTGCACACAAGGTTTAGCAAAGAATATGACACTGACACTCTCCCTGCCTATCCTTCTCTCTCCCTGCACACAAGAATAGCACAAAGAATATCAACACTGTCCCTGCCTATCCTTCTCTTTCCCTGCGCCGGAACACACTACACAAGGCCGCCGCGCTGGCGGCCTTTTATAGTGTGGGGCGTGTGCTAAACCCCCTGAGCTATAATTGGCCACAGGCAACCTGCCTGTGGCCAATTATGGCTCTCCTAGCTGCCAGCGCTGTGATTGGCCAAGCATGCGGGGTCACAGTGCATGCTTGGCCAATCACAGCGCCGGGATTGCACTGCGATGGCGCAGTGTATGGTGGGACGTTCGCGTCACTCGAATTTGGCGCGAACGGCCCAAATCGTTCGATGTTCGCCGAACGGTTCGAACAGCCGATGTTCGAGTCGAACGTATGTTCGACTCGAACACCGAGCTCATCCCTAGTGATGTGTATCGGTATAGTTTGAAAAACATAAAAAGAGGGGGAGAATGTGCATTTTATAAAGGGATCCTTGCCCTAGCCAAGAATGCTGCAAGGATGACAACTGGTGAGGCCTGTAATGGGTCAGGGCTCAGATCTGATTTTTTTTTGTGTGCAAATGTTTTTATTTGGAAGATCAAGAAAAAGCAGCCAGACGGCCTCTTACCAGATACGATGGACTCCTATGATGGGAGTCGTTCTTGCATGGTTATCAGAAGGAATCATCTGTGGATTTCCAATCTCCGACCGAAGGCACACACCCCTCCTTGTGTTTCTCACTGGGTCACTGGGCTACTTCACAAACATATAGCTGCAAGACCTTACTTCGCCCGGCTACTCCAACACTTCCATAATATGTTTGTCAGATTTAGCATAGGCTTACCTCTGGTCCGTGTATCAGCCTTAGGTTGATACATGGACCAGAGGGGTGTGTGCAGTTGGCCGGAGATTGGAAATCCACATCTGATTCCTTCTGATAACCATGCAAAAGCGACTCCCGTCAAAGGAGTCCATCGTACCTGGTAAGAGGCCATCTGGCTGCTTTTTCTCCAATCGTAAGGATTGATCTGCCTACCCTTGTGCAAGTTGAACACGATAACAGCACAGAATCTGCAGGATCTCCCATAGTCCGCATTGCTCCTGTCTTTGGGACTCCTTTGTTCTCTGTGTGGTTGGGCTTCCATACATACACATTTGTTTGGCCTATATGGTTTAATTTTAACATGATGCTAACGGGGGCTCCACACCGCATATTGGCGGAGGCACTGGAGGCAGACTCTTTTATCTATAGATGCCCGACTGTAGAACTAGTCAAGAAAGTTTGGCAGGGAACAAAGGTTTCCATGGGATATAGTGGAGTAACTGAGTTTACCCCCATATGGAGTGTGACAGCAGGAAGGTAAAGTCACCTGGTTGCATCCAGGGGGGTAGATATATTTCGCCCAGATTCAGGCTTTACGCCGACTTATACAACTAGGTGGAGAGTTGTATAAGCCCAGCTGAGGCTAGTAGGCTCATGGATGACTCATACCTCTAGGGAGAGTGCTGGGCGTCGTGCAGACAGGGAGTTGAAGAGACCAGCTGAAGCTTGTCAGCTCATTTAGGCCTCTATAAGAACTCCCAGCTTCATTAGATGTTAGCTCATGCCTGGACCCAGACCTCTGTGGACTGTCTAGGGAGAGTGAACCCCTGTGCGGTGAGACAAAGCCTGTGTGGCTATTTGCTTGGACATTTAAAACCAGGGACTTAGGGACTAGGACAGCACTAGGCTGATCCCAGTTGTTAGTTAGGAAACCTGTATGTTTAGTCAGAGGTCAAGTTGACCAGGATTTATTTTGTTTATGTTTCTTTTGCTTTGCTGTGTTTTGTCACTGTAAATAGAAAATAAACCGCACCTTTTTGATTTTGAAAACCACAACCTCCGTTTGCTGGGCCTGTTTTTGTGTGGGGAGCCCATCTCGGGGGTCACACACACCCGCTGCCGAGCTAACCCCCTCACAGTTGGTGGAGAACCAGTGGCAGTTTTTTTTTAAGCCAGCATGGAGGAGATACTGAAGCAGCTGGCTCTAGCAAATGCCAATCAACAGCAGACAAATGCAGGTTTGCAAAAGAGCCTTGCAGCTCAACAACAGAACTTCGCAGCCCAGCAGCAAGCTCATCAACAGAGCCTTGCAGCCCAGCAGCAGACAAACGCAACTTTGCAACAGAGTCTGGAGGCTCAGCAACAAGCCCAGCAGCAATCTGAGGCCCGCTTCATAGACCTGTTGCAGAAGCAAGAGCAGAGACTACAACAACAGATGGAAGCAGCAATGCAGCAACGTCCGCAGACCAGTGAGGAAAGCCGTCCCACTAATACCGCGTCCTTTGGGGTGAGTCGTTTATTGACAAAAATGACTGGAGAGGATGATCCAGAGGTATTTTTGACCACATTTGAAAGGACCGCTGAAAGAGAAAAGTGGCCTGAGGAGCAGTGGGCTGGACTGGTGGCTCCTCTGTTAACTGGTGAATCGCAGAAAGCTTACTATGACCTAGAGCCTAACCAAGCAAAAGACTATGTGATGCTAAAAGCTGAAATATTGGCAAGGCTGGGTGTCACCCAGGCTGTCCGGGCTCAGCGTGTGCATAACTGGACTTTCCAGCTTGGAAAACCCCCCAGGTCTCAAATGTATGATCTCATTCACCTGAGCAGAAAGTGGCTACAGCCAGAGACTTTGTCCGCACCAAAGATTGTGGAACGTGTTGTAATGGATCGGTTTTTGAGAGCTCTTCCTACTGCCATCCAAAAGTGGGTAAGCCATGGAGACCCAGAGACGGCCGATGGTCTTGTGGATCGTGTGGAGAAATACTTGGCTACAGAGAACCTGACGGCCTCTTCCAGAGACACTCGGACTTTCCACCCTAAGACCAGACCATCCCCAGGGGCGGATAAGAGGATTCCAAGGGGTGAGGGTGGAGAGAGTGAGAGGGTGGGAGCTCTACCCCAAGTTTGGCGAGAACAGCCTGGGAAATCAGCGGCTCAAGAGGCCGCAAGAAGGATCGTTTGCTACCGCTGCCGGCAAGCGGGACATATTGCAGCCAATTGCCCGGTTGTGGAGGAACCCATGCAGTGTGACTTTCTGACGGGCAGACGTCAGTCGCTGTGTGCGACAGTCGCATGCACTGCCATTCGAGGAACTGAGAAACATTTATGCAAAATGTGTGTTAATGGTAGAAATGTTGTGGTATTGCTGGATTCAGGTAGCCTTGTGACCCTGATAAAGGCTGAGTTAGTTAAAACAGAGGTCTCTGGGAATAGCAAGGTAGCTGTTATTTGTGTGCATGGGGACACCCGAGAGTATCCAGTGACTACAGTGTGTTTCGAGACCCCCAAAGGTACCCTCTCTCATCCAGTGGGCTTAGTATCTCAGTTACCGCATGACGCCATTGTGGGAAGGGATTTTCCGAAGTTCTGGGAACTGTGGGATGATCCTGAGCCCCTCACTGGTGCCCCTATGTACCAGGAATGTGATAGCCAGAACTCCCCTGAGAGTGGCGAGGACTCTCCGGAATTTCCCTTATCAGTATTGGCAGGGGAGACTCAAGAAACTGGAGAGGAGCCCACCTCCTCAGACGAAAACCTACCGTCTGTGGAGTTTTCTGATCTGGAGGTTCACAGGGAAAATTTTGCCACAGAACAGTTAAAAGACCCCGCCCTAATAAAGGCACGGGAAAACGTAGTGGAAATAGATGGCGAGTTAGTCAACCCAGATAATACCTGCACTTACCCATACTTCAGCGTAGAGAAGGACCTACTGTATCGGGTGGCAAAAAGGGCAGAAGAAACCGTTGAGCAGCTTGTGGTGCCCAAACCTTACAGGAAGTTGGTGTTGGAGTTGGCCCATGGGCACATTCTTGGAGGTCATCTGGGGACAGAGAAAACCCAAGAGAGGGTATTACAGAGATTCTATTGGCCGGGGGTGATGAAGGACATAGAAAATTATTGTTCCTCCTGCCCTGTGTGTCAGAGGTCGGCCCCGATGCCACATTTCCGTAGCCCGCTGGTCCCTCTACCCATCATTGAGGTCCCGTTTGAGAGGATCGCCATGGATTTGGTAGGTCCTATAATCAAGTCCGCTAGGGGGCACCAGTACATATTAGTTATAATGGACTATGCCACCCGTTATCCAGAAGCGATCCCTCTCCGAAATACCTCGGCCAAAACCATAGCCAAAGAGCTATCTCTTGTGTTTAGCCGGGTGGGTATTTGTAAAGAACTGCTTACGGACCAAGGTACACCCTTTATGTCCCGGGTTATGAAGGAGCTGTGTAAATTGTTCAAAGTGACGCAATTACGTACATCTGTGTATCACCCCCAAACCGATGGGCTGGTTGAAAGGTTCAACAAAACCCTAAAACAAATGTTGAAGAAAGTGGTGGATAGAGATGGAAAGGATTGGGACTGTCTACTTCCTTATCTGATGTTTGCTATTAGGGAGGTGCCCCAATCCTCTGCGGGATTCTCCCCCTTTGAGTTACTGTATGGGAGACACCCAAGAGGGCTGTTGGATATTGCCAAGGAAACTTGGGAAAGTGAGAGTTCTCCCCACAGGAGTGTGATTGAGCATGTCGCCCTGATGCAAGACCGAATTGCACAGGTAATGCCCATCGTGAAGGAACATTTGGCCCAAGCGCAGTTAGCACAGCAGAGAGTGTACAACCGTGGAGCCAAGACCCGTACCTTTTCCCCGGGGGATAGGATACTGGTACTTGTCCCTACGGTTGAAAGTAAATTCCTTGCCAAATGGCAAGGCCCCTACGAGATAATGGAAAAAGTGAGCGAAGTGAATTACAAGGTCAGACAACCAGGAAGGCGAAAGCCCGAACAGATCTATCACGTTAATCTGTTGAAAGCCTGGAGGGAT
This sequence comes from Rana muscosa, assembly GCA_029206835.1. Classification (NCBI taxonomy): domain Eukaryota; kingdom Metazoa; phylum Chordata; class Amphibia; order Anura; family Ranidae; genus Rana; species Rana muscosa. Next base: position 176,610,466 of record CM055127.1, read on the forward strand.
AGAGAGTCCCTAGTCGCAGACACTTGGTCACCAGCTCAAACTGGTTGCGTGATTCCTGAGGTTGGAATAGCAGCCACCTTGTCACAACCCCAACAACAGGAGGTTAAGGAGTTTGTGCTTCGCAACAAGGAGGTATTCTCTGAGCTGCCGGGACAAACATCTGGGGTAGAGCATGACATCATTACCCCGCCCGGTGAAAGGGTGAAGTTAAAACCCTATCGGATCCCAGAGGCCCGACGGGAGACAATACGGGAGGAAGTACAGAAAATGCTGAACTTAGGGGTGATAGAGGAGTCCCAAAGTGATTGGTCTAGTCCCATTGTGTTGGTGCCTAAACCGGGTGGGAGCTGGCGATTTTGTAACGATTTTCGTCAGTTGAACAAAGTTACAAAATTTGACACCTACCCCATGCCACGTATAGATGAGTTGATCGACCGGCTGGGAACAGCCCGATACATGACGACTCTTGACCTCACAAAAGGGTATTGGCAAATCCCCCTGGCCAAGTCGGCCAAAGAGAAAACCGCATTTGTAACCCCAGACGGGGCGTTCCAATACAAAAGAATGCCGTTCGGGTTACAGAATGCGCCGGCCACATTCCAGCGGAAAATGGACCAGATGCTGAGGCCCCATCGGAAGTATGCTGCGGCTTACCTGGATGACATAATTGTCCATAGCACAGATTGGGCCTCACATCTGCCAAAAGTGCAAGCAGTCCTGGACTCTGTTCGGGAAGCGGGGTTTACGGCTAACCCCAAGAAGTGTACCATTGGGCAGGAGGAGGCCAAATATCTTGGGTACACCATTGGGAGGGGAGTAATAAAACCCCAACTCAACAAAGTCGAGGCCATCCAGAGTTGGCCACGTCCCAACAGCAAGAAGCAGGTACGAGCCTTTCTGGGAATCGCTGGGTATTATCGGCGATTCATTCCCCACTTTGCTTCTAAGGCTGTGCCCCTAACCAACCTGACGAAGGGGAAAGGGTCGGTCATGATTAAATGGACCCCCGAGGCTGAGGCAGCATTCCAATTCTTGAAACAAGCCTTATGTAGCCAGCCAGTGTTGTACTCACCCGACTTCTCTAAAGACTTTGTCGTACAAAGTGATGCGTCAGATGTGGGGTTAGGAGCAGTATTGTCCCAGGTCTGGAACGGGGAAGAGCACCCAGTCATTTACCTCAGCAGGAAGTTGAAGTCCCATGAGGTAAATTACGCCACCGTTGAAAAGGAGTGTTTAGCGGTGAAGTGGGCTCTAGATTCCCTTCGGTACTACCTGCTAGGTAGGCACTTTGACATGGTTACGGATCACGCTCCGTTAAAGTGGATGGCTCAAAACAAGGAAACAAATAGAAGAGCGAATAGGTGGTTCCTGGCCCTCCAGGAATTTAACTTCACAGTAAAGCATCGCCCTGGCGTTCAAATGGGGAATGTGGATGCTTTGTCTCGAGTACATGAATGCCTGATTGCTGGTGTTCCAACCCCGAGGTTAAAACAAGAGGGGGGGGGGTATGTGACAGCAGGAAGGTAAAGTCACCTGGTTGCATCCAGGGGGGTAGATATATTTCGCCCAGATTCAGGCTTTACGCCGACTTATACAACTAGGTGGAGAGTTGTATAAGCCCAGCTGAGGCTAGTAGGCTCATGGATGACTCATACCTCTAGGGAGAGTGCTGGGCGTCGTGCAGACAGGGAGTTGAAGAGACCAGCTGAAGCTTGTCAGCTCATTTAGGCCTCTATAAGAACTCCCAGCTTCATTAGATGTTAGCTCATGCCTGGACCCAGACCTGTGTGGACTGTCTAGGGAGAGTGAACCCCTGTGCGGTGAGACAAAGCCTGTGTGGCTATTTGCTTGGACATTTAAAACCAGGGACTTAGGGACTAGGACAGCACTAGGCTGATCCCAGTTGTTAGTTAGGAAACCTGTATGTTTAGTCAGAGGTCAAGTTGACCAGGATTTATTTTGTTTATGTTTCTTTTGCTTTGCTGTGTTTTGTCACTGTAAATAGAAAATAAACCGCACCTTTTTGATTTTGAAAACCACAACCTCCGTTTGCTGGGCCTGTTTTTGTGTGGGGAGCCCATCTCGGGGGTCACACACACCCGCTGCCGAGCTAACCCCCTCACAGGAGCAACAAAAAACTTCCAGAAATTAGCGCCATAGAGAAATCCAGGGAATGGGATAGGCAGGGTATTAAACGATTAACTCAGCTATACAGGGGTAGCCAAATGAAAAAATTCTCAGATTTAAGTAGCGAATTTAATATATCAAACAAGACCTTCTACAAATATCTCCAGATCAGGCATGCTGTCCAGGCCCAATTCAAGTCATCAACATTAGCATGGAACCAGTCCCCCGTTCTCTCAAAAATAGCTATGACATGTACATCTAAAGGCCTAATCTCAGAGCTGTATATTAGACTGGGGGTAAGGGCAATAAGCAGTGCGGGACCCTTGTCACCTTGAACCTTTTTTTTCTGCTGAAAATTGGATTGTCTTCTTATACAAAATGTCCAGGATATGAGCTAATATAAATAGAATGGTATGTTTAGAAATACAGTACATGATACAGTATATAAAGAAACATCAAAGGAATCTGCTGGCAGTACCTGTACCAACTTCCATAACTTTGTCCTGTACTGTGATGAGATCAGACTGATCTTTGGATTCATTTTCACCATCATCCCTGTCCTGTGTTGGGTGAACATAAGATTCTACATCTGAAAATAAATAAAACAACATTTTCATATTGCAGACTCAATATAAGCAAACCCATGCATGAAATTAAGTATAAAGTATAAAGTGATGCAGCCATTCCTAATTCATATGCTGGAAATTATGTGAAGCTATGCAAGTATCAAAATGCCTTAATGGATGGATGGAAGTCTGGAGGAGTGGGCATTCTTAAGCACACTGTTTCAAATAATGCAGCCATTCCTCATTCATATTCCAGAATGACAGTTTACTGAATAACATTTTGCTTTTTATTTACAAAGTACAAAAAATGGTGCTTGAATATGAAGTTTAATCTGCCTATATTTTGCCCTCCTTCATGCTTTCATGCTAATGACATTTTTAAGAAAAAAATTATTAGAAAACAAATTTACGAAATGGCTCCATGTCTGAATGGACACAAGGAGCTGTGACTCGGCTCGGTGCTCCAATAGGAAGATGCTTGCTGTGGGGGCACTCAACAGAAGGGAGGGGCCAGGAGCACAGAAGAGGGAACCAAGAAGAGGAGGATCTGGGCTGCTCTGTGCAAAACCATTACATAGGGGAGGTAAGTGTGACATGTTTGTAATTTTTAACAAAAATAAACCCAAAACATTTGTATTGCTTTAAGACAGCTAAAATGGAAGTGTTGTCACCCCAATGAACCAATCCAATATACAGTATGAGGGAACCTATGTACCATAGAAGCAAGTTACTGGTACATCCAAGAGGAAGATGCAAGAAGAAAAATGAAAGTAGAACGCAAAGAAATGCAAAGAGCATATAGAAAAAAGAAAAAGAAGGGTCCAGAATGGGAGAACGCCTGAGATGTCAGCACCTTGTCCTAGGCACTGTGCCATAATTAGAGGAAGGGTTGTAGGATTGAAGGATTAAAGCGGTTGTAAATCCTTACATATCCCCAGTGAAATGACTGGCCTCAGGTGATATGTAGGAGGATGTGTTTCGTCTCTGTGTAAGTTGTACCTGTTTATTTACAGTCTTCTGTTCCCTACTGTCATTCAAAGTGCAGAATTTACCCAGGATCTCTCAGCTCTGAAAAGCAGGGGACAGAGAACTGAAGTTACATCAGTGAGAAGAGTTCTGAGAGTGAATTGGATTTCACACAGCACACAGGTACAGAGTTGAAGCTGTTAATCACAGGCTGGGCCTTCCCGTCACCATTTTTCTCTTGGTGTCAGAAAAACATGTCAGAAGTGATTCATTCAGAGAGCAGAGTGATGAGTCAGGGGACAGAAATGTCACTTAGTGCTCTGGATTGAGACAAGTACACACTATAGAGGGATATGCTTTGTTCATATTTCACGTCTGAGGTTTACAACTACTTTAAGTAAAGAAGTTGATCGAGATGTACCACACCTCTAGAAATTTGGGATAACTTACCTGAAGGCTGGCAGATCACGACAAGGAGATTAGGACCTAAGGGACAAACTGCCTTTCTGATTGGGGAGAAGGAATATTTGTTTCAGTGTAGGAAACTTTGTAGTCCTGGTAGAAATTCTGGGTTCCCAAGAATCAGTGTGAGAGGGCCAACATTGGTACAGATAACATATTTTCTATTTGCAGTACAAGAGAGGTTGTTAAAGACCTAAAAAAAGGGGTAGAAGGTTGATATTGTGGACAAATCCAAGGCACAGACATCAGGGGTAAAGGACCGGTAGATTATTCAATGCTCACTCAAAGCATGGCCAGAGCAAGAAAAAAACAGTCAAGGATCCTGCTATATACCACTGCCATGTGACACAGCTTGGGATGGGCAAAGGGTGCACCACCCTCAGTTTTTCATTTAACCAAGATATCATGCCACAATTGCACTGGGGTTTGAGGCCACAGGTAAGAGAGCAAAACCCTTTTTATAGAGTGAAAGGAAAGGCTTGTGACGTGTATCGGTATAGTTTGAAAAACATAAAAAGAGGGGGAGAATGTGCATTTTATAAAGGGATCCTTGCTCTAGCCAAGAATGCTGCAAGGATGACCACTGGTGAGGCCTGTAATGGGTTAGGGCTCAGATCTGATTTTTTTTTGTGTGCAAATGTTTTTATTTGGAAGATCAAGAAAAAGCAGCCAGACGGCCTCTTACCAGATACGATGGACTCCTATGACGGGAGTCACTCTTGCATGGTTATCAGAAGGAATCATCTGTGGATTTCTAATCTCCGACCGACGGCACACACCCCTCCTTGTGTTTCTCACTGGGTCACTGGGCTACTTCACAAACATACAGCTGCAAGACCTTACTTCGCCCGGCTACTCCAACACTTCCGTAATATGTTTGTCAGATTTAGCATAGGCTTACCTCTGGTCCGTGTATCAGCCTTAGGTTGATACATGGACCAGAGGGGTGTGTGCAGTTGGCCGGAGATTGGAAATCCACATCTGATTCCTTCTGATAACCATGCAAAAGCGACTCCCGTCATAGGAGTCCATCGTACCTGGTAAGAGGCCATCTGGCTGCTTTTTCTCCATTTGTAAGGATTGATCTGCCTACCCTTGTGCAAGTTGAACAGGATAACAGCACAGAATCTGCAGGATCTCCCATAGTCCGCATTGCTCCTGTCTTTGGGACTCCTTTGTTCTCTGTGTTGTTGGGCTTCCATACATACACATTTGTTTGGCCTATATGGTTTAATTTTAACATGATGCTAACGGGGGCTCCACACCGCATATTGGCGGAGGCACTGGAGGCAGACTCTTTTATCTATAGATGCCCGACTGTAGAACTAGTCAAGAAAGTTTGGCAGGGAACAAAGGTTTCCATGGGATATAGTGGAGTAACTGAGTTTACCCCCATATGGAGCAACAAAAAACTTCCAGAAATTAGCGCCATAGAGAAATCCAGGGAATGGGATAGGCAGGGTATTAAACGATTAACTCAGCTATACAGGGGTAACCAAATGAAAAAATTCTCAGATTTAAGTAGCGAATTTAATATATCAAACAAGACCTTCTACAAATATCTCCAGATCAGGCATGCTGTCCAGGCCCAATTCAAGTCATCAACATTAGCATGGAACCAGTCCCCCGTTCTCTCAAAAATAGCTATGACATGTACATCTAAAGGCCTAGTCTCAGAGCTGTATATTAGACTGGGGGTAAGGGCAATAAGCAGTGCGGGACCCTTGTCACCTTGAACCTTTTTTTTCTGCTGAAAATTGGATTGTCTTCTTATACAAAATGTCCAGGATATGAGCTAATATAAATAGAATGGTATGTTTAAAAATACAGTACATAATACAGTATATAAAGAAACATCAAAGGAATCTGCTGGCAGTACCTGTACCAACTTCCATAACTTTGTCCTGTACTGTGATGAGATCAGACTGATCTTTGGATTCATTTTCACCATCATCCCTGTCCTGTGTTGGGTGAACATAAGATTCTACATCTGAAAATAAATAAAACAACATTTTCATATTGCAGACTCAATATAAGCAAACCCATGCATGAAATTAAGTATAAAGTATAAAGCAGTGGCGGATCCAGGGGGGGGCAACAGGGCAATTGCCCCCCCCGAGACCATCTGTCACACTCACTTGCTTGCTCTGTTTTTTTTTTTTTGCGCCTGATCTCCTGAACTTTGGGGACCCGGTACCTGTCGGCCTTAGGACCCCTGGACCCCGAACTTGGCACACATGTAGCCCAATGTCTCTTCTACAAGTGTGCAAAGTTTAGTGTCTGGGGGACCTACGGCCGGGGAGCACTGATTTTTTAAATCCGGGCACCCCTTCCATAGACTCCAATGTTAAACGGTCATTTCTCCGGTGATTTTGCGGACCTGGTACCGGCCGGTCGTAGGTCCCCTGGACCCCAAACTTGGCACACATGTAGCCCAATGTCTTCTCTACAAGTGTGCAAAGTTTGGTGTCTGGGGGACCTACGGCCGTGGAGCACTGATTTTGTAAAACCGGGCACCCCTTCAATAGACTCCAATGTTAAACTGTAATTTCTCCAGTGATTTTGCGGACCCGGTACCGGCCGGTCGTAGGTCCTCTGGACCCCAAACTTGGCACACATGTAGCCCCATGTCTCCTCTATAAGTTTGAAAAGTTTGGTGTCTGGGAGAACTGATTTTTCAAAGCCGGGCACTCCTTCCATAGACTTCCATGTTAAACATCAGTCTAGTCATGGGCACAGTGAGGCATGGGCACAGTGAGGCAAAGTGAGGCAAGTATAAGCCTAGGACACCCTAGGCTTATACTTGAGTCAATACGTTTGCCCAGTTTTTGGGGTAAAATTAGGTGCCTCGGCTTATATTTGGGTCGGCTTATACTCGAGTATATACAGTACTTGTTCTGCGGCTGCCGCTGCCTCTCTGAGTCTCTCTCTCAGTTTCTCACATCAGCCGATCAGCGGCGCTGAGAGAGAGACTCGTCTAATGTAGTTACGTGGCGCACTGACATGATACCAGGAGCGGAGGAGTAGGTGGGTGGAGCCTCTTCCCTGCACTCGCTGCTAACGCCTGGGCCGCTTGGCGTCTAGCAACGAGTGACGTCAGTGAGTCACATCAGGCCGCTCTGCGGGCAGGTGCAATAGCGTGCGGCTCCACAGACGGGTAAGAAAGCGGGCGGCTCCGCTTGCAGCGCGGTTTGTTGTCGGGGGGCGGCGCGGTTCGTGGGCAGACCGTGCTGCTCAGTGTGTTGGCAGCGCAGGTGAGAGTGAAAGAGCAGGCTCAGTGTGGCAGCTGGCCAATCAGCTAGCCGGGAGCGGGGGAGCAGAGAGATGAGATCATCTCTCACAGCCCGTGCCTGCCCTGCATTCCTGCAGTGACTTCCGCCCTCACTGTGCAGGCAGCAGAGAGATTACATCATCTCTCTGCTGCCTGACTCTGGGAGTCTGGGACACAGCAAGAGACAACCAAAACTACACCTTAGCAGGCAAGTTAGTGACAATCCGCAAGGTGTGGCAGGGGACGTGGCAAGTGACAATCCGCAAATTGTGTCAGGTGACGTGGCAAATGACAATCTGCATCTGGTGGCAGGCAAGTGAAAATCAGCAAGGTGTGGCAGGTGACGTGGCAAGTGACAATCCGCAAGGTGTGGCAGGTGATGTGGGAAGTGACAATCCACAAGGTGTGGCAAGTGACAATCCACAAGATGTGGCAGGTGACGTGGCAAGTGACAATCCACAACGTGTGGCAAGTGACACGCTTAGGGCTCCCACTAATTGCAGGCGACGGTGGCAAGTGACACACTCGGGGCTCCCACTGATTCTGCATTGAACTATTTAATTTCATATTACAATGTAATAATAGAAATATTGCACTTCAATCATCCTGACACCATAACAACCATGGTGCCGGGATGATTGAAGCGCCGACACATACCATTTCCCCGATAAATTTCCCACAAAAAAATCATTTTTTGGCAGTGCCCCTCCCGAGAAAAGACTCTGGATCCGCCCCTGGTATAAAGTGATGCAGCCATTCCCCATTCATATGCTGGAAATTATGTGAAGCTATGCAAGTATCAAAATGCCTTAATGGATGGATGGAAGTCTGGAGGAGTGGGCATTCTTAAGCACACTGTTTCAAATAATGCAGCCATTCCCCATTCATATTCTAGAATGACAGTTTACTGAATAACATTTTGCTTTTTATTTACAAAGTACAAAAAATGGTGCTTGAATTTGAAGTTTAATCTGCCTATATTTTGCCCTCTCTCATGCTTTCATGCTAATGACAATTTTTAATAAAAAAATTATTAGAAAACAAATTTACGAAATGGCTCCATGTCTGAATGGACACAAGGAGCTGTGACTCGGCTCGGTGCTCCAATAGGAAGATGCTTGCTGTGGGGGCACTCAACAGAAGGGAGGGGCCAGGAGCACAGAAGAGGGAACCAAGAAGAGGAGGATCTGGGCTGCTCTGTGCAAAACCATTACATAGGGGAGGTAAGTGTGACATGTTTGTAATTTTTAACAAAAATAAACCCAAAACATTTGTATTGCTTTAAGACAGCTAAAATGGAAGTGTTGTCACCCCAATGAACCAATCCAATATACAGTATGAGGGAACCTATGTACCATAGAAGCAAGTTACTGGTACATCCAAGAGGAAGATGCAAGAAGAAAAATGAAAGTAGAACGCAAAGAAATGCAAAGAGCATATAGAAAAAAGAAAAAGAAGGGTCCATAATGGGAGAACGCCTGAGATGTCAGCACCTTGTCCTAGGCACTGTGCCATAATTAGAGGAAGGGTTGTAGGATTGAAGGATTAAAGCGGTTGTAAATCCTTACATATCCCCAGTGAAATGACTGGCCTCAGGTGATATGTAGGAGGATGTGTTTTGTCTCTGTGTAAGTTGTACCTGTTTATTTACAGTCTTCTGTTCCCTACTGTCATTCAAAGTGCAGAATTTACCCAGGATCTCTCAGCTCTGAAAAGCAGGGGACAGAGAACTGAAGTTACATCAGTGAGGAGAGTTCTGAGAGTGAATTGGATTTCACACAGCACACAGGTACAGAGTTGAAGCTGTTAATCACAGGCTGGGCCTTCCTGTCACCATTTTTCTCTTGGTGTCAGAAAAACATGTCAGAAGTGATTCATTCAGAGAGCAGAGTGATGAGTCAGGGGACAGAAATGTCACTTAGTGCTCTGGATTGAGACAAGTACACACTATAGAGGGATATGCTTTGTTCATATTTCACGTCTGAGGTTTACAACTACTTTAAGTAAAGAAGTTGATCGAGATGTACCACACCTCTAGAAATTTTGGATAACTTACCTGAAGGCTGGCAGATCACGACAAGGAGATTAGGACCTAAGGGACAAACTGCCTTTCTGATTGGGGAGAAGGAATATTTGTTTCAGTGTAGGAAACTTTGTAGTCCTGGTAGAAATTCTGGGTTCCCAAGAATCAGTGTGAGAGGGCCAACATTGGTACAGATAACATATTTTCTATTTGCAGTACAAGAGAGGTTGTTAAAGAGGTAAAAAATGGGTAGAAGGTTGATATTGTGGACAAATCCAAGGCACAGACATCAGGGGTAAAGGACCGGTAGATTATTCAATGCTCACTCAAAGCATGGCCTGAGCATGAAAAAAACAGTCAAGGATCCTGCTATATACCACTGCCATGTGACACAGCTTGGGATGGGCAAAGGGTGCACCACCCTCAGTTTTTCATTTAACCAAGATATCATGCCACAATTGCACTGGGGTTTGAGGCCACAGGTAAGAGAGCAAAGCCCTTTTTATAGAGTGAAAGGAAAGGCTTGTGACGTGTATCGGTATAGTTTGAAAAACATAAAAAGAGGGGGAGAATGTGCATTTTATAAAGGGATCCTTGCTCTAGCCAAGAATGCTGCAAGGATGACCACTGGTGAGGCCTGTAATGGGTTAGGGCTCAGATCTGATTTTTTTTGTGTGCAAATGTTTTTATTTGGAAGATCAAGAAAAAGCAGCCAGACGGCCTCTTACCAGATACGATGGACTCCTATGACGGGAGTCACTCTTGCATAGTTATCAGAAGGAATCATCTGTGGATTTCCAATCTCCGACCGACGGCACACACCCCTCCTTGTGTTTCTCACTGGGTCACTGGGCTACTTCACAAACATACAGCTGCAAGACCTTACTTCGCCCGGCTACTCCAACACTTCCGTAATATGTTTGTCAGATTTAGCATAGGCTTACCTCTGGTCCGTGTATCAGCCTTAGGTTGATACATGGACCAGAGGGGTGTGTGCAGTTGGCCGGAGATTGGAAATCCACATCTGATTCCTTCTGATAACCATGCAAAAGCGACTCCTGTCATAGAAGTCCATCGTACCTGGTAAGAGGCCATCTGGCTGCTTTTTCTCCATTCGTAAGGATTGATCTGCCTACCCTTGTGCAAGTTGAACACGATAACAGCACAGAATCTGCAGGATCTCCCATAGTCCGCATTGCTCCTGTCTTTGGGACTCCTTTGTTCTCTGTGTTGTTGGGCTTCCATACATACACATTTGTTTGGCCTATATGGTTTAATTTTAACATGATGCTAACGGGGGCTCCACACCGCATATTGGCGGAGGCACTGGAGGCAGACTCTTTTATCTATAGATGCCCGACTGTAGAACTAGTCAAGAAAGTTTGGCAGGGAACAAAGGTTTCCGTGGGATATAGTGGAGTAACTGAGTTTACCCCCATATGGAGCAACAAAAAACTTCCAGAAATTAGCGCCATAGAGAAATCCAGGGAATGGGATAGGCAGGGTATTAAACGATTAACTCAGCTATACAGGGGTAACCAAATGAAAACATTCTCAGATTTAAGTAGCGAATTTAATATATCAAACAAGACCTTCTACAAATATCTCCAGATCAGGCATGCTGTCCAGGCCCAATTCAAGTCATCAACATTAGCATGGAACCAGTCCCCCGTTCTCTCAAAAATAGCTATGACATGTACATCTAAAGGCCTAATCTCAGAGCTGTATATTAGACTGGGGGTAAGGGCAATAAGCAGTGCGGGACCCTTGTCACCTTGAACCTTTTTTTTCTGCTGAAAATTGGATTGTCTTCTTATACAAAATGTCTAGGATATGAGCTAATATAAATAGAATGGTATGTTTAGAAATACAGTACATAATACAGTATATAAAGAAACATCAAAGGAATCTGCTGGCAGTACCTGTACCAACTTCCATAACTTTGTCCTGTACTGTGATGAGATCAGACTGATCTTTGGATTCATTTTCACCATCATTCCTGTCCTGTGTTGGGTGAACATAAGATTCTACATCTGAAAATAAATAAAACAACATTTTCATATTGCAGACTCAATATAAGCAAACCCATGCATGAAATAAAGTATAAAGTATAAAGTGATGCAGCCATTCCCCATTCATATGCTGGAAAATATGTGAAGCTATGCAAGTATCAAAATGCCTTAATGGATGGATGGAAGTCTGGAGGAGTGGGCATTCTTAAGCACACTGTTTCAAATAATGCAGCCATTCCCCATTCATATTCTAGAATGACAGTTTACTGAATAACATTTTGCTTTTTATTTACAAAGTACAAAAAATGGTGCTTGAATTTGAAGTTTAATCTGCCTATATTTTGCCCTCCTTCATGCTTTCATGCTAATGACATTTTTAAGAAAAAAATTATTAGAAAACAAATTTACGAAATGGCTCCATGTCTGAATGGACACAAGGAGCTGTGTCTCGGCTCGGTGCTCCAATAGGAAGATGCTTGCTGTGGGGGCACTCAACAGAAGGGAGGGGCCAGGAGCACAGAAGAGGGAACCAAGAAGAGGAGGATCTGGGCTGCTCTGTGCAAAATCATTACATAGGGGAGGTAAGTGTGACATGTTTGTAATTTTTAACAAAAATAAACCCAAAACATTTGTATTGCTTTAAGACAGCTAAAATAGAAGTGTTTTCACCCCAATGAACCAATCCAATATACAGTATGAGGGAACCTATGTACCATAGAAGCAAGTTACTGGTACATCCAAGAGGAAGATGCAAGAAGAAAAATTTAAGTAGAACGCAAAGAAATGCAAAGAGCATATAGAAAAAAGAAAAAGAAGGGTCCAGAATGGGAGAACGCCTGAGATGTCAGCACCTTGTCCTAGGCACTGTGCCATAATTAGAGGAAGGGTTGTAGGATTGAAGGATTAAAGCGGTTGTAAATCCTTACATATCCCCAGTGAAATGACTGGCCTCAGGTGATATGTAGGAGGATGTGTTTTGTCTCTGTGTAAGTTGTACCTGTTTATTTACAGTCTTCTGTTCCCTACTGTCATTCAAAGTGCAGAATTTACCCAGGATCTCTCAGCTCTGAAAAGCAGGGGACAGAGAACTGAAGTTACATCAGTGAGGAGAGTTCTGAGAGTGAATTGGATTTCACACAGCACACAGGTACAGAGTTGAAGCTGTTAATCACAGGCTGGGCCTTCCTGTCACCATTTTTCTCTTGGTGTCAGAAAAACATGTCAGAAGTGATTCATTCAGAGAGCAGAGTGATGAGTCAGGGGACAGAAATGTCACTTAGTGCTCTGGATTGAGACAAGTACACACTTGTTGTGTTACACTATGTGATTATTCTTGCTCTGTGTCTTTAAGATCTGTTCCCTTCTTTCTAGCTGAACTCTCTCTCTCCCCGTAGTTCTTTATATTTCTCCTCCACTTCCTGATTCTGGTCATTACTCCTGTATATCTTCCATGCTAAACATCTTACATGTGGCTTACAACTGCAACGTTTTTCTATCTATGAATATCCATCATTAAACGGAACATTCGAAAGGATTCATCGTCTGTCGTCCTAACTGTGAGTTTATTCATTGAGTTAAACTGCCTGTATCGATGCAAGGGATAATAGCAAACTAGCTTGAGTAAGGCCTACTTAAACCTGGAGATGAACTTTATCGCTTTGTAGTTGAGACAGAACAGTAGAAAAACGGAGTTTCACAGCCTAATTACAAGATTTCTGCATGTCAGTACTGAAACAGACAAGATTTACTGCCCTCATAGCAAGACAGAAGGGACAGAGCAGCACATGGCAGCCTTATAGCCTGAGACAATCTGCACAGTGTCATATTTCAGCACACAGATCCTGCCTGCTTTCACAGTCAGTCTGCTATCATGAGTGACCAAGCTTCTGCATGTGAACTCACATCTACCTCCCCACAAGTTCCTGAAGAAACTGAGTTACCCAAACGCTCAGTTAAACCCACTTGGAAAGTAATGGAGAATTATGAAGCTTCAAGGACTGAATTGTCAAATACCTATGAATTAGTCTGGGAGAAAATCCTTGCTGAAGCCAATACAGTGTCTGTTGAATGTGAACTACTGACACTAGAGGGCGCCATTAAACAACTTTCTGCCTCATATGAGCTTTATCAGCTTACCAGCAGCAAATTCACTAATGTCTTACAAAACATGAATACAGAAAGTGCGATGACGCAATTAACCACTTAAGCCCCGGACCATTTCGGGCCATTAGGACCAGGCCTGTTTTTGGGATTCGGCACTGCGCTGCTTTAACTGTAAATTGTGCGGACATGCAATGTTGTACCCAAATGAAATTTGCGTCCTTTTCTTCCCACAAATAGAGCTTTCTTTTAATGGTATTTGATTGCCTCTGCGATTTTTATTTTTTGCGATATAAACAAAAAAAGACCGAAAATTTTGAAAAAAAATGATATTTTCTACTTTTTGTTATAAGAAAAATCAAATAAACTCAATTTTAGTCATACATTTAGGCCAAAATGTATTCAGCCACATGTCTTTAGTAAAAAAAATGTCAATAAGCGTATATTTATTGGTTTGCGCAAAAGTTATAGCGTTTACAAACTAGGGTACATTTTCTGAAATTTACACAGCTTTAAATTTATGACTGCCTATCTCATTTCTTGAGGTGCTAAAATGGCAGGGCAGTACAAAACCCCCCCAAATGACCCCATTTTGGAAAGTAGACACCCCAAGGAAATTGCTGAGAGGCATGTTGAGCCCATTGAATATTTTTTTTTTGTCCCAAGTGATTGAATAATGACAAAAAAATAAATAAAAATTACAAAAAGTTGTCACTAAATGATATATTGCTCACACATGCCATGGTTATATGTGGAATTGCACCCCAAAATACATTCTGCTGCTTCTCCTGAGTACGGGGATACCACATGTGTGGGACTTTTTAGGAGCCTAGCCACGTACGGGACCCCGGAAACCAAGCACCGCCTTCAGAATTTCTAAGGGCGCAAATTTTTGATTTCACTCCTCACTACCTATCACAGTTTCGAAGGCCATAAAATGCCAAAATAGCACAAAACCCCCCCAAATGACCCCATTTTGGAAAGTAGACACCCCAAGCTATTTACTGAGAGGCATGTTCAGTCCATGGAATATTTTATATTTTGCCACAAGTTGCGGGAATATGACAAACTTTTTTTTTTTTGCACAAAGTTGTCACTAAATGATATATTGCTCACACATGCCATGGTTATATGTGGAATTGCACCCCAAAATACATTCTGCTGCTTTTCCTGAGTACGGGGATACCACATGTGTGGGACTTTTTGGGAGCCTAGCCGCGTACAGGGCCCCAAAAACCAAGCACTGCGAACGCTGCAGTTATGTGTGTTGTGTTTGGTAAGTGACAGTGATCGATCGATACTGTACTTGGGTGGGCTGGGCTGGGCTGGGCTGGGCGGAGGGGCTAAACGCAGGCGCTAGCAGGTATCTGGGCTGATCCCGCTAACACTGCGTTTTTGGGAACCCTAAACCGCTGGGGATGCTAGTATAGATCTGATCAGATACTATACCACTAAGGGGGGTGTATGCTTTGCGCGTGGGTGTTAGCGTTACTGGCACTAACCTAACACTGCCTGGGGCGACGCAGACCCTCTCTGGCGCTAAAACCTAATTGATCTCACCCGCCGGGCGATCAGGGGGGTTAAACCTTTATTGGGTTATATACGGCGGGTGCCCTGATGCTATAAAAAGCAAACTAATCAACCAGCGTCACCCGTAACCTTTATATGGTGATCACTGGTGAAAGGGTTAACTAGGGGCAATCAGGGGGTTAAAACCTTTATTAGGTTAAATATGGGGGTACCTGACACTATATAAAAACCTGATGGGTAACCTAAATAACTAAATAACTTACTGGCTAACCAGTGACACCAGTGACGCTTATACGGCGATCACTGGTGAAAGGGTTAACTCTAGGGGCAATCAGGGGGTTAAAATAATATATGGGGGTACCTGACACTAATAAAAACCTGCGGCGAACCTAAAAAAAAATAACTGCCTATCTAAAACACCAGCGACACGAATACAGCGATCGGAAAAACAATCGCTTAGTGACGCTGAAGTTAGGGGGTGAAAGGGTTACCTGGGGGGTGATCAAGGGGTTAAACCTTTATTAGGGGGGGTTAGGGGGCTACCCTGGACCTAAAGGGGCCTAATCCTAACTGCCCTGCAACTTTTTACAATCACAGATGACACTAAATGCAGTGATCAGTAAAATAAATGATCACTGCAATCAGTGACACTGTGATTGGGGGCTTTGGGGTGACCTGGGGGGTGATCTGGGGGTGACTGGGGGGTGATTTGTGTGCCTATGTGTACCTAAGTGTCAGTGGACTGTTGGTGCACTAACCTGCTTCTTCTCTTCTCGGCGCCGGGAACGAAAAGACCGCCGCGGGGGAGATGACATCACTTCCTCCTGCCTGTGTTTACATCACATGGCGGAGGAAGCATTTTCATTGGCCGGGAGCGATCGCGAGGGGGGGGCGGAATCGAGCGGCCGCCCCCTCATGCCTGATCGCTCCCGAACACTTAACGGCCGCTCACTGCAGTGAAGGGGGGTCCGGATGGACCCCCCAACTGCACAAAGGCGATCACGTAGATCTACGTGATTCTGCCTGTCGGTGCCATTCTGCCGACGTAAATCGGCGGTGGGCGGTCGTTAAGTGGTTAAAACGCGTCAATGCTCTCAATATTGAAAGAGACAGTTTTATCCAGCAAACCAGATTAAAGGCAGAAGCAAAAATAAATCTGTTACAGGACACTGCATCTCACAGATCTGTTTCCACCAGACGTTCTAAAAACTCGTCAAGATCCCATAGTTCAAGATACTCAACACTCAGTGAGCGACTTATTAATGCCCACGCTGAAGTGGAAGCCAGCAAAGTGCAGGTGGCATATGCAGAAAAAAGAGCAGAGTTGGAAGCTCAGAGGGCAGAGTCGGAAGCGCAGTCAGCACGTCAAAGGGCAGAGTTGGAAGCGCAGTCAGCACGACAAAGAGCAACAATGGAAACCTTAAATGAACAGTGTAAACATGACGCAGCTATGGCAAAGCTAAGGGTCCTACAGCAAGCTATCAGTGCAGACGAAGGTGCAAGTGAGAAAGACAGCATTAACCTAAACATAGCAGATATGGAAGACCCCCTCAAACGCACTAAAGACTATGTCCTAACTAAGCCACTGCAGTGCACACTCCATTGTCTCCAATGCTCCCGACTACATAGAGACTCCTTCACAGCTTCAAGTTAAAGAGGTTCCAGCAACTTCCTGCACACAAAATCACTCCACTGCATTTCCTACCTGCCTACCTTGCCTGCCTTCATACGTCACAGAGCATCAGCGCAAGCTTCAGGCAAGTCATCAATCTCCAGTCATCGGTACAGCCTTGAATCAACGTACCATTGGAACAACTGACTTCAAGCAAGCAACTCACCTGGATGCATCTGCTGCACCATATTTCCCTGTGTCCTTTAACAACAATGTCAAAGATAACGCAATCAGCACCATACAGCCAACAGCATCTCACATAAAGGCGGAGACAACTGAGACAGAAGAGTTTGTGAGGTACATGCTTCGCAGAGAGCTCACAAAGACTGGTCTTACAAGTTTTGATGACCAACCTGAGAACTACAGAAGTTGGAAATGTGCCTTCAGAACTACAATCAGCAATATTGGCATTACAGCTGATCAAGAATTGAATCTGCTGATCAAATGGCTTGGTCCTCTATCTGCTGCACGTGTTAAGCCATTAAGATCGGTTTTCATGGACAATCCTACTGCAGGCCTCACAGCTGCATGGGAGCGACTAGAGCAAAGTTATGGCAGTCCAGAAGCTATAGAAAATGCTTTGTTCATGCGTCTGGAAACTTTCCCAAAGATACCTGGTAAGGACAACAAGGAGTTCCAGAGACTGAGTGACCTTCTCCTTGAGCTTCAGCTAGCCAAGACTGACCCAAAACTACCTGGACTCAGTTACCTTGACACTCCAAGAGGGGTAAACCCAATTGTCTCCAAGCTCCCGTATGGTTTGCAAGAGAAATGGACTGCACTAGGGTCATCATACAAAAGAGAGAACAAGGTTTCCTTCCCTCCATTTTCTTTTTTTTGTGAATTCATCAGGAAAATTGCAAAGACCAAGAACGATCCAAGTTTTTTCTACGGTGAGTACAGCCTCTTCTCACCCTTTCCTAAGAGTACCAGTCTTCAGGGCAACTATAGAAACCATAGAGGCCCAGTGTCCGTGAAAAAGACTGACATCCTTCCCACTCCTACCACAGTTCTGGCCACGAACAAACAGAGTAGGAAGATTGAAAACCCTAACAGAGAGTGTCCCATACACAAGAAGCCACACCCCCTCAATAAATGTATCGGCTTTAGAAAAAAGCCTCTGGAAGAGCGCAAGGAGCTTTTAAAGACATTTAGGGTATGTTTCAGGTGCTGTGCTTCTACAGAACATTTTGCAAGGGACTGTAATGTGTCCATCAAGTGCATAGAGTGTGGCTCTGAAGAACATGTGCAAGCCCTCCATCCTCTTGATCCCAGCTCTGCACAACCTGCCAACACTCCTCCCAGGTTAACGCATGGCGGGGAGAATACAGACCAAGTGCCTAATTCTACCATCATTTCTTCATCCTGCACTGAAGTTTGTGGAGAAGACCACTGTGGTAAGTCCTGTGCTAAGATATGCTTGGTGAACATATACCACAAGGATCAACCAGAAAAGTCTCTAAAGGCATATGCTATCTTAGACGATCAGAGCAATCGATCACTTGCAAAAATGGAATTGTTCAATCTATTTGAAATAAAAGGCGAAGCTCATCCTTACACCTTGGGTACCTGTAGTGGAACTATAGAGGTTTCTGGAAGAAGGGCTCATGGACTCATGGTATCTTCTCTAAAAGGTAACTTGCAATTACCCTTACCTACACTTGTTGAGTGCAATCAGATACCTGCTAGCAGGGAAGAAATCCCTACTCCAGCTGCTGCTTTCCATCACCCTCACCTCAAGGTAATAGCAAATGAGATACCGCCGCTTGACAAAGATGCTCAGATCCTTCTTCTGTTAGGAAGAGACATTCTAAGAGTTCACAAGGTACACAGACAAGTCAGTGGACCCCCAGATGCCCCATTTGCCCAGCGCACGGATCTAGGGTGGGTCATCATAGGCAAAATGAAAAGACCTACCAACATTTCGTCATTCAAGACAAATGTTCTGCCAAATGGCCGAAACACTTACTTTGAGCCATGCCCACATCACTACTGGGTGAAAGAGAAGATAGCCAGCCACGAATGGCAACATGGTAACTCAGGTGACACAAGCCCTTTCTCCTGCCATGATGGCGACTTCAGCTCTACAGTGTTTAATGCTACCAGTGAAGATGACATACTGGCTCCTTCAATGGAAGACAAAGAATTCATCAAGGTAATGGACAATGAGTTCTTTCAAGATGACTCCAATAACTGGGTAGCACCCCTACCCTTTCGTCTCCCAAGAGAGAGATTGCCCAACAACTTACAGCAGGCCATCAGTAGATTCTCCTCCTTAAAGCGAAACTTAAGCAGGAAACCAGAGATGCAAAAGCACTTTGTGGACTTTATGCAAAATGTATTTGACAGAGATCATGCAGAGCCTGCTCCCCCACTAAAGGAGGGAGAAGAATGCTGGTACCTTCCATCCTTTGGCGTGTATCACCCACGCAAACCAGACCAAATCAGAGTTGTCTTTGATTCCAGTGCTCAGCACGAAGGTGTTTCTCTTAACAACATGCTCCTTACTGGACCCAACTTGAACAACAGTCTAATAGGAGTCTTGATTCGTTTCAGACAAGAGCCTGTAGCAGTAATGGCCGACATTCAACAGATGTTTCACTGCTTCATCGTCAGAGAAGACAACAGAAACTACCTCAGGTTTCTATGGCACAAGGACAATGACCTCAACAAGGAAGTTATAGATTATCGCATGAAGGTACATGTCTTCGGTAACAGTCCTTCCCCAGCAGTGGCAACTTATGGGCTAAGGAAAACAGCTCAGACTGGAGAAGTTGAATATGGATCTGATGCCCGTCAATTTGTTGAAAGAAACTTCTACGTTGATGACGCACTTAAGTCCTTTCCAACTGCTAAAGAAGCAATTGATCTTCTCACCAGAACAAAGGAGATGCTGTCTGTGGCAAACCTTAGACTGCACAAGATTATATCCAACAGCCAGGAACTTATGAATGCCTTTCACTCTGAGGACTATGCCACTAGTCTAAAAACCCTTGACTTAGGTACAGATGTGCCTCCTGTACAGCGAAGTCTGGGTTTGTTGTGGAACATCAAGCAAGACAAATTCACCTTCCAAGTGTCAACTTGTGACAAACCCTTCATTAAGAGAGGAGTCCTGTCCATGGTGAATAGCATCTATGACCCACTGGGTTTCCTTTCTCCAGTTACCATTCAAGGTTCCACTTCAACTGCTAACCGGAGAGAGATTCATATTTTCTCTGATGCATCAGTTGAAGCTATTGCTGCAGTAGCCTATTTGAAGACCTCTGAACTGAATGGAGAATCACACTGTAGTTTTGTCCTAGGCAAGGCAAAACTCACTCCCAAGCCTGTACATACCATACCAAGACTTGAACTTTGTGCCGCCGTGCTAGCAGTAGAAATTGCAGAGGTCATACGAAGTGAAATGGACACTACAATTGATTCTTTCACCTTCTATACAGACAGTAAGTTAGTACTTGGTTACATAAACAACCAAACAAAACAATTTTATGTGTACGTCAGCAACAGGGTTGAACGTATCAAGAGATTCTCTCTACCAAGTCAATGGCATCACGTTCCTACTGAACTCAACCCAATTGACTGTGGGACCAGAGCCGTGTCACCTGCCGCTCTTCAGGACAGCTTATGGCTGTCACCTCCAAGGTTTCTGTGTGAGGACTCTTACTTACTCCCTATTGACACCACCTATGGGCTAGTAAACCCTGAAGATGATAAGGAAATAAGAACTGTGAACACCTCACTCCACACTTCTGTAAGTACAAAACAGAAGCTGCGGTCACACCATTACGAGCATCAATGGAAGCAGGTGCAGCATCTAGCCAATGTGTTCTGGCATCGCTGGAAGAAAAAGTATCTTCACCACCTTCAAGGTCGTAACAAATGGCAAGCATCTAAGCCGAATCTTAAGGTTGGAGACCTCATCCTTCTAAAAGACAAGGAAGTTTGTCGGAATGAGTGGCCTATGGGTCTTATTACTAAAGTAATGCCCAGCGACGATAACAAAGTCCGGAAGGTAGAAGTCAAGGTAACCAAGGGAGGATCGACACAAACCTTTAGTCGACCAATTACAGAGTTAGTACTCCTTTTGCCAGGTGAGTGACTTGTGCAAGGACTAGCCATGCTGTTGGCACGGCGGGGAGTACATTGCTGCCATCTACAGGTTCTACTCAGAACTTTGGAATTATTTGAAGACATCATACTGTGACTTTATGTTCTTCATCCTGTTGAACTTACGTTTATTATTTGCTTGTTGCATGTTTTTCATTACAGGTTCCAGGACATTAGTCAGTATTGGACTTATTGAAAAAAATATATATTCGTTTAAGGTTATGAAATCTAAAGATTTCAGACGGGGAGTGTTGTGTTACACTATGTGATTATTCTTGCTCTGTGTCTTTAAGATCTGTTCCCTTCTTTCTAGCTGAACTCTCTCTCTCCCCGTAGTTCTTTATATTTCTCCTCCACTTCCTGATTCTGGTCATTACTCCTGTATATCTTCCATGCTAAACATCTTACATGTGGCTTACAACTGCAACGTTTTTCTACCTATGAATATCCATCATTAAACGAAACATTCTGTCGTCCTAACTGTGAGTTTATTCATTGAGTTAAACTGCCTGTATCGATGCAAGGGATAATAGCAAACCAGCTTGAGTAAGGCCTACTTAAACCTGGAGATGAACTTTATCGCTTTGTAGTTGAGACAGAACAACACTATAGAGGGATATGCTTTGTTCATATTTCACGTCTGAGGTTTACAACTACTTTAAGTAAAGAAGTTGATCGAGATGTACCACACCTCTAGAAATTTTGGATAACTTACCTGAAGGCTGGCAGATCACGACAAGGAGATTAGGACCTAAGGGACAAACTGCCTTTCTGATTGGGGAGAAGGAATATTTGTTTCAGTGTAGGAAACTTTGTAGTCCTGGTAGAAATTCTGGGTTCCCAAGAATCAGTGTGAGAGGGCCAACATTGGTACAGATAACATATTTTCTATTTGCAGTACAAGAGAGGTTGTTAAAGAGGTAAAAAATGGGTAGAAGGTTGATATTGTGGACAAATCCAAGGCACAGACATCAGGGGTAAAGGACCGGTAGATAATTCAATGCTCACTCAAAGCATGGCCTGAGCATGAAAAAAACAGTCAAGGATCCTGCTATATACCACTGCCATGTGACACAGCTTGGGATGGGCAAAGGGTGCACCACCCTCAGTTTTTCATTTAACCAAGATATCATGCCACAATTGCACTGGGGTTTGAGGCCACAGGTAAGAGAGCAAAGCCCTTTTTATAGAGTGAAAGGAAAGGCTTGTGACGTGTATCGGTATAGTTTGAAAAACATAAAAAGAGGGGGAGAATGTGCATTTTATAAAGGCATCCTTGCCCTAGCCAAGAATGCTGCAAGGATGACCACTGGTGAGGCCTGTAATGGGTTAGGGCTCAGATCTGATTTTTTTTTGTGTGCAAATGTTTTTATTTGGAAGATCAAGAAAAAGCAGCCAGACGGCCTCTTACCAGATACGATGGACTCCTATGACAGGAGTCGCTTTTGCATGGTTATCAGAAGGAATCACCTGTGGATTTCCAATCTCCGGCCGACGGCACACACCCCTCCTTGTGTTTCTTACTGGGTCACTGGGCTACTTCACAAACATATAGCTGCAAGACCTTACTTCGCTCGGCTACTCCAACACTTCCGTAATATGTTTGTCAGATTTAGCATAGGCTTACCTCTGGTCCGTGTATCAGCCTTAGGTTGATACATGGACCAGAGGGGTGTGTGCAGTTGGCCGGAGATTGGAAATCCACATCTGATTCCTTCTGATAACCATGCAAAAGCGACTCCCGTCATAGGAGTCCATCGTACCTGGTAAGAGGCCATCTGGCTGCTTTTTCTCCAATCGTAAGGATTGATCTGCCTACCCTTGTGCAAGTTGAACACGATAACAGCACAGAATCTGCAGGATCTCCCATAGTCCGCATTGCTCCTGTCTTTGGGACTCCTTTGTTCTCTGTGTTGTTGGGCTTCCATACATACACATTTGTTTGGCCTATATGGTTTAATTTTAACATGATGCTAACGGGGGCTCCACACCGCATATTGGCGGAGGCACTGGAGGCAGACTCTTTTATCTATAGATGCCCGACTGTAGAACTAGTCAAGAAAGTTTGGCAGGGAACAAAGGTTTCCATGGGATATAGTGGAGTAACTGAGTTTACCCCCATATGGAGCAACAAAAAACTTCCAGAAATTAGCGCCATAGAGAAATCCAGGGAATGGGATAGGCAGGGTATTAAACGATTAACTCAGCTATACAGGGGTAACCAAATGAAAACATTCTCAGATTTAAGTAGCAAATTTAATATATCAAACAAGACCTTCTACAAATATCTCCAGATCAGGCATGCTGTCCAGGCCCAATTCAAGTCATCAACATTAGCATGGAACCAGTCCCCCGTTCTCTCAAAAATAGCTATGACATGTACATCTAAAGGCCTAATCTCAGAGCTGTATATTAGACTGGGGGTAAGGGCAATAAGCAGTGCGGGACCCTTGTCACCTTGAACCTTTTTTGTCTGCTGAAAATTGGATTGTCTTCTTATACAAAATGTCTAGGATATGAGCTAATATAAATAGAATGGTATGTTTAGAAATACAGTACATAATACAGTATATAAAGAAACATCAAAGGAATCTGCTGGCAGTACCTGTACCAACTTCCATAACTTTGTCCTGTACTGTGATGAGATCAGACTGATCTTTGGATTCATTTTCACCATCATTCCTGTCCTGTGTTGGGTGAACATAAGATTCTACATCTGAAAATAAATAAAACAACATTTTCATATTGCAGACTCAATATAAGCAAACCCATGCATGAAATAAAGTATAAAGTATAAAGTGATGCAGCCATTCCCCATTCATATGCTGGAAAATATGTGAAGCTATGCAAGTATCAAAATGCCTTAATGGATGGATGGAAGTCTGGAGGAGTGGGCATTCTTAAGCACACTGTTTCAAATAATGCAGCCATTCCCCATTCATATTCTAGAATGACAGTTTACTGAATAACATTTTGCTTTTTATTTACAAAGTACAAAAAATGGTGCTTGAATTTGAAGTTTAATCTGCCTATATTTTGCCCTCCTTCATGCTTTCATGCTAATGACATTTTTAAGAAAAAAATTATTAGAAAACAAATTTACGAAATGGCTCCATGTCTGAATGGACACAAGGAGCTGTGTCTCGGCTCGGTGCTCCAATAGGAAGATGCTTGCTGTGGGGGCACTCAACAGAAGGGAGGGGCCAGGAGCACAGAAGAGGGAACCAAGAAGAGGAGGATCTGGGCTGCTCTGTGCAAAATCATTACATAGGGGAGGTAAGTGTGACATGTTTGTAATTTTTAACAAAAATAAACCCAAAACATTTGTATTGCTTTAAGACAGCTAAAATAGAAGTGTTTTCACCCCAATGAACCAATCCAATATACAGTATGAGGGAACCTATGTACCATAGAAGCAAGTTACTGGTACATCCAAGAGGAAGATGCAAGAAGAAAAATTTAAGTAGAACGCAAAGAAATGCAAAGAGCATATAGAAAAAAGAAAAAGAAGGGTCCAGAATGGGAGAACGCCTGAGATGTCAGCACCTTGTCCTAGGCACTGTGCCATAATTAGAGGAAGGGTTGTAGGATTGAAGGATTAAAGCGGTTGTAAATCCTTACATATCCCCAGTGAAATGACTGGCCTCAGGTGATATGTAGGAGGATGTGTTTTGTCTCTGTGTAAGTTGTACCTGTTTATTTACAGTCTTCTGTTCCCTACTGTCATTCAAAGTGCAGAATTTACCCAGGATCTCTCAGCTCTGAAAAGCAGGGGACAGAGAACTGAAGTTACATCAGTGAGGAGAGTTCTGAGAGTGAATTGGATTTCACACAGCACACAGGTACAGAGTTGAAGCTGTTAATCACAGGCTGGGCCTTCCTGTCACCATTTTTCTCTTGGTGTCAGAAAAACATGTCAGAAGTGATTCATTCAGAGAGCAGAGTGATGAGTCAGGGGACAGAAATGTCACTTAGTGCTCTGGATTGAGACAAGTACACACTTGTTGTGTTACACTATGTGATTATTCTTGCTCTGTGTCTTTAAGATCTGTTCCCTTCTTTCTAGCTGAACTCTCTCTCTCCCCGTAGTTCTTTATATTTCTCCTCCACTTCCTGATTCTGGTCATTACTCCTGTATATCTTCCATGCTAAACATCTTACATGTGGCTTACAACTGCAACGTTTTTCTATCTATGAATATCCATCATTAAACGGAACATTCGAAAGGATTCATCGTCTGTCGTCCTAACTGTGAGTTTATTCATTGAGTTAAACTGCCTGTATCGATGCAAGGGATAATAGCAAACTAGCTTGAGTAAGGCCTACTTAAACCTGGAGATGAACTTTATCGCTTTGTAGTTGAGACAGAACAGTAGAAAAACGGAGTTTCACAGCCTAATTACAAGATTTCTGCATGTCAGTACTGAAACAGACAAGATTTACTGCCCTCATAGCAAGACAGAAGGGACAGAGCAGCACATGGCAGCCTTATAGCCTGAGACAATCTGCACAGTGTCATATTTCAGCACACAGATCCTGCCTGCTTTCACAGTCAGTCTGCTATCATGAGTGACCAAGCTTCTGCATGTGAACTCACATCTACCTCCCCACAAGTTCCTGAAGAAACTGAGTTACCCAAACGCTCAGTTAAACCCACTTGGAAAGTAATGGAGAATTATGAAGCTTCAAGGACTGAATTGTCAAATACCTATGAATTAGTCTGGGAGAAAATCCTTGCTGAAGCCAATACAGTGTCTGTTGAATGTGAACTACTGACACTAGAGGGCGCCATTAAACAACTTTCTGCCTCATATGAGCTTTATCAGCTTACCAGCAGCAAATTCACTAATGTCTTACAAAACATGAATACAGAAAGTGCGATGACGCAATTAACCACTTAAGCCCCGAACCATTTCGGGCCATTAGGACCAGGCCTGTTTTTGGGATTCGGCACTGCGCTGCTTTAACTGTAAATTGTGCGGACATGCAATGTTGTACCCAAATGAAATTTGCGTCCTTTTCTTCCCACAAATAGAGCTTTCTTTTAATGGTATTTGATTGCCTCTGCGATTTTTATTTTTTGCGATATAAACAAAAAAAGACCGAAAATTTTGAAAAAAAATGATATTTTCTACTTTTTGTTATAAGAAAAATCAAATAAACTCAATTTTAGTCATACATTTAGGCCAAAATGTATTCAGCCACATGTCTTTAGTAAAAAAAATGTCAATAAGCGTATATTTATTGGTTTGCGCAAAAGTTATAGTGTTTACAAACTAGGGTACATTTTCTGAAATTTACACAGCTTTAAATTTATGACTGCCTATCTCATTTCTTGAGGTGCTAAAATGGCAGGGCAGTACAAAACCCCCCCAAATGACCCCATTTTGGAAAGTAGACACCCCAAGGAAATTGCTGAGAGGCATGTTGAGCCCATTGAATATTTTTTTTTTGTCCCAAGTGATTGAATAATGACAAAAAAAAAAAAAAAAAATTACAAAAAGTTGTCACTAAATGATATATTGCTCACACATGCCATGGTTATATGTGGAATTGCACCCCAAAATACATTCTGCTGCTTCTCCTGAGTACAGGGATACCACATGTGTGGGACTTTTTAGGAGCCTAGCCACGTACGGGACCCCGGAAACCAAGCACCGCCTTCAGAATTTCTAAGGGCGCAAATTTTTGATTTCACTCCTCACTACCTATCACAGTTTCGAAGGCCATAAAATGCCAAAATAGCACAAAACCCCCCCAAATGACCCCATTTTGGAAAGTAGACACCCCAAGCTATTTACTGAGAGGCATGTTCAGTCCATGGAATATTTTATATTTTGCCACAAGTTGCGGGAATATGACAAACTTTTTTTTTTTTGCACAAAGTTGTCACTAAATGATATATTGCTCACACATGCCATGGTTATATGTGGAATTGCACCCCAAAATACATTCTGCTGCTTTTCCTGAGTACGGGGATACCACATGTGTGGGACTTTTTGGGAGCCTAGCCGCGTACAGGGCCCCAAAAACTAAGCACTGCGAACGCTGCAGTTATGTGTGTTGTGTTTGGTAAGTGACAGTGATCGATCGATACTGCACTTGGGTGGGCTGGGCTGGGCTGGGCTGGGCGGAGGGGCTAAACGCAGGCGCTAGCAGGTATCTGGGCTGATCCCGCTAACACTGCGTTTTTGGGAACCCTAAACCGCTGGGGATGCTAGTATAGATCTGATCAGATACTATACCACTAAGGGGGGTGTATGCTTTGCGCGTGGGTGTTAGCGTTACTGGCACTAACCTAACACTGCCTGGGGCGACGCAGACCCTCTCTGGCGCTAAAACCTAATTGATCTCACCCGCCGGGCGATCAGGGGGGTTAAACCTTTATTGGGTTATATACGGCGGGTGCCCTGATGCTATAAAAAGCAAACTAATCAACCAGCGTCACCCGTAACCTTTATATGGTGATCACTGGTGAAAGGGTTAACTAGGGGCAATCAGGGGGTTAAAACCTTTATTAGGTTAAATATGGGGGTACCTGACACTATATAAAAACCTGACGGGTAACCTAAATAACTAAATAACTTACTGGCTAACCAGTGACACCAGTGACGCTTATACGGCGATCACTGGTGAAAGGGTTAACTCTAGGGGCAATCAGGGGGTTAAAATAATATATGGGGGTACCTGACACTAATAAAAACCTGCGGCGAACCTAAAAAAAAATAACTGCCTATCTAAAACACCAGCGACACGAATACAGCGATCGGAAAAACAATCGCTTAGTGACGCTGAAGTTAGGGGGTGAAAGGGTTACCTGGGGGGTGATCAAGGGGTTAAACCTTTATTAGGGGGGGTTAGGGGGCTACCCTGGACCTAAAGGGGCCTAATCCTAACTGCCCTGCAACTTTTTACAATCACAGATGACACTAAATGCAGTGATCAGTAAAATAAATGATCACTGCAATCAGTGACACTGTGATTGGGGGCTTTGGGGTGACCTGGGGGGTGATCTGGGGGTGACTGGGGGGTGATTTGTGTGCCTATGTGTACCTAAGTGTCAGTGGACTGTTGGTGCACTAACCTGCTTCTTCTCTTCTCGGCGCCGGGAACGAAAAGACCGCCGCGGGGGAGATGACATCACTTCCTCCTGCCTGTGTTTACATCACATGGCGGAGGAAGCATTTTCATTGGCCGGGAGCGATCGCGAGGGGGGGGCGGAATCGAGCGGCCGCCCCCTCATGCCTGATCGCTCCCGAACACTTAACGGCCGCTCACTGCAGTGAAGGGGGGTCCGGATGGACCCCCCAACTGCACAAAGGCGATCACGTAGATCTACGTGATTCTGCCTGTCGGTGCCATTCTGCCGACGTAAATCGGCGGTGGGCGGTCGTTAAGTGGTTAAAGCGCGTCAATGCTCTCAATATTGAAAGAGACAGTTTTATCCAGCAAACCAGATTAAAGGCAGAAGCAAAAATAAATCTGTTACAGGACACTGCATCTCACAGATCTGTTTCCACCAGACGTTCTAAAAACTCGTCAAGATCCCATAGTTCAAGATACTCAACACTCAGTGAGCGACTTATTAATGCCCGCGCTGAAGTGGAAGCCAGCAAAGTGCAGGTGGCATATGCAGAAAAAAGAGCAGAGTTGGAAGCTCAGAGGGCAGAGTCGGAAGCGCAGTTAGCACGTCAAAGGGCAGAGTTGGAAGCGCAGTCAGCACGACAAAGAGCAACAATGGAAACCTTAAATGAACAGTGTAAACATGACGCAGCTATGGCAAAGCTAAGGGTCCTACAGCAAGCTATCAGTGCAGACGAAGGTGCAAGTGAGAAAGACAGCATTAACCTAAACATAGCAGATATGGAAGACCCCCTCAAACGCACTAAAGACTATGTCCTAACTAAGCCACTGCAGTGCACACTCCATTGTCTCCAATGCTCCCGACTACATAGAGACTCCTTCACAGCTTCAAGTTAAAGAGGTTCCAGCAACTTCCTGCACACAAAATCACTCCACTGCATTTCCTACCTGCCTACCTTGCCTGCCTTTATACGTCACAGAGCATCAGCGCAAGCTTCAGGCAAGTCATCAATCTCCAGTCATCGGTACAGCCTTGAATCAACGTACCATTGGAACAACTGACTTCAAGCAAGCAACTCACCTGGATGCATCTGCTGCACCATATTTCCCTGTGTCCTTTAACAACAATGTCAAAGATAACGCAATCAGCACCATACAGCCAACAGCATCTCACATAAAGGCGGAGACAACTGAGACAGAAGAGTTTGTGAGGTACATGCTTCGCAGAGAGCTCACAAAGACTGGTCTTACAAGTTTTGATGACCAACCTGAGAACTACAGAAGTTGGAAATGTGCCTTCAGAACTACAATCAGCAATATTGGCATTACAGCTGATCAAGAATTGAATCTGCTGATCAAATGGCTTGGTCCTCTATCTGCTGCACGTGTTAAGCCATTAAGATCGGTTTTCATGGACAATCCTACTGCAGGCCTCACAGCTGCATGGGAGCGACTAGAGCAAAGTTATGGCAGTCCAGAAGCTATAGAAAATGCTTTGTTCATGCGTCTGGAAACTTTCCCAAAGATACCTGGTAAGGACAACAAGGAGTTCCAGAGACTGAGTGACCTTCTCCTTGAGCTTCAGCTAGCCAAGACTGACCCAAAACTACCTGGACTCAGTTACCTTGACACTCCAAGAGGGGTAAACCCAATTGTCTCCAAGCTCCCGTATGGTTTGCAAGAGAAATGGACTGCACTAGGGTCATCATACAAAAGAGAGAACAAGGTTTCCTTCCCTCCATTTTCTTTTTTTTGTGAATTCATCAGGAAAATTGCAAAGACCAAGAACGATCCAAGTTTTTTCTACGGTGAGTACAGCCTCTTCTCACCCTTTCCTAAGAGTACCAGTCTTCAGGGCAACTATAGAAACCATAGAGGCCCAGTGTCCGTGAAAAAGACTGACATCCTTCCCACTCCTACCACAGTTCTGGCCACGAACAAACAGAGTAGGAAGATTGAAAACCCTAACAGAGAGTGTCCCATACACAAGAAGCCACACCCCCTCAATAAATGTATCGGCTTTAGAAAAAAGCCTCTGGAAGAGCGCAAGGAGCTTTTAAAGACATTTAGGGTATGTTTCAGGTGCTGTGCTTCTACAGAACATTTTGCAAGGGACTGTAATGTGTCCATCAAGTGCATAGAGTGTGGCTCTGAAGAACATGTGCAAGCCCTCCATCCTCTTGAGCCCAGCTCTGCACAACCTGCCAACACTCCTCCCAGGTTAACGCATGGCGGGGAGAATACAGACCAAGTGCCTAATTCTACCATCATTTCTTCATCCTGCACTGAAGTTTGTGGAGAAGACCA
Organism: Rana muscosa; assembly: GCA_029206835.1. Taxonomy (NCBI): domain Eukaryota; kingdom Metazoa; phylum Chordata; class Amphibia; order Anura; family Ranidae; genus Rana; species Rana muscosa. The sequence continues at coordinate 176,640,695 of CM055127.1, forward strand.
CTGTGGTAAGTCCTGTGCTAAGATATGCTTGGTGAACATATACCACAAGGATCAACCAGAAAAGTCTCTAAAGGCATATGCTATCTTAGACGATCAGAGCAATCGATCACTTGCAAAAATGGAATTGTTCAATCTATTTGAAATAAAAGGCGAAGCTCATCCTTACACCTTGGGTACCTGTAGTGGAACTATAGAGGTTTCTGGAAGAAGGGCTCATGGACTCATGGTATCTTCTCTAAAAGGTAACTTGCAATTACCCTTACCTACACTTGTTGAGTGCAATCAGATACCTGCTAGCAGGGAAGAAATCCCTACTCCAGCTGCTGCTTTCCATCACCCTCACCTCAAGGTAATAGCAAATGAGATACCGCCGCTTGACAAAGATGCTCAGATCCTTCTTCTGTTAGGAAGAGACATTCTAAGAGTTCACAAGGTACACAGACAAGTCAGTGGACCCCCAGATGCCCCATTTGCCCAGCGCACGGATCTAGGGTGGGTCATCATAGGCAAAATGAAAAGACCTACCAACATTTCGTCATTCAAGACAAATGTTCTGCCAAATGGCCGAAACACTTACTTTGAGCCATGCCCACATCACTACTGGGTGAAAGAGAAGATAGCCAGCCACGAATGGCAACATGGTAACTCAGGTGACACAAGCCCTTTCTCCTGCCATGATGGCGACTTCAGCTCTACAGTGTTTAATGCTACCAGTGAAGATGACATACTGGCTCCTTCAATGGAAGACAAAGAATTCATCAAGGTAATGGACAATGAGTTCTTTCAAGATGACTCCAATAACTGGGTAGCACCCCTACCCTTTCGTCTCCCAAGAGAGAGATTGCCCAACAACTTACAGCAGGCCATCAGTAGATTCTCCTCCTTAAAGCGAAACTTAAGCAGGAAACCAGAGATGCAAAAGCACTTTGTGGACTTTATGCAAAATGTATTTGACAGAGATCATGCAGAGCCTGCTCCCCCACTAAAGGAGGGAGAAGAATGCTGGTACCTTCCATCCTTTGGCGTGTATCACCCACGCAAACCAGACCAAATCAGAGTTGTCTTTGATTCCAGTGCTCAGCACGAAGGTGTTTCTCTTAACAACATGCTCCTTACTGGACCCAACTTGAACAACAGTCTAATAGGAGTCTTGATTCGTTTCAGACAAGAGCCTGTAGCAGTAATGGCCGACATTCAACAGATGTTTCACTGCTTCATCGTCAGAGAAGACAACAGAAACTACCTCAGGTTTCTATGGCACAAGGACAATGACCTCAACAAGGAAGTTATAGATTATCGCATGAAGGTACATGTCTTCGGTAACAGTCCTTCCCCAGCAGTGGCAACTTATGGGCTAAGGAAAACAGCTCAGACTGGAGAAGTTGAATATGGATCTGATGCCCGTCAATTTGTTGAAAGAAACTTCTACGTTGATGACGCACTTAAGTCCTTTCCAACTGCTAAAGAAGCAATTGATCTTCTCACCAGAACAAAGGAGATGCTGTCTGTGGCAAACCTTAGACTGCACAAGATTATATCCAACAGCCAGGAACTTATGAATGCCTTTCACTCTGAGGACTATGCCACTAGTCTAAAAAACCTTGACTTAGGTACAGATGTGCCTCCTGTACAGCGAAGTCTGGGTTTGTTGTGGAACATCAAGCAAGACAAATTCACCTTCCAAGTGTCAACTTGTGACAAACCCTTCATTAAGAGAGGAGTCCTGTCCATGGTGAATAGCATCTATGACCCACTGGGTTTCCTTTCTCCAGTTACCATTCAAGGTTCCACTTCAACTGCTAACCGGAGAGAGATTCATATTTTCTCTGATGCATCAGTTGAAGCTATTGCTGCAGTAGCCTATTTGAAGACCTCTGAACTGAATGGAGAATCACACTGTAGTTTTGTCCTAGGCAAGGCAAAACTCACTCCCAAGCCTGTACATACCATACCAAGACTTGAACTTTGTGCAGCCGTGCTAGCAGTAGAAATTGCAGAGGTCATACGAAGTGAAATGGACACTACAATTGATTCTTTCACCTTCTATACAGACAGTAAGTTAGTACTTGGTTACATAAACAACCAAACAAAACAATTTTATGTGTACGTCAGCAACAGGGTTGAACGTATCAAGAGATTCTCTCTACCAAGTCAATGGCATCACGTTCCTACTGAACTCAACCCAATTGACTGTGGGACCAGAGCCGTGTCACCTGCCGCTCTTCAGGACAGCTTATGGCTGTCACCTCCAAGGTTTCTGTGTGAGGACTCTTACTTACTCCCTATTGACACCACCTATGGGCTAGTAAACCCTGAAGATGATAAGGAAATAAGAACTGTGAACACCTCACTCCACACTTCTGTAAGTACAAAACAGAAGCTGCGGTCACACCATTACGAGCATCAATGGAAGCAGGTGCAGCATCTAGCCAATGTGTTCTGGCATCGCTGGAAGAAAAAGTATCTTCACCACCTTCAAGGTCGTAACAAATGGCAAGCATCTAAGCCGAATCTTAAGGTTGGAGACCTCATCCTTCTAAAAGACAGGGAAGTTTGTCGGAATGAGTGGCCTATGGGTCTTATTACTAAAGTAATGCCCAGCGACGATAACAAAGTCCGGAAGGTAGAAGTCAAGGTAACCAAGGGAGGATCGACACAAACCTTTAGTCGACCAATTACAGAGTTAGTACTCCTTTTGCCAGGTGAGTGACTTGTGCAAGGACTAGCCATGCTGTTGGCACGGCGGGGAGTACATTGCTGCCATCTACAGGTTCTACTCAGAACTTTGGAATTATTTGAAGACATCATACTGTGACTTTATGTTCTTCATCCTGTTGAACTTACGTTTATTATTTGCTTGTTGCATGTTTTTCATTACAGGTTCCAGGACATTCGTCAGTATTGGACTTATTGAAAAAAATATATATTCGTTTAAGGTTATGAAATCTAAAGATTTCAGACGGGGAGTGTTGTGTTACACTATGTGATTATTCTTGCTCTGTGTCTTTAAGATCTGTTCCCTTCTTTCTAGCTGAACTCTCTCTCTCCCCGTAGTTCTTTATATTTCTCCTCCACTTCCTGATTCTGGTCATTACTCCTGTATATCTTCCATGCTAAACATCTTACATGTGGCTTACAACTGCAACGTTTTTCTACCTATGAATATCCATCATTAAACGAAACATTCTGTCGTCCTAACTGTGAGTTTATTCATTGAGTTAAACTGCCTGTATCGATGCAAGGGATAATAGCAAACCAGCTTGAGTAAGGCCTACTTAAACCTGGAGATGAACTTTATCGCTTTGTAGTTGAGACAGAACAACACTATAGAGGGAAATGCTTTGTTCATATTTCACGTCTGAGGTTTACAACTACTTTAAGTAAAGAAGTTGATCGAGATGTACCACACCTCTAGAAATTTTGGATAACTTACCTGAAGGCTGGCAGATCACGACAAGGAGATTAGGACCTAAGGGACAAACTGCCTTTCTGATTGGGGAGAAGGAATATTTGTTTCAGTGTAGGAAACTTTGTAGTCCTGGTAGAAATTCTGGGTTCCCAAGAATCAGTGTGAGAGGGCCAACATTGGTACAGATAACATATTTTCTATTTGCAGTACAAGAGAGGTTGTTAAAGAGGTAAAAAATGGGTAGAAGGTTGATATTGTGGACAAATCCAAGGCACAGACATCAGGGGTAAAGGACCGGTAGATAATTCAATGCTCACTCAAAGCATGGCCTGAGCATGAAAAAAACAGTCAAGGATCCTGCTATATACCACTGCCATGTGACACAGCTTGGGATGGGCAAAGGGTGCACCACCCTCAGTTTTTCATTTAACCAAGATATCATGCCACAATTGCACTGGGGTTTGAGGCCACAGGTAAGAGAGCAAAGCCCTTTTTATAGAGTGAAAGGAAAGGCTTGTGACGTGTATCGTTATAGTTTGAAAAACATAAAAAGAGGGGGAGAATGTGCATTTTATAAAGACATCCTTGCCCTAGCCAAGAATGCTGCAAGGATGACCACTGGTGAGGCCTGTAATGGGTTAGGGCTCAGATCTGATTTTTTTTTGTGTGCAAATGTTTTTATTTGGAAGATCAAGAAAAAGCAGCCAGACGGCCTCTTACCAGATACGATGGACTCCTATGACAGGAGTCGCTTTTGCATGGTTATCAGAAGGAATCACCTGTGGATTTCCAATCTCCGGCCGACGGCACACACCCCTCCTTGTGTTTCTCACTGGGTCACTGGGCTACTTCACAAACATATAGCTGCAAGACCTTACTTCGCTCGGCTACTCCAACACTTCCGTAATATGTTTGTCAGATTTAGCATAGGCTTACCTCTGGTCCGTGTATCAGCCTTAGGTTGATACATGGACCAGAGGGGTGTGTGCAGTTGGCCGGAGATTGGAAATCCACATCTGATTCCTTCTGATAACCATGCAAAAGCGACTCCCGTCATAGGAGTCCATCGTACCTGGTAAGAGGCCATCTGGCTGCTTTTTCTCCAATCGTAAGGATTGATCTGCCTACCCTTGTGCAAGTTGAACACGATAACAGCACAGAATCTGCAGGATCTCCCATAGTCCGCATTGCTCCTGTCTTTGGGACTCCTTTGTTCTCTGTGTTGTTGGGCTTCCATACATACACATTTGTTTGGCCTATATGGTTTAATTTTAACATGATGCTAACGGGGGCTCCACACCGCATATTGGCGGAGGCACTGGAGGCAGACTCTTTTATCTATAGATGCCCGACTGTAGAACTAGTCAAGAAAGTTTGGCAGGGAACAAAGGTTTCCATGGGATATAGTGGAGTAACTGAGTTTACCCCCATATGGAGCAACAAAAAACTTCCAGAAATTAGCGCCATAGAGAAATCCAGGGAATGGGATAGGCAGGGTATTAAACGATTAACGAATAACTTAGCTATACAGGGGTAACCAAATGAAAACATTCTCAGAT